>CM045770.1:102194833-103394833 GCA_025200525.1 Camellia lanceoleosa | reverse complement strand
TGTTCACTTCTTTTAGTTGCTGGACACACCTCCAACACTCTCCAAACACTTCTCGGACACGATGATGGCCAAAAATAAAATTAAAAAAATCACTGATTTTGTTCATGCTACCTGTAGGAACTCTAGATCTGTGATTCACAGAGAACGAGATGAAGGAAGAAGTCACACAAGAGACAATAACAGTATAGAAGAAGCATGCTTACCTGGTTCAACTTTGTCTTCTTCGACAGAGGCATCCTGGGTTCAGAATTCATTTTTTATTTTTTTCCACTTAATGGGGTAGGCTCTCTTTTTGTTGGTCTATTGTACATTGTTATGGGCTTTGTGGGTGTTTTATTCTAAATTGCCACAGACCCAATTCATTGTGCATGGCTTTCTACTTGGACTACATCAAGCCGGTTTAAAAATCAAGCCATCATGTCAAAGCATGACAAGGAAAAAACTACATTGCAAACCAATCCAAGAAAATAAATAAACAAATAGTGAGTGTCTGGGAAGTTGCTATTTTAGTACGCTAATTTAGTAAATTAAAATTTGTGGGTTCGTTTGGTTTGATTTTCTGAAAAAATTTTGAGAAATTTTCTCTACAAATAAGTTTTCAAAAGTAATCAAACCAAACAAATTTTTCCAAAAAAATTTCTCAAAACTTGTAAACCAAACAAGTTTTCCAAACAAATCTCTCTCTCACACATATCAAATCAATCACTTTTTCCAAAACTCTCTCTCAAAATCATTTTCCAAAACATCTTTTGAAAAAAACCAAACCAAACATGTTTTTGTACTTTTTATCTCTAAAACACATCTCTCAAACACAAACCAAACATACCCTGTGTGTTTGGGAAGATGATTGGATTTTTTTGTAATTGGATGTGATGTTTGTGAGAGAAAAAGTGAAATGATTATGGGTTTGATGTGACATTTTGTCTTATTAGCTATTTTAGCCTATTTTGTCTTTTTGTGAATTTTAGCCTAAAAGAGGCTAAAATTTTTCTTGCCAAACACCCCCATAGTTTATTATAAATAAATCATATCCAATAAAAAATTTAAAAAAAAAATAGAACACAATATTGATTTAGTATTTTCTAAATTCATGAATATTGTAAATATATATGACATAAATATATAAAAACATTGTTTTTTTCATGTATCCCCCAACATGCTGTGTCCTGAAATTTTGAAAAATTGTCGGTAATCGTATCGTCAAATAAATGATCGTGTCTATGCCCCTGCTTCTTAGATGAAAACATTTCAAATAATAAAGCGTGAACATAACATTAATTCCAATAAATAAATAATCAAATACATGAATCTAATTAGCTTAAAAACATATACCCTATGAAGCACCAATACTCCAAAATATGTGTTGTAGCGGTGTCAAAGAGAGGAACACAGAGGGGACTCGTGTGTCCCTTTATTTAATTACTTCTTTTTCAAGAAACACCCCAACTAGTTTTTTATCCTCTTTTCTTAGTTCTTTTTACGCATGTTGGATGTTGAATGACTACTACTTTTTGCTTAAATTTAAATAATTAATAGATGTCAATGGTGTGGTGAGGTTTCTTTGCAGTCTTGTTTTCCATTAATTTTTCATATTGCCATTTATCAGGAGGCTGTGGTGGTGTCTTATCTAGATGGAGTTGGAGATGCGGTGGTTTGGGATATTATATTGTGCCGGTAGGTTCAAGATTGGGAGGTTGGGCAATTGGTGGATTTATTGAGTTTATTGTATGGGGTGCGGGTTTAGGGGGGTGAGGGAGGACGTCTTGGTGTGGGGGGGTCAGGTGCAAAAAGGTGTTTTCTCAATTTTGTCGTTCTACTGGGCTTTGTCTAGTGGTGTGGAAGGGAGTTTCCTTGGCATCGTGTTTGGGTTACAAATATTCATCTTAGGTGGAGTTTTTTGCATGGATGACAACTTTTGATCGGATTCTAACTACTGATAATTTGTTTCACCATCGTTATTTTCTAGTAAACTGGTGTTGTATATGTTATGGTAATGCAAAGTCTCTGAATCACTTGCTTATCCATTGTCCTGTGGCTTATCGTTTGCGGGTGCTTATCTTCTCTACTTTTGGAATTGCTTAGGTTCAGCAAAGGGAGGTGATGGCGGTCCTCTGGAGTTGGGGAGGGGGTCGGATTGGGAGGCAGCGGAAGGCTTGGGCTATGGCGCCATTGTGCTTAATGTGGCTGGTTTGATTGGAACATAATCGCCGTATATTTCAGGGGGTGGCTCGGTCTGTCTCGTGGTTAGATAATAGGTTTTTGGTAGTTTTGTATAGTTGGGTTACAGTGAGGGTAGACCTGGATTTGTTTATTTTTTTGATTTCTTGAATGATTTGATTGGTTATGCGGTCTTTCCCCTTTTCAAGGCACTTTTTGTATTTTTTCCATCATCTTGATCATTGTTTTCAAACCCGGACCGGACCGGTTGGTCGGACCGGTTGGACCGGGAACCGGGCCTTATTCCAGTCCAGTCAACCCCATAAACCCGGAGTGGGGCCAAAACAGGGAAAAATCGGTGACCCTGTGGTCGAACCGACAAAACCGGTGACCCGGACCGGGTCGGGAGGGTCAGACCGGTCTCTCTTTTTTTTTTCGGTTTTACTTTTTTTTTCTTTCTTTCTTTCTTTTCTGTCTTTCTTTCTTATATATTTATATATATATATATATATATATTTTAAAATTTTGACTAAAAATTCTTTTTTCAAGAGTCTCCTCTCATAAGGAAGAGTATCATTGAAAGCTTAAAAAGATTATGAAAGTCTATTCCTATTTATAGGAAAAGATTTTTCAAAGAGAACCTACAAAATTCTATATGGGATTCAATCAAATTATTTGAAACATATTGATTGGAGGAAGAGTTGAAAATTTCATTTCCCTCCAAAATTAAACCTAGCATTCAATCAATTTATTTGGAGGGAATGTTTAAAAAATTTAATTTCTTTAAAATAAGTGACTTTTTTTTTATCAATTATGACTTTATTAAATATTATTACTAAATACTATGCAACAATTTATTTTTATTTGATTATTTATATATATTTTTATTTATTTACAATTTATAATTCTATTTTTTAATTATATAATATTAATTATGACGTCACGGTTCGACCGCTTTGACCCAATGGTTGAACCGGTGACCCGTCCACCCGGTCCCTTTTCCGGTTCGCTCACCGGTCCGGTTTTGAAAACATTGATCTTGATGCTATGAGCAATAAACTTTATTTATCACAAAAAAAAAGTGATTTTTTTTATTATTCTGCATTAGTATTACTATTAGTTTTTGTTAATTTTAATTGTTTGTGATGCAATATTAATCTACATATATATATAATTAATTTTTATTGTCATGTCCCCGCTGTGTCTGTGTCTTCATTTTTTTGAAATCACTATGTCTCGTTTCCATGTCCTTGCATCTTAGCATATACCCTACCATTGACTTGTCTACTGATAAATGTTTTGTTTATAGACATTTCTTTTTGATGAATTCTCATTCCTTTTCCTTCTTTTTCTTCTTGTGTTTCTTCTCCTCACTCTCCTCTACTACTAAATGGCTACACACTACCTTTCATCCTTGGTCCTCCTTTCTCTATCCCTACCATGTGGCGCACATAGCCACATGTATATTGTATTTTTCGATTTTATCTTATCTATTGGAAGTCCAGTTCAACATCACAAACTTGTTTGTTTTCGTCTATGAAGCACGGGCACGGACACAGGACACGACACGGACACACGGACACGCAAATTTTTAAAAATAGAGGACACGCAGACACGCAAATTTTTAAAAATAGAGGACACGACACGTTGGGGACATGTTCAATATATATAATTGAATTTTATTTATTATGTCATAAAATTATAAAATATATATATATATATATATTGAAAGGTAATAAAAATACAAAATGACATTATTAAAATTATATAAAAAAACATTTTATATTTCAAAATAAAAAATTGGTTCCTATAATAAAATTAATAAACACATCATTAAAATTAATAATTTCAGCAATATCAACTATAATTTTTTTTTTTCTTCAAATAAAATTATAAAACTAATCAGCCAACAAAATAATAATAACAATAATAATAATAATAATAATAATAAGAGAGAGAAAACCATTTAAGGAAAAAAAAGAAAAAGAGAGAGAGAGAGAGAGAGAGAGAAGCCTTACATTCAGCAAAAAAGAATAAGAGAGTGACAGAGATAGAGACAGCAAAGAAAAGAGAGAGAGAGAGAGAGAGAAGAAAAACAGAGAGCGACAGAGAGATAGATCGAAAAACTCGAAGAAGATCAAACAAGAAGAGAAAGAAGATCAAACGAACAAGAAGAAGAAGAGAATCGAAGTACTTACCTTCGATATGGCAACGAGTAGCGAGCAACGAGCAGTGACCAACCCTTTCTCGTCTCTTCTCTTCAATCAGTTCGATTGTAGGGTTCCAAATTGGGTTAATTTTTTTAATTTTTTTTTTTACAATTTAACACCACTTCAAGTTTCAGAAATTATGTTTTGCACCCCGCAGTGTTCAAAACGTGTCTGAACGTGTCCGGAACATGTCCGGCTGCAAAAATTTCAAAAAAAAAGGGACACTCTCAGGAGAGAGTCGGACACATGTCCACCGCGTGTCCGACATGTGTCCAACACTGATACGCAAGCCTTGGAGAGGTATCCATGCTTCATAGGTTTTCATACCATAGTGCTCTTAACAATATTTATGCTATGAAATAGAACTGTGACTTAGACCTATACCAAGGTTTCAGACATAAAGGAAATAGCATCTTTATCTAAATTCCATCTATTAACCAATTTTTCAAAATTTTGTTTAAGATAATTGAACATTGGGCATATTTTCATTTGTTGATGACCTATGTCCAAGCCAACTTACGCACACCTCAACTAATCCCGAGACCCACGGAAAGCACCCCCTCCACGTGGATAGGGTAAATCTCGAGCAGAACCCGCGGGCGTGGCCCCAAGGAGTTGATAGCACTTAGTAGAAGTTGAATTTAAGATCTAGAAGGGAGCACACCCCCAAGCTGCACCCACCTATGTTACACGGACTCTTCAAAATAAATCAAATACCCTTGTCGGATACCCAACACTCAGACAAGGGTATGGGATATGTGTCGGATACTTTTCAATGGACACTTCTTATATAATTGTATATAACACTATTATTATATGTACATATTTTTGTATAATTGCTAGGAACATCTTTTTGACACGTTAAGTTACATATAGCACTATTTTATCTCATATACTTGATTAAGAATATAAAAATATGATTTTTTTTGCCGAGTCAACATACCCTTAAATTAATGGTTTGACAAGTCCGATCTCTAGATACATACCCGCACCCGACACCCATACCCGAGTCCATGTAACATAGGCACCCACTAGGCAACCCTTGGGGTTAACATTAGGTACATTTACCATGTATTTCTCAATTCCATTCCTTTAGAATTCACGCGAGGTAAATACAAAGAACCCTAGAAAGAAGAAGATTAGAGACTTCTGCGTACTCAACTTACCATAGAGAAAAAGTTGATGGCTTAAGAATATATATCCTAGCATTGACTTATCTACTAATAAACAGATTGTTTCTAAACATTTCATTTTTATGAATCACTTTTACTTTTCCTTCCTTTTCTTCTTGAGGTTCTTCCCCTCACTCTTCTTCTTCTATTGAATGGCTATCTCTTCCTCCTTAAAGATCCTACAGACTCCCTTTCATCCTTGATCCTCCTCCTTCTGTCTCTATCCCTGCCATGTGGCCCCTATAGCGCTGTATTGTATTTAGGGTTAAATTCATTTTACCTCCTTGTGGTTTGAGGCCAGAGCACTTGACCCCCTTATCGTTCAAATATAGCCAGAAAGCCTCCATATGGTTTTGAATTAAAGTGCAACCGTTAACACCGTTAACTATAAATGTAAAATGACTATAAACCCTCAAACCCTATATTTTTTTGTCATTTTCTCTCTCTCTGCTCTAATACACAACATTAATTTAATTAAATCACAAGCAATTATAAATTCTTGATTATTTATTGTAATTCTTAACTTGTTATTCAAATTTTAATTTAATTATATTTTATAGCATAATTAATCCTAAATATTTAATTATTTATTATAATTCCTAACATGTTAATCTAATTTTAATTTAATTATATTTTAGTTCAATTCTTAATTATTATTTATTTTATATTTTATTTAATTATATTTTAAATCAATTCTTCATTATATTTTATATTTTAGATCAATTCTTAATAATATTTTAATTTATTTAATTTAATTAACATATTAATCTAATTTTAAATTTGGAGAAAATGGAGGTAAATTTGTTTTTTTGTTGTCTTAATTTTACTTTAATTTTTCAAAAAACCAAACTCACTCTAAAAAATGGTGTGTGTAATGCACCTTCCGTTAGTTTGGATTATAAAACTAATGGTAGTACTTTAGGCCAAAACCACATGGAGTTTTTTGACTATATTTGAATCATAGGGAGGTCTCCAAGCCCCAACCACATGGGGTAAAATGAATTTAACCCTTGTATTTATCAATATATATATATATGTATTACCTGCTTATTTAATTAAATATTTATCTAATTAGTTGTGGGTGATAATTGTGATACTTGCCCAATTCCTTAAAGACTCTAATGTGTGACCCTAACCTAGCAGTCATATAGCCTACAATATCATTCATCAAGTCAGGCATTATAGTCTTATAATGGTTAGAAGACGCTTTTCTCTAGCGTAAGTGTGTATGAGAAAAACAAAGTACAATTATTGAGAGGAATTCAAGAAGGATCTTTATTCAAAAATCAATAATAATTATATATAGAACCCATATTGCAAATGCACTCACAAATTACAAATTGAACTATTAGCATACCAAAAAAATAAAATAAAAAATGAATCTCCTGTATTCTACAGCTTGAAGATCGCGATTGATTAAATCTCTACGCCAAATCAATTAAACAAAAACTGCACAACATAACCCTAAAATCTCTACAAATCAATTCAAAAAAAAAAAAAAAAACACAGACACACACAGAGATAGGGTTTGAGTAGAGAAAGAGATGTGAAGTAAAAAGTACCTTTGAATGTAGGATCATCGCTTGAGCATGAAAGGATAGAGAGCAAGAATGAGAGAGAGAAAACAAGAAGAGGAGGAGCTACAGAAGAGCTCATCGCCCCAAGGAGAAGAAAGAACGCGCCACGCGCGCTTGGGTTTGGGTGGGCCTTTTTGATGATTTTGGTTTTTAATTTTTTGGGTTTTTTTACGGAACAGAGATGAATCGAAATTGGGTTTTTGGGAAAGGCTCTCTCTCTCTCCCCGTGTCTCAGCCCTGGAGGCGGCAATTCCTGCTCTCCTAACGCTACATAGGCCCTGTTTGGTAAAATTGTAGGAAAGTGCTTATAGTTTATACCTAAATAGTTTATAGTTTATAACTATGAACATAAGCTGATTTTTGACTTATAAATTAAGTATCTCCTGTCTCACTCAAAGAATAAGTTGATTTCTGACTTCTAAAAAACTATAAGTTCTAAGCTATAAACTAAACCAAAAACATCAAAATAGCTTAAATTAAGCTGAAAGCTGAAATAAGCAGCTTTTAAGCTGCACCAAACAGGCACATAATTGCGCCAATTGATTAGAGGATCCGAATGCTGAAATTTGAGCCTTTACACTGGTTATGTTGCGCTGAGGCACAATAATAACAGTTGTCTTTTAATTTGAGATTTATTACGATTTATTTTTATAATTTAAATTATTTATTTTATAAGATTTGTCGTATATTTTAAACATGTTAAAAAATAATATTAATTGGATATTATTAATTACGTGATTGGATTACATTTATTATTAAAAAATATTTTATTTTTCTTTAAAAATAGTATCAAAAATATGAATCTGATCACGTAACAATCGTTATTCGATCAATATAATTTTTGATATGTATAAAGTACTCGATGAAGTTTACAAACTGAACAATTCAAATCATAAAACTAAGCCTACAATAAGTCTCAAATTGAGGCACAACAGCTATTGTTGTGTCAAGAGCACAGTAACAACCCCATACCCCATTTTAGGGGCAATAATGCTACGCACGAAGAGGACCAAATGCAGAATCAAACACAAAAATTGTTAATTCAGATGACCGGGTGGTTGACCGAATGAGAAGATGATAGTCGCGGTCAACAAGATAACAATCGCGATTGACAAGATGATAGTCGTTGTCGATAATATGACAACTGTGATTGACAAGATAATAGTCGCAGTCGACAAGATAACAGTCACAATTGACAAAATGATAGTCATGGTTGACAAGCTCTAGTCATGATCGACAAGATGACAATTGCAATTGACAAGATGATAACCGCGGTCAACAAGCTCTGGCCGATTGACCAACTGATCGTCTGGTCGGATGAAGAGTTTATATGTTGGGTTCTGTGTTTGGTACTCTGTACATAGCATTACCAATTTTGGGGGATGTTTAGGGAGTAGATTAAAAGCTAAAATAATCAATAAAGATAAAATGTCACATTCAAACCATAATCATTTCATTTTTTCTCTCATAACCATCAAATCAACTACAAAAAAAATAATTAAAAAAATAGAACAATCAACTTCTCAAACACAACTTTTTAGTCAAGTTAAAATAATTAAAAAACCAACTAAAATAACTAATTTCTCAAACGAGGTATTTGTAAAATAATAATCAATATATCTGGTTGAAGTTTTTTTTTTTTTAAAAAAAAAGGCTTTATTGAACAAAATTGTAAAAATTAATAAAAATCTATAACAAAATACATCTTAAATTTTTTATTTTTTTGATTTAAGTTCTAATTTTTTATTTATTTTCAAATTAAACTATTTGTCTATTTTCGTTACGATGGAAAAAAAATATTATATTTTAGTCATTAAACTCAAAAAATATATTTTAGACATTTTATATATACTTACGTTTAATTTAATGGCTAAAATACTATTTTTTTTCATAGAAAATTGGTGATAAATCCAATTTGGAGAGTGTTTAAGGCATTAGATCTAGTGCATTTTTTTTTTATTGGTGAGAGGTCCACTATTTGTGAAATAATTTGGAGAGAAAACCTTTTTATTATTTTGAATAACATTTTGTTTTCAATTTTACCCCTTAATTTATCTGTTGACTTTTTTTATCTATTTACTTCTTTTTTGGGGGGGGGAATTGACTAGTAAATCCCATATTCCAATCTTATGGATCATATGATCCTAATTATTTTTTTAAAAACCATTTAGTCCTGTTGAGGGTTTGTTTACCAATTTGCCATTGAGAGTGTAATTGTGGCGTTATTTTTTGGGCGCGCGTGTTTTGTGGGACCGGGGTGTGGTTGTGTCTCACGTTCCTGTGGAAAAGGTATTAGTAGCTTTTTTTATTGATGTGTATGAACGGGGCGCCGGTTTGCGTGTTGTGTATTATGTGGGTGAGACCTGAAGTCACGTGTTTGTCACGGTCGCCCGTTTTGAGTGAAGGATTTTGTGCAACCCGACCCACAAAACAGGTCCTTAATTGTATTTGGTGATGTGGTTCTGGATTGTTCTATTCCGTTTTGTGATTGGGATGTGAACTGAAGAAGTTGTTACTATTTGTTCCCTTATTCGATTTGAATTTCAAATTTCGGTGATTGCGGTACCCGCTTCACAGATTTAGGCAAGTTTTGACGCACTCGTTTTGTGCGTATAACAAGCATTAGGGTTTGGGAATCGTTTATTCGTGGTGGCGTAGAACCCTAATATATTCGTGGTGGCTGTGTGAAGATTTCAGATTACACTGAAGTTTCTTTGGTGTAGATACGAAAATATTGTTCAGATGTCTGATACGGGTAAGTTGTTAATTGTTTGGGTTATTATTTTACTTTTGGCATTACGACGTGACGTGGTTAGGGTTTTGTTTTTAGGGTGTCGTGGATTCTGCAATTGCGAATATCAAATATGATATAAATGTGTGCATTTTGTTGTAAATTATTATATCGTGTCGTGTTTCTGAATATGACAGTATTGTGTTGTTCATAAGATGTTTGGTTCGGTATTGAGAATTGTTTAATGTTGGACCTGTAGGGCCATAATATTGTGGGATGTCGGGTGTTGTGGATTTTGCTATGAACTCCTGTGTTTGTGCATTTTGCTTCGTACCTGTTCGTGTGTTAGGTATGTTTTGTGAAAAGGATCTATTAATGGGTGGTGGGGTATGCTGTCGACGGAATGGGGCATTGTGTGGGGGGACCGCATGGACCTGTTTGTGGAATGGTCTGACGATTTGGTATGGGGAGGGTGTGGGGACCTGGCATAGCTATGTTAGTGTAAAATTTTATTTGATCTTTTGGATTTGTAAGTGATGTGGGTGGTCAATGGGTTGCTGATGTGTGTTGGCTGATTTGTCGAATTGATTTGTTGTGTAGTTGTTGTTAGCATGATTTTTTAAAGTAATTGTACTGTTGCTGGTATTATGAGGGGGCTTTTTAATGTTTGTAGATTGCAAATGCTATTATTTGTCTCGTGTTTTTTGAAGTTGTATTTCTTATTTATGTAAATTGTGGTACTGCAGGGGCTAGTTCTGAGGGGGAGTCGATGGACACGTTACTGTGAACGTAAAAAGCAAGAGGAGTTGGCGATGTTGTCGAAAAGAAAATGTGGCGTGAACATGACTGGACGAGTACTGTTCAAGCAGCCTAAGGTTGTCAGCAGGTCCCCTAGGAAGTCAGGCAAACCAAGGCTCAATTTCTGGTCTAACGTAGCTGGGATAATTAAACTGGTTTACGCTGTAAATTTGAGGGAAGTTCACCTGGCACACTTGAGGACGACCCCATTTTGGATAATGTTTGAAGCTATATTAAACAACCAACTCGATCACACGGAGTTCCGGAAAGGCGACGATTTGATTGTGCGCATCGTCAAGTCATACAGCGTACGTGAAGGGAAGTTTGTTCTTGGTGGACGTGGAGTTGACGTCACGGATAACGATATGAAGCTGCTGTTTGGGTTGCAAGGTGGCAGTGCATTCCTGGATATGACGCCACGACCAAGACCTGCATTTGATTTTGTCCAGCGAAGGTGTCCTAGTACTAGCAGGATTACGGCAAAACTTGTGAGGGATTTGCTGATGGAGGCATCGGTGGGGGACACGCCACGTGATCATGAAGATACGGCCAAGTTCCTTTGTTTGTATGTGTGTGGGAAGTTGTTTTTCGCAACGTCCGGAGAGACTATCAGTTGGACGTTGATACGATACGTGAACAACTTTGACGCCATGAAGTTGTATGATTGAAGTGCAGCTGTACGTAACATGCTAATGTGTTCGGTGAGGGATTTCCACAGGAAACCGGAGAAAGTTACCGGATGTGTAGTTGCTCTAACGGTAAGTGTGTTTTTTGTTTGTTGGTAGTTTGGTTTGTTTTTAACCTAAATTTGTGTTTGCTGGAAAGGCTGAGGGTGGTTGAAACTTATATGGGTTTTTTGTTTACTGATTGGTTGTGGTACAGTTTTGGTTGTGTGAACACACGGATATTGTGAAAGCCAAATATGGGCACAGGTTTCCAAGATTCCTCAGATGGGACGTTGGTGAGGTGATTTCTAGTTGTCAAAGTTTGAAACTATCCGATCCAAATAAGTTTGAGGTAAGTGTTTGTGATGTGCTGTGGTATTTTTGTAGGTTATTTGTTTTGGTGTTTATCATTTTGTTGTTATCTGTGATTGTTCTTATGTTGGTTTGTTATTGATGCTATTTTGGCTAGGTGCTAACGCACGAGCTGGTCATACAGGCGCACGAGATGGCGATTTTGAAAGGTAGGGGTTTGATGGGGGATATGAACGTGGGATTGGTTGAAGACGATGGTGTGAAAGAGACTGGAGTTGCTGGTAGTGGGTTTGCACGAGTTAAAGTAGAGGGAATGAGGTACATTAAGCAGTGTGAGGGGGGCGTACGAAATGAACCGTGTATTGCAGCGCATGTGATGAGTAATTCGGAGCGTGGTGGTATATCCGGTGAGGGGGTGGAAGGGGGAGATGGTGAGTTTCTACACCCATATAGTAGTCCGAAGGGGCGTAATAGTTCAGAACTTGTTAGTCCAGGTAGTCCTTCTATTAGAAAATGTGACGCAGGGGACAGCGAAATTGTAATGGAATTGAAGGAAGAAGTTGAAAGATTGAAGAAGAATATTGAAATGCAATCAATTAATCTGGTGGAAGGTTTTGAGAGCATTTTTAAGGTGAAAGATGAAGAATGCAAGAAACTTGTAGTTGAGAATGCCGAGTTAAGACGGAGTCTTGCAGCTCTTGAGGAGCAAGTTGCTGAGCAAGCAGTGCATAATGTGACGCAACATTTCGCCAGTGTCAATGTTACGAACACTTGTTTTGACGAATGTGGCGACGGGAATCTGGTTGATGTTGAAAATAGACGGGACAACTGCCCGAATGTTGAAGGTGGTATCATGGTGGACGCCTCTCCCGTCACATATGTCCCACTGGTTGACAACAATGAAATGCACGGTCCAATCCAAGCTGATGACAGTGACGTTGTTGTTGTGAGTCCTTTGTTGACAGAAGGTTGCAGTGTTGTGGATGGTGTGAACTCCTTCGTACGCAATATTAAAGGTAAAGTGAGAAAAAATCTGAAATTATCAGGGCATAAGTACCCTGAGTTGAGGCGTAAGGGAAGGACAATGAACAACGAAGTGAGTCTTTCGAAGCCTGGTGGGATTGAAAGTAGTGTTAATGTGATGCAGCGTGAAGGCGTTGTTGATGTGGAGTATGTTGGTGATGCGAAGAAATTTTTTTCAGGTTTTGGAATCACGAATCGTAACACAGTGTGGAAGATGATGACAGAAAGGGAGAAAGATGTGATAAGCACTGCGTATGAGAGATATGGTGATAGGTGAGTAACGTGTGTGTTTGTGGATATCATATTAAGGGTGTGGAGTAATCGTGCCAGTGGTATTTCTGTAATACTGTACTACATATTAATGTTGTGGTATTTGTAATTGTAATGTTATATTTTTACACATTTGCAGGGCCGTAATGTGGGTTGGTCGAGCCGATGGGAATGCAGTATATTTTTCTGATGTTAGATCACTGGTGAGGCAGTTAGGTGTCAGGGGAAATGTAAGTGTAACAAATTGAAGTGTGGGTCATATTGGTTAAAATGGAAATGGGTTTTGTAAATTTTGTGTGAATGTGTGAAATACTTGCATAATTTGTTTTGTTGCACTGTTCGTGGCAGGTTATTGATGCCTTTGCAGAGGTGCTGTCGGATGATCAAGAAAGGTTGAATTCGGGAAAAGAGTTCCCCGAAAACTCATATTTCTTCAACAGCATATGTTGGGTATGGTTTTGTTTGGTCTCATGTTTTTGGCAATTTTTTGCAAATGGTGTGTATTGATTTAGTAACTTCGATCTGTGCAGGACGTGCTGAAAGGTGACAATGTCGAGGCAAAATTCAACTATGTGAAGAGCAATCTTCATGCTGGTAGGGGTGCACGTTACATGCATTTCCCCCTTTGCCACCTTGGCCATTGGACGTTATTGGTTTATGACACCAAGGACGGGAGCTGGAAGCATTACAATTCGATCGTAGGTCCGCACGTGGTGTGCACTACGCGGAAGCCGTAAAACTGGTGCGTTGATTTGAATAATGTTAAAGTTGATCAGTTTGTAATGATAATGGAATTAGAAGTTATTTATGCTAACTGGTTTTGATGTGATTGTGTAGAAAAACATTGTCACAGACATTCAATAGCGATGGCGACAAGAAACGGCTTGGAGCAGCTGGTTGGTACGCAGGATTTTGATATGATTGTGGAATCAGTTGCTGAATGCCCCCAGCAACGGGCTAAAACGTAAGTGCATTACTTTTTGTTTTTCATAAAAGTTTGTTGGTGCGAAAGTTTTGACATGTGTGTAGTTGACTTTCTGTTTGTGATGTGGTTTTTCTGCAGCATGGATTGTGCAATTATTGTGTGCGTCGTTATGAGGCAGTATGTTAATCACGTTGACGTGTGGCGTTCTTTGGAAGGAGGTAATCGCTGCGGCCTGCGTGCGGACATGGTCGAAAAAATTTATAGGAGATCTGTGCGTGGTGTGATGAGCAACATGGGACGAATGATGGGGTGATGGAAGTTCAAGTAGTGTTACATTAGTACGTGGGATAAGTAATTTGAACAGTAATACCTAGTTAGTACGTTGCAAATAGTATTTTTGGCTGGCAGATACAGTAGATTCTTGTTCATAGTTATGTTTTGGTTATATTTTTTGGGGGTTGGCATTTGGTGGTTGGTATTGCGTTGGTGGGGAATATTTTGGGTAACATGGAATAATGGAAAATGTTTATTCTGCTTCTAGTACTTTATGCTTCTTTTATGAAAACAGTAAAAGTATTTTGTTAGTTTGTTTGGCAGCTGGTTTGAAATAGTGTCCTCTATTAGGCCATTTTAAATACTTTTTTTTTTGTTGGCAGTTTCAGTACCAATTGTCCCGCGTTGGCGCGCTGCTTATGTGTTTTTACTGTTTGCAGATATGAGTGTGTTGTTAAAATGTGATTGACACTGTTATGACAACTATGTTGTTAATTTGTAGTAAGTTGATTGGTTGCATGATTAATATGTGTTGTATGGTGCAATTGTTTGTTGGTATGGGGTGTATGTGTGTGAAGTTGTGAATACGTAGTTACGTTGGTATTGTTAACTCTGTTACAGGTTAATGTTGTCTGCTGTCTTGATTGGAATGTAGGAAGTGAATGTGTTGGTGTAATAGTAATCAAAACACATTTGCAGGTTAACGTCGAAAATGTGTACGTATTGTTTTGAGATTTGTAATTGGTGTTTGCATCGGAAAGTGTGGGTTTGTGTTGTTAATTGATTTTATGGGAAGTTTGACTGATTCATGGCTGCGTTACTTTGCAAAACTCGTTTATGTTCATGTGTTGGTACGCTGGGGTTAAAAAATCGGTAACAGGGTAATGTGAATGTGTTGATGCATTGAAATTCCGAAAGGCAGTTTCAAATTAACGTTGTCATTGTCCGCGTATTGTGTGGGATGTTTGTTTGTTGTGAGCAGGAATGCAGTGATTGTTTTGATAAAACTGGGAGTGTAAACTCACTTTCTGGTAATGTGTGAATGTGTGGGTGCACTGGTGTTCAAAGCGCGGAGACAGGTTATTGTTTGTTTGTTCGAATGTATTGTATGTATTGTTTGTTTGTTATGATCAATGAATCTTCCCACGTGAAGTTGAATGAATTCATGATTGAGTTACTGTTGTGTTGTTTGTTGTGTATAGTATGTACGGTAACATTCATCAATTCATGGGAGTGTTTCCCCCCGCCTGTTTCGATACCGAATACGGATGTTGAATGTGTGTTAGCCAATATGACTTAACAAACGTGGATCACTATTCTCTTTAAGTCGTACTGGTACCGACCATGGATATGGAAATTTTTTATGAAAAAACAAACTCCGTTGTGGTAAAAACATATATCGAAATAAAATGAAGGATAGATGTAATTACTAACTGAGTGTGCCAATTATAGTAAATTGGTTATGACATAGTCATGTGGCGTCGCACACGATTATTGTAAACGAAACAATTGGAAAGTGAGAAAAAGTGCATAACAGAAACAAATTGAAAAGTAATAGGAAAGTTGTTTATCCCATAGGGGGTGCAACGAAAATAGATAATAATTTAGAGCTGTTGTGGGTGGATGGAAGGTTGTGGTTAAATGGGTTCGTTGCATGTCTTCCTGTTATGATTCCCTATGCGCCCACATCTGCATCCGATTTGTCATATATTCCCTTTGACAAGATTCTTCTTCTTTGGTCTACCAGGTGGACGTTTCACGGCGGGGGGCTTGATGAGGAAATCATTTGGGTTGAAAGGCGGTTGCTCAACAGTGGGAATTGGGAATATACTTGCTGCATATGTTGAACGATATTCGGGTACGTAGAAGAATGGTTCCACCAATGTGTTCAAATCTCTACCACTTTTACGGACAGCAACCATTGCGTGTGAGCAAGGGAAGCCGTTAAGTTACCACTTGAAACATGAGCAAGTGCGTTGTCCAATGTCAACAGTGACCGACGGGAAAGAGTGTACTTCGTAAACATCAGCGTTTGATTGGCTCACTTTCCATGATCTACCTTCGTTGAATGCTTTTTCAAGACGAGACTCCATTTTCGGACATATGGTGCCGGTCCACGTTTAGGAAACGTCTCTACGTTTTGCCATTTGTCGCATCAATTTGGTCCGGATACTGTCAACCATTCTTGTGATTGGGAGGTTGCGCGCTTCCTGGACCCACGAATTGAACGATTCTGCAGCATTTGAGCACATTTCACCGTAACGCCGCCCCCTGTTAAAATGAATAAACATGTCAGATAACAAAATTATGAACATTGTGACAAAATGTTTTATGTATAATTTGGATGAGTTTGTGGGACAGACCTGAAAAATGCATTTGCCCAATGTTATGGATGGGCATTAGCTAGGAATTCAGATGCAACAGCGCGGCCCAATTTGTGGAATTGTTCAATTTTGTGGTTAAAAGCGGTAACAGTTGGTGCGTATGCATAATGTCGTAATTTGCTAACCAAACCTGCCCGGTGCATACTGTTTGTGTAACGCAGCCTGTCTTTCAAGTTCCTCTGCAAATGTTGTAAACAGAATGCATGTTCTGCATTCGGGAATACGGTTGGCATTGCTTCAAGCAGGCCGAGGTTCCGAACGGAAACAAAGGTTAGAGGTCTGTCCCCATGCACCACATGCGCGAGATGCTGAAGAAACCAAGACCAGTTTGCGGTGTTCTCGGAGTCTACCACCGCATACGATAAGGGGAACAAACCTGCGGAATTGAAAAATTTTGTCTAACTACTTAAGTATTGTATTAAATATATGTGACATAATTTTGGGCTGAGTGGGGCATTGGCGTAAATCAGTTTTATGAATCTGGTATGGTTGGTTGTCATGTAAATCGTGTAGAGCAGCAAAATAAAAAATTAAACGAACTGACCTTGGTTTCCGTCTTTCGCAATGGCGGCAAGTAGAAAACCTTTGAAGCGCCCTTTGAGGAACGTGGCGTCTAAGAAAAGCAGGGGGCGGCAATGTTTGAACCCGTCGATACATGCTTTAAATGAAATGAAGTAGCGTGTGTACTGTTGGGTGTGATCATCGTATTCGATGTTAATGTAGGTACCGGGATTGTGTTCCATTACTGCATTACTATACCAACGTAACTGGTCAAACGAAATTGAGTGTGCCCCGAATAGTTCTCCCCTCGCTTTTTCGACACCAAGCCACGCCACACGGTAAGAGATGTCGAGCCCGTAATCTTGTTTTAAGTCCAATATCACTTTGGTAGGACGGGTTAGTGGCTTGTCCCGCACACGTTCGGACACAATGTCGGCTACAAGATCAAAACCAACAAGTGGGTGTGTGGATGTGCGTACAGCCACGCCACATATGTGCTCGCTGTTCCACTTTCGTAAGTAGAAAAATCCGTTTGCCTCCAATTTTCGCCCGTGCACAGCCCAGGTGCAAGATTTGGATTCATTCATGGCACAGATAGCCGTTACCCGAACGGAATCGTTCTTAACAAATTTGATCTGGAACCCACATTCAACGGCGTATTTTCGTAACACATTTCGAAATTCAGAAGCCCCCCCTTCGAAATGCTGTCCGATGTGGGTAAAACCATTTGCCCATGGAGCGGAAAGGAAGATTTTCTCCTTGTGGGAACAAAATGATTGCAGGAGGTCGACCTCATCGTCCATCCCCAAATCATTTAATACTGTAGAACCCATAGTACCGTGGGCGTGGTTTGTTGATGAGTCAATGACCGGAGTGTTGTTATCCCCCCGGGGATGGTCCTCAACGATCACGTCAATTAACTGCAAGTGGAACGATCGTGCAAGGCAAATCATATTCTGCATGTCGACATCGTTTTGCAACGAAAAGTTGTTATAGCCGGGTATCTTATAGAACAACAGAATGTTTTCCGGCAGGAGTCCGGCAAACTTCGAGCAAACATAGTTGACCAATTCACCAAAAGTGTTTGATGGTTGCAGACTATATGCGATGTTCGTGGACCGGTAAGAACAAAGAAGCATCATAAAGGCGTCCATCTGCAAACGTCAAAGGTACTGGTACCAAAAAAAAACACAAAGTACACCGGTCAAGCAAAAAATAAATAAATACGATAGACATACAAGACAATGAGGAATGTGCATCGGTGCGAATGTGTGACTACGAGGCCGTAACAGTTGGGAAACATGGAATTGTTCGTTGTGTTTGTCGCAACGAATCAAATAAATTTTGAAGGGGTGAGGGACGAGACGATTCTGTGTGGGAATGGTGATGGGGGATTACAAATTGCAAAGAGTTCCTCTGTACGACGATGGTGTAAATGCATACGTCAATGTGTTGGTTGTTAATGTGTGTGTAAGACGTTGTAGCAGTCGAGGAGTCGTGGAATTGTAATGACTCGGATCTTGATTCACTTTGGATTGATGAAAAGTGGTGCCTGTCACCTTAAAACTTGTACGGTTGTTGGACTCTTGATATTGATGGGTTGACGAGTGGACTTTAAATATTATAATTGAGGACCCTTGGGTGATGTTTGGAACCTTAATTGAAGTCTTAACAAGGAATTTGGATAAGATTAGATAAAAAGCCCCAAGTTTGGAGTTTGAGTTTTTGACCAGCCGTCACTCTTTTGCCCTTTTCTCCTTCCATACTTTGAATTTGAATGTGAGGTTGGAACCATTGGAAAGCTTATTTCCGGGGCTTCAATTTGGACACAAGAACGACCTAAAACGGAGTCCGCATGAAAAAGTTATACCTGTTCGAAGTTTTGACATCTGTGCTGGGAGCAGGTCCGCTCGAGCGGGAATATGGACGCTCGAGCGGGAATAGCAGGACAGCAGCTCAAAAACGTGATTTTGAGCTCATTTCTTGCATTTTCCTTTCCCCTCTTCTTCTCCCCTCTTCCATGTCCGAAACCCTAGCTCCCAAAACCTTGATTTCCTCCACTTTTATCAACAATCCACCATGGTTCTTGCATCAAGAATGGAGAACAAGTCAAGGATGGAAACAAGAGAGGATCAACATTTTTCAACCGATTGAACTTCGAATTTGTGGAGAATTCTTCTCAAAGCTTGCTTTTCTTGCTTGAATCTTGAGGTAGGGGTCCTAGTTCTCCTTCAATACTTACATTAATAGATAGATTTGTGGTATTTGGAGTATATAAATGTAAAACCCACATTTTTGAGCATATAGAGTATATTATGAAAATTCGGGATTTAAGATTTGAGATGATGGAAGTTAAATTGATGGGTTAAAATGATGGATTGTGAACCCTAGGTGCATAATTTATGGGAAAATTAGAATAAAAAGGTATGGGTTAAGAAATTTGTATTTTCTTGAAATTTCTAGATTTTTCTTGAAACCCTAGGTTGATTTATGATGATAAACAATGAGGTTGCCCAAATTGAAAGTAGAATCATGAAATTGAGGTATGGAATTGTATATATACAAGTTTAATTGAATTTTGGAAATGTTTGAAAATCATGTTAAAAATTAGCGATTGAACCTTATTTATGGATATTGTAAATTATGCTATGATATGAAATGAAACTTGGGAAAAAGGATTAGCTAATGATATGGATAACATGAACCTTGGAATGAAATGATGAAATGAAAATTTGGGAGTACACTTTGAATTATAATTAGTGGTGTTGAGTTAAGATATGTTGAATTGTGGTGATTATGTAGAATTGTATTGACTATGTTGATTTTGGTTTTTGTGATATAAAATGTAGAGTTTCCAAAATGGGCTTAATCTCAAATTATTTTATTAAATTCCTAGTGGATTGGCTTAGTTATTTTAAAACTCAAGTGGATGATTTAATGGGGTTTCTTTATGAGGATGGGAAATGTTTGGTTTTTGGTGAAAACACTAGAAACTTGGAGATTTTTGGGGAACATGAAAATGTTCATAAAACTCTTTTCTTTCTTGGAATGAAAGATGAATGGGTGTAATTCCTTAATGTGTTTTGCAAGAATGGTAATCTTTCAAATATATTAAGTTGGAGAAATGGTTTTGAAAACTTCATGTGCATATGGTTGACTTCATAAGGAATGTTATGAACCATGGAAATTGTTGCATTTACATATCATTTCATTTATTATTGTGCATGGTGTTTCTAAATCGAAGAGATTTGCATTCATGACAGAAAATGATTTGTATGAGAAATGTTTTCATGAAATGGTTTTGGGGTAAATAATGATGGTAAGTCTTGACAGGTGGTGTAGAATTAAGTTGGCTCATGTCCGGGTAAAGACCGAAAAGTCCGCGCGGATAGTTGATTGTTGATTTTTTTCCAGTTGCGATTGGTAAAAATGACAATTTGAATAAGTTGGCCTGCGGGTCCGGGGTGAAAGACCGAAAAGTCCGCGCGGATAGGTGATTGTTGATTTTTCCAATTGCGATTGGTAAAAATGACAATTTGGTAGTACTTGTATATTCTACTTGCAGACACCGATCTAGGGATTACCAGAGACGTATTTACCGCCCTTGAAATAAATTGTTAAGTTTTGAACAATTGAAATTGAATCTCATGATGACATTGAGAACATGGTGATTTTGAAACAATGCATTGGAACGAATGTTTTTCCTCATTGATTTATCTTGGCATAGCATTGCATTTACATATACTTTTGTGTTGAGGAAAAAGCATAGCTATGTACATACTTTGTGAGAATATTCTACAAAACTTGGAAATTTCTTTTAAAAGAAATGTTGGTTTTCGAAAATGGTTTTGAAAGAAAATGGCTTTTATGAAATGGTTTTTTGGGAGTTCACTCCCACCGTAGTGAGTCGGCAAAAGGTGGATTGTGTTGAGCTATGTGTTGAGAGGTATGTTGAGTTGATGATGTTATTTGTTGCTTGTGATGAATTGGTGAAATTTCATATTGATGTATAATTTGGTTTAAAGAGGAAAAGTGCATGGGCATTATTTGTGAATAATGGGAACCAAAAATAGATATGAGGATTTTAGATTATGATGGTAAACTTAATGAAGTAGTTGTGTTAATAAAAGTAAATTGTGAGAGTTGTTCTATAATTAAATAGAGGATTGGCTTGGAAGAGTTTATTAACATTGTGTTATCTTGAAATGAAACTTTGCGGGTGAAATTAATTGGTGAAATGAGTATAGGAGAATTGTTGGCGAGTCAAAAAGGAAATGGAACTTGAAATTTTGGGGTTTTAAGTTAAAAGTGAAGAGTAGAATGGAAGGAAAAGAAGAGTATTAACAATGGAAAATTAGTTGAGAAATGTTTGGGGAAAATTGGTTAATAACAGTTAAATGATGTTGTTTCTTAAATATGGTTGTTTCACAAGGATCTATGATTTTCTAAAGTTAAGGGATGATTTTTATGGCTGAAGGTTTTTCCTACAACTGTTTAAATTGCTTTTGAGAAAAAGATACCTTACTTATGATATTTTGAGATTATGAAATGTCACCCTACTATATTGTATCATCCCGCATGCATGATCATTTCTATCTGTGTGTTCGTTATTGATTTAGAACTATGAGATTCCTACTGGGCATTAGTGCTCACCCCGTCGTTGTTTAATCTTTTTACAGGAAGAAAGTTTGGGTTATTTGATTGAAGATTTATGGAGTTCTTCAGTTCATTTGTATAGCTTTCTTAGTAGATGTAAAGGCAGTGGAGTTGTATTTGTAATTATTTATTTGTAGCTTCGCGGCAGAAGCTTGGCATGTATTATTGTTGTTGTATTTATTAAGAGATGGAGAACATGTATCTTTGTGATTCTGTTACTCAAGTGTAATAGACATTTGTAAATATTTATATAAAAAAAGATATGGACCTAAATTTACAGGCTTTGGTAATTTTTTCGAGTAATAAAAAGTGTTGTTATCCCCCCGGGGATGGTCCCCAACGATCACGTCAATTAACTGCAAGTGGAACGATCGTGCAAGGCAAATCATATTCTACATGTCGACATCGTTTTGCAACGAAAAGTTGTTATAGCCGGGTATCTTATAGAACAACAGAATGTTTCCCGGCAGGAGTCCGGCAAACTTCGAGCAAACATAGTTGACCAATTCACCAAAAGTGTTTGATGGTTGCAGACTATATGCGATGTTAAATGGACAGTAGAACAAAGAAGCATCATAAAGGCGTCCAAACGCCAAAGCGTCAAAATCGGTACCAAAAAACACAAAGTACACGGTCAAGCAAAAAATAAATAAATACGATAGACATACAAGACAATGAGGAATGTGCATCGGTGCGAATGTGACTCTGGTAGTAACGAGGTTAGGAAACATGGAATTGTTCGTTGTGTTTGTCGCAACGAATCAAATAAATTTTGAAGGGGTGAGGGACGAGACGATCATGTGTGGGAATGGTGATGGGGGATTACAAATTGCAAAGAGTTCCTCTGTACGACGATGGTGTAAATGCATACGTCAATGTGTTGGTTGTTAATGTGTGTGTAAGACGTTGTAGCAGTCGAGGAGTCGTGGAATTGGGTGTTGTGTTTGTCAAAACGAATCAAGGAAATTGTGCAGAAGTGAGGGAGAATACGTTCATATGTGGGGATGGTGAGGGAGAATGCAGAGTACCTGTTAGGGACGATGATGCGAACGTATGTAGAACAATTTCTATGCCGCATAGATCAGCATGAATCCATAATGTAAACCCTAATTATAATGCTGCGTCAATAAATTTTCAGCCACATCCCAGCCATAATTGTTGGGATTGCACAAACGAAAATGGAAAAACATAACATTCCATACAACTACGAGGTCATATCCGTCCAACCCACACCAAAAACATTCAAAAACGGACTAATGGGTAAGCAATCCTGCCTAATATGGACTTGCCAAACAAACAAAAAATCAGCAGGACCAAACGGAACAACTTTCAGCCAAAAAGGACTTTCCAATAAATTTCTCTTTTTTTTTTACTATTTGTTCAAATTTATATCTATCTATTTAAATTATTTTTTATCTGTTCAAATTTTTTCCCTTATTTGTTCAATTTTTTTCCATACCTGTTCAATTTTTTTGACTATCTATTCAATTTTTTTTCCTTTCTATTCAATTTTTACACCTCCATTTTCTCTCTTTATCTATCTATTGAAATTCTTATTTTTTAACTTATCTGTTCATTCTCATTTTGAACAGATCAATCCATTGTTCAAAAAAATTATCTATTTAATTTTTTTCTATCTGTTAAAAATATATGTTCATGAATCCACTATCTATTGGAATATTTTTCTCTCTCCTCTTGTCTGTTGCAATATGTTTCATCATCATCATCATCGTTAACAACAACAAAAACAACCAACAATCAACTATCAACAATAGAAAATAAAGAAGAAGAAAAAAAAAAGAAAAAGAAAAAGAAAAAGAAAAAAAACAACATATCATCATCATCTTTATCAACAACAGATCTAATACTGAGCTCAAATGTATTAAAAAAAAATTATATAAAAAAAAAACTAAAAGAGATAGGAGAGAAAGGTCTTATGTGTTCTTTTTTTTTTTTTGGGTTTTAATCTGTTGCAATCTCCTCACATATCTCTCTCTCTCTCTCTCTCTCTCACTCTCAATATCCATCTGTTTGTAGTTTCTTAACCTGAGGAATACCGTTAGAGTCACGAATAATGACTCTGATCTGTAATGGAGTCATGCCTTTCTTTGCAAACATGCAGATGTTCTATTCAACCTACATGATCACAAGAAATTCTAGTAGAAATATGATCAATCAGTGACTTTTGCATTTTTCAATAATTAAAACCCCAAAAATAAAATACAACAAACTTAGCTCATTGATGCATATTATGTGTGTCTATATATCGAACTCATGGTAGTTTTGACAAGTTCGTCAGAGTAAGATCCGGCACGAACAGAGGCATGAGAAAAGGTGAATCGGCAATGTTAATATATATATGGTATATATTCCTAGATATATTAGGTATTAATTTCCTAGATATATTTGGGAATAGCCATAGTTAGGTTTCTTGTAGGATACTCTTTCTCATACTTATGTTTCTAGTAGGATTCTCTTTCTCAACCTATAGATACAAGCCTTTTATTGTATAGGATTAATTCATTGAATACAATACATATTATTTAGTCTCTCTATACTATTCTAACATGGTATTAGAGCTATAGGTTAAGCTCTTGGTGTTCTTCGCCTTACCAGCGGGCGGCAACCTTGCCTTGGCCGTCCGCCGGACCTCAACCTATGTGTCACGACCCAAACCCGCCCCTATGGGTTTAGCACCGTAACCGGCTAGTAATCCGAGATTACCGAAGGCTCATGATAAAAGCAATCTGATCAGAGTACAGGGGCTGGCGGAAGCCAAAACAGTAATTAAAAGATGTCCAATGAGCTGTGACAGTCTGTATGCAAAAAGACTTTTCATACATATACACATAAACAGTAAATATGCATCCATATATAGTCATCCAGGACAGGGACCTAATCTCTATTAGAACAGTACAGTAAAATATCACTCAGTCTATACAGTATTACAGAAACAGATACAAAAAAGGGAGAAAACTAAAACACCCCAAAATAGCCCTAACTTGAAGGACTTGGAACCTCACAGTGAGGCACGTTGGTTGGCTTTGACAAAACAAGAGCTTATCCTGACGCCCCTAGCAACGGTCCGGTGCCTGTACACCTACATATATATATGAGCAGTGAGCTAAAGCCCAGTAAATAACATATGCGTAAAGAGGTTAAGAATGAATGTTCTTTCCGTATTGAAAACAGTGATGGTCATCATATCAGTAAACAGTAGTGGTTCCAACATAGGAACCGACAGAGATCTCGTGTCGATAGCGATGCAGACTGATAACGATGAAATTGCTAAGGATACCTGTCTGATTCACAATTAGGACATAATTCATTCGGTAACAGTATCATTTCAGAAAACAGTACAGTTCAATTATTCAGAAGATAATCATTTTTGAACATATCTTTACAACATTGTTACTCACAGAGTTCTGGGCTACAGATAAGCTAGAGCGTCTCCGGATGCCAACCCTACACAGTTATAGAGTGAACACACACTGAGCTACATAGTTGGGAAAAATAATAACTTAATCCCTAATTTGCCTCGGTGTGGTTTTACATCAATATCCTCCTTAAGATGCCTTAAACATGCCCTAGGAATGCCCAGGATGGAAAGAGGATGCAAAGATGCACTTTAAAAATATTTTCAGAATTTTCAGAAAAATAGGGTCCCGCTTGAGCGTGGCTTTCCCCGCTCGAGCGGACATGCAGACAAAGGTTCCTCGCTCGAGCGCCACTTTCCCCGCTCGAGCGGATTGCAAAATATGGCAAAAGTACTGGATGTGTGAAAATCACGCTCGATGGGCGCTCGACACCCGTTCGAGCGTGTAACTCAGGTCCCCGCTCGAGCACCAATTTCCCCGCTCGAGCGTGAGTCCAAATTCTGGAAATTCCAGATTTGAACCTCAAGCTCAAAACCAAGTTTTAATGCATCAAATTCGATCCTCTTGGGCTAATTTTCTGGAAAACATTTGTAAACTCATAGTATTACATGATTCAAAGCTCAATTTATAAAATCAAAGCCCAAAAGTGAGTCAATTAAATACCAATTTCAAACCAACTTTCATGAATATGATGTACATGCAACATGCATGAATTGGAACAACTTCAAGGCTCAAATACATGCTCAAATGAGCTAATTTCTCCATAAACAAGATGAATTCATGGTCCAATGCAAAAATATGAACATGCATGTAGAATTCCATGGACAAAAGTCCTCAAAACTCAAGAATGGCAACATGCATGCATGATTTATGCTATAATTCAACACATTAAGCTAATTTTGACTCTAATCTTCAATATAACAAGAATCAAGCAAGAATTAACTCAAAGACAAGTTTAAGAAGGTGGATTTTCTACCTTAGACCTTGATTATCAAGTGTAGGAAGCTCAATTATGAAATCAACCTTCAATCTCTTTAATTCACCAAGCAAATCACAAGATAGAACTCAAATTCTCTCACTCTCTCCCTCTCTTCTCTCTTGGTCGGCTATGGCTCAAGAAATGGGTTGATAAAATGCAAAGAAATCAAGTCCCAAATGTTGTAGAGATAGGCCACTAAGTGACATTTTGGTAAATAAGGCCAACTCTTGTAATTTACCTTTATTTAATCAAATTTAAACATACCAAATCACATTTCAATTAAATATACCATAAAATCATATAAATCTTAATTAGCACAAAATATCAATCAATTTCAGATTTGACCGCCGATAAGGCCTTCAATTTGCAGTTTAAAGCGCGAAACATGAACAGATAATTTAACAGTTAACAAATAGAATTGCATTCAAACTACCACAATCGATCAATCAGTTTAGTAATTCAGTCAGTTAGTCAATTAACATGCTTAATCATAGATTAGCACTAATCGGTAGTGTTATCAGTAAACAGTAGTGAGGGTTGTCACACTATGCCATTGTCATATTTTTTTTCAGTATCGCTTCGTAGTGATCTCTTCCTCTATTCGCTGGTTTATTTCTAACCCAAATATCTTTATCACGTATATATATATTGCTCGCAATCCTTCTTTTTTTTTTTTTCTTTTATGTTTCTTCTCTACTTTGTCTTTCCCTCTGTTTCAACCTCAAATAGGTTCTTTATTCAAACTTATTTGAGTTTGAAGGGGGTATTATACCTATATCATGGTGAGCATGGTTATACATCATACGAACCATCCAAGACGCCTACCCCCTCTAGCGTACAATCCAAGCTACCCCCTCTGACGCACAACCTAAGCCGCCCTCTAACGCACTCAGTTATCTGTTGCCATCATCATTCAGCACCACGTCATAAGTTATGTGTGTGCCACGCTTGCTGGTTCAACATCCAGTTCTTTTCAACGGTTGGACACGACCATAAATTGTCTCCTGTCCCGGTATTAGTTTCTGACAATTCCTTCAACTGTCTGGTATGACCATAAACTGTCTCTTGTTTCGACATTAGTTTCGGCCAGTTCCTTCAACGGTCCGGTATGACCATAAACTATCTCCTGTCCCAGCATTAGTTTTGGCCAGTTTCTTTAACGGTCCGGCATGACCATAAACTGTCTCCTGGCATTAGCTCAGGCATCTAATCATTCAGACTTTGCAATCTATTTGTCTTTTATTTTATTTAGTTTTATTTCATGTTTTGGTTTCTCTTTCCAAACTCAAGATGTTTATCCTCTTTGAGTTTAAGAGGGGATGTTAATGTATATATGGTAAATATTCCTAGTTATATTAGGTATTAATTTCCTAGATATATTTGAGAATAGCCATAGTTAAGTTTCTTGTAGGATACTCTTTCTGATAATTAGGTTTCTAGTAGGATTCTCTTTCTCAGCCTATATATACAGACCTTCTATTGTATAAGGTTAATTTATTGAATACAATACATATTATTTACTCTATTTCTACTATTCTAACAGGCAAAAAGATTCAAGCTATTGATTGAAGGATTGCTAACCGATCCACTAAGATCTTGAGCCAACTAGAAGGGGTTTACTTGTGAGGTAGAGTCGAAGTGGACTTGTGAATGAACGCCCACCAAAGCTTTGACGACTCCAGATCTGAAGCGGTGAAGTTCGATGATGCAAAGAAAGGCCAAATCTAAGTCGTCGTTATCATCACAGAGAGAGAAAGAGAGAGAGAGAAAGATCATTAGCCAGTACCGGGTGGCACTACGATGGTGTCTCCGAAGCCACAGAAGAGGAGATCGACAACGGTTGCAATGGCGTTGAACAGAAAAAGTAGAAGAGTGAAGAACGGCGATGATGCGACAACGATGAGGCAACGACGACGATCGCAGAAGAGAGAGAGAGAGACAGAGAGAGAGAGAGAGAGAGAGAGAGATGATAGTTGATCGTAGGAGAAAAGAGAGAGATAGGGGGCTGGGTTTGGTTCATGTGTATACCACACACACACATATATATATATACTTGGTAGTTTGGTCATTTTGCGGGACCTTATCCTTATGGACAAAGTATTTTAGAGTGTGGGCCTTTGGATAAAAAAAAATCAAAATCAAAATTGAACTTATGGACCGAATGCCTTTTTTTTCATCGATTTTACTAGCAAAAATAGATAAATGGCTTATATTAAAAACAAATCAAACAATTAAGTTTTAAATGATTAGATAAATTACTTCAAGAGCTCTCACTTTTCCAAAGCTCTTCAAGCTCCTATGAGTGAGAGGTGTTTTGGAAAGTTGTAAAAAGTTGATTTTTTGATTTTTTTTGTGTTAAAAAAGTAGAGAGGTAATGTGACCTAAAAAATCCAAAAAACCAAAAAGCTGGCTTTTTACTATGTTGACAAAACACCCCTTGAGTCTCTAAGAAAGAGATATGAAGTGATTTCTTTTTTTGTGGAGTTTTGATGAGTGGTAGGTATTTATACACCCCCAAGATTGGCTTATGGTTTAAGCAATCGATTGTAGTGATGCCATGTGTCCTAGGGAACACATAGGGAAAAGATTCTAATTGTGTGTTTGGTTTCAGTTTTCTGGAAACCAAAACCAAATAAACTGAATACTTTGTCGAGTATTATGAACCTAGAGAGTAAAGTAATATTAGAGTATTACCCAAGCAAGCAAGAGGATAATAGAAGGTATAGCAAGTAAAGCAGAATAATAGAGGAAGTTTTAGGCTATGTTTGGTGTGGAGTTCTAATCATGACTCCACACTCATATTTAAGTGTAGCGTTTGGATACAACTTTCAAAAATTAATTCCACATCGATTTTTGAAAATTCGCTCCAGGCGGGGTTTTGAATTTTAAAATTTGGCCTACCCGGTTGTCCAGCTGATTGATCGAAACAGTGCTTTTTTTTTTTTGGGCAATTGGTACATGTTATTTTTTATATTTTAAATAAAAAATATTTTCAGAATTTTTTAAAATTTTTCTATGAGCTTTGAATAGAATTTTGGGTTGTATGTTTGGTTATGAATTGTAAGTTTTTTAATAAAATATCAAAACTCATAACCAAATAAAATTTTCACATTAAAATCATAATTCCAAAACTCACAAACCCAGAATACAACTTTATTATCAAATCATAATTCTAAAACTCTACCAAACGCTACCTTAATTTTTTTTTCCTCAAAAGATGTGAACTGAGAATTGTCGTTTTTAAAAGATGTGTATAGAGAATTGTCGTTTTAGATTTCATATTTAGTGTGTGTTTTTGATGTCCATTATGGTCATTTTGCTTCATAATAAAATTGTCATTAAAATTTTGTTTCATTAAGTGTGTGCACAAAGATGAAATAGTTTATGGAAATAGAATTTCTCTTGGAGATAGATGGCTAGTATTTTGAAGTATCGTGAGAATGACAATTTTGTCTTAAAGAGAAAGTGTGAAACGCTCAACCTAGTTCGTCATTCGTCTCCCTTTTTGTAAGTGTTTTGTAAGCCTGTTGTTTTTTTCCAAATTCATTTGTTGTTGTAATTGGTTTAATTTGCAATTAGTTTATATAATTAACAATTAAATTAGTATCAATTTGGTTTGTGCATTATGAGCTTGATTCTATTTTATATTTCACACACAATTTACACAAGTATATTGAGATTGTTGAACAATATAATCATATCATATGAAGACTTTATTAAGATATACATGGTTAAAGCTAATGGCAAATATGAAAACTCATTTTTTACGTTATACTTTTAACTTAAAAAATAAGTGATATATGTCATTTAAGTAGAAATATGTTTAATAAATTACTCTTTTAATTTTTAAAATACGGGACATGTGTCATTTTGATATTCAAAATTATACATTAACTATTGACTTTAACCATTTGGTTAGATAATCAAATTGAAACATTTTAAAACATATTTTATATATTTGTTGACAAATTTGCATAATTTGAATATTTGAAATCAAAATAACACAAAATTCATACATTAAACATTAAAAATATAACTAACCTATTAACATGAAAAATACAAAAATATGCCAATTATTTATTATATCTTTATATTTATATTTGTCATTATTGATTTTTAGAGAAAATATCTCCAATATATATGCATACATATACATATAGACATATAGTGCATTAAAACTCCATACTTTGAAAATAAAAAATTGTAATAATAAAAAAAAACCACCAACAAAAAAATAAATAAAATAAAATATGCCATTTATTTATTTCTTTATTACATGTACTATGGTTTTTGTCTTTATTGAATTTTGCTTCCAGGAAAAGAATTGAACTGTTCGAGCGAAAGAGCAATTTTTGTTTTTTGTGCAAGGAGGTATTGAAGAGGCATCGAGTTTTGAATAGGAATTTTGCTAGGTCTTGGTGTTTTGGTGCGAACAACAATGGTGATAATGACGGAGATAGTAGCAACAATGCATCAAACGATTCGAATTTGGCGACAACGACATCGAGAGACGAGGCGGAAGAGAGAGCACAGAGCAGCGACGATTTTGATTCGGACGAGTCCAAGGCTTCTATTTCATCAAGGGTGAGATTTTTGCTCTCTATCTCTCATAGTTTGTGTTTTTTTGGTTAATTAGTGTGTTTGATTTGAAAGTTATATCTAATTTAGGAAAGGATGATGAGAATGAAATCTGTTTGGTAGCTGAAAATGTAGGAAATGAATTGGTTCAAATTTTATGAAAATTGAGAAAAAGAGAGAGGAAATTTTCTTGGCAAAGAAGAGCCATTTAGAGATCTAGGAGAGGGCATTCCTTTTCTTGGCAATCTGAGGGGAAAGAGAGGAATTCCAAACTTCAGAGTCAGCTGGCTGAACTCATGGGCGATAAGTACAATTTATTTATGGTCGAGGAACCCAATTCTGAGGGACCAGACCCGCGCGGTGGACCCTGTGTCAGTTTTGGTATGCTGCGTAAAGAGGTTTCAGAACCCGGCCCAACAACACTATGGCATTATGTGATTGCTCTATTGTTATTTGTTCTCACTGTTGGTTCCTCGGTGGAGCTAGGAATTGCATCTCAGTTATTACTAATTGCTTTTACACTTAGACATTATTGTATTAAATGTAGTTATGCTCTCCTTTTCATTTATCAAATCCTTTTTATAGAGTAGATTATTCCATGTATATGTGTTCATTCATTGCATTTTTCATGAAGCAGATAAATAGGCTTCCACCAGAGCTAGTTGAGTACTTCACAGATCCAAATGCCATTGAACCACCAGATATGCAGCTTTTATTCCCATTTGTGGAGTCTGCTCTGCCCCTGGCATATGGTGTTATGGGGGTTCAGCTATTTCACGTAAGAAGAATTTTTATCTTTTTGTTGATTTGGTTAATTGAATGCTTTTTCTCAAGGGGAAAAAATATGTTTCTTGTGTATTACTATTTCCTGTGCCGGGCTTTATGCGGAAAATAGTTCCTTTAACCTTCTTTATCCATAATTTCTTATCATAAGATTGCAAGGCCTTAAGCTTATAAACTAAACTAGCCTACATTTAACCTTTATCAACTGTAGACTAGTAAGTAAATTTTTTTAATAAAAGAAGAAGTTGCCCCGCGAGATAGTTATATACATCCATTCCTCCATCTTTCCCATTCTCCTCTGTATGACATTGTTAATTGTTTTAAACCACTTCATCTGGTAAAAGTCCAAGTTTTTGACTTGAACCATTAGATAATAGGTCTTTGTCTAATGCTATATGTGCCCTTTTTGGCCACCTGCTTCTCATCTTAGAATCATAAACTGGTCCTAAGGCACACATTCTCAGTATTTCGTCCCTCTCCAGTTGAAATAATTGGTGGACCTTTATTGCATATCCTGATAGCCTTAACTTCTACGGAATTCTACTCTATTGTATTGGTATCATATGTTTTTTAATCATCTTAAAACAATTATTTTAGTAAAACCCATCTCATTAAGATCTTTCAGTTAAAAGCCAGCTATATGTATCAATGTGTAAGACAAAAACTATATTTCATCATGATTATTTTTGACGCCCTCTCATTTATTTTGATTGGAATATGTGAAAGCACAATAGAACAAACACCAAAAGAGGAGTTTAAAAAGAAAAAAACACAATGCAATCACATTGTTTTGGACCCAATCTCCCATTTTATAAGCAATAGCCAACATGCTTCATACACGGCACAACAATTGCTACCAAAAAAAAAAAAAAGGAAAAAAGAAAAAGAGACGCAGCAAAGCTGCTTATTCTTTGGGCTACCAAACTCCCTTTTTGTGAGCTAAATGTATCTTGATCTTTCTCTCCCACCAATAAATCTCCAATGTCATCAACCAATTAGTCATGTAGCATTTATCCAATGCTATCATGTGGCACTTTGTCTTGGCTGACCTCCTTAGAACTTTTTTGGTTCTATAATGGAGTTGAGTGCGGGGGACTAAACTTCCCATATTTTCTTTACGCAAGTGTTTTTATTTTGTGCACAGATATATGAACTGAAGTACTCATGAGGGATCTATTCACCATGAAATATCCTAATCTAAAGTCACAGCTTTTGTTATTTACTATTGCTTGTTTCACAGAAAGCATCGCTCATCTCGAGTTGGCAATCCTTGAAATTTTATGCCTATGTTATGTCATTGTTTCCTCTAACTGCCTACTGTATACATTGTGCATTCTGTGCATGAGATTGTTGGAAGCTGCATATGTATTGAATTATTGGTAATTATTGGTAATGGATGCTACAAAAGAGAATGCCATAACTTGCACTTCTTGTATTCATTGGTTGCATAACTTTGTTTTGATGTTGTTTGGTTCGTTGTGTGTTTCTTGTTTTTTGAAAAAAAAAAAAAGAAAAAGAAAAGGAAAGGAAAAGGAACATGTTTTTGTTTCTTTCCCAAGAAAGTTTGAAGTTTGATGGGCTTCCTTTTATTGTTAATACACCAAAACAAGTTAAAAACACTTCTTCTTCTTCTTCTCCCCCCCTTCCCTTTTTTTTCCTCATTCTGTGTGTGTGTGTTTATTTTGGAGCCTTGTTTTGAAAACAATTTTCAAAAAAGAAAAAAAAAAAAAAGTACCAAACATGTTTTAAGGATATGTTCGATTATGTTGCTGTTTTTTGTTTTTGTTTTTATTTTTGTTTTTGTTTTTGTTTTTGTTTTTGTTTTGACAACTGTTTTCATTTCCAAAAATGGAAACAGTTTTCAAATTTTACAAAATTTTAGGAAACACGAAATTTGTGTTTTCACTTGTTTTGGAAATAAGTTTTCATTCCCGCTTCCCTCTCCCACCCCCTCTGGCGGCCACACCCCTTGGCAAATCTCCAAACATGTTTTCTTGTTTATGTTTTTGGGTATTTTAAACATGTGTGTACCAAACATGTTTTTTGAATTTGTTTTTAGCAAAAAAATAAAATAAAATAAGATGAACATGTTTCCTATTTTCTGTAAACAAAAAATGGTAAATGGTAAATGCTACTTAACCAGACTGGACCTTATTTTTTCTCCTCCTCGAGGTTAATTCCACCCTAATTAGTCATTCATGTAGTATGTTATCTTTTGAATATGTAAATGAGAAAATTAACTTGACGCAGGAAGTTGGGCATTTTTTTGCTGCTTTCCCAAAGAAAGTAAAACTAAGCATTCCATTCTTCATTCCTAATAGTACTTTTGGAAGCTTTGGTGCAATTACTCAGGTAATTATGTCTACTTATCACTTGATGGATGTTAATTTAAATGAAGTTCTTATTATGTTATATATTTCCGTACACTCTTCTTCTCTCTATATATTTTAATGTATGTTTTACACATATACCAACATTAAACACTGCCCATGGGCCAGTGGTTAGTGCTGGAAATTTGATTATTATTGCATTAATATTATGTTAGTGGATGTACATAATATGTTAGTGATGTATATAATATGTTAGTGGCTGTTAGTGGACATATAGTGGCAAGATATAATGCAGCACTATCTTCTCCACTACCCCAATGGCCAACCCACTAGAGAGTGGAATGGGTTTGGTGACAACCAATCACCTCCTCCCTCAATTGTGTATAAATTGAGGTGAGGAGGAGGTAGAGAGATCAAGAAACAACAACAACACATCGGAGAGATTGTGAGAGTTTGAGAGTTCTATAGAGAGTGAAGGTGAGGTGTGAGTGTAATCTCCTCCCGAAAAATTCTATAGTGACAAATTTCTCCGTGGGAGGCGCAATTCGCGAACCACGATAAATATTATTGTTGTGTTCTTGTTCCATATTTTTCTCGATTTGGTATCGAGCAACAAAACACAAGAAATTCTAAAACCGTCATAGCTATGTCGGAAGTCACGTCCGAAACCACTTCAACCCCTTCCATTGCCATTCCGGTGAAAACGGCCAACAAGGCTGCAAATTACCAGCGCAGGTTTGATGATAAGCCACGGGTCTGGTGTGATTTTTGCAACAAGCCTCGCCATACACGCGAAACGTGTTGGAAGATCCATGGCAAACCTGTCAACTGGAAAAGCAGCAAACAAGGAGAGAAGAATCGTGGCTTTCCTACTGCTAATAAAGCCGACTCGGGTCCCTTCAACAAAGAGCAGATTGATCAACTCTTAAAGCTGATAAAATCCAACTCCTCATCCGGTACTCCTAGTGATTTTTTGGCACAAACAGGTAGAAATCCTAAAGCCTTCTCTTGCCTAAACTTCTCTCCGTGGATCATAGATTCCGGTGCCTCCGATCACATGACTAGTTTTTCCCATTTATTTAGTACCTATTTCCCTTGTTCTGGTCATGACAAAATCAGAATAGCCGATGGTAGTTTTTCACCTATTGCAGGAAAAGGATTTATTAAACTAATCGAGAAAATTTAATCTCAATGCTGTTCTTCACGTCCCCAACTTAGCCTGTAACCTTTTGTCTGTCAGTAAACTATCTAAGGATTCTAATTGTCGTGTTACATTTTTTGAATCCCATTGTGAATTTCAAGACCAGAACTCGGGGATGATGATTGGGCGTGCTAGGATGCTTGAAGGTCTTTACTACTTTGATGAAGTACCTGTTAGTAATAAAAAAGCTCAGAGCTTTAATAGTACTACTTCAATCTGTTCGAGAAAAAATAATGCTATGGCACTATAGGCTAGACATCCTAGTTTTCTTTATCTGAAACATTTATTTCGGCATTATTTAAAGGGATTGATTGTTCTTCTTTTCATTGTGAAAGTTGCATTTTTGCAAAATCTCATCGCTCTACTTATTTGCCAAAACCTTACCAGGCTTCCAAACCTTTTTATTTGATTCATAGTGATGTTTGGGGCTCTTCTAAAATCACTACCCTTTCTGGTAAAAGATGGTTTGTTAATTTTATTGATGACCATACCCGCTTATGTTGGATTTATTTGATGAATAAAAAATCTGACGTGAAAAATTTATTCATAAATTTTTACAATATGATTGAAAACCAATTTCAAACCAAAATTGGTATTTTACATTCTGATAATGGAATGTAATATTTCAATGAGCAAATTGGGTGAGTTTTTGGAAAAAAAGGGAATTTTTCATCAATCTACATGTCGGGATACCCTCAACAAAATGGCATTGCAGAATCTAAAAATAAACATTTACTTGAAGTAGCACGTATATAATGTTTTACATGCATGTTCCTAAATATTTATGGGGTGAAGCAATTTTAATGCCTCTTATTTGATAAACAGATGCCTACAAAGGTGTTAACATACAAAACACCTTTTGATTGTCTCAAACATTTTTTTCCCGACACGAGGTTGTTTTCTCGATTTACGCCAAAGTTTTTGGATGTGCCTATGTTCATGTTCCCAAATTTGCTCAAAACTTGACCCCGTCTTTGTCAAAAATGTGTTTTTGGGTTATTCCTCAAACAAAAAGGGGTATAAGTGTTTCGATCCTCAAACCAAGAAATTTCATGTGAGTATGGATGTGTCATTTGTGGAAACAAAATCCTATTTCCCCAACACTTCTCTTAAGGGGGAGACAAGTGGAGTAGAAGACAATTTTTGGGATATTTCTATCCCGCTCCCCAATGTCATTTATCCTACACAAAAACCACATTTGTCTGATAATGATCACTTAGGAGAACCAAGTTCCATGGTGCCTAGTCAAGAAGATTCTTGTTTAGGGGGAGAAGTACTACAAAATGATCTAAATTCTGAGCTTCAGGTTTATACTAGGAAGCGATTTCATCTGAGGAATAATGACCCGAATGTCCATCCTAATGACAATGTCCACCCGAGTTCGCATCGAAATTTTAGGTAATCCTATTCCTTCTATTTCCGACCTTGATGTTCCTATAGCAATTAGGAAAGGTGTCCTAAATTGCATTAAACATCCTATTGCAAATTACCTCTCCTATCAAAGACCTGCTCTAAAAACCATAGAACTTTCACATCTAGGATTTCACACTTGTTTGTTCCAAGGAATATACAGAAGCATCGATTTATCCGAATTGGAAATTAGCAACATGGAGGAGATGAATGCTTTAAGGAGAAGTGGTACTTGGGAGATAGTTGATCTACCCAAAGACACGAAAAAAATGGGTGTAAATGGGTGTTTACGATAAAATGTAACGCAGATGGAAGCGTTGAGAGATACAAGGCGAGACTGGTGGCTAAAGGCTTCACTCAAACTTATGGGATTGACTATCAGGAGACGTTTGCTCCTGTTACTAAAATAAATTCCATTAGAGTACTGTTATCTCTTGCAGTAAATTCAGATTGGCCTCTACATCAACTTGACATTAAAAATGCATTTCTCAATGGTGATCTTGAAGAGGAGGTGTTCATGAGCCTACCGCCGGGATTTGAGCAGAGACTTGGTAACGATAAAGTATGCAGATTGAACAAGTCATTATACGGACTCAAACAATCACCAAGAGCGTGGTTTGAACGCTTTGGGAAGGCAATTATCTTTCGCAGAGTCAAGCAGATCACACAATATTTTATAAACATTCAAAAGACAAGAAATTACAATTTTGATTGTTTATGTTGATGACATCATTTTAACTAATGATGAAGCAGAGTTAGCGTTTCAAAGAGAAACTCGCAAAAGAATTTCACATTAAGGATCCGGGAGCCTCAAGTATTTCTAATGGAATTTGCAAGATCCAAGGAAGGTATATTCGTTAATCAAAGAAAATATGTTCTTGATCTCCTTGGAGAAACAGTATGCTTGGTTGTAAGATGGTGGAGACTCATCGAGCCTAACTTGAAGTTACAAGTCGCTAAGGTCAAGAAGTCAAAGAGAGGAACAATATCACGACTTGTAGGAAATTGATTTACTTGTCTCATACGCCCCGATATTGCCTTTGCGGTCAGCATAAGTCGGTTCATGCACTCACCAAAAGGTGAGCACTTTGAGGCCGTTTATAAGATCTTAAGATATTTGAAAGGAACCTGTGAGAGGCTTATCGCTCAAGAAACATGGACATCTTCAAGTTGAAGTATACACAGATGCGCATTAAGCAGAAGTGTTACAGATGGAGATCAACATCCGGATCTCGCTCCTTTGTAGGTGGGAACCTAGTTACATGGCGGAGAAAAAAACAGAATGTGGTAGCTAGAAGTAGTGAAGCGAGTTAGTCATGCCCATGGAATCTGGAAGTAATGTGGATTAAAAGAATTCTTGAAGAATTAAAGCTTTCTCACCCGACACCTATGAAGGTCTATTGTGACAACAAAGCAGCTATATCTATAGCTCATAATCCAGTTCTACATGATCGCACAAAACATATAGAAGTGGATAAACATTTCATCAAGGAGAAAATCAATGCTGGCATAATCTGTATGACCTACCTTCCAACAGGTGAACAATTAGCTGATGTGCTAACGAAGGGACTACACAAGAAGCAATTTGATAAGCTGACTAGCAAGCTGGCTATGGAAGATATCTTCAAACCAGCTTGAGGGGGAGTGCTGGAAATTTGATTATTATTGCATTAATATTATGTTAGTGGATGTACATAATATGTTAGTGATGTATATAATATGTTAGTGGCTGTTAGTGGACATATAGTGGCAAGATATAATGCAGCACCATCTTCTCCACTACCCCAATGGCCAACCCACTAGAGAGTGGAATAGGTTTGGTGACAACCAATCACCTCCTCCCTCAATTGTGTATAAATTGAGGTGAGGAGGAGGGGTAGAGAGATCAAGAAACAACAACAACACATCAGTGAGAGATTGTGAGAGTTTGAGAGTTCTATAGAGAGTGAAGGTGAGGTGTGAGTGTAATCTCCCTCCGGGAAAAATTCTATAGTGACAGCTCTCCGTGGACGTAGGCAATTGCCGAACCACGTAAATATTGTTGTGTTCTTGTTCCACATATTTTTCTGATTGTTAGCATTTTCCCTTTTTAAATAATTTGTTGTATCAACTTTTAGTGAGTCTGAATTTATCTCAAGTCTGCCATTTAACAGCATTTTCTTTCATCAATAAGATAATGGTCCCATGGCCATCGATAAATGAGATCAACTCTATTTGGTAAAAGCATTTTTTTGTTATGATAGTTATCTGTTTTTTGCTCGTTTGAGTTGATCCATGGATGCAATTTTTCTACCTGTATCTTTGAGTTTTTTTTTCCTTTTCTTTTCACTTTTGTTGATTGGAATTATGATCTGTCTGTTCTATTTTTTCGTAAATTTATGATATGCCTATTTTTTAGTGCTTAAAAATCATCAAATCTTGGCTTCTGCAGTTCAAATCTATTCTCCTTGACCAAAAGACAAAAGTTGATATTTCCCTTGCGGTTCCATTTGCTGGTGCGATATTGTCTTTTTCTATGTTTGCTGTTGGCTTGCTGCTTTCATCAAACCCAAATGCTGCAGGGGATTTGGTGCAAGTTCCTAGCATGCTATTTCAAGGTTCTTTGCTTCTTGGATTAATAAGCAGAGCCACTTTAGGTTATGCGTAAGTTTCTTCTTTGCTTTCATAGCTTTGATTGGCTGATAAGTGATACATATGCAAAATATCTATAAATCCTAGACCTGTTTGTTATAATTCCACTTTGGAGTATTCCTTGTACGAAATATCCTAGATGGGACCCTTGATGTGCTAGGGTCTTAATGAAAAAGACAAATAAATAAAATATACCAAACCAATTTAAACCTTGTGTCCCAATCAAGTAGGATCAACTATATTAATAATTTTTCATCATTTTGTTCTATCAAGAGTTATATACTCAGTGAAATCCAAAAAATTATTATTATTTTTTGTTACGACATCCCATGTCAGTTTAAGTCTTTCCTTCCTCTTAACATTTTCATTTATAGAGATCATATTATTTTTTCTAACCATTGCATCTATAGATCTTCCTTATACATAATCAAATCATCTTCACTTGTTTTCTCTCAATTTAACTTCAATTGGTGTTACTCCAACTACTTAGCGAATATATTCATTTCAAATCCAATCTTTCTTAGTTTTACCACAAATCCATCTAAGTATCTTCATCTCAGTGACACACATTTCGTGAATGTATTATTTCTTAGTTGCCCAACATTTTGTTCCATAAGTCATTGTTGGCCTCGTAACTCTCTATAAACTTTTCCTTTCAATTTTGTTAATATTCATAGATGACATAATAAGCTAGACACACTCCTCCACTTGGGCCAATACACATTAATTATATGGATCACATCATTTTCAATCTCATCATTCTTGTTAATAAACCTAGATAATAAAAATATTCACCTTTTGTTATGTTATGATTTTTAATATTCACTTCATTATTTCTCCTTTAGTTACCAAAGTTACATTATGTTTTATTATTACTACTTTAAAATCATTTTGACTCTAGTTTTTTCTCTTTAGATTTCTAATTTGGTGTTATTTTTTTCATTATTGTCATCCACTATAACAATATCATTTGCAAAAAACATTTATCATGGGATATAAAAAGAAAATAAAAAGGTTATTAAAAAAATAATGTCAAAGACAAAAAACGTGAAAACAATATTAAAACAAAAGTTTAAAAAAACAAACCAAAAACTATAAACTTCTCTTATTTTAAATCTTTCTTAACTAATATCTAATTTTACATAAATTATTCACAAATTGCTTTCAATTTTTATGTGCATTTAATAATCTAATTAAAAAATGGTGCATACACGCAAAAATGTAGCACTAAACATTTACATTATGACAACTATTTAATTATGAATAATTAATTTCTCATTGTTATCTGTATTATATTGTTATAAAATATTTCACATATTACTTTTGTGATATCTTATATATGTCAATGTCTACATATATAAATATATATATATATATATAAACATAAATGTAAATTTATATGTCACTGTATTCATACATTGTAAATCTGTTATATTATATTACCATTAGATAATTTAATTTTCTAACATGTATCGCCTTAGTAATATAGTTATATTTGTTAGGAAAAAATTACAGAATTGTTTATTGTTCTTCTATCAACTTATGATTAATACATATATGCATACATGTCATACAAACAAGTGTCTACAACAAATATTTTCAATAACAAACTAAGACTTTACAAAATACCTCCATCATGACAATAATTATATATATATTTTTTCCTTCACAAAAAAAAAAAAAAAAAATCACATTATTGTGGGAAAATAGATTTTGAAATTCATAATAATATGATATTGCCTCAAACTCTTACTCATCAAAATATTTTTATTACAATAAGTTATAATGGTGAGCAAGAAGACAACAAGAAGATGGTAACATAAAAACTACAAAAGATCTATCACAAAGTGCTCTTTAACCAAAGTTAGACGAGCTGAAACAGGAATTGTCTTATCTGTTGTGGAGTATGTACACATTTTAGTCAAATTACAAGGAAATAATTAAATGATGCCCAAACATTATCGCAACAACTCAATAATGCAGAAAGTAAGTACATTAAATAAAAAGTTTCGATAAATTTTTGTCATATGCTGATTACTTACATATGACATAATAAATTATGTAACTTGATAGTTTCAAGAAAGTAATCCTTCAAACACTTATAAGTATGAATCTATAAATACTGTGAAAACAATTATGAAATTTCTATATTGATCGAAATATTAAGTTGCAATATCATTCTATTTAAAATATATATATACATATTTCAATAAAAATATACTAATGACTAATGTTATATTTTTTATCATGCAAGATATTTGTGACACAGGAAACAAGACTCAACAACTCTTAATGTATAAAAATATATTATGCATTGATATTAATGCATTATTACACCAATAATATGCAATAGTGGGTTCAATGAATTTGTATTATGAGATGAACTATTAAACAAAATTGTATAATAGGCAATTAATTTCATACCTCAATTATATTACAGGTACGAATCATGAAAAATTGAAGTGAAAAGTTGATAGAGAAAGATTTGTATAATACTATATATTTAAAGAATATGTTTGTTGTTTATTGGTTTAGATAAGATTGTGATCTTAACAATTTAACTATAAATTAATGTTTATATTTATAAAATTTCTCATTTAAAATTTTTAGCCGAGTATTTATTCATTTCTTACTTAAGTTGTATTTTGGATATAGATTAATTTATCCATACAAGTCTCCATACTTTGTATACATATCATATACCAATTTAAGAAATACGTATAATTACAGTACGAATAGTGGATAAAAATTACGTGTCACATGCAATGCACTTTCCCAACCACTAGTATGATAAAGAGAGTAGGGAAAAAATCTAAGATAAAGTTATTTATTTTATTAAAATCTTGACATGAGACTATATTTGGATTCATCATATAATATATATTCAAATATATTTCAATTTGTTTGGATTAATTATATAAAATTTTAATTGAGCCTAATAATGATTATATATAATTTTTTTCAATTGGGCCCAATTAGATTTTTTTTTAGAATCTGTTAAACTGGGTCTCAAATAATAATAAAAAAAAGATTGGGTTTTGAACTTATAATATAATATAGAAATAACAAATTTGAGAGCTCTATTTTGAGCCAAAATTTGGGAGTCTTAGGTACAAGTCTTATTGGCCTTAGTCCAGGGCTGGCACTGCTTGGTTATACATATTGGGATAGTAGTTATGACTAATTATGATGTTGATTATAATATTATTTTAGTTATATCTAATGTTATGTGTGATTGTGACCTTCTCTTCTTCTTCTTCTTCTTCTTCTTCTTTTTGTTTTTGTTTTTGTTTTTTTTTTTTGTTTTTGTTTTTGTTTTTATGGTAATCAACCTCACACATATCATAATTTGTATATAGTGCACACCCTTTAACATGACTATATATTTTAAATACATATTTATTTAAAAGTTTAAATCAATAAACCAAACCTTCTCTCTAGACCTAACATTATGACAACATCACACCGTCATCATCATCGTCACCGGTATTTTTCAAACATTATACGATATGTGTAGGGTTATTATGTCTGGGGTTATTAATTTAAACCATCATATACCTAGTAAAAATGAGTCATTATATGATGGTTTAAATTAACGGTGTAGTAATCTTATGAATGAGATATAGTGACTCACTTTTATTAGGTAATTAGAAGATAATAGATGATCACTTAATATGAGTTACGATTTCTCATTTGATAGGAATACCATGTAGACAACACCACGTAATACTCTACAACTGTATAATAATTTTCTTACTAGCAACATCAAGTCGCTATTGTTTTTTATTTGAGAAAATTACACATGTAATCCTTATAATTTGTCTCTTATATCAATTAAGTTCTTGTAGTTTTAATTATGTCAATTTTATCTTTAAAATTTTCACATTATATTAATTTAGTCCAATTAATAATATCTTTTTTCAGAAATTGGGCGAAATCAACTCTTCCTAAAGTGATTGAGTAGTTTACATCTAATTTAAAATGGTTCATTCCGCTTTAAATTGACCATTTTACTCTTGATTTGTCTTCTTTCTTCTTCTTCTTCTTCTTCTTTTTTTATTTTTATTTTTTATTTTTTTATTTTTTTTTATAAACGTTATTAATTGGATTGAATTGACATATTTTAAAAAAATTAAAGGAAAAAACTAATATAATTAAAATTACAAATACCAAATTTACGGGAAAAATCACAAAATTTATGGATATAACTAATTAACCCATGGTTGGAGGGAAGGTTACTCAAGTTTAATTTACACAATTACACACTGTACAGTTTCAATGAGTGTTCAAAGACTACAGCTGCTTTTGTACTTTGGATTTGTAGAAAGCTCCTCAAAAGAAAAAGGAAAAACAAAAAAAGAAAAGAATGAATGAAATAAAAATTTGCGATGGGGATTGCCATGGACTTGGTCAATTTTAACATTATTGAAGACCATCAGTCAATTTTAACATTATTGAAGACTTGAAGTTAAGATTATCGAAGACTTCAAGTCAATTTGTTAAGAGTAAATTACTTTTCTACCCTCAAGTATTATTGGTTCCTAAACTATAGATTTTTTTTTTAGTTCCTAAATGGTTGGATTTTTGTCAATATATTTCACTTACTATGGTCCAATTTAATTAAGCCTAGTAGATGTGTAGTACTATTTTGTAATGTAAAATTATGGATTCAAATTATATAGAGAGGAGATTGATATCAATTTATGTGGTCTCATTTCCCTACTAACATACTAACACATTCTAATGTATAACGTGAAAAAAAAAAAAAAAAATCGTTGTCCTATTTGTTAACAAAAAACTCCACATGCGGTTGAAGTTTTTGTTACTTTGATCTTTGGCCCTATTTGATTAGTATGATTAGTAAGGGGATTAACAATTCATGAGATTAGTGTATGATTTGTTATTCAATTGAATGGGTAAATATTACTTTCTTGTCCACTTTTGTTTTGCAATAGATGTGAAAATATATAATCCTAATTATATTTTTGTTTTGCATTTTAGTTGTAGGATTAAAAAATTCACCAATTTTGTTGGGTCAAATGTTCATTGAATTCTTATTTTGAACCCCAAGTATCACACTATTTCCACTTTAGTCCCTGGTGAAAGCCATTTGATGTTTTTGTTAGGTTGTATTTGGTTCATAAATTTGAGTAGAGATTTAGAAATAAAAAAAAATGTGTGAAATGTAATTATATTTCATTCACATATTCACATTTCACCCTCATTTTGCTCTTTCTCTTTTTTAAATCTCTACCCAAATCCATGAATTAAACACAATATTAAAAAAATTGATAATAGCATCCTATATGAAGCAAATTAAAAACAAAATTAAGGTTTTGTTTGTAAATTTTTAAAATTTTAAGTCAAAGTACGAATTGAGTAATATTTTTGGGGAGTAAAGTACAATTTAGTCAAATTATTATGGAAAATGCTATAGGTCCTAAATTTTTTACCAAACAAATGATCAAATGTCTCACATGGGTGTGAGATCTAAATTTGATATCCCTAACATTACCCATTTATTATTGATGAAGAGTATTGACCTAGATAACTGAATACTGTGTTCAAAAAAAAGATAACCGAATACTTACCTAAGGGTTCGTTTGGGATGTGGGTTGGCTTTTTGACTATTTTAGCCTGGGGTTAAAAAGTCTAATTTGGGATAGACTTTTTGGCTTTTTTGACTTTTGTGAGAGAAAAAAATGAAATAATTATGGTTTAGATGTGACATTTTGTCTTATTAAGCTAAAAAACTTATTTTGTCTTTTTGTAATTATTTCAACCAAAGAATCCCATTTTTATTTATACCAAACGAAGGCTAAGACTCATAAAGGTAGAACCGAAGGCTTCGTTTGAAAATGCTTACAAGAACTGAGGGAGCAACCTGCCTACAAGAACTGATGTTCAATAATGGTTTACAATTGTGACGACCGGGTGTATTTTCGCTCCGTTCTCCTTTGTTTAATTTTGGGTTTGTGGTGTCCGGAAGTTGTTCTCAAATAAATTCTTATTCTTGTTTGTTCGGTGTTGATTTTCACTTGTTCCAGTGAGTGCGAGGTCAAGTCCGAAGTGCCTAGAATTGAGCTAAGAAAATTCTGGGCTGGGGAAACTAGGGCCGCACATATGGGGCCTTGGGCCGCACGTGCAGAATTCAGGGGATGTTTGGGGCAGCACACTGCAATATATGCAGGTGTTGGAGGAGGTGCGGCATGGGAAGGCCGCACATGCGAGGTTGAGGGCTGCACGTGCGGGAGGTAGGCTCCGTACGTGCGGGATGCTGGGCAGTCCGAAAACTCTGTTTTTTCTTCCTTTTGGGCTGAATGTATATCATTTCAAAACATTTCCTTCTCACTCTAAAAAGTGTTTTGCTCCTTCATCTCTCTAAAAACGTCCACCAAACACCTAAAACCCTTGATTTCTTGCAATCCTTTGGGTCTAGATCCATCTTCTCTCACAAGTTTTGAAGATCAAAGCTAAAACATCCATTTGTATGGTGGAGATTGAAAATCTCTCATCTTTGGCTCTAGGGCTTTGATCTCACCTCTTCAACAAGAACTTGAGGTAGGATTTCCTTTGAGTTATATATATATTTTTGCTAGATTGATGTGGATTTGGAACTTCTTGGTAAAAATAAGAAAGTTTTAATGTTGTTTCAAGAATGTTATGATTTTCAAAAGGTGGGCGTAATCATGTTTATTCTAAATAGTCTCTTGAGGGTTTGAATAACGTTGGTCAATGGATGATGTCCTCTTTTCAAGCTTCCTTCAAGTGTTTGTGTGTGTGTTGTGATGGTGGAAGTTAAACCTAGATATTTGGGGGTTTTGGAAAATGTGGAGAACCTATGAGATTTTCTTGTGTCAAAAGAATGGAGGAATGAAAATTTCATATTGTTGTGTGCAAAAATGACAATTTTCTTAGTATATGAGGATTGGGATTTGTTTTAAATTTTTTGCTAGAAGCATGAATATGTGTAGTTATGAGATGACAAAATTGTTGAGTTCCTTGAAATAGGAAAGTTGTGATTTTGGAAGTTGGTATTCAAAACATGGGATGTAATCTTGAAATGACCAAATCGTTGAGAATTGTACAAAGTGGGGAAAATGTTGCCATTTGTTAATAAACTTAAATTGAGTATGTAACTATTTTGTGATAAATAACATTGAAGAAGAGGAGATGGGAAATGTGATTGTTGTAGTATTATTGTTGAGATACTTGTGAAGGGAGATATGTTACGAAGCATTGATAATCGTTGCATCACATAATCATTTAACTGAATATTATACATTTTGAATTGCACTTGGAAAATGTTTGCATTGAAAAAGGAATATTAAAAATGAGAACTATTGAAATGTTTTTGGGTAAATACGTTGGTAAGTCTGGTTAGGAGGTGTAGAGAAAATTGATAAGTTGGCCTGAGTGTCTGGGGTGAAAGACCGAAAACACGCGTGGAGGAGGTACTACTTCCCTTCCAATTAGTAACCAGTAAAGTGGGGTTTTGGTAGTGCTAGTTGAGCCTACTTGCAGACACCAACCTGAAGATTACCTGAGTCGTACTTACCACCCCATTGAGAAAAATTGTAATTTCTGAATTGATGAGATTTCATGTAACGCCCCGAAATAATTCAACATGAACTAACCACATCAACTAATGTCCACTAAACAATGACAATAATCCTTCCATCTTTATATAGTTAATAAACGAGTTTATACAAAAGTTTCACATGCAGATTATACATTCATTGGTAAGAAAAATACATGAATCTATAGCATGTGAAGCATATAGTTCTCAAAACAAATAAATGCCCTTATGGGCTACAACTTCCAAGGCTTAAGCCCGGTGACACAAAAGTGGCCTCTCGGATCCATACAAAAATAGCCCTTGGCTAGCAATTAAATCACAACAAAATAGAGCTATGCACTCTTCACAATTGTCCATGCCCTCAACTTGGCGAGATCACCACGTCTTTTCCTGCACCAAAATCCCATAGGGGTGAGCATAAAACCTAGTAGAGAAATCCCTAACAAAGTATATACATTTTTGTAAGATATTCAATATTAAATGCAAGTGTAAATCCCATGCAATGCCTTTTCAAAATAGTCGCATGTCATGCCTTTCTTGAAAATCACTATGTTTTTAATAACATTTTTGCAATCTCATCAATTTCCAAGCTTCCAATTTTAAATCATAAGGGGCGATAAATACGACTCAGGTAATCCCTTAGTTGGTGTCTACAAGTAGGCTCAACAAGCATTACCAATAACCCCACTTTACCGGTTGCTAATCGGAAGGGAAGTGGTACCTCCTCCGCGCGTGTTTTCGGTCTTTCACCCCGGACACTCAGGTCAACTTATCAATTTCATCTACATCTCTTAACCGGACTTACCAACGTATTTACCCCATAAACATTTCCATTAGTTCTCATTTCAATATATATATATATACCCCTTTCAAAATGTGAATGTTTCCAATCTCAATTCCAAGATGCGAATTATCTATTGAATGAGTATGCAATGCAACCATTTTTCCATGCCTCCTAGTGTTTCTCCAATTTTCAAGTTATTCCAACAATATTACCAAACAATTACATTCCTTAGTTTCCCTTCTCAAAGTTATTCATAAAATGGTCCAAAATTTGCTATCATGGAAACTACAATTCATATACTTTCACATTCTAAATATTCCAAAGCTATAGCAAATGCTTGAACCAATTTCCTTTCACCACAATACTCATATATCATGGAACCCAACATTTTGCAATTTGTAATCACATATATATATATATGCATTTAACCAATGAAAAATTAAGTGAGGTTTCCAACCTTTATACATCTAGAGTTATCATGTAACAACAAAATTAAGAAATTCTCACTCACCCTTTTATTTATTTCAAGAAAAATCCCTTGATTTACCCACCATTCCCAAAACCCCCAAATTTCTAGGTTTTTCACAAAAAAACCCTAACACTGTTCGTCTCATTTAATAAATCTCATCATATACTTTAATCTCAACCCATGTTGCCCAAAATTTCAAGGAAAATCTTTAAAAGAACACAAGATAGAGTTTGTTATACAAAATCATCAATTTCTCGAGCCACCAAACCCATTTTTAAAATCACAAGAGGAACTCACATAATCAACTCAAAACTTACATAAACGTATATATAACTCAAAGGAAAACCCTACCTTAAGGTTTGATGAAGAAATAGAGATGAAACCCTAGCTTTGATGGTGTTGAAAGAAGATCTCCACCGCACACAACGAAGTTCTTGAGGAGTTTTCATCTTTGATGAAGGAACTATGGGTCAATCTTCAATGGATGATGAAGGATCAAAGATTTAATCTTGTTTTTGAGGTAGAAATATAGAGAGAAGGGAGAGATATGTATTTTTAGAGAAAGAGAGATAGAATTAAAGTGATACATCCAGCCAAAAGAGGGAAATAAAAACACGGTTTTCGGACTGCCAGACGTCCTGCACGTGCGAAGCCTCACTCCTCAACCTGTCCCTCCCACTGCATGTGCCCTCCTCAAGATGCACCTTGTTCAAGACTTTGCATATATTGCAAGCAGTGCTGCCCCAGCTCTCGAATTCGTGACGCGGTCTCTCCCGCACATGTGGCCCTAGGGCCCCGCACGTGCGGCTAGCCAATCAGTCTAGAAAAGTTTTGGTTCAACCCCCGGGCACTCTGGACCTGTCCTCATATAGCGATCCCGGTTTCCCTTTTCTTTAATTGTTGTACCCGGACTTAGGTTCCATGGAGTGGGTTGTTGTGTATATCTTGTTGTCATTCTTTAATTTCCTATGTTTGAATTTTGGATGTATTGGGCGTGTTTCGAGCAGGTGGGTTGAGCCTTGATCTAAAATCTAGTTGCCAGGTTTTTGGTCGTTCCGCTCGAGCGGGTCATCTAGCGCTCGAGCGGAGATTGCACACTCCCAGTATTTTTGTGCCCTGCAAAACTTCTGCAGGTGTGATTTCTACGCTCGAGTGGATTTCCTGCGCTCGAGCGGGTTGCGCTCGAGCGGACCTTTTGGCGCCCGAGCGGGTAGTGTCTTGTCTGTGAAAGTTCTGGGAGGGGGAAATCTACGCTCGAGCGGACCTGTCGTATATCAGATAGCAGTTGGGCATTTTTTGAATCACTTTCTACAATTCCTCTCTCTCCTACTTTTCCGAAAAATCCATTTGAGAGCACCTCACTCTAAAACCTAACTTCTCTCTTAGGATTGATCTAGCTAGAGTGTTTTCCAAACCTTTGGCCTTTACAAAAAAGTTGTTGATCGTCGAGGGCTATCTTTTGATCCAAGAATCTCGGGATTTGGAGCATTTCCGTTTTCTTCATCTTCTTCGTTGGGTGTCAACTTTTGAGGTAGGGATTCCAACTCACTACTATGGGTTTTAACCTAGATCTTTGGGCATTTTGTTAAATGGTTGATTTTGGGAAGTTAGGGTTTGAAAATGTTGAAAGAGGGTTTTGTTATTTTGAGTCTAAAATGTGTATTTTGGGTTTCAAAATAATGCTATTGTTGTTGGTTGTTGATATTTGAACCATTGGGTTGATATTGGGAAATGGGGTAGAAAACCCTAATTTGTTGTATAAATTAATTGGTATAATTAATTTGGGAAAATTGTGATTATATGGAATTGAGTTGGAAATAATGAAATTGACTCATTATGTGGTAGAATGGTGGAGTTGGATTTATTAATCGCTCACCTTTGAAAACATTGATATTTTATCTGTTGGAGCTTATATATCTGTTTAGAAATAATTGCTTGGACTACCGGTGGAGGGTAGTTTTGATTGTTGTAGACAATGCATGATGATTAGGCAAACTAAAACTAATCAATTGGATGTATCATAGAGTATGACGGTTGATAGAATACATTAACGTTATGTATTGATTGAGTGTGTATATGACCTATATGTATATGCGGTGTATGTGCGGGAGGAGATATGGGATGTACTCCACGGTTTAGGGGAAGATAGGGGATGGACCTCTAAACCGGATGTTGTTAGGGAGGAGATAGGGGATGGACTCCACTGATACAGCTCATATGCTTGTCAGTTAATGTATTGATATAGCTCATATGCATATCTATGGAAGTGTTGATATAGCTCATATGCTAATCTGTTGAAATGTGGATACAGCTTGTATGCTTATCTATTGAGATGTTGATATAGCTAGTATGCTTATCTAATGTAAAATGAGAAACGTTTAATATGAGTTACTGTCTCATATAAGTTGTTGGTCAGGTTCTGAGCCGTTGTGGTGAATTGTGAACTTGATAAGAAATGGAAAATGAAATGAAACATGGACATAGTGATCATGTAATGGAAATGGGTTATGATTTGATTTATGAGAACTAAACATTTACCAACTGCTAATGTCTTAGTTATTGCTCATATTGCGTTTAGCATATCTCCACTGGGCGTTGGCTCACCCTATATGGGACGTTATTTTCAGGTACAGGTAGCATGCTACCCCCAAAGACTTAGCTTGGATGGATATGGGAGTTGAAGACTCTTTTTGATTATTTTGTTTGTATTACATGTATATCAAGCCAAGGGTTTATTTTGTATAGAGTTAGTACTCTTCTTTTGTGTAACCAAGTGTTGACTTGGAAAGCTGTAAGCCCGTAGGGCAATTGCTTTTGTTGTTAACATGTAATACCGTTGTAAGAACTATTTTGATGAATGGAAAGGTGTTAATTTTTCTTATATCACTGCATGTATAAATGATGGGTTTTATGTATTTTTTTGAGGGCGTTACACCTCACGCTCTCCGAAACGAGTGAAATTCAACACCAAGCGAAAACAAGAACAAGAACTTTAATTTTGAGAATTATTTCTAAACGTTTCAAACCTAATGAGAGCAAAAGGAGGACGGAGCGAAGAAAAAGTAAACCCGGTCGTCACATTTCATACTATAGTTTAACATGGTGACTCTCAAGAAGGCATGTCAAGAAATTTTTTATTTTTTATTTAAATTTGGCATTTGCGTCTAATATTGGAAATCTTGCATAAATGTATATACTTTGTTGAGGATTCTCTATTCGACTTTATGCTCACTCCTATGAGATTTTGGTGAAGGAAAGGATGTGATGATCCTGCCAAGTTGAGGGCGTAGACATATTTTGTGAAGAGTAAATAGGTGGAGGCGGAACCCCTTGCCATAATTACCGAGCGGAACACAACCAGATTCATCTAGCAGTCGATCGTGTGCCGATTTGGCATCCCTCAAGCCATCGTCTCTGACAACGGCAAACAATTCGACAATGCCAAGTTCAGGAAATTTTGTGCAGAACTTCAAATCCAGCCATGTTTCTCTTCCCCAGGTCATCCCCAAGCCAATGGCCAAGTTGAGGTTACTAACCGTTCTCTTCTGAAGATCATCAAAACTAAGCTGGAAGCTGCTAAGGGACTCTGGGCTGAGGAATTACCAAATGTACTCGGGGCCTGCCCTTTGCTCAACCTCTTGATCGACCTGCACAACCGCCTCGGACTCGGCACTTCGGGTTTGAGCTGTTTCCTCCTCGATAATAGGCAGTGAGGGCTGAGCTTCGGCGGCAGGTGGCACTTCAGATCGAATGGCCTCTGCTCTTCACCGCGCGGCCATTCTTTCCGCGTTTTTCTTTTTGGCGAGTTGTATGAGGTTTAACCCAGCCATCTCTTCAGGGTATGCGCCAGGAAGGTCTTCTAAACCGGTAAAAATGTCGTCAAACGGAAGGTCCCCTCGGCTTGAAGTGGAGGGAGGGTTGTCTGAATTGAGGCCGGCTTCCTCAAAGGCCAACTTCAAAGCCTCGTCTACTTCGGCTTTGGCTTCGGCTTTGTTTACCTCAGCTACTTCCGCCCGCTCCGAATCGGACCCCTTGAAACCAACTTGCCGCAAGTTTTTGAAGTCGGTCAAAATAAGAGCCGTAAGAAACTCTTCACCCCTCGGAATTGGGATGTTTTCTGCCGCCGAAAACGTCGTATGTCGGCTCGTACCGAAGGAGAATGTGGGCCACCCTCCCTTGTTTCTAAAGACTTGGATGGGCGAAATATTTGAGTGTGACTTTAATTTCCGAAAGAACGGCGTCGTCGGTTGAAGTCAAGACTTTCTTCAAATCATTTTCTGCACAAGCAAAACCATGAGATCTCAAAAATGAAGCTTTATAAATATAAGAAAAATAAACGCAAAAAGCTATACGGCCACCTGGTTCGCCCCTCTGTCTAGGAATAGGATCAAGGCGATCCTCGCCTTCGCCGAATTCCCAGTTACCTCGGACAACGACCATAACATCATCAACTCGCTTGCCAAAGCTGGAAAGTATAGTCACTAGTTGATGGTCGGTGTCCTTAGCCCTAAGAAAATAGCGTCCATGACGACCAGAAGACTTGACTAAGGCGTAACAATGCCGAATAGCAGGTATGCCGAGGTTAATCCTAAGGCGACGGTGTAGCTCTATAATCCCCATTACGATTCTAAAAAAGTTGACATTGGGTTGGGAGGGGATTAGATCCCAATAGCAAAGGACAGCCCTAAGAAATGGATGAAGCGGGAAACAGATTCCGCCCTCTGCAATTGATAAGAGAGGGAAAACGATTGTGCTTTCATCATCCCTCTCCATATCGAGAGTGCCGTCTGTCACAAGCGACAGACGGACATCATCAGGGATAGAAAAATGACGTCAAAAGCTAGAGATTCGATCCGCGGAGAGGAGGTCTTTCAGATGCTTTGCCATTTCAGTCAGCCTATAGGAGCATATTAAACTAAAGGCAAACCAGGAAAAGGGATTCAAAGCAGAGAGGAAGAAAACTTACAAGAGACGGAGAGGACAATGAAGGATGAATGGAAGTTGCAGAAGTGAGTCGGAAGGCAGTCCAAAAACTCTAAGCATCCAAAAATGTGTGTTCGAAAAGACGACAAGATTTTAAATCACAATAAATGGAAGCGTACAAAGGGGTGGGAAGTTGAAATGATAACCGAGGGGCGTATGCTCTGACATCTACTTTGGAATGAGGTTAGCCGCCGAATTTCGGCTCGGACTTTTCGAGTTCGAAACCAAACATTCCAGCTAACTGTCGTTAGTGGAGTGCTTGGGAGGCAATTGTGGGGTCCGAATATTGGGAGTCGTAAAGAGGCCGAATAATTGGACCTGGAGAGTCGAATTATATACATCGTATTCGGCTCCGTCTTGCACATTTAAATCCTACTCTATTCGGCCAAATAGCCGATTGAGTAAGGGGCCGAGTGAAAAGCGGTTTGCAACAAAGAAGCCAAGTAAATAGTTATATGGCGAATTGAAAGTGGGCCCAGTCCCGAGGCCCAAGAAAGAAAAGATATAAATAGAAGAACATTAGCCAGAAAGAGGTATGTGAGAATTAGTACGCTTGACTTAAGATACAAATAACTAAGAGAGTACACACTGACTTAACCGTCAGAGTGCTAATTCTGGCACCCCCGATCGGAGTGTTTGTTTTTTTTCAGGTCGTCCAGGTCATCAGCTAAGAATCTCGAGCGCCCCAGTGGATCAAAAGAGTATTTCCAATCCATTTCCCCACACTAACTATATACGGTATATATTGTATCTATATATATATATATTAACATTCCCCCTCAAACTCAAGGAGGATAAGTATCAACCAACTTGAGTTTGGAAACTAGTTCACTGAAGAGACCAGGAGAGTGAGCCTGGTGAAAATATTAGCAAGTTGATGAACATCCATGTCAGCTAGAAGCCATATCATGGAGGATATCATTATAAGCAATCTGAATAGAACTTTGATTGTCATAATAGAGAAAGGTAGCACCAGGGACAAGAACACCCACGTCAGCAAGAAGCCAGCGAAGCCATAGAAGTTCCTGAGTAGTGTCAACAAGAGCATGGTATTCAGCTTTAGTACTAGAACGAGCAATGAGAGATTGTTTCTTGATGCGCTAAGTAAGAAAAGAATCCCTTAAGAAAAAATAAAAACCCGTAGTGGAGCATCAATCAGTAGGATCTACAGCCCAATCATCATTAGAAAAGACACAAAGCTCAAGAGAAGAATGAACATAATAATGAAGTCTATGGAAGATGGTGCCTTTGAGGTAGTGAAGGATGCGAAGCAGAACTGTATAATAAGGGGTGCGGGGAGCCAACATGTACTGACTAACAAGGTGGACAACATAAGCAATGTCAGGATGAGTCATGGTGAGATAAAGCTGGTGATAAAGAGTAGCATCAAAGAGAAGATCCTCATTAAGTGTAGTGAGATGATTCTAAGTATCAATCAGAGTAAAGGCAGTCTTACAGTCAGTAAGAGTAGCACGAGCCAAAAGATTGGATGTATATTTGGCCTGTGACAAATAATTAGTGATATCATGAGAGATTTCAAGACCCAAGAAATAAACTGAGAGTACCAAGGTCTTTCATATCAAAGTGACGACTGAGAAAGTGTTTGAGGCTAAGAATACTAACCTCATTATCACTAGTGATAATCATATCATCTACATAAAGGAGAAGAAGAGTAGTGCCATGATCAGTTTTCTGAACAAAAAGAATAGAGTCATATGAGCTAAAGGTGAAGGCGAAATCATGAATGGTGGAACTAAACTTAGCAAACCAAGCATGTGGGGCTTGCTTGAGACCGTAAAGAGCACGCTGAAGTGTGCAAACCTTATGAGCTGGATAAGTAGACCCAGGGGGAGGTTACATGTAGACCTCCTTAAGAAGATCACCATTAAGGAAGGCATTTTTCACATCCATCTGAAAAGATCCCAATGGCGAGCAGTAGCAACGACAATTAAGCTACGAGTAGAAGTAAGCCGAGCAATAGGAGCAAAAGTCTCCTTATGATCAATGCCATATTCCTGAGTAAAGCCTTTTGCAACAAGGTGAGCTTTGTAGCGCTCAATAGAACCATCATAATGGGTATTGATTGTGTAGACTCATTTGCAGCCAATTGCAATCTTTCTAGGAGGAAGATCAATAACGTCCCAAGTATGAGATTTGTTTAAAGCCTGTAGTTCATCAACCATAGCTTCCTGCCAAAGAGGATTAGTACGAGCCTCACAATAAGAGGTATATAGGTTCATAAGTAGAAAAAGCAGTGGACCCAACTGTAATACCGCGACCCTCGTACATGTTTTCTGATATATATATATTTTTTTGTTCCTTTATTCTGTGTATTTAAATGCTTATTGTGAAAGTTCATGAGAAATTAAGTTTAATTAAGTGAACATGATAACTATAGATCCATATCTGTTTAAGGGGAAAACATACCTGTCACAATTACAATGTTTAGATCGAGAATTGAAGGCCTTAGAAGCTTAATAATCTGAAAATGATTTTACATCTGAGATCAACATAATTTTTAGGTAATAATAAGCATTTCTGTAGAAATTTGATTTGGTATGGTTAAACTGATGAAGTTTCGTCCTTATCCACTTGTATATAATTGCCTTCTCTAGATATTTAACTTAAAAAGCTTTTAACTCAAAATCATCTTTGGAGAGGAGATTAGGGAAGAGAAGGGTTGAAAGGAAGAAGGAAAACTTCTTCAAGAGGGAGAAATTAAGAGGGTTTAGAGCATCTCCAATCCATCCTTCAAAACTTCAAATATGAAGGATCCTTTCTAATTTTGAGCTCCAACCCATCCTTCATTTCTTCCTCTCAAATGAAGGAAGATGGATTGATCCTTCAAATATGAAGGGAAGATGAACAAAATGAAGGAGCCTCTAAAACACTATTCATTCTACATTTCTTATTATATTCAAAATAACTTTTAATGTGTAAATTTAATTTTTATAAAATTGACATCAATAAAAAGTATAAAATCATACTTTTAAAATGAGTATAATATTAAATATATTTTATAAAAATTTTAAAATTAAATATTTATTAATGATCAAAAATTACATTTTGATTGGAGTTTGAATGAAGGAAATGAAGGTTTGTGATTGGAGTTTGAATGAATAGTGACCTCTTTTATATTTATTTTTTGAATAAAAAATATTATTTTCATCCTCTTGAGAAGAGGATGTGGTTGGAGATGCTCTTAGAGATTTTAAAAGCTCAAGGTAAGTTTAATTTCTTGAAATTGAGTAGAAATTCCTCCATACTATTATGTTTAATGATTTGTTGTTTTGTGGTCTCTTGTGTTGAATTGCTTTGAATCATCTAGTGAGGAATCTCATGTTATTTCCTCAAATATCAAGCTTGAATTCATATGTTTGAGCAAATGGTTGCATGTGTGTGTGAGTGTGTGTAAGGAAGATGAGTATATTATGAAATTAAGTTATGTTATGAGCTTTAGAAATTAGAGATTCAAATTGTAGTTGAATTGAGATGTGTTTATGAATCTTGTTAACATGATTTTTGGACCATGAATTAACAATAGTTTGAGCCTTGAAAAAGTGTACCAAAAAATAGGGATTTTTCTGCATTTTCGAATTGCACTCTGCTGGAATCGCCGCACGTGCGGGGCTTCTTGCCGCACGTCGGAAGCACTGCCAAGACGTCGCACGTGCCCAAAAAAAAAAAATTAGTCGCTCCGTTTTACGTGTTTAACCCTCTGGTATTTTTAGAATTTGTGTTTGATGCCCTTAAGATGTCTGTAAATTCATTCGAAGTGATATAAAACAGGAAACGAATTAAAGAAAAGAGAAGGAATTAATGCCTAAGTTGTGTACATGTGTAGGGCCTGATCCGGGAAGAACGAGCATTCCGTTATAGCACGGTGAGTAATAGTACTTCGATATACCTTTAACATCGTTAATATTCATTGTTATTGACGTTATAATCTTCGCAAGAACTATGGTGACATGTATGTTCGTGAGAAACATTGTGAAATTATGGAAACACCGAAAGTTTTGGGAATATGAACCTATGTGGCCGAGGGCCACTTTGTGAATTTGTGAACTATTGAGACCGAGGGCCAACTTGTGAAGTATGAATTTGTAATTTGTGAAATTATGAATCTCAAAGGCCGAGGGCCAATTTGTGAAGTTATATATCTAAGTTAAGCCAAGGGTTATTTTTGTGAACATGTGAACCCTTCAGGCCAAGGGCCAATCTGTGAAGTTGTGACCCGACAAGGTCGTTCGGAACCTATAAGATGAACAATACAGTCTAACATCATTATGTAATTTACGTTAAATTGCGAATGGTTCTGTCTCCACGAATAGTACTGGAATGATACATATGCTTCTTGTAAATAATTGTTATTACTGTTATATTAAATCTATGGGAAATCTAAGAGCAATATTGAGTAGTATACTTTATTTATGATTGATGTTGAATACTCACATTCTGTTGTTGTCTACAAGATAGCTATATTGACTTACAACGACTGGTATGAGGTAAATTATTCCGTCCTTATCAAAGAGTATTATTAATGTTCTGATATATATATGAGACGATTATGTCTATTTGTAATAAACCCTGTGATGATTTGTGTACACCATGGTGTAACGAGATTCATATGAATGTGGGATTGTGTTATCCTGTTTATTTATTCAGTTTATGTATTCTGACCTATTAATCCATTATGTTGCAATTTGGCATGATATGAATTATTGGTTTTAAAACTTAGTGATGTCTAGTATGGAGCAAAGTGCTGTACGGAATTAAGTGCTACACTTTGGTGGGAGCCACCTCTAGAATCCGTGCGAGCCACCTCTTGAGTCCATACATAGTTATTTCTGGGCCATAGGCCGTTTTGTTATGATTGGGCCTAAGGCCGTTCTATATATTTCTGGGCCGAAAGGCTGTTCTGTATAGGTTCTGGGCTGAAAGGTTGTTCTGTTATTTCGGGGCCTATGGCTATTCTGTACTTATTGGGTTAAAGCCACTCTGTTAAGAAAACTGGACCTATGACTGTCTGGCACTACCTACAGGATGTAATCAACCATATGTCTCTGCAGTTTTATGCTTTACTATTTAAGCTAAACTTTACTTTATTTATGTACTATTATTCACTGAGTTTCCCTCACTCTGTTTTGTCGGTTTCTGTAGGTAATCAACAGAAAAGCCAGTCCTAACCTTTGAGACATGTATATCTCTCGTCAACCTCAGTGTGTCCAGGCACTTAGGATGAAGCCCACTCCTCTAGTAAAGCTTTAACTAGGTTTTGATTTATGATTTGATGATTTACCTATGATTGGATGTAAATGACCCCTTTTCTTCTTTTGTACTTTGTGTGAATGGGAATCGCTATAACTAGCTCGGATATATGCTCCCGGTGTATTATATACTTAATGTAATGATTGCGGTCCTGGCATAGTAGTGGTAGCTCAATGGATGTTATATTTAAGTTATTTTTAAATTGCTAATGCTTCCGTCCAGGCCCCACATATTATATATATCAGGTTAAGTGTCCGTTTCCGAATAAGTCATGCCCAAATCTTTTAGGGGCGGGTTTGGGGTGTGACAAGTGGTATCAGAGCACGAGTTGCTATCTCACACACGAATCCATTGAGCTTTAGGATGTTTAGAAAAGACTTAGGTGCCATGCATGACATCCTTATTGTATGTGATGAATTGATAGCAACAATAGTGGTATATGTATATGGCTAACCGTAATGGTTATTATGTCGGTTGTACATTCTTGTGTATATTATGATTGCTTGCCCTGCAGAACATGGTGAGACCTGCAGATAAGATTCAATAAAGTTGCGCAGCAGAAGCGTGGAGGGGGTTTGAACTGGTCGGTAAGACAATTTATATGCAAGGATTATATAATGATAATATGATTGGGCTTTTAGCATCTGCTTGAGTGACTTGATTGAACTTTAAGTATAGAATATTCTTAAGATCAAGGGAAATGCTATATGTGTGATCCTTCTAGTTATGTTTTCCTTGCTATAACCATGTCCAGATTTATGATTTTAAGAATTTACTGTGTTTGAACATTTTAATAAAGGTGTTTTGCGTAATGATTGAAATTGTGTTAAGTATGACCGGTTCTAAGATCAAGTCATGTATGTAGTGACCCCCTTAAAATTGTGAAAGGGATCAATCAATTGTGACTTTGCTTCTTGCTAATGAGTTAAATAAATAAGTTATGCTGACGACCCGGTTAATGACCTTGAAATGGTATGTAAATAATATGATTTCGTAACTAAGGAAATTACCGAAGACTTCTGACAGGAAATTATTGACGAGATCTAAGGAGCAGTGTTTGTGTGTAATCGGAATTTGATTATGGGAATCTGCAACTATAACTCTGTCTACTCACAGCTAAACAATCTGTAACTTGTACTCTGACCTCTGTAATCTGTAATATGTAATCTGAAATCTGCATTCTGTCATCTGTAATCTGTTCTGTTTGTGTATCATTTGTAACCTGTAGTTGAGACGTCCTAGGAGTAATAATCGCATGACATGAGGAATCCCACCTATGATATGTGTCTGTCTATATAATACTCGCAAAACAATAGATAATCATTAACCAGTTTAACATCTGTTAGAATATTTTATGTTAGTGTGTTAGGTTTTAGATTATTTTATGTTAGTGTGTTAGGTTTTAGATGAGTGCATTTCCTTTTGGTTAGTGGATCCATTTTTGGCATGATGATGCTTGTAATGTTTTCTCCTATATAATGGAGAGTGTACCTCTTTATTAATATAACATTCAACAATATCAATCTATCAAACAATAATATCTATACATTAATTTTCTACATGGTATCAGAGCTATAGGTTAAGCTCCTAGTGTTCTTCGCCTTCTGGCGGGCGGCAACCTTTCCTTGGCCGCCCGCCGGACCTCAACCTATTCCACTTGTGTTTCTACACATACCTTCTTCCATAGCTGAGCTCTTACCCCTCATTTCAGCCTCTGTAGATCGCAAAGAGCAGCAGCAGCCATTCGGTGCCTTATGCATACAGGATCCACAAATGCAAGCAAAGGAATTGAAACTGGAAAGTGATGGTTCAGTTCAGCAAGAGGGTGGAGATGAAAAAATTCAACCTTCATCAAAGGACTACTGTGTTTTCCTCACAGCCATTTGATTGTAATGTTAAGGATTATTTTCCGGCTGAAGAAGCATCTGCTGTCATCTCCACACTGGAGGGAGAAATGAACCCTTTGAAGAGTGAGGGAAGGCTGGAACCTGTACAGGTGTCTTCACTCCTTTGTTCCATTAATCCATCACATGTTCCTAACACTGATGGCAATGTCTGCCATACATCTACTGTTGCTTTCACTCCTGGATATGGTAACTCTGAGACCGATCCAATTGCTTTGAGCTACCTTGAGCCTCCTGTGCCTCCTCAAAGGTTTTTTTATTCTGAGCGAATTCCGCGAGAACAGGCAGAGTTGTTAAACAGGTTTTCAAAGTCAGATGATTCGCTTGATTCTCATTTTCTTATAAACCATTCACCTTCTGATGTAGCACCACCAGATTTTATCACAGAATCTGTCTCTCTACAGACTGAGCAGCCTATCTCAACTGCAAAGCAATTGTATAAGGATCCTCACACCATTGCAGATGGGGCTGCCCAACTTCCAAACTTGAAGCAGGGATTATCAAATCCTGTAGATGATAAATATGTTACCAATGATGATAACATTCTGAAGGATGAGAATGAAGCCAACTGCACCAAATTTGAGGATAAGAACCTCCTGGTTGGTGAAAAATCAGAAGTTGGATCAGAATTTCTGGCTGCAAGCGAAGTGGCTTCTGTAAAGCATCGTGAGAATCCTACATATGGTCTTCCAGAGCCTCAGTGGAGTGACAGGGCTGACAGCAATTTCACTACTAATAATACTCGGGGGCAGGATCAACCTTCTGCTTGGATGGAGAGCTCTAGGGAACCATCTGTCAGGGTTTCCAAACCAGAGCAGGGAGACATCCTCATTGATATTAATGACCGATTCCCTCGTGATTTCCTTTCGGATATATTCTCCCAGGCAATATTGTCCGAGGTTTCATCTGGTATTAGTCCGCTACAGAAAGATGGAGCTGGTTTGAGCTTCAACATAGAAAATCAGGATCCTAAACACTGGTCATTTTTCCAGAAATTGGCAGGAGATGAGTTTGCTCGAAACGGTGTTTCTCTTATTGACCAGGACCATTTTGGTTTTTCTTCTGCACTTCTTCACCCACTCATTCCAAACATTATCATCATCTCTCCACCCGACCCACTTTAATCATTTCCATCCACCCTTTCATATTGTATTACTTTACCAACATCCTCCACCCACAAAATATTCTCTCTTTTCTTTCTCTATTTTTTTTATTTTATTTTATTATTATTATTAAACACACCAAAACACCACCACAAACATTCCACATATCACAACCTCTTTTTTTTATTTATTTCTATCGGGATCAAACCCGATCACCATTTTACACCAAAAAAAAAAAAAAAAAACCACAAACAAATTCTCCAACCACCACAACAATCAGCCTTACTTTTTCGCCTCTTCAGCTGTTCTCTTCTTCTTGCCTTTGTCTTGGGCGTCTCTTGCCGGCACTGCCTCCGTGTTTCCCACGCCGCCGAGCACGTTCACTTCCCGTTGCTCCTCAACCGTCACATATGGCGGTCCTCCAAATCTGAGCATCACGGTGGCCTTCGCCAGTCCTTATTTTACGCCTTGACATACATATCTCTGCCGGGCATCCGTATACATCTTTGGAGCGAGCCGATTGGCTTTTACCTGCTGCACCTCATTTGTTCTACTCTGAAGCCGGTGGGACAGGTTGTTAACCGCAGTCATGGTCTCAACACATGACCTTAATGTATAATAATTGGCCTCAATATCAGATTGAGCAGCCATTATCTGCTCAACTGCCACCATCGGATAGGTCAAGCGCCAAAACCGGGGGCTTGGTCCAGGGCACTTGGTTGCGGTTCTAGAACAATGCCCGCTATCTCTCTTGTGGCCTCGTTGAGGTCGGAAAGAGAGTGAGACCACGGGACGAAGAGGCTATGTTACAGGTAGGCTGAGCGGGAAGAAGAAGCCATTTTCGAGACAACAAAGTGTTTGTGATACAACTCTCGAAACAACGAGTGTTTCTGATACAACTCGAAACCAAGAGTTTTGTTTCAAGTTTTTAGGGTTTGTTCTCAGACGTTAGCAATTTCGCCTTGGTTTAAATAGGCAAAGCAGACACGCGCCTCTCAACGCCAGATGACAAATCGGCGCGCCTTTTGATGGCTCGCCTTTTGATGGTTGTCGGGCACATCTTTTTATGACACGCCTTTTGATGGCTGTCGGGCACACCTTTTGATGGCACGCCTTTTGATAAGAATGGGCACGCCTTTTGAGGGTGCGACTTTTGAGGGTCCGACAAGACTCTGTAAACTGTCCCGACTTTGATTCCGGTTAGCTCTTATATGGGTCCGACAAGACTCGGTAAACTGTCCCGACATTGATTCCGGTTAGCTCTTATATGGGTCCGACAAGACTCTGTAAACTGTCCCGACTTTGATTCCGGTTAGCTCTTATATGGGTCCGACAAGACTCGGTAAACTGTCCCGACATTGATTCCGGTTAGCTCCTATATGGGTCCGACAAGACTCGGTAAACTGTTCCGACATTGATTTCGGTTCTCTTCTACAACGGTCCGACATGACCTAGTAAACTGTTTTCTACAACGGTCCGACATGACCCAGTAAACTGTTTTCTACAACGGTCCGACATGACCCCATAAACTGTTTTCTACAACGGTCCGACATGACCCCATAAACTGTCTTCTACAACGGTCTGACACGACCATACAGTGTCTCCTATCCTGTCTTCTACAACGGTTTGACACGACCATACAGTGTCTCCTATCCTCTTTTATTTTATTTGTCATTTTATTTTCCTGTTTTGTTACTCTCTCCAAACTCAAGTTGGTTGGTTCCTATCCCCCTTGAGTTTGAGGGGGGCTGTTAGAATATTTTATGTTAGTGTGTTAGGTTTTAGATTATTTTATGTTAGTGTGTTAGGTTTTAGATGAGTGCATTTCCTTTTGGTTAGTGGATCCATTTTTGGCATGATGATGCTTGTAATGTTTTCTCCTATATAATGGAGAGTGTAGCTCTTTATTAATATAACATTCAACAATATCAATCTATCAAACAATAATATCTATACATTAATTTTCTACAACATCAAACCTAAATGATTGATGATCTGATAAGTTGCTGTAAGAATTAAAATTCTGTTTTTGTGCGTTAATAATTTAAGGCTGAGGAATTATCTCTGTGATATAATTCTGTGTGGATATGGCAAATTGTCAAATTAATCCCTATTCTGTATTTAGGGATTATAATGTAAACTGTTCTGCACGACACTGTGAATTTTGACTGAAACAAATGGTTAAGAGGATATCCCATGTTAATGGTGGAATAACTGGATGCTCTGCTTATGTTAATTGATTGAGCCAGATGATTGGTTTATGATTTCGGTGTGACTATTTGTAAACCCAATGTGGTTATGAGTCGTGAATAGGAAACCAAGTGGTGGGTCTCGTGCCTTACACTAGGAAAAGAAAAATCATCTGAATAGAGGAACACTGGAATGACTAAAAGAGAGACCAAATTAGTTTGTGCTGTAATAAGAAGAAATGTGTACTAAAAGAAGACGTTACGCCTTAAAGTTATGACTAATTAATTGAACATGATTCTGAATTTGATCTTGGTTTTATTTTTGGGATGGCTCTCTATACTTGAAAAGATAGTTACCTTATATGTTTTTATTACTCAGATCCGAACTTATGACATTCTGATTAAGTATCTCTTGTGGCATACTCACAGAAAATTTCAAAAGTGTATGATGTTAGTTTTGATACCGTTGTAACTGTTGGATTCAGAATGTGGTTCTCCTTGCATTACAGTATTTAGACGTATTATTATAAAGGATTAATGGTATTGGTTAGGGTTCTTTTTCCCATCGTTTTGATCTTGCTCAAATCAGTATATATGATTTTGATCTGTTTACGGAAATAGAGAATACTAAGAACAAATGTGAAGATTATTATGTCTGTTGGAATAATAGATATATACTTTGTTAAATAGACGAAATCTTGTGGGTAACCTTAATAGTAAATTTCAAGATGCATTATATGACATGAATGTAATTACATAATTGATTTCTGTGGCGATAATTTACAGTATGGATTACCAGCTTATCTTTAAGTGACTTATAACATGAGATGTATCAAGTAACGAGCTTCGTATATGATTTAATAATATCGAATCAATCTGGATATGAACCTAGTTAAGAATGTATCGTGACTGAAATTTAAAAATACTGTGGAATGTATCAACTCCGTGCCTAAGAAAACGGAATTTACTATATTGCTGTATTTAAGAATTGTGTGTTCTGTATTTGGGAATTAATACTGAGGGACTTATTCGTAGGGAAATATTGTAATGATAGACCCTGCCTAGTGAATTAACTCATGGAATGCTTGTCATGTTAAGACTTATGGGATACTTGTCATAAGTATTGGATTACCCTGCGAATGGTACGAACCAAGGTATGTGAATGTCTATAGCAGAATTGCACAGCAACGTGGGACTGAGACTTCTATTTTATTGCATGGTAAAACAAGTTTGGAGGACCAAACTTATTTAAGGAGGGGAGAGTGTAATACCCCGACCCTCGTACATGTTTTCTGATATATTTTTTTTTTGTTCCTTTATTCTGTGTATTTAAATGCTTATTGTGAAAGTTCATGAGAAATTAAGTTTAATTAAGTGAACATGATAACTATAGATCCATATCTGTTTAAGGGGAAAACATACCTGTCACAATTACAATGTTTAGATCGAGAATTGAAGGCCTTAGAAGCTTAATAATCTGAAGATGATTTTACATCTGAGATCAACATAATTTTTAGGTAATAATAAGCATTTCTGTAGAAATTTGATTTGGTATGGTTAAACTGATGAAGTTTCGTCCTTATCCACTTGTATATAATTGCCTTCTCTAGATATTTAACTTAAAAAGCTTTTAACTCAAAATCATCTTTGGAGAGGAGATTAGGGAAGAGAAGGGTTGAAAGGAAGAAGGAAAACTTCTTCAAGAGGGAGAAATTAAGAGGGTTTTGAGATTTTAAAAGCTCAAGGTAAGTTTAATTTCTTGAAATTGAGTAGAAATTCCTCCATACTATTATGTTTAATGATTTGTTGTTTTGTGGTCTCTTGTGTTGAATTGCTTTGAATCATCTAGTGAGGAATCTCATGTTATTTCCTCAAATATCAAGCTTGAATTCATATGTTTGAGCAAATGGTTGCATGTGTGTGTAGGTGTGTGTAAGGAAGATGAGTATATTATGAAATTAAGTTATGTTATGAGCTTTAGAAATTAGAGATTCAAATTGTAGTTGAATTGAGATGTGTTTATGAATCTTGTTAACATGATTTTTGGACCATGAATTAACAATAGTTTGAGCCTTGAAAAAGTGTACCAAAAAGTAGGGATTTTTCTGCATTTTCGAATTGCACTCTGCTGGAATCGCCGCACGTGCGGGGCTCACAGCCGCACGTGCGGCCCAAGCCAAAAAAAATTAGTCGCTCCGTTTTACGTGCTTAACCCTCTGGTATTTTTAGAATTTGTGTTTGATGCCCTTAAGATGTCTGTAAATTCATTCGAAGTGATATAAAACAGGAAACGAATTAAAGAAAAGAGAAGGAATTAATGTCTAAGTTGTGTACATGTGTAGGGCCTGATCCGGGAAGAACGAGCATTTCGTTATAGCACGGTGAGTAATAGTACTTCGATATACCTTTAACATCGTTAATATTCATTGTTATTGACGTTATAATCTTCGCAAGAACTATGGTGACATGTATGTTCGTGAGAAACGTTGTGAAATTATGGAAACACCAAAAGTTTTGGGAATATGAACCTATGTGGCCGAGGGCCACTTTGTGAATTTGTGAACTATTGAGACCGAGGGCCAACTTGTGAAGTATGAATTTGTAATTTGTGAAATTATGAATCTCAAAGGCCGAGGGCCAATTTGTGAAGTTATATATCTAAGTTAAGCCAAGGGTTATTTTTGTGAACATGTGAACCCTTCAGGCCAAGGGCCAATCTGTGAAGTTGTGAACCGACAAGGTCGTTCGGAACCTATAAGATGAACAATATAGTCTAACATCATTATGTAATTTACGTTAAATTGCGAATGGTTCTGTCTCCAAGAATAGTACTGGAATGATACATATGCTTATTGTAAATAATTGTTATTACTGTTATATTAAATCTATGGGAAATCTAAGAGCAATATTGAGTAGTATACTTTATTTATGATTGATGTTGATTACTCACATTCTGTTGTTGTCTACAAGATAGCTATATTGACTTACAACGACTGGTATGAGGTAAATTATTCCGTCCTTATCAAAGAGTATTATTAATGTTCTGATATATATATGAGACGATTATGTCTATTTGTAATAAACCCTGTGATGATTTGTGTACACCATGGTGTAACGAGATTCATATGAATGTGGGATTGTGTTATCCTGTTTATTTATTCAGTTTATGTATTCTGACCTATTAATCCATTATGTTGCAATTTGGCATGATATGAATTATTGGTTTTAAAACTTAGTGATGTCTAGTATGGAGCAAAGTGCTGTACGGAACTAAGTGCTACACTTTGGTGGGAGCCACCTCTAGAATCCGTGCGAGCCACCTCTTGAGTCCATACATAGTTATTTCTGGGCCATAGGTCGTTCTGTTATGATTGGGCTTAAGGCCGTTCTGTTATGATTGGGCCTAAGGCCGTTCTGTATATTTCTGGGCCGAAAGGTCGTTACAGATAGGTTCGGGCTGAAAAGGTCGTTACATTATTTCGGGGCCTATGCCATTCTGTACTTATTGGGTTAAAGCCACTCTGTTAAGAAAACTGGACCTATGACTGTCTGGCACTACCTACAGGTTGTAATCAACCATATGTCTCTACAGTTTTATGCTTTACTATTTAAGCTAAACTTTACTTTATTTATGTACTATTATTCACTGAGTTTCCCTCACTCTGTTTTGTCTGTTTTTGTAGGTAATCAACAGAAAAGCCAGTCCTAACCTTTGAGACATGTATATCTCTCGTCAACCTCAGTGTGTCCAGGCACTTAGGATGAAGCCCACGCCTCTAGTAAAGCTTTAACTAGGTTTTGATTTATGATTTGATGATTTACCTATGATTGGATGTAAATGACCCTTTTCCTCTTTTGTACTTTGTGTGAATGGGAATCGCTATAATTAGCTCGGATATATGCTCCCTGTGTATTATATACTTAATGTAATGATTGCGGTCCTGGCATAGTAGTGGTAGCTCAATGGATGCTATATTTAAGTTATTTTTAAATTGCTAATGCTTCCGTCCAGACCCCACATATTATATATATCAGGTTAAGCATCCGTTTCCGAATAAGTCATGCCCAAATCTTTTAGGGGCGGGTTTGGGGTGTGACACCAACAATATAATCATGAAGATGAAAATAGGGTTGAGTTATCCATTATGGACGATCGGAGAGGAGAGCTGTGAGGAGAGGATCTAGTAGGGAAGGAGGACCAAAAGACTTAGAAGGAGACTTAATAGGAGGTGAAGGACCAGGAGAGAGAACCGCAGGACCATCAGAGGAAGCAGTCTGAATGGAATCAAGTGTAGGCAAATGCATCTCTAGAACCAAACATGATATTTTTTTGGTCAAATGTCTGCACTTTCACCAAAAACTTATTTTAAACATTTCATTTTTAATTGTGTCCTAAGGTTATAGGTAAGTTAATTATAATATGTCTCATTAATTTCAGAAGGATGGAAAAACATATAGAAATTTAATGAGGTTGAATGTCGTAAAAAAATGCATAAAAAAACGTAATCTGTATTTTCAATTCATCCCCTACGATATAAAAATTGAATTTAAATTACATTTAAAAAAAATCCTATATAAAAATTCTAGATGCATAATTTATTGCCATGAAAATTTCAAGTCAAAATTAAAGAATACTTGTTTAAAATTCCTAGTCAATATTTGAGAAGACTTTCTATGCAAACTTCTACGAAAGCTAATGACAAATCTAAGCATGTGGGGTAGATTTTTCGAATACTGAACGAGTCATGTCACAAAAATTCTAATTTTTGATGCTTCCAACTAAATTCCAAATTTTCTATGACTCTAAAAAGTCATGCATTTCTTTTTTCACATAATTTAATTTCGTTTACAAAAATCCCTTTAAGACTTTTCAACAATCCATTTTTTTTCTACATAAAAGACTTGTAATTAGGGTCACTAAATATTCTTATGTGGCCCAATCAAAAAAATATAATAATAATAATAGTGATGATGATGATAATAATAGTGTTGTTTGGTATAACTTATTATAAATTAAAAGCTAATAATCTAAAAATAGAAGTCAAAAGCATCCTGTCACCCAATTTTTAGAAATCTACTTTTTTCAACTTATTAATTTAAGTTATTTCTGTCTAATAAAAAAGCAGAAATTGTACCAAACATAAGCAGAAGTTGTACCAATAGTCTGTGCCTACAAAACTATAAACAACTCAGATAGACTGCACCAAATAGGTAAAAAAGAAATTTACCCAAAGCATCTTCAGCAAAAAAAAAAAAAAAAAAAAAAAATCCCCTACAAGTCAAAAATAAAAAAAAATAACAACAACAACAAGGACAAACAAACAAACAACAACAGCAATAATAACAACAAAAATAACACATTTACCAAACCTCATCAATTTATAACCTTTCAAAGCTTATAGTTCAGTTTAATAAAAGTGTAATAAGAGGATTACTAAAGACTTACGGAAGTATTGTAGTATACTTCTAAATTAATTTTATTGAAAAATCAAACTCATAAAAAAAAGGGCAAATTATATTGATAGTTCTTGTATTTCGATCATTGCGTCATTTTAATCACTGTAACTTCAATTGATTAGATTTTGATCTTCAATTTATGATTTTGTCTCAATTTAGTCCAATTCAATACAATTGTTAGTATTTTTAATAAAAATAAGCACATAAGTTGCATGTGTCATGATTTACAGGGAAAAATTATAAGTTTACTCAACTCAGTGAGTTAACATCAATCAACTTAGTGATAATTTTTTGTCAAAAGTGCTAATGGTATTATTAATTGGACCAAATTGACATAAAATCTAAAATTAGGGATCAAAATTGAGTCAATTGAAAGTATAGGGACCAAAATGACATAAGTGACAAAATGTAAGGACTACCGGTGTAATTTGCCAAAAAATTAATTTTATGGTTGTCCAATCAAGATTATTAGAGATTTACTTAAAGCTTATAGACAATATTATGAAATTTATTAATAAAATCCAGCTAATGACTTTTTTTTTTTTTTGAACATAAGCTACTGACATTGAGGAAATAGTTGCACGCTATGTTTTCTAACACTCAAAGATTTATGACAAAAATTTTAATTTGTGAAGCTTCCAGTTAAATTCATTATTGTTGATATTCTCGTTTCCCTTTCACCTACCCCCTGATTGTTGTTGTTAGGAGTTTCCTTGAAAACTCCACACGTGGATCATTCTCGACCTTTATATCTCCACTTATTTGCGAAGGGAAAGCTAGATCAATATAAACAATATTCGAGGACCAAATCATCAACTAATGTGAAGAAATTTCAAAGGATTAGGCGCTAGTTGAAAATTATAAGATTAATATAGTGACAAGAGCTTTCAAAGGACTACGCGTTAGTTGAAAATTATAAGATTAATACAGTGACAAGAACTTTCAATGTTTCTTTGGATTTCTTTTCAATTATTAATTTATGGTCGGTTTGAATTTTCTCTAAGTTAGTCATCTAACTTGATAGAATAATTTGGGTTTGGTGGATCTATTTTAGGATCGATCTTAATAATTCAAACCACTCACTTTTTAAGATTCATTGAATAAAAAATTTATATAAAACATTAAGGTGATTGCACATCAATAGTTATATGTTTAAATAACATTTACATTACAAAAAAATAGATGGTTATTTTTGAATTTATATTTATCGTCCATTTTTTTAAGACAAATATGATTGAAACATATAGCTACCGATGTCTGATAATCTTAATTTTGTATATGAATATTCTAATCAACAAATTGTAAAAAAGTGAATAATTTAAATTACCAAGATTGACTCCAAAACGAGCTCATTAAATACAATTACTCTCTCAAGTTGAATGGTCAATTTGAGAGAATCCTACCCCATTAATTTATTTATTATATTGATTGAGAAGGGAGGGTTTGCACCAATGAAACACCTTATAAGAAATTTCCTTCTTCAATTCTCTCATTACTCATCTGTCCATCCCTTTCTTCGATAATGATGTAGAATGTTTTGAAAGATTTTCACAAAGAATAATGATATATATATATATATATATAATTTTTATATAAAAAATTCATACAAAATGATGTCATTTTGTAATCCTTTTGTTTCAAGCAAAAAACACCTAACGGTATTTTATAATTGCAAAAATATCATATTATATTATTTTTAGTTTTATTTATAAAAATTAAGTTTTTAAATAATTTTTTGTTTTTAATAAATAGTAAAAGCTTACCGAGTTTATTATTTTTTGTTTGAAGAAGACTTGATCCGTTAAGAAATCTGATCCAAAATATCATTTTGCTAATGTGTTATTATGGGTAATAATATTAAATCTACTAATTTTAGAAAATAAAAAAATCCTATGAAAAATAAATGAAAAATGAGGAATCACTCATGATGAGTAAGAATGATTTACTAGGACTTGAAATATCTAAAATCCTTAATAATATATTAAACTACTAATTATTTTTTATACATTAGATTATTTCTTCATTTCACAATTTTTCAAAATAAAAATAATTTTATAAACCTTTTCTTACTACTAATCTAATCCTAACTTTCATTGTTAAAAACAAACAAGACATTATATATATTAATCAAACAAGACCTTAGTTAGTCATTTCACTCTTTGATGTTAATAGTGTGTGTATAGTGATATAATTAAAAAAAGAAAAAGAAAAATGTGAGTAGATAAATAGGGCAATCTAATAATTCCAAGTCTATAGTGCTGATTTCGAATCACCTATACCCATTTCCTGTACCCATCTTTTGTCCGATTTATGATTTTAAGATTGATGACGTTGTAGCCTGAGATGAATGGAACATAAGATGGGTACAGAAAAATAGGTACAAGAGATCCGAAGCCCATAGTACCGAAGAATCAACACCAATTTTTTTAGTCAAGCTTGCTATTGACATAAAGCACCAAATAAGAACAGTATTGTGGGTCCTTTATTTAGGCACTGCTTGAAAAATGGCCAAATCATTTATAAAACTAAAAAAAAAAAACTTTTAAAATCATATTTGATTATAAATTTAAGAGAAATGCTGAGACCCCATCCCCATTTGAGGTGGCGGAGGTCGATTGGGTGAAAAACAGCTTTTTTTTTTTTTTTTTGATTTTGAGGCGCACGTCATTGGGCGCGACCCCCACTGGGGGTCCATAGCACGGTTGTAAATTTAAATAGCGATTTGAAAAAGAAAACAAAAATGCGAGAAACTAGATAAAAAAAATTAGCTTATATTTTATTTATATTTCTCTTACATTTGCCTTTCTTTTTTCAAATTCTTTTACCAATGCATGATTCAAATACAATTTTATTCAAAATATAATGATGGTTACATTTATTTACTAAAGTTATATATCACCTCAAATGTTAGCATTATATTATTAGTAATAAAAATGAGCAAGTGTTGGGACTCATTACTTCAATAATGCTATATTAAATACTAATTACATTTATTTACAAAAAGTAATTTATCATCTTATATATTATCTTTATATTAGTAATAAAATTGATTGAGTGATGGAATCCATTAAACTAATACAATGATGATGTGAGACTATACCTTGACAATTTTCAGTTTATATTTTTTTATTATTGAATTATTAGTAAGTTATAAAAAGGAGAGTGCATGTAGAAGAAGCATCATATCCAATTCCCTCTCTAGCACCCAATACTGGTGTAAGAATGGGTTTCTTACTATCCAATTATCAACTCACAATATCTATCCTGTATTCTCTAATTTTCTGCTTGTCTTCTTCTGCACATCTTTGCCATAATGACGAGAGCACTGCTTTGCTCCAATTTAAGCAATCCTTTTCCTTCAATTGCTCTGCTGGCAATTGCTACACAGATTCTGGTTCATATAATACTGATAATTGGAAAGAGGGTACAGATTGTTGTGCATGGGATGGGGTCACTTGTGATAACACCACTGCTCATGTCATTGGCCTCGAACTCTATTGTAACTGCCTATATGGTACCATCCATCCAAACAGCAGCCTCTTCAATCTTGTTCACCTTCAACACCTCGACCTTTCTTGGAACAACTTCAATCACTCTCAAATTTTACCTTCATTTGGCCGTTTCACAAATTTGACCAATCTTGACCTCACTCAATCCTATCTTTCTGGCCCAATACAATCATCATCAGAAGAAGTCTGGCAAGGGAATAACTTCTCCAATAGCATTTTCCACTTACAGAAACTGCAGGAGCTGCGGTTAGGCCGTAACAGAGAACTCACAGGTAAACTTGCAAGTTTTATTGATGAAACTCTCCGGCACCTTAGGCACCTTAGGTCGTTGGATCTCTCTTTTATAGATTTCACCGGAGAGCTACCTAATTCCATCGGCCAACTTGAGTACTTGGAGGAGCTATACCTCTTTGACTGTAATCTCTTCGGTACCATTCCGACATCGCTTGGAAACCTCACGCGATTAAGAAATTTAGGTCTTTCAAGGAATAATATAAATAATGGTCAATTCCCATCTTCAATCGGCCATCTTAAAAACCAGGAGAAGCTATACTTCGGTTACTGCAATTTCTCTGGTACGATTCCGATGTCGCTTGGAAACCTTAAGAAACTAAGAATGTTAGATCTTGGAGGGAATAACTTGATCAATGGTCAATTCCCATCTTCAATCGGCCATCTTAAAAACTTGGAGGAGCTATACCTCTTTGACTGCAATTTCTTTGGTATCATTCCGACATCGCTTGGAAACCTCAAAAAACTAAGAATATTAGATCTTCGAGGGAATAGCTTGATCAATGGTCAATTCCCATCTTCAATCGGCCATCTTAAAAACTTGGAGTCGCTATACCTCGGTGGCTGCAATTTCTCTGGTACGATTCCGAGATCGCTTACAAACCTCACGCGATTAATTAGGCTTGATCTTTCAAGCAACAATTTTGAAGGCCCTATTCCTCAACTTTTTTCCAACTTCTCGCAACTTCAATCTATAGATTTCTCAAACAATCAACTAACAGGTCCCATTCCATCACCAATAACTGGCCTTCCAAATCTATGGTCTCTAAATTTAGGCAGTAACTCAATCAATGGGACCATACCTCCCTCCTTGTTTCATCTTGTGAACCTTACCTTTCTTGATCTTTCGTCAAATAATTTAAGCGACACTGTTGCGCTGGACATGTTTGCAAAGCTTGAATATTTGGATTCTTTGGATCTTTCAAACAGTGGTCTATCATTGACCACCACCAACTCCACTCCCTCCTCTTTCCGAAGCATTTGGCGATTACAACTGTCGTCTTGCAACATAAGTAAAATTCCTGAATTTCTGAAAACCCGAAATGAATTTTTGGACATGCTAGACCTTTCAAACAACCACCTAAATGAAGAACTCAACCCACTCTGCAATCTTCATTCTCTTGGATATCTCGATCTGTCCAATAACCAATTTGGTGGATTAATCCCTACCTGTTTGGGGAACTTCAGTGGAAATTTAATCTGGTTAAATTTGCAAAGAAACAATTTCCATGGTAGCATCCCTCAAACATTTGGATATGCAAGCATGTTAATGGAACTTGATATTAGCCACAACAGATTGCAAGGGGTGCTTCCAAGATCATTGGCAAATTGCATGAACCTAGAAATTTTGAATTTGGGTCATAATTTCATAGAAGATGCTTTTCCATTTTGGTTGGAGAACCTGCCCCAATTGAAGATTATTGTCTTGCGAGATAATAAATTCCATGGTCCCATAGAACAACCAAGGAAGAGATTAGCCTTCACCAATTTACATATCATTGACATGTCTCACAATGAATTTACAGGCACTTTGCCATCAGAATACTTTGAGAGTATGCATTCAATGATGATGGATGATGAAGACAAATCCTCCTTAAATTATATGGGCATTGGTTATGGTTATTATTCGGTAACCATAATGAATAAAGGACTGGAAATGGAACTCAGAAGGATCATCACCATCTTAAAAGCTGTTGATTTCTCGCATAACAAGTTCGATGGAAAGATTCCCATATCTATTGGAAGACTCAAAGCCCTCCATGTCCTAAATTTTTCAAGAAATGGCTTCACAGGTCCGATTCCATTGTCCTTGGTGAATCTAACTGAGCTTGAGTCCTTGGATTTATCTCAAAACAAGCTCTCTGGTGAGATACCTCAACAACTAACAAGCTTGACATTTCTTGAAGTTTTTGATGTCTCGCAAAATAATCTAACTGGGATTATACCACTAGGTCGGCAGTTTGAAACATTTTCAAACACTTCATACAGGGGAAATGCAGGCTTGTGTGGTTTACCGTTGTCAAAAAAATGTAAGACTCCCAAGGTAGCAGAACCACCATCTTTACCATCCTCTTCAAGCCACAATTATAAATGCAGACTTGATGGTTTTGGATGGGAAGCAGTGTTGATGGGATATGGATGCGGAGCAGTATTTGGTTTGGTGATAGGAAGTTGCATCATTCGAAGGAAAGAAGAATGGCTTGTGAGAATTTTTAGAGTGAAAATGTGTCATCAGAAGAACAGATCGAATGAGGCTAGGTACCAACACAGAGCAAGATGACATCTTCAGAACTGGAGCTTGTTTGAAGTAAAGGCACTACCATGTTTTCCTTTTCCATAAAGCTGTTTGTTTTAATTTGATTGTGAACCATGATATCCCTTTCCATTTCCTACTTCTATGTTTCAAATTTGACACTCATGATTGACTGCTAGAATATATAGTTAGTTACATGCATGCATGTATGCAAGTAGAAAGATAATAGATTACATGAAAAAAAAAAAATGCTTTTGGAGAAATTGAATTCACAACTTTGTAATTCCAATTGCCTAAAATAACAAATTTAGATCCAAGTCGATGAGAAGAAAACAAAATGGTAAAATAATTCATGCTAACATTAAAAATTATGAACAACATGTTTTCAATACGAATTTATACACATGTTTTCAAGTCAAGTTAAATTTTCACAAATAGGTGTTCCATTTTCTTTGTTGATTTTAGTTTTTCTTTGATTTATATACATTTTTTGTTTTTTCAAAAATTTAAATCTTTCTAGATTAGAAGCACTTGAAAATAATTTTTTTTAAAAAAAAATTCTAATAATTTTTTTTTAAAGATTCACTAAAAATAAAATTTCAAAAAATGTGATTTTTTGGCATTTGCCAAAAATGGATGGATTTTTTTTAATATTTAGTGTCAACAAAATAAGTTGTAACTAAGGTGGGCTTCGTGTAATGTTAGGTCGTAATTATGTCATGTTATTTCGAGTTTGTGTCAAAATTAACTCAACACTAACACATTCCACCCATTTGTTATATCTTATTATTGTATCATATCATTTTCAGTCTGTGTTCGATTCTGCTGTGTGAACATGTCATGTCAAAGAAATTATCCTTAATTAAAAGTATCTAGTGTATGAAAAAATTAGAAGTTTTCTTTACAAATTAAATTTAATGAAAATAATCTCTACTTGATGAAAAAATAAATAAAATAAAATATCTATAGATGAAATATTTAGTTTTAACTCAATTCTATTTCCCTAATTTACAAAATTAAATCTATGCTATATTTGTTTTACTTGATTACTTCTAAAATAGTTGACAAAAAATACATTATCTGTAAAAAAAAAAAAAAAAAAAATTAAAATATTAGCCTCAAAATTTTAATTCAGGTTGGATGGAGTTGCACAAGGATGCAATAATATCATGATAATCCTTAGGGCCTGTTTGGGAAGGGTTATTTGGGCTAAAATAGCTAATAAAAATAAAATAAGCTAAAAAAACTAATAAGAAGAAAACAACAATGCTGGGACCCCCAGTGGGGGTGACCCCTAGCACCCCCACTGGGGGTCACCCCCACTAGGGGTCCAAGTCATTTTTATAAGAAAAAATGTCAAATTCAACTCATAGTCATTTTACTTTTTCTCTCACAACTATCAAAAAAAAAAACTACTATTTTTTCAAACACAACTTTTTTAGCCACGCTAAAATAGCAAAAAAGTCAAAAAGACAACTAAAATAGCTAAATTCCTAAATGAGACACAGTAAAAATAACATTACAATAAAATGAATTTGTACTATACATAAAAATTTTCTTTGCAAATGACACATGTATTTTTGTATTTTAAAAAAACAAAAAATTGAATAAATTGTCCATGTATGCATAATATTTTTCATAATATGAGCTTATTTCTATAAAAATAAAAATAAACATGAGTTATTTTTTAGTATAAAGAATTCAAAAATATCGTAATGTGATATATCCATGTGTATACAAACATTGAGGTTTTTTTTTTTTTTTTTTTTTTAATATTCTAAAAAAAAATTGATCCACTTTTCAAACTATTTGAAAAACTAACTTGATTTTTGAAATCGCATTTTAAAAATACTATTTTGAAATTGAAATTGCATTTTCAACATGGAATTTCACCTTGAAATCACATGTTGAAAATGCAATTTCAAAAAGTGAAGTCCATATCATCATAAATTGCATTTTCAACATGCAATTTTAGGTGAAATTGCATGTTGAAAATGCAATTTCAATTTCAAAATCGCATTTTCAAAATGCGATTTCAAAAAGTAGGTTAGTTTCTCAAATAGTTTAAAAAGTGAGCCAATTTTCTAAATTGTTTTTTTTTTAAAAGTATTTAAAAAAAAAAAAAAATAATAAAAAACTCTACAAACATTACCATATTGATAATAAATTATTAAACATAAATGTGTTTTGAAATTAATAATTATTGAAGCCTGGACAGTTTCTTAAATGCTTACGAAGACGATACTTAGGTGCTAAGTTGAGTAAGATTTTAGGTTCAAATCTATGAAGAGATGCTGACTTATATTATAATCTAACTACTAACATATTAGCCGTTATCTTAAAAAAAATAATTAATAACAACTCAAAAATAAATTTTCTTTTCAAATCGTAGAGATATGATAATTATTACATATGAATCAAATAATCAATTATTAATTACATTTGAAATGCAATAAATCAATGATTGAATGGTATGTGTATTTATGAGTTATAACTAATAATCAATTATTAGTTACAAATTTTGTAGTTCTTAGTTATAGTCATTATGGTGTTGGTTATGATTCAGTTGTGACCTATTATTGTTATTTTAGTTATATTTGAAGAGGAGTTTAGTTATGTCTGAAACGATATTTAGTTATGACTCATTTTACTATTGATCATAACTTATTGTGATATTAGTTATGATCTATTATGATTATTATTTTAGTTATGAATAAAAAAATTTCTTATCATACCTTAAGTGATATTTGATTATGATTATTTTTTTAGTTCGGGCATTTGTTACACTTGCATCACAATTATGATAAATTATATTTAATACACACCCCAAATAGTGGTGTGTATGGTAGAGGAACCCATACGAAGCCCATCTTAAGAGTTCTCTTCGAGGCCCAAAATTTCAGGTCCAACCACGTAGCGTTGCATTGCACCCAATCTTATTACCCAAAGCCAATACTTGAGAAAGCCCATATGATTTCTCCTGATAAAAGAAAAATAGAAAAATAACTAATAAATCTAATTTTTCTTACAGAAAAATCATTAAGTCTATTAATTTTTTATTAAGATAATTCATTCATATTTTAAATAAATTATTTTGAAATAGTTCAACACTACAGTAATACTATAATTTGTCTCACTATTAATTAAATATTTGTAAAAAAGTCATAAATTTGTACTCATAATTTAATGGTCAACTTTAGTAAAAAATCATAAATAGGGTCTCAAAAATTATAATTAAGATTATTCACTCTATTTGGTTCTGAATTTTTAAAAATAATTTTTTGAGTTTTTAATTCTGTTTTTTTTAGTGAATTTGTTTAATATTTTAGTCAATTTTATTTTTTATTTTTAGATGCACCTAATAGATGTACTTGAAAAGTAAAATATTTGTAAAAAAGTCATAAAAATTTCAAAATATACAAAAAGAATACAAAAAATACAAAAATATACTGAATTTTTGTATTCTTTTACATTTTTTGGTATATAATGAATTTTTCTTGAAAAAAAAAATTAGAAATTTTGTATTTTTTACGTGTATCTAAATTAAATTGATATAAAAAAATTTAAAATGACTAAAATATTACTAAAATTCACCCAAAAAAATTTAAAAAATGCGGATGAAAAAATCAAAAATAAAATAAAATAAACAAATAAAATAATTAACATGTCAATTCTAGATCAATACCTAATACATCGAAAATTAATAGTTACATGAAAAAAAATAATTCAACTGAAATTGCATAGAGTTTGGTATTATTCTATAACAATATTTGGCTTTACCAATCACCTCATTATGGAAAAATTGAAAAGAAAAAATATCTAACAGGATCAGCAAGAGGAATATTTTTCTAAATATTGACTCTATTAAATAAGACTTTGTGGAAGTGTTTTATGCAAAATACGACTGAATTCTTCTAATAGAAAATTGATAAAGGTTGAATAATTTTTTTACAGAAAAGTAAGACTAATTTGTTATTTTTCCAAAAAATAAAAAAAAAAAATTTGACCAACAAAAATAAACCCTAATCTAGAGTTTGTTTTTTTGTTTTGTTTTATTAAAAAAAAAAGTTTTGTTTGGTGTTATTTCCTTCTTTGATGTTTTCATTTCTAGTTTTTTACTTTTAAAAAATTTCAAAAAAAATTATGAAAATTAAAGGGAAAATAATAATGTGGTAAATTTAAAAAATAATTTCAGATATATAATAAAGTTTATAAAATTACTTTTAAATGTTTCAAAATTTATCATTAATATGTAAATATCTTTTTAAAATTACACTGAAATCAAATTCTTCCAAAATTAAACTCATTGTTTTCACATTATTTCAAGTAAATTACACTATATACCCCTACACTTTACATCAATTTCATTTTGACTTCTCATTTTTCAATTATTTATTCTAAAAAATTTATAGTTTTAAAAAGATGAGGATGTTTTTGACATGGTGAATTGTGTACTGAGCAACATATCAAATTTTAAAATCATTTAATGTAACGCCCCCCAAAATAATTGACATAAAGAATGGTCTAATTAATTCATTTAAACATAAAAACTCAACTCAAGTGATCAAATCTATAATGATTTTGGTTTCAACCCAACATCTTTATTGCTTTTGGACTAGAAAAACCTTGTATTTAACTGTGGTTCAGCTCATTTCCATCTTGTTGTTATTTTCCTCCTTGTTGTTTGTTAAGTTTGGTTTTTGGGAGTTTTGGTTGTATTTGAAACAGGTTGAAAAGTTAGTTTTTCAAAGTGTTGTTGCCCAAATTTTTGCCTGTTTGCTCGAGCGATACTTCTTGCGCTCGAGCGTTCTTTTACAGTTTATAAAACTACTGAGAGTTTGATATCTGCGCTAGAGCGATACTTCTTGCACTCGAGCGAACTTTTACAGGTTTGAATTACTAGGAGGGGGCCATTGTGCGCTCTAGCAGTAGTTTTGGTCTCTCGAGCGGTGTCACTTATCGTGTTTATTCGCTCAAGGAGTGTTTTGGTTGCTCGAGCAATCTGTGCGTGTATCGGTCCGAGAGACAACCTCTTTTAGTCACTTTTTCATCTCTTTCTCTCTCTGAAACATTTCAAACCCTAGATCTACTCTCCATCTCTCTCTCTCTCTCTCTCTCTCTCTCTCTCTAGTTCTTGAACTTTTGCACTAGATACTCTCAATCCGTGCATTTCCTCACCCTAGTCCATTGGAGTAAAAGATAGAGCACATTGAAGGCTTTGTTCTAATCGGAGAAGTTGGTGTTTTTGACTCTATCGAGTTCTACCTGTTGTTATTTGTGTCTTCTTCTTTGAGGTAGGGATTTCTTTGACTTTTTTTTATGATTTTTAGCTTAGTTATTTGTCTTTTTAAAAGGGTTATGTGTTTGGAAAATTTTGGTAAAACTTAGGGTTTGGTTTAAAATCAAAAGAGGGGTTTTCCAAATTGATTTTTGAAAATGGTTATAGGAATATGATTGTGGATGAGTTGTGATTGAAAAGGTGGAAAGTTTTTCCTCAAAATTGATTTTGGAAAGAAAACGGGGTATTTGTCATAATTTTTGGATATTTGAAATTGTTAAAATGGAAATGAAAATTGATGATGGATATTGTGAAATTAGAATAATGATTATGTTAATGATGATGGTGGAGTTGGATATGTATGATTACTCCTATTGGAATTGATGAAAATATATCTTTGATTGGAATTTATCAATTGTTTAGAAATATCTGTATTAGGTTATCGGTATAGGATAATATTGATTATTGTAGACATTGCATGATGATTAAGTTGAATTGAAACTAATTTCTCATCCATTGTGCATTGAGCATCATTATACATTGAACATTGTAAATGTAATTGTTTTTTGTATAAAAGGATTATTTTTCATGAATTGATATATAATTTGGCTTGAGATGAAAAATAGGAAACGTTTGGAAAATGGCGGAAAATGGCATGCATTGTACATTTACCTTATAATTTTGCTACGATTCATATACTATGTTAGAGTGTCTTTACTGGGCTTTGGCTCACCCTATGTGGGAATCAACTTTCAGGTGCTAATGATATGCCTTCGCCAATGACTTAGCTTGGAAGGACTCGGAGCTTAAGGGTTCTTTTTTTGGTTTCGTCTTGATGTAATTATATATTCAAGCCTCTGGCTTTATTTGATTTGAGTTGAAACTCATTTTGTTGTAACCAAGCATTGTCTTGGAATGTTGTAAGCCATTAGGACATTTCTTTATTTGATTTTAATTTCCCTTCTATTCCTATATCAATGTCATATGCTATAGATACAAAATCTAGGATTTATGAATGTATATCGCATATGCCACCTTTTGTAATGATCATAGATAATATGAATGTAAGATATTAGTTTATAAATTAATTGATTTATTGTTATGCGTTGGGTTTCATTTTAATTATATCGGGGCGTGACAAAATCTCTATACTTGTATTTCATTCATGTATGAGATTTACAAAAGGTCCAATTGCAATATATATTCAATCCTCTTAAAGCTTGAATCCATAACATGTTGTAACATGCCCGGGGGTTACCCGCGCGCGTTAAACAGTTCGGACTCCCGAGATCTCTTTGATCTCAAGTTTCACGAGTGCAATGTGAAACATAGATGAGAGTCCAGATTTGGTAACTTTGATTGAAAATCCATTTTATTGCAATTTTGTCAAAAATGGACTGCGTCATCAGATCTCAGAGTCGCCACCTAATATTTTGGGAAATTAGGAAACCCATGACTCAAGAAGGCCACTTTCGTCAGAACAAGGATGCTTGGCTCGGAACCTTAGGTATGAGAGGGGAAGGTCAATAATGAGCACCCCCGCTCACCTGATCAAAAGATCAGCCTCTACTAAACCATGATATGACTTTTTTATTTTCTTTATATGTTCATGTTTTGATTATTTAATAAATACTAAAATTTACTATGTGAAGCATACAAGTATAGACTAGTTTACTCAAATTGGAACAATTCAACTTCATGTTGTTTTCCGAAAATGGTTTGAATTTGCCACCTCAAGTGGGCTTAGAGTTTGTGAATTTGCCACTACAAAGTAGGCTAAAACATACAGTCGTTGAATCATTCCAATTCAGGCAACAAGCCTTCATTCACAGGCATTCAAAAAGTTTATCATTTAATCAATTAGCCTCATGGTAGGATGCTAAACATAATAAGAAAATCACACACAAATGGGATGCTAAAGCATAAAAACTCACAGATTGACCGACGTCCCTCGAACAACTACAAAACAAAATTAGTAAAATATGCATGATCTTATATACAGAATCCTAATGCAATTCACTCATGAGATGCACTAAAGATTCGGTTTCTAAAATATGGCATGTGAATCATCTCAAAACGTGAGGTAGCGCATAGAATCACAGAAGAATTGATTAACTCCACACATGTAAATATAGCCGAATCTTAATGCATGAGACATAAATGTAAAACATGGATATGCATGGTACATACAGACAGTTAGGGAAAGCGATTAAAGAATGGGATAGAAAGAAGCGGGGTGGGGGAATTATTACAACACTTGAATATTACAGATCCGATGAGAGAGAAGGGATGAAAAATAAAATCCTCACAAACACTCAAAAAAAATAAAAAATAAAAATAAAAATAAAATAAAATCTTCCATCCAGCAGACTTGCACACCTCAGCCCATGTACTCAATTCATCCCTATGATTGATATTATGCTGCCAATGGACTTGGCTTGGCTGCCCTTCACTTTCAAGTGTAGTTTTTCTATCCTAATCCCATTAACCATAAACAGCTGCAAACAACAACAAACAAGGCCAAGAAGAAAATTTTTGCAGATGACCAACAAAGGAGGAGCTGCTGTTCTGTGAATTGAGAGAGAGAGAGAGAGAGAGAGAGAGAGAGAATTGGGTGTCTCTAGAGAGAGAAAAGTTGGTGGTCTCCCTCCCTCTTTTTCTTACCCGTGTGTGCCTTCTAGAGAGAGAAGAAAGAGAACTAGTGCATGTGTTTCAAAACCGTGTGTGTGAGTCCCATGTGCATGCATGTGTGAGTGTCTGTTCTCCTCTTTCACCTTTCTCTCCCTCACCTCTCTCTCTCCCCAAACCGTGTTTCTCAAGCCCTGTCTGTGTATGGCAGTGTGTCGTCTCCAGAGAGCCAGGAGAGTGAATTGTGTGTATCCCCCTTTTGCTCTCCCGTGTGTGTGTGTTGCCCGTGTATGGAGTGTGTGTTGTGTTGTAGTGTGCTGGTGTATCAGTGTTGTGTGGCTTTGTGCGTGTGTGTGGCCTGCCGTGTGTGGTGTTATGTTGGGTGTATGAGTGGGTGTCCCTCTCTCAAACCGTATGAGTGTGTGTATGGGTATGGAGTCTTAGAGAGAGAGAACTGGGTGTCTCCCTCCATGCATGGGTGAGAGGTGGGTTGGTCATGCTAATGTGTGGGTGTGAATCCTGGTGATGCGGTGAGTGTTGTAGTGTGGGTGTGCATGGCTCCGTGTGCTGTCTGTGATGTGTGTCAATGGAGCCGTGAGGGAGGGAGGGAGAGAGAGAGAACATCCCCCGTGTGTGTAGCCGTGGGTGTGTATGGTGGTTTGGTGAGAGTCATGTATCCGTGTCTGTGTGTGAGTATGTGATGTTAGCAGATAGAGAAAGAGCTGCCGTGGGTGGTGAGTGGGTGTCTGTGGTCCGAGAGAGAGGACTGGTAGTGTGTGGATGCAAAGATGAAGCTTGGTGGATGGTGTGTATGGAGAACCCAAGAGAGTGAAGAGAGAGATCAGTGCATGTTGAGGGTGTGAGGGTGTCTGCTCTGTGTGTGTTCTCTCCCCTGTGATGTGTATCAAAATGTCTCTCTATCTGGAGAACCCACCCCCCCATGTGCTGTATGTGTATATCTCTTTTTTTATGAACACCCCCTCCTCCAGAACCTCTCTTTCCCTTATTATTATTTTTTTTATCACCCACGAGTCCACTCTCTGCAATCACCAACAAACATAATCATTCTATTCTTAGAATTTTTTTTTTTCACCTAAACACTCACCGACTCTTTTTTTTTTTATATTATTTTATCTTTTTCTATTTTTTTTTGTTTTATCACTTTTTTTTTTATCAAATATTTATCAATTTATATAAAACACACCTAAAACAAATGTACATACACATAAATTTATATAAAAAATAAATAAAATTATAAAATACTAAAATATTAGTGATGGCCAAAATGGGTGAAGTTTGGAATTAAAGCTTCAATTTGATTTTTCGGTTGAGAAATTCATAAAATGGCATATTCCAATTTTCATCAGCGGGTAGTCAAAACAAAGTGCCCAAGTCTTAGGGCCGGTTAAAATGGGGTGTCTACACATGTGAGATAGTTAGAAATGAAGAAAATAACAACAAAAGAATGCCTCATGGGTTACAAGTTCCAAGACTTAGGCCTGGTTACACAGAAGATGGTTATCGAATTCACACAAGTAAAGCCATTAGCTTATCAAAAGAACTAAGAAGAGCCTCGTGCTCTCCAAAGACTCCCCACACCCTTAGTTAGGTGGGATCACCACATCATTTTCTGCACAAATCCACTGGGGGTGAGCATAAAACCCAATAAAGATATCTTCCCAAAGTATATATGTTTAAGCAATCGTATGTACATGAAAACAATGCTATGTCATGCTTCAAAATCATAAGTTTTATTCTTTTGAAATTCATATGCAATGATCTTTTAAAGACACTTCATTATCTCAATAAATTCCAAACTTTAAATACGAGGTACTAAATACGACTCAAGTAATCTCTAGGCTGGTCCCCTACAAGTAGGCATGACAAGCACTACCAATTCCCCACTTTACCAACTCCTAACCGGAAGGCACGTGGTACCTCCTCTGCGTATGTTTTCGGCGTTTCACCCTAAACACTCAGGACAACTTAACACTACCATCTACACCTCCTATTTGGACTTACCAAACGTATTTATTCCAAAACATTTCAAGATTTTCCATTGTTTTCACAAAATAATAAATCAATTCCCAAGGCATAGCCATAATAAACAATATTCAATGCTATATAAAATGAATGAAATGAGATACAATTATAAAGGTTCATTATAACATTCTACAATTCTCAACATTTGCTCAAGATAAAATGTAATATTCAATAAGTCTCCATTCATTTCCAAATTTCCATACTCACGTGACATATGATACTTTTTCATATCCACAATCATATTTATTTCTTTCTCATAGTCCAAGCATATACATAATCATGCTATCATATAAATTTCTTAACTCAAAATCTCATCCATCCCATGGATGTGATGACCGGTTCGAAAACCGCCTTGTTTCTATTTAAGTTATGTTGGGTAAGTTGTTGTTGGAAACACTTTCTCAAAATTTTCAATTGTATTTGTTTTAATTCCAAGTTTTCATTTGTTTCGGAGGGTGCGAGATTGGCTCTGGAGTGGCGGGAGAGAAGCCAAGGTTTTTCCAGGCTGGAAGGTTAGGGCTGTATGTGTGGGGCCTTGGGCCGCACGTACAGGAGAGGGGCCGCAAGTGAGGGAGGTCAGGCCGCACATACGGGAATCAGAGGAAGGCTGTATGCAAGACTGCATTATATGTAGGTGCGGAAGAGGAAGTGCGGGAGACCGCGACGCACGAGTGAGTGCCGACGTCTTGGGGTGAGAGCCAAGACGTGTGGAGAAGGTGCCGACGCGTAGGGCTAGGCATGATCACTTTTGTTTTTCGTGCATTTCAGCTATGTATTGCACATGTTGCCTCATTTTCACTCATTTCTGAATATATATCTCTTTCTACAATCTTTTCTCTATTTTTCTCTTATCCCTCTCTACCCAAACCCTAATCGTGCATTTCAGCTATGTATTGCACATGTTGCCTCCTTTTCACTTATTTCTGAATATATATCTCTCTCTACAATCTTTTCTCTCTTTTTCTCTCATCCCTCTCTGCCCAAACCCTAAAATGTTTACATTTTCTTTTGATCCCAAGAATCCATTGAGTTTTGGGTACTAGTTCCTTATATCAAAATGACGAGCATACCGAGAGCTTCGTTTTGACTGGTAAAGATCGAATTCGGGCAAAGTTGATTTTTGGCTTTTCTCCTTTTCTCTCTTTGAGGTAGGGATTTCTTTGATCTTTTTCAATACCTCGTCTATAGATAGATATGTGGTAAGTTTTTATTGCATGAAAACCATGTTCGTTATGGATTTTTTTTTCGAAAATCATGAAAAGGGATCTAAGATTGGATGTTTGAGGTTGAGATTTGGGAAATTGATTGTTGTTGGGTTAAATTGGAGAGTGGTTTAACATGTTCATGTTTAGAGAGAGGTAAAGCCCTAATTTTTGTAAAAAAATGCTTAATGGGTAAAAAGGGATTGAAATTGTGAAATCATCATGTTGTGAACTAAGAGATTTAAATAATGAATTGTTGATTAATTTGAGATTATTTGGGTCTCATGAATTTTATCATTTATCTCGTGTTGGGTTGTCCGTAGTTGAGTGTATCAAATTGGTAGTTGTAAGTCGCTAAAAGGGAGTTAATCATGAGATTGAAATTTATGGGTTGTGCCTCTGTCGAGTTGAAATTAAGTAGGTTGTGGCCTTGTTATCCATGAATTAAATTTTTAGAAAACAAAATGTATGGGTTAGGAAAAAAGGGAAGTATGCTAACTTGGAAAATAGGAAAATTTGATTTTTTTTAAATGGAAGAAAGAAATGATAGCACCATGTGAATTTCAAAAATTAATTTGAGGTTGGGTTATGAATATTTATTTTACTATTGTTGTTGTTGAATTTAAAATCTCATGAGAGTTGAATCATTATAATGCGTGTGTTGAAGCACAAACATGTAGAGGTTTTGTCCTTGGTCATCGGTGGAGGATGACATTGTTATGTTGAACAGTTGTGTGCATGTATTACGCTTGTGGGTTTTACCTTGTCATGTCGTGATGATCGGTAACGTGTACTGCGTTGAGAATGAGAGGTACAATTACCTTCCAGCTAGCGCCTGGAGAATTGGCTGCGCTTAGAATAAGAGGCGTCAGAACCTTCCAGCTAGCGCCTGGACAACTTGACAGAGGTACCATCACCTTTCAGCCGGTGTTTGGTGAATTGGCATTTCATTGTGGAAATATGAATTCTTGGCTTACCGTGCTAAAGGCAGGTAAAAGAGAACTTATTTATCATTGTTGTCTTTGTGTATCGGGGTGTATTGTGGGTCACGATGGTTATTGTTCTGGAAGGCCTTGTTGCCTAAATTGTTGAAGCAAATAGTTGTTGATTGTTTGTTGTTTTCCTTTTTACCAAAGGCATACTTGTATAGTCATGAATATGTTGGAAATGGACATAAGTAGTGTGTAGAGATTTTGAAAAATGTGAAGGGCATTGAATGCCTGTGAACATGTTTTTTTATTTTTTATTTTTTAAAAAAAGGAGGCAAATTAGGTATGAGTCTGGAGAGTAGCAGAAAACGTAGTGGGCTTAGTGAAATTGTTTTTCATAAAAGTTGCTATCATCATATGAATTTTGGAAAAAAGGTAACTAGAAGAAAGAAATGTGAATTGCTTACATTGTTGAATGAAATGAATGAGTTTGAGGAAAGCCTTATATATGTATATTTGTGTATAAACTGTCACATTATTTATGCAGTATGAGACTAAGCATTCATGATTATAGCTATATGTAAGTTGCTATTGTTTAGGATCATGTTGAGATTTCTACTGGACTTTATGTTTATCCCATGTTGCTAATCCTTTTTCAGGTGAACATCGATGAGTGTTTCAAGGTCATGGATCCTCTTTACCTGTTGGCCACGGGGCCTTTTATTTGTGGGCGGAATGCCATTGATGTAAAAGGGTTAAACCCTTTCTTTTACTTTAGAAATGTAAGCCTACAGGCAATTTATTTAGTTATGTACATGTTGCATTTAATTTGCATTCGGATGAGAGAATCTTTATTTATTCTTACTCGTTGATGTAAAGAGTTTTCCGCATGTTATCTCTGAAATTGAATTAACTTAATGAATCTGGTAATGGTTCCGAGTAATAAAAAGTATGGGTCCGACAAGACTCTGTAAACTGTCCCGACTTTGATTCCGGTTAGCTCTTATATGGGTCCGACAAGACTCGGTAAACTGTCCCGACATTGATTCCGGTTAGCTCCTATATGGGTCCGACAAGACTCGGTAAACTGTTCCGACATTGATTTCGGTTCTCTTCTACAACGGTCCGACATGACCTAGTAAACTGTTTTCTACAACGGTCCGACATGACCCAGTAAACTGTTTTCTACAACGGTCCGACATGACCCCATAAACTGTTTTCTACATCGGTCCGATATGACCCCATAAACTATCTTCTACAACGGTCCGACATGACCCCATAAACCGCTCTTCTATAACGGTCCCACGACCATACACATGTCTCCTATCTACTTTTATTTGTCAGTTTATTTTTCTTGTTTTGTTACTCTCTCCAAACTCAAGTTGGCTAGTCTCTATCCTCCTTGAGTTTGAGGGGGGCTGTTAGTATATTATATGTAATGTATTGTTAGTGATCTAGATAGTGGATGTAATAATGGATGTATATAGTGATCTAGATAGTGGCTATAATGGATGTATATATTATGTAAGGAGATAGGTAGTGGCTCTTAGTGGTGATAGTGGATCTCTTAATGGTGATAGTGGATCTTAGTGGCTCAAATAGTAGCTCTTGTTCTCTCCTATATAAGGAGTGTAGTTTTCTCTTCACAGAACAAGATATTGAAATCAATCAATAATATCTATACATTAATTTCCTACAATATACTTCAAAAATGAAGAAGTATCCATATTATATAAGTATTGGATACCAATACTCTCTGTGTGACATTTTGTTCCAGGTGCCTGCTAGAGCGAAGGAAGTTGCTCTCGAGCGGAGAATTGCAGCTCTCAGAAGCTCTCAAGTTTGTAGGCAGGTTGCTTGAGCGCAGGAAGTTGCACTCGAGTAGAGAATGTTGGCTCCCAGTTGTTTCACTGTAGCTCTGCAAAACTTCTGGGACTTGTCATTTTACGCTCGAGCGAGCCTTCCGAGTTTGTGTCTTACGTTGGAGCGTCGGAATTTACGCTGGAGCGGACTACGCGATATCAACAAATTAAAAAGTACGATTCTAGATCATTCTCTCTACTTTTCTTTCCTCTCCTCCTCCTCCTCCTCCTCCTCCTCCTCCTTCTCCTTGTCTCAAGCCCAAAAAACCCTAAGTTGCCACTTCAAAATACTCCTCGATCTCTTAAGATCCGATCTAAAGCTCTCGCAAAGGGTGAAGAACACTTGGAGATCATCATCCTTACCAATTGAAATTTGGTTTGGTGAAGATTTCAACTACGAGCTTGATTCTTGGACTCATAACTCGAGGTACGGTTACTTTTAACCTTGTATTTCTTTGTTTTGAAGAAGATATTGGCCCTGTTTGGCACAGCTTATAATCAGTTTATTCCAGCTTTTAGCTTAATTTAAGCTATTTTGATGTGTTTGGTTTAGCTTATAACTTATAGCTTATAGCTTTTTGGAAGTCAGAAATCAGTTTATTCTTTGAGTGGGACAGGAGATGCTTTAAGAATAAGTTAGAAATCAGCTTAAGCTGAAAGTTATAAGCTATAAGCTGTTTAGGCATAAGTTATAAGCTGTTTCCCACAGCTCTACCAAACGGGGCTATTGTGGTATTGTTGTGGCTTAAGAGGAAATAGTGTTGTTTGGGGTGAAATAAACTCTTGATTTACATAAAATAGACTTTTCCCTCACTTTAATTGAAATTTCCCAAACTCTTTTTATCAAATATGTATAATGACGGTAATGGAAATCTATATAAGTAAAGAAATGGAGAAAGCCCCAACTATAGTAAAACCCTAATTTCAAATTAGAGTAGAGAATGCTATTTTGATTGAGGATTTCCTTAAAGTGTTGGGATATTATGAATAATAAGGAAATGAGATATGTAGGTATTATTGTGCAGATGGGATTGTGATTTGGGTAGTGATTCCCTTTTTGCATGCTATGTGATGTTGTGTGCTCGATAACGTAGAATGTTTAATGATTGAATGGGAATAATTAATGAATTGTTTGTTGAGCACGAGTCCGAGTAAGAGTCGGTTTTGGAAATTGTGTGAGTTGTGTTGGTACCTGTGCAGGGAAAGTTAAAGGTGCACGATTGCCCTGTCTAGGCTTATCGCTGGATGAATGTGGGAAAATGTTTTTGGGTGTCCATTGGTCCTGCCGTATTGTATTCGGCAAAAGTGGAAAATCAGATGATTTTGGGTGCCCACTCCCTGCCGTATAATAGTCGGCAAATGTGGGGGCGGTTTTTAAACAAAAGAAACTTGTGTTTGGACTTAGACTCTTACATGGGACTCATGGGTTATTCTCTTTGATGTGATGAGAATGTTGTGGAATGTAAATGGGATTGTTCAATTGTTAGTGTTTACATGATTGACAATAATTACCTGTGCACTTAAACCCCTTAATGTGTTTTGTCTCAATGATGTCACATGTTTATTTGAATAATTAAATACTTGGTTAAATGTATTCCTACTGGGCATATGGCTCAACCCTATTTTATTTTTCAGGAATTGGTGATACACCACATCCTTGATGGGTTGGAAAAGACAAGCAGTAGTTCATTTTTGGCAAAGTTTAGTTCAAGAATATTATGTTGTTGATGTAGAAGACATTGTACCTAGACTTTTGAATTGTTTCGTCATTTTTTATGCCCTTGAGGCTTATTATTTTTGTAAGGCCATCTAGATTATTGAACTAGAAAGTGAAACCAAGGTGTTCTGTAAATGTTGAATTGTAATCTCTTAAATCCTAGTTCAATGAGAAAGATGACCTTTGGTTTATACTATGGTGTTCGTCTTGGTATGTTCATGTATGTTTTTAGCAGGGCATTACAAATTGGTATCAGACTAGTAGGTTAGAATACCTTAGGCTCGTGGGAAGTGATGTGTGTCACGATAGGGTTCCTAGGCTAGGACGGAATGTTTAGGGCGTCTTGTGTGTTTTGTGCATCTATGTGATTGTATGGGTGTGGAGTTAAACTTCTATGATATAGTTTTTGTCCGTTGCATTCATTGAGATCTTTTTAGAAAGGCACCTGATCACTGCTCTTTACACTTGGAGGTCCTTGATTGCTATGGAATTAGCCAATATCTTAGGAGGACTACTCGTGTGTGCTTTATATAATTGTGTGTGATTATGTGGAAATTTGTGTGTTTAAATGATGTAATAGTATGAGGATCTGGAATGGAGCACTTTAGTGCAGAAAGTTGATCTTGAATTTAATATTGTCTCTATTTCCTATAGATCTCTAGACGTGGTAGATCTCGTCAGGGAGGCCAGGCCTTCTAACCCAACCCAAGATCCCTCCGCAAGAAGGAGTGGGTCAAAACACTATACCTGTTCCTCCGGCCCAAGTAGCAATGGGAGCTTTGGCTAAGGAAATGGCAGGGGCTCTTCGGGAATCCATGGAGATGCTTAGAGTCGAGCAAGCGAATAGGACAGTAGAGGGAGAAACAAGAGCTTCCTTTCTGAAAAAGGAGTTCTTTTGTTCCAATCCTGCCAAGTTTAGCGGAGAGCCTAATCCAATGAAAGCCGATGAGTGGTTGGAACAAATTGTTAAATCATTTGAGATTCTGGATATCCATGAGAATGAACTACGAATAGCATTAGCGGCCTACCAGTTGAAGGAATAGGTAGGGCAATGGTGGAAGTACATTAAGAATAGAGTTGAACACACATGGGAGACATTTGTGCAAGCTTTCCAAGACAAGTTCCTCCCTTTCACAACTCGGGAGCGGTTGAGGAAACAGTTTGAAGAGTTATTACAACTTGATGCACCAGTGGCTGAGTTTGAAGCCAAATTCACTACCTTATACCGTTTTGCACCCGAATTAGTGGCAACGGAAGAACGAAGATGCCTTGAATTCAAGAAGAGGTTGAGACCGAAAATCCTAATGAAGGTGGTTGGCAATATGATACGTGATTATGACCACTTAGTAGAAGCGACAGCTCATGTGGAGATTACGGTGGAGGCTGAAGAAGCAAGACAAAAGTTGAAGAGGGCAGGACATTCTGACTCTAAAGGTGACACGGGTTCTTCAAAGAGGTCTAGGGGTTCATTATCATTCTTCAAATAACAAGCTAAATCCTCTAGTTCCATGATGAGTGGAAGTTCGGGGAGCGTGACCCGAGTCCGGGGTGCATGTTACAGATGTGGCCAAATGGGCCATAAGGTTGCGAAGTGTGGACAGAAAAGTGGAGCACAGTCCCAAACTACGCATCCATATGGTCAATCTCAGAATAGTGTCAGACCCAGTCTTGTTATCAATGTGGTCAACCAGGGCATTTGAAGAAGTTTTGCCCGCAGAGGACAGGAGCTACCAGTGTGATAGGGTCTCGGCAGTCTGGAGGTTTATAGATGGGTCAGGGACAGAGACAGTCTTATCAGCCGACTCAATCAGGCCAAGCATCTCGGACAGTTTAGGGGGCCACATCTGCCCAATCCGCACAACAAGCTTATGTTCAGAGAGGTGATGCGGGGGAGCAGAGATCACAAGGAAGGGTGCTGTCACCGCTTCCGAGCAAACTTCGGGGCCATCAGTTGTAAGACGTATATTCCTCATTTTCAATACTTGGGCTAATGTGTTGATTGACATTGGGGCATCGCATTCATTTATCGCCACATCATTTGCATCATTGTTGGGGTTAGAAATTAGGCAACTAAAATCTTCACTCACAATAGAGTCTCGGTTGGGAGCAAGGTCGTTTTGACCCATGGGTGTTAGGGGTGTGTGATTGAGGTTGCGGGTTGACAACTTCCGTTCAATTTTGTTTTGCTTGAATGTCGGGTTTTGATGTGATCCTTGGTATGGATTGGTTGTCCACGTACCGGGCAATTATCGATTGTTATAGGGAGAGAGTTACAGTATGCACTTCAGGCAGCAATTGTTTTACATTTTTGGGGGATAGGCATGATAGATCATTACCCTCATACTACCCTCGTGGCCGAAGCCAACTTAATTCTCGTTTAGCAGCCTTTTTAGATGACGAAAGTAATGTAGTTCGAGATGAATTTCCAAAGGTAGTATGTGAATACCTCGACGTCTTTCCTAAAGACCTCACATAATTACCTCCTCATCGGGAAGTTGAGTTCATCATAGACTTGCTTCCGAGTACGGCACCTATCTCCTTGTCGCCATATAGGTTCGGCCCACCTGAATTGGTTGTTCTGAAGGAACAATTACAAGAGTTACTCAGTAAGGGCTTTATACGCCCTAGCATCTCACCTTGGGGAGCCTCGGCTTTGTTTGCGAAGGAGGACGGATCCTTAAGACTATAGATTATCATAAGTTGAATCAAGTCACAGTTAAGAATAAATACCCTTTACTCAAGATAGATGATCTTTTCGATCAACTTACAGGCTCTCGTTTTTCCAAGATAGATTTAAGGTCGGGTTATCACCAAATTCGAGTAAGGGAGGAGGACATTCCCAAAACTGCTTTTCGTACCCGTTACGGTCATTATGAGTTTTTGGTTATGCCGTTTGGCTTGACCAACGCCCCAGCCACATTCATGGATCTAATGAACAGAATTTTTTAGGAGTTTCTTGACAAATTTGTGGTCATCTTTGTAGATGATATTCTCGTTTATTCACCTTCTGAAGAGGAGCATAAAGGACATCTCCGTACTGTTTTGCAACTCCTTAGAAAGCATTGTCTGTATGCGAAATACGAGAAGTGCGAGTTTTGGCTTTCAGAAGTGAAGTTTTTGGGCCATGTAGTCTCTAGAGAAGGAGTGATGGTGGATTCTTCAAAAATAGAAGCGGTGCAAAACTGGGAACAACCTAAAAACGCTTAAAAAATTAGTAGTTTTCTGGGTTTAGCTGGTTACTATCACCGGTTTGTAAAGAACTTCTCTTCTATAGCCTCACCATTAACCAGATTGACCTGCAAGGGAGTGAAGTTTGTTTGGAACGAAGCTTGTGAGAATTCTTTTCGAGAACTAAAACTTAGATTGACCACCGCTCCTATTCTTATCATTCCAAAACGTGGCCTAGGATATACAGTCTATTGTGATGCCTCTAGAGAAGGGTTAGGATGTGTTTTGATGCAAGAGGGTAAAGTGGTGGCTTATGGTTCGCGCCAATTGAAAACTCACGAGAAGAACTACTCAACAGACGATTTAGAGCTTGCCACCATTGTTTTTGCTTTGAAACTGTGGAGACATTATTTGTGTGGTGAAAAATTCGAAGTCTTCTCCGATCATAAGAGCCTTAAGTATCTATTCTCTCAGAAAGATTAGAATTTATGTCAACGGAGATGGATGGAATTTTTGGAAGATTATGACTTTGAAATATACTACCACCCCTGTAAAGCTAATGTTGTGGCGAATGCTTTAAGCAGGAAATCCGTAAGTACTATGGCTAGTTTAGCGATAAGGGAATGGAAGATGATGAAAGATGCCAATGAATTTGACTTGCAGCTTCGTGAATCCTCAGGACAAGCTACCCTATTCACCACCACTGCACAATCTACCCTTGTTGTGAGAGTGGTTGAAGCACAATTAAGTGATCCGGAAGTGCATGCAATTAGAGGGAGAATTCTTCAAGGAAAAGAAGAGAAGGGCCTGAATATTCATACAGACTCCAGTGTCCGCTACCTTACACGGTTGTTTGTGCCTGAATCCATGAGAAATGAAGTTTTGAGGGACTTACATTATTCCCGCCTAGTCGTGCATCCTAGGGGCACCAAAATGTATCATGACCTCAGTCGATAATTTTGGTGGAGGGGTATGAAAAAGGACGTAGCATTGTTTGTGTCCAAGTGTCTAACATGTCAACAAGTTAAAGCCGAGCACCAAAGGTCGGCTGGACCACTACAGCCTCTACCAATTGCAGAATGGAAGTGAGAACATGTTACTATGGGCTTCGTTACTAGTCTTCCTAGAACACAATGTAGCAATGATGCGATATGGGTGATAGTGGACCGACTTACTAAATTAGCTCACTTCCTCGCCATGAGCATGGGGGATTCCATAGAATTTCTAGCAGAACTTTACATCCGTGAGATTGTTCGCCTCCATGGGTCCCAGTGAGTTAGTGTCTGATAGAGACCCTCGTTTTACAGCCAAACTATGGCAGAGTCTTCAGAATGCCTTGGGTACTCAGTTGAATTTCAATACTGCTTACCACCCACAGACTGACAGGCAATCTAAACGTACTATTCAAATTCTGGAAGACATGTTGAGGGCATGTGCGCTAGATTTTAAGGGGTCTTAGGAGAAGCATCCACCCTTAGTTGTATTTGCTTATAACAATAGATATCAAGCTAGCATCGAGATGACACCTTTTGAGGCTTTATATGGGCGTCCATGTAGATAACCGGTGTGTTGGACCGAGGTAGGAGATTCACCCTTGCTAGGCCTAGATTTAGTTCGTGAGACTACGTAGAAGGTAACCCTCATTCGGAAAAGGTAGGTTATAGCTCAAAGCCGACAGAAGAGTTATGCATCTAGACAAAGACGACCCTTATCCTTTGAAGTCGGTGACCATGTCTTTTTGAAGATATCTCCTAGAAAAGGGTTGATAAGGTTTGGCCGGAGTGGAAAGTTGTCACCTAGATTCATCGGCCCCTTTGACATCATAGAACGGATTGAAGAAGTCGTATATCGCCGTGCATTGCCTCCACAACTCTCTGGAGTCCATGATGTGTTTCACGTGTCTTATGCTTCACAAATACGAACCCGATCTTTCTTATGTATTAGATTGGATGGAGCTTGAGATAGGTGAAGATGTGTCTTATGAAAAGAGACGGATCCAAATTTTAGATACTAGAGAGCAAGTTTTGAGGGGTAAAACGATTCCATTAGTTAAAAGTGTTGTGGCACCATCACGGTGTGGAGGAAGCTACCTGAGAGCGTGAAGCTGAGGTCCGCGAGAAATATCCGGACTTGTTTTCAAATTTGTGATGTAATTACTTCTTTACTCTTCCTTGTGTATGATGAATTGAAAATGGACTATTATTTTCCAAGTCTCGAGCGGAGAATTGCAGCTCTCAGAATCTCTCGAGTTTGCAGGCGGGTCGCTCGAGCGTAGGAAGTTGCGCTCGAGTAGAGAATGTTGGCTCCCAGTTGTTTTACTATAGCTCTGCAAAACTTCTGGGACTTGTTATTTTACACTCAAGCGAAAGATTTTTCGCTTGAGCGAGCCTTTCGAGTTTGTGTCTTATGCTCGAGCATCGGAAGTTATGCTCGAGCAGACTGCGCGATATCAGCAAATTAAAAAGTACGATTTTAGATCATTCTTTTTACTTCTCTTTCCTCTCCTCCTCCTTGTCTCGAGCCCGAAAAACCGTAAGTTGCCACTTCAAAATACTCCTCAATCTCTTAAGATCCGATCTAAAGCTCTTGCAAAGGGTGAAGAACACTTGGAGATCATTATCCGTACCGATTGAAATTTGGTTTGGTGAAGAGTTCAACTAGGAGCCTGATTCTTGGACTCATAACTTGAGGTAAGGTTACTTTTAACCTTGTATTTCTTTGTTTTGGAGAAGATATTGTGGTATTGTTGTGGCTTAGGAGGAAATATTGTTGTTTGGGGTGAAATAAACTCTTGATTTACATAAATAGACTTTTCCCTCACTTTAATTGAAATTTCCCAAACTCTTTTTATCAAATATGTATATGATGGTAATAGAAATCCATATAAGTAAAGAAATGGAGAAAGCCCCAAATATAGTAAAACCCTAATTTCAAATTAGAGTAGAGAATGCTATTTTGATTGAGGATTTCCTTAAAAGTGTTGGGATATTATGAATAATGAGGAAATGAGATATGTAGGTATTATTGTGGAGATGGAATTGTGATTTGGGTAGTGATTCCCTTTTTGCATGCTATGTGATGTTGTGTGCTCGATAATGTGGAATGTTTGATGATTGAATGGGAATAATTGATGAATTGTTTGTTGAGCACGAGTCCGAATAAGAGTCGGTTTTGGAAATTGTGTGAGTTGTGTTGGTACCCACGTGGGAAAGTTAAAGATGCCTAATTGCCCCGTCTAGACTTATCACTGGATGAATGTGGGAAAATGTTTTTGGGTGTCCATTGGTCCTGCCATATTGTAGTCTGCAAAAGTGAAAAAACGGATGATTTTTGGTGCCCACTCCCTGTCATATAATAGTCGGTAAATGTGGAGGTGATTTTTAAACAAAAGAAACTTGTGTTTGGACATGGACTCTTACATGGGACTCATCGGTTATTCTCTTTGATGTGATAATGAATGTTGTGGAATGTAAATGGGATTGTTCAATTGTTATAGTGTTTACATGATTGACAATAATTGCATGTGCACTTAAAACCCCTTAATGTGTTTTGTCTCAATGATGTCACATGCTTATTCGAATAATTAAATACTTGGTTAAATGTATTCCTACTGGACATATGGCTCAACCCTATTTTATTCTTCAGAAATTGATGATACACCACATCCTTGATGGGTTGGAGAAGACAAGCAGTAGTTCATTTGGGAAAGTTTAGTTCAAGAATATTATGTTGTTGACGTAGAAGACATTGTATCTAGACTTTTGAATTGTTTCGTCATTTTGTATACCCTTGAGGCTTATTAGTTTTGTAAGGCCATCTAGATTATTGAACTGGAAAGTGAAACCAAGATGTTTTGTAAATGTTGAATTGTAATCTCTTAAATCCTAGTTCAATGAAAAAGATGACCTTTGGTTTATATTATGGCATTCGTCTTGCTATGTTCATGTATCTTTTTAGCAGGGCGTCAAACTTTGGATACTCGCGGATACGTATCGGATACTTATTAAAAGTATTGGATATTTCTTAATTATTTTTTCATTAATTTTGAAGCATCGAATACTTAATTTTGAAGTATTGAATACTCCAAGTCACATATTACTCCTAATACTTTATTTAGTTATTTAAAAAGAACATATTAAGAGTTACAATAATAAAATTTGTCAAATTGAAGTATCCTTATTGTTTCATGCATGTCCTCTATAACTACATAGAAAGTAAAGATTAACAAGAAAATATAACAATAGTAAAATTAATAAATTAACAAATAAATAAGAAAGTAAACTTGAATATAATATTTTTACTAGTGCCAAGGGGAAAGCACCGAAACAAGCTGTGCATTGCTCTGTTATTGTAATATAAACATATTAAACTTGATATTAAAATGAAATATTTGCAAGACTTATTGAAAATTTATAAAGTAAACAAGCTGCTGTCTTAAATTAATCCCTAATTTTTAAAGATTAGTGTTTTGCATTATAAAATTACAATGTCATCTCTCAACATTCTTGAGATTATGTATAACTCCTACTAATAGCTTTTTTTTTTTTTTTTTAAATATATTTTTTACAACGTATTCTAGCCGTACCCATATCCTACTTTTTAGGTTTTGTCTTATCGCCATATCCGTATGTCGTATCCATATACGTGCTTCCCAGATTATATCTCTAGGCACCCTATTGCAAGTTTTTTTTTTTTTTTGCAAATCTATAAAAATTCATCTTCTCTTTGTACTTCTCTGCTGATCTTCTTAGTAAAAATAGTGTTTCCATATTTGATCTACCAAGCATAAATCCAAACAAATTCTCTAACACTATTGTTATAACTCTCAAGTGATGCTCAATCATTCTCACCAACAATTTTATTGTATTGACTTATCAACTTAATGTCTTCATAATTGTTGCAATTTTGGATATCTTGTTTATTTCTATATATAGGTATTAAAATACTCTCTCTACTCATTAGCCATTTTCCTATGCATTAGAAGCTTATTAAAGAATTTTGTTAACCAGACAACTACTTACCTCAGTATTTCCAAGCCTCAATGGGGATACAATCTAATCCTATTGCCTTGGCTTTTTTCTTTTTTTTTTAAAAAAAATCTATGCCTTGTCTTATTTCATCTTATTCTGCTTTCTTTTTTTCTTTCTTTTTTTTCATAATGCAAATTCCACCTTAAACTCTCTTAGTTCGATGATAAAACTTGTATTCTCTAGTTCCATCAAGGCTATCATATTCCACTCCTTCCAAGTTTTTAAAATGATTTTCACTTAACAATTTCTCAAAATATCATTTACTTTTTCTTAATCTCCTCACCCAACCTCCTTATTGGTCAACTTATGTCTTAAAATTATTACCATTTTTATTCTCTTTTACCATGGCTTATATCTCACTATTCAACCACCAAAAATATTTAGATATAGGAGCTTTTGCCTCTGACTCTCCATGGCATTGCTTCCGATATTCTTTCAAAGCATTATGCTATTGTATTCCACATGTTATTAGTAACACCTTTCAAACCACGCGTTACTTCTTTAAACACTTTATCCTCTATTTCTCACCTTTTGGATTTCACATCTAGTTCATGAGTTTTTAATATATTCCCCGCTTTGATTTTGCTATTTATTATTGTATATAATACTATATATTGAATATTGTTAGCCTACTTTGTGCCATTAACTTCCTTTGGAAATAACCTTGAAACCTTCAAATATTCAGCAGTCTATTTTTCTTACAAGAAAATGATGTATTCCAACTCTTATTTGACCCATTTTTAAAAGTTATGTGTTTAACCCTCCTTTTTTAAAAAGTTGTTGGTTACTACATGATCAAATGCTACTGCAAAATCTAAGATGTTCTCTCCGCCCTCATTTCGATCACCAAAACCATATCCACCATGTATCCTCTTGTGCATTTGCTTATATTTTCAGACATGACCATTGAAATCTCCACCTATAATTATTCTCTCCTCTACAAATATTTGTTGTATTAACCCATCGTTGATTCCAAAATTTCCTATTAATATGTTTCTCCAATCCTATTTGGGGTGCATAGGCACTAATTATACTCTCCAGTTACAATTTTAATTAATATTATTATGTAACTTATTCTCATAACTATTACTACCTTATTTTTCAGATGCTTAGCTACACCATTTCTACATCTTCTTCTTTTTTTTTATTTTTTTATTTTTTTTAATAAATAAATTTTATTGAAGAAGAGCATCAAGAAGATGCTAAACATACAAAAGGTCCCCATAAAAAGGAGCACTAGCCAATTACATCATCAAGGAAATCCAAAAAGGTAAACAAATCAAGATCCACACACCTTGACACCCAACCACACAAGACTCGCAAAAATCTATCTACTAACCACTATGTCTAACATACAAAATATTGTACCGAGTTTTTTCTATTTTGTTTACTTTCTCTGCTACTCACTAAGTTTCTTTTAAGCATGTTATACTTTCCTTCTAATCATAGAATCTACTAATTCCATAGTTTTATCTGTTAGTGTTCCCTTTTCCAAGTTGCTAATGTAAACCAACAATCCTGGGCTAATTTCTTTACAGGTGCTCATCCAAGAAAACATAAGGACCTTTTCCTCTTTTTCACTACAGTAAGGCGCCGATGTAGTGATTTTTTGCCTATTTTTCAAAACATGTTTACAGAAAACATCCTAGCCCTTGCATGTTCATGATCGTAAGAGATTTGATGGGGAGTTTGATGTGGTAACCATGATGTCAAAGGAAAATAAGAGGGAAATAAAATGCTCTGCAGAAGCTTGAAATCTTTTTAGAAAAAATGTTTCAACAGATAAAACAAATATTAGGGAGAGAAAATGCAGAGTTTAACAAAAGCAAGTAACTTTAACAGGAGTCAAACCGTCCAGAAGATCTCCTTGGCCTGTTCCAGTGTTCATCGTGAAGCCACCATCCCCGACCTGCTGAGAAATTCAGCACGATTTTGTCTTATATTTGCTCGTCCTCTACTCTGCCGAGGATTCCCATTTGCAGAATAAATTGAATTCCCAAAAGTAATGGTAGAACTACATACAAATAATTAGTTAAGTTCTTGTTAAACCAAGCAAACGAAAGATTTTTTAAATTTATTCTATCAACTGAGCAGACCTCTCTTCAATCAATATTCATGACCATTCATATATTAAATCAAGCATACCACCCATTTTGACTAATCCAAAATGGATTTCAACATCCCAACAGATAAACTCGAAAAGCTAATAAGATCTATTTGTTTTGGATTTAATAAGTTGAATAAATTGAGTTAAGCATCAATTATATGAACATTTATTTGGTACAATAATTACCAGTCCGCCAGCATGATGCAAGGAGAAAGTAGGGAAAAAATGGTACTAGTAACTTACTCTGGACCATTCCACTTGAAGGAAGTGATAAGAAAGCAGATTGACAAACAAGAAGCCAATGCCCCCATTGCCAGAGGAGTATCAAGAGTACTCTGACAGAAAATAAGAATAAAAAATTCACAAACAATACAATTCTGGGAGTAGGAAGAAATTGCAGAAATGCAAAGCAAATTGCACATTGATTTCCGTTTGGTCCAGAGATACGCTAGTGGAGCATTATCACACTGTTTATTAACATTAACACAATAGCCACCTGGAAGATAAATGTGGCTGCAATGATGCGCATGGCCCATTTCACAAATTGAGCTATGCCAACATCCACACTTCCATCTTCTAAAATAACAAATTCCCGCACCATCCAATACCCCAGGGCAGCTCCTGCAACGACAATCCCAAGTAGTACAAAAATAGAAACCTGTAACCAAACAAGGTGAATAGTTTAAACAAATAAAGGACATAGTTGAAAACTGAATCTGTAATAAAAAAAATAAAACTCTAATTCTATGGTCTTCCAGTTATGAAGCCATTTGGTCCTGATTATGAATCATGTAATTACCTGTGAGGCTTTGTGGTGGTCAAACTTGGGGTGATTGGTTATGAACTTGGTTATGAGGCTTTGTGGCTATGAACAGAAGTGGCCTAGGTTATGAGGCTTTGTGGTGTTTTTGGTTATGAACCAAATTGGTTATGAATCCTTGTGACTAAAATTTTGAGTGCATGACATATGCACCACTTTTCCTTTTCGAAAAACAATAAAAATGAGATTCGAGTCATAGTAGAAGAAAATAAATAAATGCTTTAAAAAGTGACCAAAAAAATTACGAAATTTTTAATAGATGCAAGTGGGCTAACACAGAGATAATAAGGACAGTTAAAGCTACTAGATGATGCTCTTTATACAAGATTAGACAAAATCAATTTCTATATTATTGATTTTTATTAGATAAAAGAAATGCACTAAATTGAGAGAAGCGATGAAGGTTTCAGCAAGGAGAGTCACTCCTTAGCTAGGTTACACGGACTCGGGTACAAGTGTTGGGTGTAGATATGCATCTAGGGGTCGGACTAGGCAAACCTCTAAATGAGGGATATGCGGATACATCTAAAAAGTACCTAGAAATTAGACACGGATACGTGGATACGGCCAAACATGGATGTGTTAAAAAAATATCCAGTATTTCTCTAATAAAGTTACAGTAATTTATGGTTCAGAATGATTACATATTTTTATGATGATGCTACACATTTGTAGTTAAAAAATATTGAATAAAAATACATATAACATTATTTAAAAAATGAATAATTGATTTTTCAAGGATATAAGTTAAATTCCAACTTAATTAGTATTAGGCCCAAACATGAGAACCTCGTGTAAAAGCCAGCCAGCCTAATAACCTTATAATTTTTATTATAAGGCCCATTTTATTAACAAACCAAAGTGTATCCTAAATAAGCCCAAATGCACCAAACCCTTTAATATAACCCTAGCAACCATCAACGAAGATGAATACAGGAGACGAAGATGACGAACGATGACGACGATAAGGTCGCGAGCCATGTTTCTCTCCTTTGTTGCTGCCGTGAAAAATAGAATAGAAAATCAACCATATCCATTTGTATTTAGCCATATCACCACCTGTATTCGTGTCGTGTCGACATGGGTACCTCTCAAAATACAAAGAGTTCGTGTAACGTAGCTCTTTAGTTAGGATGGTCTAAGATTGTCCTTGAAGAGGAAGATGATAGAGATGGAGACGGTGACTTCCCGATGCTCAGAGAGAGAAGGCGAAACTTGAATCACTAAGTCAGAATGAAGCATGAGAAGTTAGATTGGTTGTGTGAAGTCCTTAACCAACTGATGGGTAGTGAAGGTGAGAAGGATTTTTACAGAAGGATTTTGTGACAAGGTAGTCGTATGGATGTTAGTTCCTTCACGCTGAAGGAGGAGGTTCCTTTGCAATTGGGTAGGTAAAGGTAGGAAATAGTGGTCTTCTTGCCAAAGAATAAAGGGTGTCCTCTTTGAGGGATATGCCTAAGAAGTTGTCAAAACTCAAGGTGCAAAAGGAACTAGCCAAGGTGAAAGAGGTTGATACTTTATGCAAAATGGTGTATTGGCCACCAAATCAAAGCCCTTCTAGACTAAGGTTACAAGGGGAAAAGAGAGTAGTGAATTCTATTGATGCCAAGAAAACCGTACAATTCTTGGAACGAGGTTTGATGGGGAGGGTAGTGGACTAGTATAGGGGCATCCTGTAATGCCCCAAAATAATTCAACATGAACTACCCACATTAAAGAACATTCACTAAACCATGACAATAGTCCTTGCATCTTCACATATTTAAGAAATGAGTTTAGTACAAAAGTTCTACATGCGGTATACATTCAACGAAATAAAAGAGCACATGAATCTATAGCATGTGAAGCCTCAAGTGTCAAAAACAATAAAATGCCCTTAAGGGCTTACATCTTTCAAGGCAATAGCCCCGTTACACAAAATGGTCTCTCGGACCCATACATATTAGCCCTTGGCTTTACAAAAATTACAACAAAAGGGGAGCTATTTACTCTTCACAAAAATATCCACGCCTTCAGTTCGGCGGGATCACCACATCTTTACCTGCACCAAATCCCGTTAAGGGTGAGCATAAAACCCAGTAGAGAATCCTCACAAAGTATATACAGTTATGCAACTCTCAATGTAAGATGCATATGCGATGCCCATGCAATGGCTTTATAAGAAAGAAATTCATTTCAATGCTCAACTTGAAAGTTTCCATGTTAAGAATTACATCCCTCAACCTCAATAATTTCAAAACTTCCATTTCATTTAATCGATAGGGCCGGTAAGTACGACACTGGTAATCCCTAGGCTGATGTCTGCAAGTAGACTCTACGAGTTCAAACAAACTGTCATTTTTACCGGTATTAACTGGAAGGCTCAACACCTATCCGCGCGGTTTTCTGGTCTTTCACCATGGACACTCAGGCCAACTTAACAAGGTCAACCGCACCCCCTATCCGGACTTACCACGTATTTACCCCATACCACATTTCCATAGTTCTTATTACGATATAATCTTTCTCAAGGTAAACATTTTCCAATTCATTTCAAGATGTACAATAATGATAATAAATCAAATGAGAACATGATGCAATGCATAATATCTCATAACGTTTCTCCATTTCCAATATCTCTACAACAATGTCAATTTTTCTCTTTTATCATCTCTTCTCCTCAACATTATTTCACAAATAACCATACTATCAATTCATAGCAACAATAACCTTCACATCATGCCCAAATCTCAACAAGCTAGCCCTTTCAAGGCAATATGTGATGTTCTCAAAATAATTTCTTTAAGATTTCACTACATTCACATTTCATGATGCATAATCATTCACCACTTTCCAACAACACAAGTTCAAGCATTTAACATGTTATAATAACATTTTATGTCTCATATATCAAATAAGTTTCCATTTTTTTTTACCAATCAAGCTATGAGGTTTACTCTCATTCATCCTCTTGACACAAAATGGTAAAAAGTTTCATAGATATTTCCTTATTTTCCAAAATTCCCAAATTCTAGGGTTTTCTTTGAAAACAAATCTTCCTCATTTTCCATGAAAACTCCATCAAAATAATTTTTATGAGTTTAATAGAGGTAAACTCTCAAGAAATAGTAAAAAGATTGAGATACAAGCCCTCGTTCAAAACTCTCTCTACATTTTGAATTAAATTCTAAAATCAACACAAAACCTCAAGAACGCTTTTAAATCAACATTAATATGGCAAAACTTGTATATATAACTCGAGAAATCCCTACCTCAATGTTTGATGATGAAAGAGATGGAAACCCTAGCTTTGATGGAAGACTCTTCAATGTTCCACAACCCCAAGAGGAACCCCAACTTGGATCTTCAAGATTGGTGAGAAATGTTGATGATCTAGACCTAAAATTTGCAAGAATCAAGGTGTTCTAGGGTTTTGGTGAGAGTTTTTAGGGAGGAGGGGAGAAAATGCTTTTAGAGAGAGAGAGAGAGGTCTATTAGAATGAGATACAAACAGCCCAAATGTGTAAAAAAAAACAGAGTTTCCGGCGGTCACTTGCGTCGACACGTGCCTTGCAAGACTTGGTGCCATCTCCCCTGCGTCGGCATTGATCCTCGCACATGCCCAACCCGCATAAAGCCCTTGGCCCCTTGACCTGGCCCGAAATTTCTGATTTGACTCCCGGGCACTCCGGACCCAGCCGCGCACCCTTCGGAATAGGTGAAATTCCACAACAAACAAGACAAGAATAAGAACTAAATCTTAAGGAGTATTTCCGGATATCTCAAACACACTAAGAGCGAGAAGAGAACGGAGTGAGGACGGAAGAAAAGAAAAGAAAAGAAAAGAAAACAAGACCCGATCGTCACACATCCCCTCTACAACGAATATGATAATCTCCCTTGGAAGGTCTCGACCAAAGTTGGGTTTCATGTTAAAGATTTTTTTTATTTCTTTTGTTGCAATCAAAAGAGGAGCCGAAAATGGGTTTTGAATGAAAAAAGTTGAGTTCTTCTGACTGGTGGTCTCTGGTGGGAGAGTATTATTGTCATGGAAATGGTGGTCCAAAGGCCATTTGGTTTCGCTTCCTAGGCTATCACTACACCTATAGAATGAGGAGGTTGTTAAGGTGTTTGTGGTAGTGTTCTAAAGGTTGACAAAGACACAAGCAAAGATGTCAATAATATCGTTGGGCTAGGCTTCTTGTCGAAGATTACACGAGACAGTTTTTGACAATTCTAATAGTGGAGGTAAATCCTAGGCTTTTGAGATCCCTCTTTGGATGTAATTGGGGTCTTCAAGTGCATGCTAGTCAAAGGTCTGCGTACCATACAATGATTGGAGGATGTTGCATTGACAGAATCAGGAGGATAATGGAGGGTCACACGCATGGGTTTGCTTGGCAAAAAGGCGTGCATTGTTAGTGCATAACAATTGTCATCTAGTTCAAATATGAATAGACAAAAGGACAAGGAAGTGCTATAGGTAAGGGTGTTCACGGGTCGAGTCGGTCTGGGTTTGTCCATAACCCGTCACCTGAACCAACTGTCAGCCTAGAAAATTTTAGCCAATTAAAAATTGCCACGTACTACAAAGGCCTACAAAATATGGCACAATTATTGGCAAATTAAATCTTGCCACATGTCTAATTGGTCTCAAATCAAGATTACATTGTGGTCAAATTAAATATTGCCATGTGTCAAAATGATGTAGCAAGTCTTTGACTAATCAAATTATGTCATAGTGATGCAGCAAATAAGTTTTTGACTAATCGAATTAAGTCATTTGTCACATTGAGGTGGTCAAGACAATAAAATCATGGCACACCATTAAAGTGATATTTTGGTATTTATCTCTAAATAAATCAAAGATAATTATCAAAGAAGTTTAAATCTATTAAGACTCTCCTCCATCCATTCCTACAAATAGGGGTGACCTCCACCAGAATTTTTCATACAAATTCTACATACATAAATCAAGTTGTAGAGACAAAAATTTACATCAAGCAAGAGAAAGATCCATTGGATTCAAGCTTAAAGGCCTGAGGTTTCTTCACCAAAGCCAATCATTCTCCATAAAACATAAAGTTAGGAGATTCAAATCAAAGTTCATCATTAAACTCTACAAATCTATAGTCGTCTTCTACTAAATTGGAGGGGATTCTACAAATCTGATTTGGGAAAAAGCTATCAAGCCCTCAAATCAAAGTTCTACAAATTCGCTTTCTTCTTCACGTTACTTGGTGGAGATTTTGCCGCTCAATTCAGGAATAAGCTATCAAACCCTCAAATCAACTTATTGAAGAGAAGAATCAGAGAATTTTCTTTGATTAGAAATTTCATCAGAGATTGTACTCGTTTTATTTTAAATCAATAAATTTATATTTGTTGCTCTATTTTTCTGTCTTTATTTTTCCAGACAAGAAATTTGTGTATACACCGACCATTTCGGATTCCAAAACTGTGACACCCCAAAGAATGCCACGTACTATAATTACATCATTATCCATCCTTGAATACCTTGGGTCAAAATAATTATCCCATTGACTATTTCATATCAAAGGATACCTTGATTTAATTACCTCATAATGTTCTGGAAATAAATATATGAATTGTTAGGATAACAATTTGGGAAATGAATACATTAGCTAGAAAAATTATGCATAGCGGTACTTGATAAAGACCCTAAGTAGCTAGGAAGAATTTGAACATGGAACCTTAAAGTAGGAAATTTAGTAAATGGAAGAGGTAGGGAATTCCTTTGGACTTGAGAATTGAATGCCTAGATGGTTTAGAAAACCTTAAATGAGCAGCTTAAAGATCTTAGTTTAATAAGTAGAGTTTAATGAGTACTTAAATAAAAATTAAACGGGATTAGTAAGAGTTAAGAGAGATTAATTAAGCCAAAGAAAAATTAATTAAGTTAATCAAGATTAGGATTTAAACATGATTAATTAGAACACAGCTTAATTGACTAGGCTAATGAGGTAATTAGTAAACTAATCTAATTAAATCCTACAAAAAGGAGAAAGATGGAGAAGGTTGGAGGATGTTGTGTTCTTGAGAGCTAAGGAAGGAGAACAAGGAGAAAAAGAGGAAAACCAAGGAGAAAATTCAAAGAAAGCTTGAATTCAAGCCTAGAAATCCAAGAAAAATCATAAAACAGATAAGAAACTCAATCCTCTACCTAGTATTGCTACTCTAATCTAGCTAGAAATTCATTTGAACTAAGATTTGGGAGGATTAAAATGAAGGAAAAATGAGAGTTTGGAAGTTAGAAAGGGTTTGAAGGATTTGCAAAGAAAACTATGTTTTGATTTGTTCAAGCCTTGAATTCATTGCATATGAATATTTTTCTATCAAACCCCTATCATTTATTCATGTTTTAAAACATCAAACATCATGTTTTGAAGGATTGAAATGAAGAAAATGAGAAAAGGTTTGAAAAGAAATCAAGTTATGACGTTCTTGAATTAAAACATGTTTAAGAATAGTTTAACCTTAGATTCATGAATTCCAATAAGTTTTCATGAACCTTGCATCATATTTTCATGCCTTAGTAAATCAAATATCAAGTTTTGAGGTTTTAGGATGAAAAAAATGGAATTAGAACACCAAGAACATGCACCTAACTTGAATTCTGCTTGTTGGGTGCTCGAGCAGCCATCATCGGGCGCACAAGCGCACTGAATGCAATCTGCCCCACCTTGACCAACCGCTCAAGTGGCCTAGGCCACTGCTCAAGCGGCCAGGCCACCACACAAGCGGCTAGGATGGGCGCAGCACTGTTTCAGCTCATACCTTGCAACTTCAAATAACATATCTCTTTCATCCGGACTCGGTTTTAGGTGATTCTTGAATCTAAATTCAAGCCCCAGAAGTCTAGTTTCCAATGGTGGTGATCTCACATCCAAATTCTAAGTATACATAAAGACATGTTTAAATTAGTGAAGGCTGCTCACTTTCTTCGTAACAATTTCATGCTAATTCCTCTCCTAACTTAGTTTCCTTTCATATCTTGCTTCTTCCTTAAACCTTAAATATGTAAACATGATATTTTTCTAATGCTTAGTATATGAAATTGATGTAGAATACTTAGGACCCTTTAGCGTACGTCTTTGACACTCTTCAACATTCTTCAGGCCTTAATCACCTAGGATGCTTCTAGGCATGCATTTGACACTTGTTTGACACTTGATATAGACTTGGTATAAGCCTAGAAATACTTTGAACAATCTAAGAAAATAAATAAGAAATATTAAAGTTAAGTTTAGGCACTTGAATTGAAGTAGGAGCTTGTAAATTGAATTGTGTTCAATGTCTTGTTTGTGTTCTATGTAGGTCAAGCACTCGGAGGAGGAAACCCTTCGTTCAATGAGCCATTTGTGAGTAGTAGTGTAGTAAAGTTACATTTCTTAAAATTATGATTTGAAATGCAAACGTATGGTATGTTTAAGAAAGGTATGATATTGTTCTGCTATGAATGAACATCATATATTTTTGTATCATGTATTATGATGACATCTTCAAACAAGTTTGTTATTGGGAATCATGCCAATAACCTTTAGCTAACTGAGCTCCTCTAGCCACCTCTTGTGGATTCTTGACTAGAAATGCCTTGGGACGTTCATCGATATGTATATGTTTGCAAGATAAGCATGTTTTGCCTTGACAAGTTATATTATGTTCAAAATGAGTTTGTGATTGGTTTTAATAAAGTTTATCAGTATTCATTCATCTACCACTTTACTGTATTACTATCCACTGGGCAATGGCTCACCTCTCTCCCATATATATATATATATATATGTAGGTGACAAAGAGTTCAAGTATAAAGAGAAGTTGGTTAGAAGCCAATCTTATATGCTTGTGCTGGATTTGTAAAGTTATGTTATAAGTGTTGTATTTTATTTTATCAGTTAAGTCAGCTAACAATGTAGATAATATTTCAAGGAAAATGTATGCTTTCATTTCATTTAGTTATGCATTTTATGCACTGCTTTGAATGGATGTTTCAAATGGACTAAATATAAACAAATAATGGCTTCTGCGCTCTGAAATAGAACTTTTGCCCCAGTTATTTTAAGAGTCCAACTTGCTTTGGCCTAGTTAGGCCTTTTGTAGTCAAGGACTACTAGACGATCACTACACAATCCTCTTTGGGGCGGGTTGAACTAATATTCTTCCTCCAATTTAAATGTCGGTTTCGATCAGCTTCAAGGCCCGCATACTCTCTCTGCACATACGTAGATCTAAGAAAAACAAAAAGAATTGAGCAGTAGCACTGTTTTATCTGACCAAAATTAACCTCAACAAGTTGATGAATATATAAAAATCACAAATTAGATAGGGAGAGCATTGATGGAGATCTGAGTGTAGGGAATTTCAAAGGGAGGATTTAAAAATAATTCAAAGAACACCAAGTCAATATGCTTCAATACCTTAGTTTCTACAAGTACAACATTTAGGAGAGAGAGATGAGATGCAGGTTAGAGAGAGATTGTGTATGTGTTAGATGTAGAAAGAGAATGAAAAAGAAAGAGAAAAGATAGTATAATCTCAATTTCCAAGGACACAATGGCACGTGTAATGAATATCCTATATACATAAACATAAATCGGACGGTTCGGGTGCAATCGTTGTTTTTTTTCCACATTCCGAGAGCCAACCGAAAATATAAAAAATCTACACTTCCAACCCACTACCGACCGTGCAACTTCACGAAACCGTCCATAGCATGTCGGGTCAAGTCAGGTTGGATCGGTTTGGTCGGGTCATTGAGTGAGCCGCCTAGCTATAGGACAGATGCATGCAGAGAAATGTGCCATATTGCTTAGGCAGAAGGCAGTGGGTGTGGGAAATCCCAACCATTTCGACTCTTGAGTAATTATTGGGTTAAGGCAAGAGTAGGTGTGTTCAGGAGTTGGATTGGTTTAGGTTGCCATAGGCTCGTCACATGAACTGGTCCTTTCAGGTGGGAAGCATAAGCATCCACCTTCGTCAAACACTAGGAAACAAACTGGACCAAATGTGTCATTTGGATTGCAATCGGTTTCGGGCGGGTCTATTGGGTGGTTCATTTTTGTCTATTTTTTTTCTTGCAATCAACCACAACCCTAAGAAAAAACACGATTGTAAAGCCAAGGAAGATCGAAGAGGGAAAGGGGGTGAGAGATGAGATTGCAAAGATTGGATAGTGGAGACTAGAGCTCCATCGAAGAGTGATAGACGGGATGACGGTAAGGCAGATCAGCAAAAAAGAGTGAATACCGTCTCCGCCTCCATCTTATCACAGCTTGCTGCTACCTCCATCTTGCACCAGCTTGGCCTATAGTTGTTTGGTATTCATGATGCAACAAGACGGAGAGAAGAGAAACCGTTAGAAATTGCATATTGTTAGAAGATTTTGAGAGACTAAAAGCGATGATCTTCATTCATCAGATCATGGCTTCCGAAGGAGAGAATGAAAGACACAGACAAAGAAAAAAGTGACTCTGAGTGATATGATGGGAGAGAAAGAGAGAGAGAAGACTCAGATATGATAGGTCTAGTCTTTAGAGAGAAGATATTATGATAAGGAAAGTGACTCAAGAGCCAATACCAACGTAATGCAATATGCTAAGTAAATGCATTAGTCAGTTCGGGTGGCGGATTTTTGGACAGTAGACCCGACATCCGACCGGTTGATTGAAAAAATTAAGAACTTCACCCACCATAAACCGTAACTGATTTCAAAACCATCCGATGATGCTCTAGTCGGGTCATTCGGGTTGAACGATTTGGATAATTTTTTGAACATTCTACACAAGAGGATAGACTTTGTACTAGGCTAGTTCCTGATGGGATGAGAAAAAGTGGTTTGTTTTATTCAAGCTAGGAATGGAAAGGCCGCAACCGTTATGTAATGCCGTTACGTAATGATTGTGGTGGTTACCGCCACCCGTTACGGCCGCTATAATGGTGTGACAAAAATTCACATGTGTAACGGCCGTTTCAGTGTTACGTAACGGCCGGAACGATCTATTAGACACCGTTACACCCTTTTACAATATTCTGAACAGCTTCCCTTTCCCCCAAAAAAAAAACAAAAAAAACAAAAGCTTACAAAAAAGAACAAATACTCGACTGATCCCAGCCCAAAGAAAAAATCTTATATGAATTTTTTTTCTTTATAATTTTTTTTTTTTAATTTATGGCACAATTTTTATTTTATAATCCTTTCATTTAATAATTGTGAATATTTTTTATTTAGTTCAGGTATTGGTAAAAAATAATTTGTAGACATTTAAAATCAATTATTCTTAAAATCATTAGCAATTGAAATAAAATGTAAAAAGCTCCTTTTATAGTGATTTGAAAATATGAAATATATTGGATCATACTTAAAAATTAATAAAAATTGATCAAAATTTATTTTAAACCCCAATAAATATGATTTTGAAAAGAAAAAAAAAATATGCGTATCGGTAAGTTTTCTTCAAGTTGTGCGAAAAATAAAAATAAAAAATCACAGTTTAGGTTACTGCAACCATTACGCTACGGCCTTTACATCCTGCAACTGTTACCGCGTCACCGTAACTATTACGGCGACTGCAACCGCTTTTTAAAACCTTGGTTACACACTATCCCAACAATCAAGCCCTACTCATGGTTGAAGACATAGAGTTGCATTTTGTCAAAATGGTCCTTAGTGCCATCAGGCTCCGGCGTGTTTGCTTTCAGGGGCTTATACTTTTGAACCTAATACACTTGTGAAAAGAGTCGGACCTTATTCTTCTAGACGATCACCCCTCGTTATATGGTCATTTTTCAGCTCTATGGGGCATCTTTGGTGGTTGTGAAAAGGAGGTGGTCTTTGTTCTCAGAAGGGGAAGCTCTGATTGCCAAGAAAAGTGTGCTTGAGAAGGAACAGAAGCGGGAGATGCCTCAAGACATGAGTGGAGCAATACAATAGCTTTGAATAATACAAAGGGTGGGAGATCATTAGAGTTGATTGTTCAAAAGAGGGTTTGCAAGTCTCTCTTATGGACAACGAGCAAGTAAGTTCCATAGCATTGGGTGAAACTATAAAGTATAGGTACTTCAACAAACACACCGTATGAGTATCGCTTACTGGTACTTTGCATTGTTATTTTGCATACATATCAGGTACACAAGACACATATCTAAATTTTTCTTCTTAATTTTTGTCATTCCCTAAAGGTACCTAGTATATACTGAAGCAACACTGAAGCCGGAATAGTATTTTCTTTTATACAAAGGTGAATTTAGTTTCATTGGATTTTTTTCATGTGTTGATTTTAAAATTAAGCTTTGGTTTGTCAGTTATTTAATATAACTGACATTTAATTTTTCTTTACACCTTACTTTTGGTATTAAATGTAAATTGTAGGTTGTATCTTAACTAACTAAACCATTTAACTAATTTTTGCACAACTCTAAATTAAAAATAAATCTTTTTTTACTAATGTACCTAGCTATACATGTGCTTTGCATTTTTTAGATTTTATCGTATCAACGTACCCGTACACATGCTTCATAGGGTGGAAGACACAAGGTAAGATACCTCAAGGTGTAGTATCAACGCTAGAGTCTCAAGTCTATTCCTTCTGTCTTTTGTCCAGTGTCATGTGAGAGAACAAGGATGTTGTGGTAATTTTTTATTGGACTTCAGTGGCTATTAGGGGGGATTATTTTTGTCCAAGAAGCACGGGTGAAGTGTGTTCAAGGGGCTAAATTAGTTCTTGCAAACAAATGTAATACAACGCATGCAAATGTATTCTTTAATTGGGAATGTTTTCCTGTTGTTTCTTTTCATACAACACATGTACTTGCATTTCTTTTTTTTCTAATATCAGGGAAACTATATTCTTCTTCGATTATTTTCCACTCTTTTACTGACGATGAGTATAATGGCAGCCAAAACAGTTGCTACGACAACATAAAACTTTAAGGATCATGTTTAAGGACAGGAAGAGTTGCTTGTCAACAATTTATCATGGTACTAAAGCAGGTAATAGATCATGTCTTTGAACCTCAACACCTACCCAATAATTATAATACTTGCACTTCTTTGGCCTTGTTTCGGAGGAGAGTTTGGCCACATGTGAGGGGCATGTTGAGGATATAATTTATAAATAGTGAAGTCATCACTTTCTCCAACAGTTTAAGCTTTTAGATGAGTAAACATTTATCAAATCATTTTGTTGGGTTTTAGTTAAAGGGTTGCACAATAGAAATTTGTCATAATTCAAAAGAGGGGTATGGTTTAGAATATATATAATCTATATGATGTAGTATAATAAATAGGCTTAAGTGTGTTAAATAGCTTGTTAGTTTTAGTATATAAATAGGTGATGTAATACCCATTGTAGTTTAGTTTTGAGATAAAGAATATACATTGTGATTGGAGTAGAGCTTAGTTTCTCTCTCTAGCCCTTGGGGGTTTTACCCCTAATTGGGCATTTATCAAATTGAGAGAGAGAAGAAAAATGCCCCAATTAGGGGTAAAACCCCTAAGGGCTAGAGAGAGAAACTATACTCTACTCCAATCACAATGTATATTCTTTATTCCAAAACTAAGTACAATGGGTATTACATCACCTATTTATATACTACAACTAACAAGCTATTTAACAAACACTTAGTCTATTTATTATACTACATCATACTCTCCCTCTTTACGAAACTTGTCCTCAAGTTAAGTAGCAACTAAGTAAATTCAATGTAATACTACTCATGTAACGATATGTAAGGAATAGGTGCTGCATTTCCTTGCTCAAGAACAAACATGATTCTCTCAACTTAGCCATCTACAAATACATTGAAATTCATCCTTGCATCCTTGGCTCAACAACTATAGGTGTGTGATAATTGCCAAAATGTATACATTTAGGCCCCTTAAAGTATACTTGTTGGGTCCTTTAATCATTGTTACTTGATGATTTTAATATGTCTGTATATGTGCAGTTCAAGTTTATGATTAGAAATTGGACTTAATTTCACATTTCAAATCCGAGACCAAGCTCCAACTCAGCTCTGAAGGCCTAGAAGAATCTAAATAATTTTAATCAAGCAATAAAAGCCCAGCCCATGAAATTTGAAGAAAGAAAAGTTAAAATTGTTACAATCTCGCTGTAGAAGTCACTCTACACAGCCTTCAGTATTTTGGGTGTATCTCTCTTGTCCGATAGCAGATTTAAGTGATTCAAGTGGCTTTGGAAAGATAAGGGCTACGATTTTGTGTGAAATATGGATTTTCAAATTCTGACTTTTAATAGGTCGAAACAGGCCAACAAGATGAGCCTAAAAAGCTGGGAATAATTACATCTGAATTTTCCTTTCATTTAGGGAAATTCTAACCTCTTAGGTATAACTTAGAAGGCTCCTAATGTCCATAAATATAAAACCCTATTCATTATTAGGGTTGTTCTTGATTTTAGAGAGAGAAGGCAGAGGCTACGAAGACGTGCGGCTAAGGAGCTCTCCTCTTAGGGTTTGGATAAAACTCTAGTCAAGTAACAATGTTTTGTATTTAGTCTGGGGTTTTTATTATTATTATTATTATTTGATAAATAAATAAGCTTTATTAAAAGAGCATCAAGAAGATGCAAATAATACGGAACTGTCAAATAGGACCTACCCCTTCCTAACCAATAATATTATCTAAAAAATCTAACAAGATAAACAAATCCGGATCAAACTTCCTTTCCAGCCAACTATACAAACTGTAAGAAGGCGACTCTCGAACCACGAAACACTGTGATGAACGTCGTGAAAAGTTCGGCTATTACGCTTGAACCAAACTAGCCACATCAAACAAAGAGGCACCATAGACCACACACGGCGCCACCGCCGACCAACCTTAGCTCCACGCTAAGTCCACAGCATATCAACCACCTGCTGCGGCTGAACCCAGACAATCCCAAAAAGAGAGCACATAAGACCCCACAAACGGCTAGCCACAGAACAGTGCAAAAACAAATGATCAACAGACTCTGCATCTGCACAACACATGCAACACCGATTCACTAGAAAACGACCGCGTCGCACCAAATTATCAATCGTAAGATTCCGTCCTAAAGCCGCTGTCCACATAAAGAAAGCCACCTTTTAAAAGGAACTCCCGACACCCAAATACTCTTCCAAGGGAAAACTGCACTGACCTCCCCCGCCAAACACCGATAGAAGAAGGAAATAGAGAAATGCCCCTTTGCCCCCACCACATTCCACCTCAAAACATTTGCCCCCACCCCATTGACACCCAACCCATACAAATAATCCCAAAGCTGCAACAATTGGTCGTACTCCCAGTCGTCGACCAGCCGCCGCAACTGAATGTCCCAAACCACCACACCCTCCCCCCCTCCCCTCAAATAAGATGCAACCACAGCGTCCTGGTCCCCTGCAATTCCATAAATTAATGGAAAACGAACCGCTAGAACGTTGCCACACCACCTATCCTTCTAAAAGCGCACCCTCCTCCCATCACCCACCTGAAACTCCACCCTCGCCCAAAACTGCCCTCTCCCCAACTCAATACCTTTCCATAAGCCACACCTATAAGAACCAACCACAGCCCTTGCCCCCCAGTCCCCCCTAGCCAATCCGTACTTACTAACCACCACCCGTCTCCATACCCTCTCCGGTTCCAACGCAAAGTGCCACAGCCACTTACCCAACAAAGCTTTGTTAAAAGTCACCAATCGCCGAACCCCGAACCACCCTTCCTCTTTTGGTTGACAAATCTGCCCCCAGTCCACCAAATGATAACAAAAATCATCCCTCCCACCACCCCACAAAAAATCTTGCTGAAGCCTCTCTAGCCGTCGAGCTACCGATACCGGAATGACATGCAAAGACATAAAATACGTCAGAATGCTACTCAACACACTCTTGATCAAAGTCAACTTTCCCCCTTTTTAAAGATATTGCCTCTTCCAACCCGCCAACCAGCATTGAATAGGCTCCACCACTCCTTCCCACACCTGTTGAGCTTTAAAGGTTACCCCCCAACGGTAAGCCCAAATAAGTTGCCGGCAAAGCCGACTCCTTACAACCCAACACCGCCGCTAATACTAGCAAATTTTCCACCTTCCCCACCGGAATCATTTCCGACTTCCTGAGAAGGCCCGAAACTGCCTCGAAACACAACAAGACACATCGTAAATAACCCATCTGCTCCGCCACAGCCTCATAAAAAATCAAAGCATCATCATCATACAACAAATGAGAAACACAAATAGGCGCCCTTGTGAGAGGACCTACTAAAAAGCCCTCCAATAAACCCCCAAGAACAGCCCTATCCACCAATCTACTCAATGCCTCCATCAGTAAGATAAACAATAACGGAGACAGAGGATCTCCTTGATGAAGGCCTCTGTAGGTCGGGAAAAAACCCGCCGGCGTCCCATTGACCAGAATAGACATCCGCACAGTAGAAATGCAAAACTGAATCCACTTCCTCTAAGTGTCTCCAAAACCCATACATTTCAAAACATACAGAAGAAACTCCCACCAAACATTATCATACACCTTCTCAATGTCCAATTTACAAATCAAACCTGGTTGTCCTTGTCTAATCCGGGAATCCACACACTCATTTGCCACCAACACTGCATCCAGAATCTGACGACCCCCCACAAAAGCATTTTGGGACTCTGAAAACTGCCTGCAAAACCCCTCGAAGCCTATTTGCCAAGACTTTAGCCAAAAGCTTATACACACTTCCAAGCAAACTAATAGGCCTAAAATCCCGAATATTCTCTGCCCCCCTTTCTTAGGAATCAAAGCCAAGAAAGTCGCATTAAGACTTTTTTCAAACTGGCTTGACACAAAGAAAGCCTCCAAAGTGGCCATCACATCTGTCTTAACCACACTCCAACAATTCTGAAAAAATGCCACAGTAAAACCATCCGGACCGGGCGCCTTATCCCCACACATCGCCCGTAAAGCCCCAAACACCTCTTCCTCTGTAACAAGGCGCTCCAAAGCCACCCTATCCGCCTCCGAAATCATATCAAACTGAACCCTATCCAACCCTGGCCGCCACTCCCCTGTTTGCTGCCGAAACAAATACTGATAAAAATCCATAATCCCTTCCCTAATTTTCTTTGCCGTATCTGGATCGCGACCCTCCACCCGCAACCTGCGAATCTGATTCACCCGACGATGGGCATTCGCCATTCGATGGAAGAACTTAGTATTTCGATCTCCGTCCTTGAGCCACAAACACCAGGATTTCTACCTGAAACACACCTCCTCCATATGAGAGATACAGACATACTCCCGTCTGGCTATCCCTTTCTAGAAACGTTATCAGCAAACAAACCCCCGTTAACCTCTAACTCATCCAAGGACTGGAGTAAAGACACCACCGCCGCCTTCTGGCCCTCTAAACGACCAAACACCTCCTTATTCCATCCTTTCAGGTCCCTTTTAAGCAGTTTCAATTTCTGAGCCAACATACAACTAGGTGAGCCGATAACCACATAACTATTCCACCATTCTCGAACCCTCTCCAAGAAACCATCCGAATGCAGCCACATATTCTCAAAACGGAAAGAAGTGGGGTCCCTACGAAGCCCATCACTATCAAGTAAAATGGGCCAATGATCCGACACTGGATGAGGTAGGCAAATCTGAGCAGCATCCGAAAAATGCTCCTCCCAACCCCCAGAAATGAGAAATCGATCAATCCGTGACAAACTCTGTCCATTCGACCAAGTGAAACTCTCCCCTTGAAGAGGCATTGTGATGACCGGGTCCTTGTTTTATTTTCTTTTATTTCCTCTTCACTCTGTTCTCTTTGCTCTCGTTGAGTTTGAAACGTTCGGAAGTTATTTTTTTCAAATAAAGTTCTTGTTCTTGTTTTCGTTGGTGTTGGTTTTCACTTGTTCCGGAAAGCGTGAGGTCAGGTCCGGAGCGCCCGGGGGTTGAACCAAAACTTTTCTAGACTAGTTGGCTAACCGCACATGCAGGGGCCTAGGGCGTCGTCTTGGAGAGTGAGGCCGTCTGTATGATTTCGAAGCTGGGCGGCCTGCTTGCAATATATGCAGGTGCGGAGCTAGGTGCATCTTGAGGAGGTCGCATGCGTCTTGAGGTTGGGAGCCGCGTCTTGAGAATGAGGCTCACGCGTGTGGGACTTCTGGGTAGTCCGAGGCTCTGTTTTTCTTTCTCTTTTAGGGCTGATTATATCTCATTTGTCTCACACTTCTCTCTCTCTAAAAACAGTTTTACTCCCCCTTTTCTCTAGAAAACATCATCAAGCACTAAAACACTTGATTTCTTGCTATCCTCGGGTCTAAATTATCCTCCTCTCTCTCTCTAATCTTGGAGATCTAAGCTAGAGCTCCTCTTGGTGTAGTGGAAGGTTGAAGGATTTTCTATCAAAGCTAGGGTTTCCATCTCTTTCATCATCAAACATTGAGGTAGGGAAATTTCCTTGAGTTATATATATATATATATTTATGTTAGATTTGGTTGATTTAAAGGTCTCATTAATGATATTGAAAGTTTAATCTTGTCTCATAAATGCTAGGGTTTCAAAAATGGGTTTTGATCTCTCTCTCTCTCTTTCTAAACTATCTTCTTGAGGATTTTAACTCACATAATAGGAGGTGTGATGTCTTGAGAGAAAAACCCTTTCAAAAGAGGGGGAGATGTTTGTTTTGGTTTTTGACATAAAACCCTAGAAATTTTGGGGATTTTTGAAAGAGGTAAACATGTTTAGGGGCATCTTATTGTTTTATAATTCAAAGGTGAACTTTCATCACATGTTTAGCAAAAATGGCAATTTACTTAGTATATGAGAAACGAGTTATTAATTTAGCATTATTGTTAAACATTTGAAAGTGTATTGTTGTGAAACAATAAATGGTTATGCACCTTGGTTACTGAAAATTGTAAACATTGGAGTTGATGTTTGAAAGGCATCAAATGTAGTCTTGAAGGGGGCTAACTTGTTGTGAATTGGGTGTGAATAGGGATTGGTATTGCTTTAAATTGATGGCATGGTCATTTGTGAAACAATATTGAGGAGAAGCAATGAATAACGTAGTAAATTGATATTGTTGTGGAGATGTTTGAAATGGAGAAATGTTTTGAGATATTATGCATTGCATCATGTTCCCATTTGATTTATTATCATTACTACACATCTTGACATGAATTGGAAAACGTTTACTTTGAGAAAGATCATGTTGTCATGAAAACTATGGAAAATATCTAAGGGGTAAATACGTTGGTAATGTCCGGTTAGGAGGCATAGATGAATTGATAAGTTGACATGAGTGTCCGGGGTGAAAGACCGAAAACACGCGCAAAGGAGGTACAACTTCCCTTCCGGTTAGCAACCAGTAAAGTGGGGTATTGGTAGTGCTCGTAGAGCCTACTTGCAGACACCAACCTAGGAATTACCTGTGTCGTATTTACTGCCCCTTTATGATTTAAAATTGGAAATTTGGGAAATTGATGAGATTGCAATTGTTAATGAAATGCATGGTGTTTCTCAAGAAATGCATGAATAATTTTTGAAAAGGCATTACATCGCATTTGCACTTGCATTCAATATTGACTACTTTACACAAATGTATATACTTTGTTTGGTATTTCTCTATTGGGCTTTATCCTCACCCCTATGGGATTTGGTGCAGGTAAAGATGTAGTGATCCTGCTGAATTGATGACGTGGATATTTCGTGAAGAGTAAATTACTCTCTTATTTTTGTTGTAAATCTTTTTGTAAGCCAAGGGCTAGACGTGTATGGGTCCGAGAGACCATTTTGTGTAACCGGGCTATTGTCTTGGAAGATGTAAGCCCTTAGGGGCATTTTATTTGTTTTGAGACTAGATGCTTCACATGCTATAGATTCATGTGTTCTTTATATCGTTGAATGTATACCGCATGTGAAACTTTTGTATAAACTCTTTTATTAACTGCGTAATGACGAAAGGATTATTGAGGTTGTTTAGTGAATGTCATTTGAGGTGTTAGTTCGTATTGATTTATTTCGAAGCGTTACAGGCATCTATCTCACAGTGGTGTCGAGTTGGGGCGAAATGGGGTACCTTTGGCTGAGGCTGTTTCGAAGTAGGTGTTGGAACGAATCAGTGAGGTTAGTCGGTTATTAGGCTTGTCTTTTGAAGGGCATGAGGAGGAAGCGTTGCGTTTATTCTCAGTGGTGGAGGAATCATGGCGGAAAGGGACTCCTAGTAAGGAGGGGGTCAAATCAGCGGACATTAGTCGGAAAGGGAACCAGGAGCTTAAGAATCTTGCATGTTCCATTAATTATGACCATGGAGGGTTAAAGGTGGGTAGTGCTTCTCGGAGACCTCGTAGGGGACCACTTATGTTGAAATGAGATTAAAAATTCTTTCTTGAAACGTGCGGGGTTTGAATGATAGGGACAAAAGGTTGGCAGTAAAAGCAGCTTTGCGTAGTGCACAATCTGATGTGGTGTGTTTACAGGAGAGAAAGATGGATGTGTTAGGGGAGGCGGTGGTATGCGATATTTGGGGACGACGGTTTGTGGAATGGTTCCATCTGCCAGCTATCGGTACTGCAGGAGGGATACTTTTCTGTTGGGATTCTAGGGTCATTATGAAGGAGGAAGAGGAGGTGGGCAGTTTTTTTTTTGCCTTGTTTGTTTCGATGTGTGGAGGATCAGTTTCGATGGGTGTTTACTGGGGTGTATGGTCCGGTGCGGAATGCAGACTGAGACGAGTTCTTGGTTGAGTTAGAAAATGTGGCTTTCCGTTGGTCAGACCCTTGGTGCATGGGGGGTGATTTTAATTTGGTGCGGTGGCCGGGTGAAAGGGTAGAGAGCAATCAGGGGTTGCAGTGGATGCGGTCTTTCTGTTCCTTTGTTAATGAGATGCACTTGATTGATTTGCCTCTTCAAAGGGGGAGTTTCACTTGTTTGAATGGGCAAAGTCTGTTGCGAATTGATCGATTTCTCTTTTCTGGGGGCTAGGAGGAGCATTTTTCGGATGTTGCTCAGATTTGCCTACCTCGTCCAGTGTCGGATCATTGGCCCATTTTACTTGATAGTGGTGGGCTTCGTAGGGGCCCCACTCCTTTCCGTTTTAAGAATATGTGGTTGCATTCGGATGGTTTCTTGGGGAGGGTCCGAGAATGTGGAATAGTTATGTGGTTATCGGCTCACCTAGTTGTATGTTGGCTCAGAAATTGAAACTGCTTAAAAGGGGCCTGAAAGGATGGAATAAGGAGGTGTTTGGTCATTTAGAGGGCCAGAAGGCGGCGGTGGTGTCTTTACTCCAGTCCTTGGATGAGTTAGAGGTTAATGGGGGTTTGTCAGCTAATGACGTTTCTAGAAAGGAGATAGCGCACCTGTAACCACCACATCATCATGCTCATTGGACAAACAGTCGACCAGCCGCACACGGGGCACTTACTCTCGTACCACCGCATGCTTCAACACCTTTTTAGCCTTAGCCCACCCATCCCCAAAGGCAAAGCCCTCAATAACCAGGGCAAGCCCCTCCCAACCATCCCCAAAACTGGAATCTGGAATTGAAATCTGCTCCCGCTTGCTCCCTGTCGTGGCCATAATTTGCACCGACGAACCACCATTCTCCTCCCCTCGAACCCAGACTACCACTGTCCTATATCCCCCAATAAGTCTTCCTAGATAGGCCAAACGGCCAACATCGCGGGACACCTTACTGAGTTTCGTGACAAACCAAAGCACTTCAAAACCCACCAAGATGAGTGCCCTCCAAATACCTTGCCCGCACTCAACAATAGACAACCGGTGCTGCCCAATCCGATCCTCCTCACTCAATCTCTTCGAGTTCAAAAAAACTACCCCTTAAGAATAGAATTCTCCAGCGAGGGCCACCACCCTGCTCTCCGGGGAGGGCCACCATCTATAAAACTAATCCTAACATTTCAATGTCAAACATGTTTGGGGTTTTTATTATTGATTCAACAGTCGTATAAGATTAAGGCTTTTCTAAATTATTACTTTGTTTTGAATCTTTTTATCTAGCACATGTTCTTAATCTCTGTGACTCTAATTGCATACTTATACAACTGTTTTCATTGATTTGCTTTTATTCAGTTAAGATAGTCTATGCTAGGAGAGACGATTCATGCTAGCACTAGATTGTCTATGCTAATTGTTAAACTGCCAATTATCCTCTAGACGATACTGTTGGGACTTGTAGTCATTAACGAATCATAGTTGAGTTGAATAATAAATCTGTAAACTATTACAATTCATTGATTACAAGGTTCTGGTGGATTCAAAACCCTGAGTCTCCTCCATTTGATTGATACTAGTTTAATTATATTTATTTGTTTAATTTAATTAAGCTCATACAAAATTCTTCTTTTCTACTTTTGAATTGATTTAAGAATTAATCTGAAATTTAAACAACTTAGCCTTTTAGTCTCTGTGGATCGATACTTGAACTAAACCACTATTCTATTGAATTAAGGTGGATTTATTTTTGGTGTGCAAAACGACCTACCAGTGTGTCCATATCCTCTCGCTAAAAAACTCGAATACACCCCCATTTCCAAACCCCTTCACCTCTAACCTGCATACTCGTGCAGAAGAGTACTCATTTTGTCGGAATGAGACCAATGGTTGGCAAATGACATCTTCCAAAGCAAAATTGAGAAGATTGACACAATGATAGGATGGACAATGTATCCACTAGGCACAACCATGAGAGTAGTTGATCACGAGCTGGAATTCGGCATTACGCGACTTCTTTCTTTCCTTCCTTGGCACAAATGTGAATTGAGCACACAAGAAGCAGCCCACTCAACTCAAAACAACTACGTAAAGAGGTATGAAAGAGTCCTAACGATAAACTTCAAATAATTTCTTTTAAGCTGTCAAAAATTTCAATGGAAGCTTGCGTTGTGACAAGTCATCCACTCATTGCTTCAACTCATCTTTTTGATAATGAATTTTGATTTGGATTAGCATCAGTGTCCCTTCCAATTGAGAACTTCATCTCGGTTTCTTTACCCAGAGTCAAAACATAAGTTCTACCACGGCCATCTCGATGACCTCGATCCTGATTAGCCATAACCAAACAACCCAATATGACCCACAAACAGTCTAGATATGCCGATTACAGAGATCACAGTTTCAAACCCAATTTCACAATTGAGGACAACTCAATACAATATCCATTCACAGCAATATGTAGCATCAAATAATCAAGATCCAATCCAAGAACAAGAATCAAGAATAAGATAGCCACATCGCGAATTGATTTAGGACAGTTCCAATTAAGAAGAAAACTGAGTCAAACATACCAAAATTGAATTGAGTCATGTCGATCAACTTGAAAAACAGAACTGGGTCAGATTTTGAATCACTTCTGAACTATGAGATCAAATCTTTGAGTTGATTTTTTTGGTAATCTGCCGTCGCAACTTCAAAAGAAGACAAGTTCACTACTCCTAACATCAACTCGTTGTAGAGGGTTAAATAGCAACTTGCAATTGATTGTCGAAGTTGACTCATAACTTCGAACCCAAGACGTATAATCAAAGTGGTATAGGGAGTCTAGGGGAGTTGGTTCATGAAGAGTTGTGATACCTGATTCAGCGACGAACTAGAGTCGCAGGACCAAACCCAGATCAAATCTCACCTTGCAAGTCAGATAGCAAGGCCAAATTGAAATCGCAAGACCAGGTCGAATTCGAAGTTTGCAAACTTGACTCAATAAGAGGTTTCAAGAACTCCAACGAACACAAACTCAAATCAAAGAGCTAGGTTTCAATCGCGATGAACAATAGCAACTTCGAGTTTGCAATGGGTCTTCAAATCGCAATGGGTCTTCAACTTCGACTTCAGAGAGATTCTAGGTTTGAACTTTGAACCAGATGGGACCCAGAATAGTTGAACAAAAAAAAAAATCCCTCTTTCATCCAATGGAGTCGACAAAGCAATTTGGTCAGATCGCAATTTCCACTTCGACTTCATAAAGAGATGGTTATTCCCTGGTTTCCAAACATATTCAAACAAATGAAGGGCTTCAAATTGAGATCTGAACTTGAACGAAGGCTTCGAAATCTTGTTGCGATGTTGAATCACCAGTGCGAACAGTCCAAACGCAAGTTGCGACTACCAAATCTCAGGTCAACTCTTGATTGTGATATCAACTCTATGGCTTCGGATCAAATCGATCACATTTGTGATAGCAACTTCTAGTGAGATAATCTGGGGTTCACACCCAAGAATTAGGGTTTAGATCCAGAGTCAGGTATGTTGCTCCTTGCTAATTGACGAGTTGTACGTACAATTAGAAACAATGAAGTACAAGATCTTATGCTCTAATACCAAATAATGAAATCCAAATGCCAAATCAAGATCAAATTGAGAAAGAGAAGACAAATGCCCCAATTAGGGGTAAAACCCCGAGGGCTGGAGATAGAAAATAAGCTCTACTCCAATCACAATATACATTCTTTATTTCAAAACTAAGTACAATGGGTATTATATCACCTATTTATATACTACAACTACTAAGTTATTTAACAAACAGTTAATCTATTTATTATACTACTAACAAGAATTGAATTGACCAACATTGAAAAGTAATGTAACAAGAAGGAACCAGTTCCAAGCTAACATCAAACGCAAGTCAATTCCATAAGATATTAAACACCAACAAAAAAAAAAAAAGGATCCTTAAAGCAAAAAAGCACTTACCACCAATCCATATAAAGTGAGGTAGAAGACATTTTTCCTCCCAGTTGGTAATAATTTCATCCCCTAAACCAATTTCAGCAGCAGACCAATTAGATATTTCATCCATAAATTCAGAAGCAGCATATGAAACTAGGAAGTAAAATGTTTTATAAAATTATAGCACTTGCATACAAAATGATAGTAAACCCATGCTCCAACAGATGTAGCACTAGAAGAACGACAAAGAAGGAGAAAGAGGAAGAGAAGAGAAGTAAGAAGAGTATGAAGAGAGGCGAGAAAATGGAAACAGTTCCAAAGCAAAATCAAATATATTCAATAATCAATATCCAAATCAAATCCGGAAATTCATTACACCAAATCAAACTAATAAGAAGAAGAATCAAATTATTCCCCATCACCAACAATTCAGCCAGCAATAAAAACTCAATTGAAGAATAATGAATCTAACACAAGTCATAATGCTAAGTTTTCCTCTCATAAGAAGGGCAACTAGGGCATTCTGTAGGAGGATTATTCAGCGTTGAATGATAGTTGAAAATTGAGAGTTGTAATTGAGTATTTTAGGGTTTGTTTTGTTTTCTGCGTGGTTTATTCTCTTTCTTCGGTATTACTATTCTTCTTTTCCGGTTGTTCTACATCACTTGGCCCCAAATAACTGGCTTGAGGTACACGAATTTGTTTTCTCCTATCCACTCTATTCCAATCCATATTCTTGATTAAGTCTGAAGCAATCATGTAATTTGTTTTTGATAATTCCCATCCTATGCCACTCTTGACCTTCCTCTTTTCTTTTTGGCACCATGGACCCAGATTAGATCACTCTTTACAGGAACATTAATTGGTCGACGTTAAACAACTATTACTCATTGTATCTTCAAGAAGTGTCACTCTAAATTATGCAATACAGAGACAAGAAGACTTTTCCATCCACTTCATCATTTAATTCTAAAGCTGGAGAAGGAAAAAAATATAAGCCCTATTTTTATTTCTTATCATTTCTTCTCCTTTCGGAGAGACCATGAAAATATAAAATCCACAAAGGTTATAACGTTTTCTGGTTGTTATGGATGATATCGCCAATATTACCAGTGAATGCCTGTATTTTCTACAACCAGATTTTTGTCAAAGGTTGCAAAATTGAAACCTTACGAAGAATAAGTAGAAGCACCATATGAGAATACAAAGCAAAATAAAAGGCAACAGATTTTTTTTTTCTTTTTTTTAAAAAAAAAGACTACTAGCTATTGAACTGCTGCTGACCACTGGTGCCAACAGCAATAAAACAAAACCAAAAGCAAGACAAAAGAGACGCCATCTTTGAAACTCTGCACAAACCACAAAAACAGATAAATTAAACCCAGTCACCCGGAGACCTCATCATCGTCGCCGTTCGTCATCTCCGTCTTCTGTGTTCATCTTCGTTGATGGCTGATTAAAGGGTCTTCTGTGTTCATCTTCTTTGATGGCTGATTAAAGGGTTTGCTACATTTGGGCTTATTTAGGATGCACTTTGCTCTGTTAATAAAATGGGCCTTGTAATAAATAATGCTATTGGGCTGGCTGGCTTTTACATGAGCTTCACATGTTTTGGCCTAATACTAATTAAGGAGATGGAATTTAACTAATATCCATGAAAAATAAATTACTCATTTTTTTAAGAGAGTTTTTTTTTTATAATAAATCTTCTTTCTAAGAGTTTTATTCCATTCAACTCATATTATTTTTTTAATAAATCTTCTTTTTACGAATGTGAACGTTTACATCACTATGTTAGATGAGAGAGAATGTTCACATGTTGTGAATGTTTATATCAGATTAAGAATGTGTTGTCAATTAAAAATATAATGAACGTTATTTTAATGTGTTATCAATTAAAAATAAAAAGGTTCACATGTTTTGAATGTTCGCATCACTACATTAGATAAGAGAGAATATTCACATCATTTTTAATGTGTTGTTAATTAAAAATATATTCACATTAGATGAGAGAGAATGTTCACATTATTTTTAATGTGTTGTCAATTAAAAATATATTCACATTATATAATAATATAAAATAATAACATCAATATTATTAATTTGTATATGAAATTTTTTATACGTTGATCATTTTCCTTCTCTCTTCTCCCCCAACATTAAATATCAATATTAAATATAAGGGTATAAGAGTCTAAGAAAATAATGTAAATCAAGAAAAAGGACTTTATGGAATAAAAGTATAAATACATGGGACTAAGTAGGTTAAAAAATTTCTTCATGAACTTCTTAGGTTAGAACATTTTTAAATGGGATTTATCAATAAAAAGCCCTTTTTTTTTAATAATGTTAAATATTTATTTTATTCAATATTTTTTAACTACAAATGTGTAGCATTATCATAAAAATATGTAATCTTTTTAAGCCATAAATTATTGTAACTTTATTAGAAAAATATATAATATTTTTTTTTGACATATCTATATTCAGCCGTATCCACATAGTCGTTTCCTCATTTAGAGATTTGCCGAATTCAACCTTTAGATACATACCGGCAACTAACACTCGTACCTATGTCCTTGTAATGTAAAGTATCACAGAGAGTAGGACTGAGTAAGGAATCTATAATATCTGTAATCCGATCTGATTCGGTCAAATCCGATAGGTTTAGATTGGTTTTTTGAATTCGTGGTTCAGTTCCAGATTGAAAAATCAAAATTTCGTAGTCTACGGATTGGTTCAGGATTGAACCTCACAGTTCCAAATTGGAACTGATCCGGACTATATACAAATAGCTTATATTTATATTATACACCCTTCCACATAGTATCTTCTCTTGTTCCATATAAAACCTAAACCCGAACCTAAACCCGCATAGTATCTTTTTTTTATTACTTTTGTTTGTTAGCTTTTAGTTTTAATTTGTAATGACCTAAATACTTATAGTGGAACCAGTTTTCTTATAATTGTTTAAATACTAAAATAATATGTCGCTATTGAGGAAAGATATGTTGTATTATGGAACCAATATGATGCTATGTTTATGTTTTTATGAAATTAAATTTTTTTTTTTGTTATTTAATTATGTGAATCCTTGATCCTAAACCGATCCAATCCGTATTTAAATGGATTAGTTCGGATTGGTTCCACGATTTAAACGGATTGGATTGATTCCAATTTTTCAAAAATCGTAACTAACGAATTGGACTTGGTTTTACCCTAATCTGGCCCAATTCAGACCATGCTCACCCCTAAAAGAGAGAAATAGGGAGGGAACTAAAGAGTCAAAATTCAACGACATTTCACTTACTAGTGAAAACAAATCTAAATTTTGTTGTGCAGTCTCTCAAGAATTACTGCAGATGAGACCAATTTAACCTAGCATTCCAATCTTAACTAACCAGTAACTAGAACACATTCACACAATAAAACATCTTTGGAACCATGAGAAGATGATGTATAACCAATGAGGGGAAATGGGAGTGATGACATCAATAACTGGATTTTCTAAATTAATGCTTGTATTATTAACATTTAGAGATAATTAATTATCAAAAAGAAATATATTACCAACAAGAAAAAAAGGAAACATTCAAAGTAAGTAGCAAAAATTGAGATAGAAAATAAATGACGTATTCTAAGATTTCCACAATAGACATCATGTAACACATTCCTTAAATTAGTATTTCCCGCACCACATTACTCGAATGAACCACAAATTCAGCCTTTGAAGTGACATATTCTGAAAATGTCATTCTAGTTGGACAAGTCCAACGATCGAAATTTGTTCATGATCATTTTCATGAAGCATTTTTCATAATGCCTAGCATTTTCTATTAACAAGTGTGAAATTTTCAAGAGTTGATGTTGGATAAACAATTTATAATAAATAAAACATTGTTGAATTTATAAAAGACGAACACTATAGTATAATAATTAAAAGAAAATATTAGAAAAGAAAATATATCACAAACAGAATACAGAAAGAGACAAGAAGTACTGCTTTTACATATGAGGCCGAATTATATTTTAGAAATAAAGTCATTTTGATATCTATAATCAAGAATAACAACGAATATATTCTAAACCATCATAAGCAAACTTCATCAATTCTCCTAAACATACAAATTAATGATTTTCCTAAAGAACAACTACAAAAAGTGCATATCACGGATTGTTTGGATTTAACCAACTAGGACTAACTTAGTTGGGCCACCATGACTTTTTTAAGGGCTTAGTCCTAAGAGAGAAGTCATGGATTCAATTCTCCCTAAGGGGAAGTTAAATGAGGAGGAAATCACTTGGTGTTTTGCAAGGGTAGGAAGGTTAACTTTTATAGATGTTAATCTAATAACTAACAATTGACTTTCGTCGATAAAAAAAAAAATATCCACAGTTTGTGCTTATTTATTGTGATTTCATTTTTTGTTTTCATTTTTCTAAAGACAAATAAATTTATTTTTTGATTTTTTTTTTTAATTTTGATTTAGAGAAAATTTTCTAAAAATAACCAACTTATTAGAAGACATCAAAATGTAATTTTTAAATTTGTAAAAATTATTTTCATGGAAATCACAAACTACATGAATGTCGTTTTGCAATGTTTACAACTTATTATTTTTTATTTCCAAAAAATATTAAATATATTTATATTTATTTTTAGTATTAAAAAATTTAAAAGTATATTTGGTACACATTTATTAAAGATTTTTCTAAAGAACAATTAAAAGAAGTGAATGGTCTGTGTACGGGAAAGAAATACACCTTCTCGTATAATCCTGTTGACCAAGTCTTCGTTCCTCTGTACGATGTCGTCGTTCCACCACCTGAAAACACAAACGTGAGCTGGCCGGCGGGTGTGTCTTGAACCTCCGATGCCTAAGTCAGTAAGCAAGACAGGAAGGCAAAAGCTCAATGTATTCAGGGAGCAAAATTGTATTACCCTTCCAAAGGTGATATTGGTGAGCTTATATAGGTTTCGCGTGGCACAGTCCTAGTAGGACTTTAACTTCTCCATTCGAAGAGTCCTTCTAGAACTCGCATTCCTCCATGCGTAGAGTCCTTCTAGAACTCGCATTCCTCTATACGTAGAGTCCTTCCGGAATTACTCCTCTGGGAAGATAATGCTTATCCTCCAACACCCTCCTCACTGTATAAGCCAAGTAAGATGGCTCCATTATGGCCGAACTCCATTATAGCCGAAGTAACCCATAGTCCGGACTTCGTTTTTACTTCTCTTACCTCGGTTTCGCATGCACAACCGAGCTAACCATAAGAGAGCTCAACCGGACTAGGGCGCGACCCAACCGGACTACTGAGTCCGAACCGGTATCAATCTCACACCAGTCAGTTCCCGAAATGTCTCTCGACCGACCTAGCTCCGCAGACCGGACTAACTTGATAATTGCCGCAACCGAGCTATGGATGCCCATTTTGTAACCGAACTTACCGTGCTACTCCACTGCGACCGATGTATTTACTATCTGCCATTCTTGGGCCTACTTCGGCCCAACATCTAGCTCGGCCCAATTTATGAATATAAATTACCCTCTCAATTGCCCCTTAATTCCATCTGCGAAGCATGATAGGGATTACCAATTTTCAACCGAGATAGAATTTTAACCTCTCCAGCCGAGCTAACAAAAACCGTTAGCTACTCGGTAGAGCTAAAAGCCGGTTAGCCTATCCCAACCGAGCTACGTCCGCACCGAGCTATACCTGTCCGGCTCAAACGTCCCTTCAATTGCAGCAACTGAATCGATTGCCCTTCCTTGACACGTGGCAAGCCCCCATTGGTTGTTCACAGCTGTCGCGCCGTCCTCGTGTTTCGTAACGTTTGAATAGTTCCCTCCAAAAATGCCTTTACACAAAATCAACCTTTCATTTCAGAATCACTCCCACACTGTTCATCCTCTCCCTTCCTTCTTGTGTTTTTCAATCTTGCATACCAAGAGCTCGTGTTCTTTACTGTTGCTGCTTCGTCCACTTTCAGCTCCTCCTTCCCCAGGTATGCTGCCCAAACTTGCCTATTTCTTTCTGTTTTTGCTTCCGTTTGATTTATAGTAGTATGTATTTGTGTGTTTTCACAAAACACTTTGCGTGCTATGTTTCTGAAAAGAACTTCACACAAACACCATGAACTTTATGAACTGCTGGTAGAACAATCATTTGGTCCATAAAAATGCATCCAACCGAACTAAGAACTGTTTGTGCTGTCTAGGCGAACTAGAACCGAGCTAGTACTTGTAGATAACACAGTAGTTTTAATAAGAAAGCATCTGATTCGCCTTAGCCGAAATCAAAACTGACTTGAGATAGGTATTTCGGCCCCAGACCGAGCTAAGCCTCCGGAGCCAAGCCAGCTTCCTGAGTTCCAAAACCGAACTCAGAAAAACTGCCCCTTGAGGCTTAACCGAAGTAAGGAACCCTTCAAGTGAAACCAAAATAACAAACATAACGTTCCAACCGAGATAATAAGAATAATAAACCAACCGAGATAACAAGCCCCTCCCAGAAACCGATATAGAAATCGTAGCACCCTGTAGAACCGAAATAAAACCAGCCTTTTCTTGCTTTATTTTTGTAGCACGGTCTTTGATCTGTGCTTGACTCCTTGTTTTTCAACTTTGCAGACTTAGGCTGCCCAGGCACTCCTCTGCGTCCATGGGACTCTCGAGCACGCTCTTTCAACCGAGATAAATTATTTCATAACTTATAGAATAAATGGGGAAATCTGGACATTTGGTAGAAACCCCAGTGACCTAGCCGATTTCCGAAAACGATACAACATTCCAAATGATGTACATCTAGAATCGGCGAACAAGGAGTCGACCCATGGGACGAAGAGGGCTTTGTCCCATTTACCCTCCAATCCATAGTAGAAACCGGACTCGATTCGATCCGACCACTAATATGCGAATTTCTTAGGCAGACCAGACTGTGCCCAACTCAACTATTCACCAACACATACCGAATTATAATGGGCATAGATGCTCTAAACCAACAAACCGGTCTGAACCTTGGTCCGGCGAAATATTATCGATGCTCAATAGCATCCAAAAACCAAATTTGGTGCTACTATTTGAGAGTCTTGGAGGTAGAAAAGATAATAAAGCACACACCGGATAAAGACGTTAATGATGACGACTTCTTACGGGTTTCGCAATTTGAAGACCTCGAAGCCCGCATCCCGTGCCAAAGAATAAATTACAAGAAGGGGACCCCGTATACATATCGGTTTTCATTTCGCCTTTCTCTTGAACTTTACTTTCTCAGAACCGGACTAACACTTGTCTTCTTTTGTTTTGCAGATAAAGCTCATCTCTTCTCCAACTACAACTATCCCAACACCGCCGTACTCCGCGCCGCACTCCGGGTGAAAGAAAGAAGTTGGGCAAAACTTCTTGACTTCGAGCCGACCTCTGAGATACTCGATTCGACGAAAAGCAAAATGTGATTTCCTCCTCGAAGACCCACCAGAACCGGACCCAACTTTGCCCGAAATTGTCCTTGTGCGACTAACCCCAGAACAAGAGATGGCGAAGAAAAACAGACTGAGGGCCATGCTCACCGAAACAAGCCCAACCGAGGTACCACAGTGCCAATCAACCCGTAGTGGTGGCTCTTCCATCGCAGCACGACCTTCGCCTCCCGCCGAAACAAGCGTGCGGTTGAACGAATACCGGCCACAACTTGTTGATGAAGATGAGAATGTTCGCCACCAAACCCACCAGCGGATTACTCAACCGACCCCGGTAGGAATCATCGAACGATCTGAAATCCCCGATGGGCTCCCCTAGTCTTCAACAAGCTATCAATGAGGGTGACTCAGTTGTCTCGAGATAAGGATCACCTTCGGCCTTCAACTTGGCGAGAGGTGTGTGCCTTCAAAAGACATGGAGCACCACCAAAGAAGCTCAACACGAGGTCAAGTCACTTCGTCCGCTTCAAGTCAATGATCGTGGTAAGTAATCTTGGCCTTCGTCTCTAAAATTTGTCTAACTTCCATTTCGTCAACAACTAAAAATTTACCATACTTTGTGCAGGCTCTTCAAAAACCACACTTGCACACCGCGCAGTGATGGGCTGCGTAGACATAAGGCGAGCCATGAAAGATCTTTGTGGCCAAAGTCGCCCGAACTAACACAAAGCTCGAGAACAAAGGCGGGGCGGAGGCCGAGGTATCACGTCTAACGGATGGTTACCTCGGTGAAAGTGATAAACAAAAGTCAGAATCGAGGGTAAAGATTATTACATGGGAGATGGCCCAGTGCAGACCAAAAAAGCCGAAATGGACTCTTGAAGGCCAAGTAAAAGGGCCGTAGCAAGGTTTCAAGAAATTTGAAGATGCGTCTGGTCTCAATGTGGCGCGAAGGACCTCTTCTTTAAGTGCGGTTGGCGGAGTGCGGTGGAAGCTCGGTTGCACTCGGACACCGATGCCTAACGCTTCACCGTACTTTATCCGGCCCGGCTTAAGCGGTATCTGACGATCTCCAAAAAGCATTCCTTGAAGCGTCCGGTGACGAAGAAGACGAAGATGATGACGATGATGAAGATGATGAGGGGGAGCCATCTCTGACTCCGGTTACCACCGACCAGAGCAATCAAGAAGCTCGGTTGGAGCCAACAGTGGATCTAACTAACGACATACCAGCTAACTCTGCCCTGCCAGCGGATACCACGGTTCAAACCGGGCTCCCTCCTCAAACCGGTCTCGAGCATTCTTTGAGCGGAGCTTGATGCGAACTTGACGCGCTCCTTGGATGACTGTTTTTTGTATTTTTTGCTTCTTTTTCCTTGCTTGTATTTCGGTTTTGGATGTCCGTAACCGGGCTATGGCCCCTCAAATGTACTTCCTTTTGTCTTCAATGAAAAAATTTTGAACTTTCATTCCGGTTGTGTACTTGCCTGCTTGTATGTTTACTTTTCCATGAACTTGATTACACGACTGTGATCTCGGTTGACTATATACCTCACTAGCCAACCACTCTTCAGCCGATATAACTTACTTCGGCTGAAGAGTACAAAGAGTTGGTTTAATCGACCAACCACTCTTCAAATGGTATAACTTACTTCGTGAAGAGTACAAAGAGTTGGTTTAATCGATAACCACTCTTGGTAGATATAACTTACTTGGTGAAGAGTACAAAGAGTTGGTTTAATCGATAACCACTCTTCACCGATATAACTTACTGGTGAAGAGTACAAAGAGTTTAATCGACCAACCACTCTTGATGATATAACTTACTTTGAAGAGTACAAAGAGTTAGTTTAATCGACCAACCACTCTTCAAATTATAACTTACTTCGGCTGAAGAGTACAAAGAGTTGGTTTAATCCAGCCAACCACTCTTCAGCCGATATAACTTACTTCGGCTGAAGAGTACAAGGAGTTGATTTAATCCAGCCAACCATTCTTCAGCCGATATAACTTACTTCGGCTGAAGAGTACAAAGTGTTGGTTTAATCCAGCCAACCACTCTTCAGCCATAAACTTACTTTGGCTGAAGAGTAAAGAGTGTTGGGTTAATCCAGCCAACTACTCTTTTAGCCATTCCCATACTTTGGCTAAGTGTTGGTTTAATCCAGCCAACCTCTATGTAGCCATTCCCATACTTTGGCTAAGTGTTGGTTTAATCCAGCCAACCTCTATGTAGCCATTCCCATACTTTGGCTAAGTGTTGGTTTAATCCAGCCAATCTCTAAGTTGGTTTTTCCAGCCAGCTTAGAATAGAATGTTTGGTTATTCCGACCAAACGTCCTGCAGCCTGGACCCTGATCCTGGGCTTAGGAGGTTTAATAGTTGGTTATTCCGGCCAACTATGTTTACAATGCTACTAACTTGCTAAAACTACTTTCTATGGAAAACAAATATACTGAAAAGAATCGACTTGTTTTATTGAGAAAGTTGAAAATTACATATACTCAAAAAAGAAAAAAGCTAAAAGTAAAATATCTTGAGATTGGCAGTATTCCATGGCCTGGGAATTGCTTTGCCGTCCTTATCTTCCAAGTGGTATGCCCCTTTGCCCGCTAGTCCGATCACTTTGTAAGGACCTTCCCAGTTGGGCCCTAACTTGCCATCTCCTGGGACCAATGTGTTGCCCATAACTTTGCGAAGTACCCAATCGCCGATCTTGAACTGTCTTGGATGTACACTTTTGTTGTATTTCCTGGATAGTTCTTGCTGGTAGGAGGCGATGTGAACCAATGCCTTTTCTCTTCTTTCTTCTGCGAGGTCAAGTTCTAATGCAATTGCTTCGGCGTTTAAGTCTGGATCAAAGTTTTCGCTCCGGATTGTTGGAAGGCCAACTTCTAAGGGGATGACCGCTTCCCTGCCATATGCCAAGGAGAATGGTGTTTCTCCTGTTGATCGTCGAGGTGTGGTGCGGTAAGCCCATAAAACATGAGGGAGCTCTTCTGCCCACTTGCCTTTGGCTTTCTCCAACCTTTTCTTTAGTCCATCCAAGACTACCTTGTTTGAAGCTTCTGCTTGTCCATTCGCTTGGGGATATGCTGGTGTGGAGTTGTAGAACTCGATCTTATACTCTTCACAAAAGCTTCAATATTACGCCATCAAAGCGAGTCTGGTTATGCGAAACCAATGCTTTTGGTATGCCAAAGCAGTAATGATGTTACGCTGACGAACTTCTTCACATCTTTTTCCTTGATTGGCCAAGGCTTCGCTTCCACCCACTTTGTGAAGTAGTCTGCATTGCAAGAAAGAACTTTTCATTGCTGGTCTTTGTTGGGAGTGGTCCCACTATGTCCAAGCCCACATTGCGAAAGGCCATGGACTAGTGAGAGGTAGAAGTTCTCTTGCGGGTTGGTGTATTTGATGTGCAAACTTGACACTTTTCGCATTTTTGACATACTTCTCTGAATCTGCTTGCATGTAGGGCCACCAATACCCTTGTGAAATAGCTCGGTATGCCAATGACCTTCCTCCTTGATGGTAGCATACACCCTCATGTATTTCGAACAAGAATGCTTCCACCTTCTTTGGGGTGGGCGACTTTAAGTAAGGTCCTGAAAACGACTTCTTGTATAAAGCTAAGGATGGAGAGAGCCAAAATCGTTGCGACTTGGTTCTTATTCTGGTGGCTTCTTTCTTATCTTCGGTAGAGTGCCGTCTTCGAGAAGTATGATGGGATCCATCCAAGAAGGACCTAACTCGCACAACATACTTCTTGACCGGGTCTTCAATACTTGTGCAGGCGGATAGTCGATCAATAAAGGATGTGGGATGGAGGTATCGCCATCGAGGCGGCTCGCAAGTTCGTCTGCTCTGCTGTTCTCCTCCCTGCCAATCTGTTCTATTCTGACGACTTCAAACTTCTTGATCTCTGTCCTGACTAAGTCTTGGTACTTAGCCATTCTTTCATCCTTTGCTTCGTAGTCGCCAGAAATTTGATTTACCACCAACTGTGAGTCGCTGTAAACCATGAGTTCCGTGGCCTTCATGTATGCTGCTGATTTGAGCCCTGCAAGAAGCGCTTCGTACTCCGCTTCATTGCTCGACGCTGGGAAGCCAAGGTTGATCGCTTGCTCCACTATTAAGCCGTCTGGAGAGATGAGGACTATGCCAAGTCCTGCTCCGTGTCGATTGGATGCCCCATCCACAAAGAGCTTCCACATCTCCCCAACGAACATCTTCCAACAGGTGGAGGGATCGGACGATGCCTTGGGGTCCTCCAGGTTGCTTATGTCTTCTTCCAAGTCCATAGTTGCAATCTGCCCCTTGCCTTCTGATGGGCTCAAGTCCTCAGTTATTGGTGAGTTTTGATTCGGTGCAGTAAGGTGGGCCTCCTCTTCGCCTTCTTTACTCTGGTCTGCTTTGGGCTCTGACTGAGTAACCAGTACTTGGGGTTGCGCTATTCTGGCGTCAAACTCCATCCCTAGTTTGGTTGTGTCAGTCAGGTCGATTGGACAGACTTGGTGGCTTCCAGGAGTGAACTCTGCGACGAAATCTGCCAAAGATTGGGCTTTTATTGCGGTTCTGGGTTGGAACTTCACATCATATTGTCCCAACTCCACGGCCCACTTCAAAATTCGCCCAGAAAAGTTGGCCCTCTCAAACAGAGCTTTTAGTGGAAAAGCTGTGAGGACGACAATGGTGTGGGCGTGAAAGTAGTGCGCCAATTTCCTGGAGGCCATCATTAAGGCCAGTGCTAGCTTCTCTAGAGGCAAGTATCTTGTTTCGGCTCCTAGCAATGTCTTGCTGACATAGAAGATAGGTAAGTGTTGGATTCCTTCTGCTCGAACTAACACTACGCTCACTGCATGCTGAGAGACTGCCAAATAGAGGAAGAGTTCTTCCCCAGGTATGGGGGTAACAAGTAATGGCGGAGAAGACATGTACTCCTTCAGACTTGCCAGAGCTTTGTCGCATTCTTCGTCCCACTCAAACTTAGCTTTTAATGACTGAAAGAATGGGCGCAATCTGTCTGAAGATCGGCTGATGAATCGGTTAAGTCTTTGCCGCCATGCGGTGAGATCTTTGCTTCTTTCAGAAGTTAGGTCTCTCTAGCTCTGAATTGCTTTGATCTCGAGAAGGATCCGCCTCTATACCTCGATTGGTCACCAAGAAGCCTAAGAATTTGCACGATCCTACTCGAAAGCACACTTGACGTTAAGGCGCAACTTATGCTTTTTCAGGATCTCGAACATCTCACTTAGGTCCTTGAGATGGTCACTCTCACTCTTGCTTTTGACCACCATATCGTCGATGTAAGCCTCCATTGTTTTGCCTAACAATGGCTCAAACATCTTGGTGGCCATTCTTTGGAATGTCGCCTAGTTCTTCAGTCCAAAGGGCATGACCTTATAGCAATATAGTCCTCTTGGAGTGGTGAAGGATGTGACCTCCTGGTCTGGCTCATGCATTGCGATCTGGTGGTAGCCTCTGTATGCGTCGAGGAAGCTTAGCCTGCTGTGACCAGCTGTTAGGTCTACCAATTGATCTATCCTTGGTAAGGGGAAGCTATCCTTGGGGCATGCTTTGTTGACAGTTTTATAGTCGACGCAGACGCGCCACTTCCCATTCTTCTTTGGCACCACAACCGTGTTGGAGATCCACCTGGGGTAGTGCACCTCTCTAATTGCTCCTGCCTCCAACAAGTTTCCCACTTCCTCTGCTACTATCTCGGCGTGGTGGAGTGCCGATCTGCGAGTGCGTTGAATGACTGGTCTGGCAGAAGGGTGGACGTTGAGTTGGTGGCAGATGAAGTTGGGGTCAATGCCCGGCATGTCGTATGGAGTCGAGCAAACACTTGACGTTGGAAGTTAGAAATTCCAAGACCTCCACTCTCTGTCTTTGGACAACGACGAGCCAAGCAAGAAGAACTTATCCGGGTTCTTCTCGTCTATTCTGACCTCTACCAAGTCCTCCACTGCTTTTTGATCAGCCGCTTTGCCAACATCCGCGAATAGTTCATTACTCTCCGGTTCTTCAACCGAATGAACATATCCTTTGGCAGCGCGGCTACCATTCGTTGCGACGAAGCACTGCTTGGACATAATCTGGTCCCCATATACTTCTTCAATTACTCCGGTGTCGTTGGGGAACCTCATCACTTGGTGGTAGGAGGAAGCCACGGCGCATGGCATGACCATGTTACGCCTAAGATGATGTTGTAGGTGGAGGAACCTTGACCGAACTCTACTTGCTTGTTACACTTCCCGCCTCGATGGAAGGATGATTTTGCCGTAGCCACTCCCAAGCATAGAGTTGAATCAATCAAAGGGATACGGTGGGGCCAAGTCTTTATCTTGCGACTTTAGTTGCTTGAAGGTTTCATAGTACATGATTTCGCACGAGCTACCTTGGTCAATCGAATCCGTTTGACGTCAAAATCCTTGACTCGGAGAGTGACGACCAAGGCATCGTTGTGTGGGCAATATATTACATCCAAGTCTTTATCCGAAAAGGACATGATGTTTGTGGCTTCGTCCTCCTTTTTGGCATCGGTTGGGCACTTAGCACCTCTCAAGTGCTCGCCTTTTTGATGGAACCTCTGAGCTCGCATACTCGCTCGGTTCAAAGACTCCATGGATTACGTTGATGGTGCCTTGTGGCGGGCGTCGATCGGCATTCCATTGGGGAGGTTGTGGTCTTGGGTTGTGCCCTCATTCTATGTATTTATCCAGGTGGCCTGCCGCCACCAATTCTTCCAGATGTTGCCTCAACGGCGTGCAGTTTTCAGTTCGGTGCCCCTTTTCTTTGTGGAAGGTGCATCTGGATCTGTCATCATAATCCTTCTGGGCCTCGCCCAACTTGGCAGGCCACTTGACGAAAGGCTCGTCTCGAATCTCACTGAGTATACGGTAGATCGGCTTCTTGAACACCGTGGTTATGGCAGTTCGGACTCTCAACCATCTCTTGTCCTGGTCTTCGTCATTGTCTCGCCTGCCCCGTCCGTTTCTGTTTCGGCGATCTACCGTATTGACCTTTGTCGAGGTCTTCTTCTCAGGCGTTATGGTGGTGCCAGTTTTTGCTTTGGCGCGAGCGCCATCCTCTTCTACCCTGATGTGCTGATGCACTCTCTCCATCAGGGCCTCCATGGTAAGAGGTGGCGTCATGGTGATAGAGTCCTCGACCATTCCCCAACCGAAGGCCTCTTTTGTATTGCGCAATGGCGAGGTTAGTTGGACAGTCCCCAATCTGGTTGAATGTCTCCCAGTAGCGACTGTTGTATGACCTCAGAGTTTCCTTGTCTCCCATGTCGATGGAGAGCAATCGGTCGATCTCCACCGAGTCTTTGTGTTAGATTACGAACGCGTTACAAACGCCTCCGCCAATTGCGCCAGAGGCTTGAAGGGAATAGGATACACATCAACGCATCATTCACGCAGATCTGACCATAACCTGGCGAAAGTGGCTCAAGTGGGTGTAAGGGTCCGTCTTGCCTTCATACGTCGTGAATTTGGGTTGTAGGAAGCCTGACGGAAGGGGTGCGTTCTCAATCTCTGGGACGAATGGTGAGGTCTGCAGCCTCGCCAATGCCTTATCCGCTGGTTCGTATGCCAAGTGCGGCCTTGGCATTCCAACCTCGACGCTTCCATGCGTCCGAGGAGCCAATCGCTGCAAGGCAGGAACCCTGTGGGGATCGCGCGCTCTGGCGTCCTCCTTCCATCGTGCCTTTTCTTCCAACATGGACCTTAGGTCGGACGACCTAGGTAATTCTGTCTGTCTGGACCTCGTATGATGCGTATGTGAGGGCCAATAGGTACTCCCCTCAGTGTATGACCTCTCAGGCCTCGTCCTCTCAGACCTGGAGTGACGAGTCCTGGAAGATACGGATCGCGTGTCGCCTGTCCTGAGGCTTCTGTCCTCTGGTTGAGAGGGTGTGGAATTCCTACCACGACCCTCTGAGTGGCGAGGGGGCGTCTTCTTGTTGCGCCCCTCTCCTGTCGCCACCTCTTTTCCTTTCATCTGGCGCTTCAGAGACTCCATGTCCGCCGCCATCTTACGGATTAGTTCGTCTTGCTCTCTGACGCGATCCTCCAGAATTTGAGGATCAACTCTGCGCCTTTGTCTTTCTGGGCTTTGCGAATGAGAGGGATGAGGGCTGCTATTCCTCCTTCGTCCCCTCGTATCCCTCCTGGAATTCTGCCTTTGTGGTTCCAGGCTCGCCATGGTAGGGACCAAAGGTAGGCCTTCGCGCCTTTGCCCTTCGAGTTAGTCCGAACGGCGATCGTGGGCGATTCTTCGTTGTTCGCCATTGATGTTCAAGAGAAAGCTTGATCAAGAGGTTGTTCTTGTCTGTATTCCCACAGACGGCGCCAATTGTACGGGAAAGAAATACACCTTCTCGTATAATCCTGTTGACCAAGTCTTCGTTCCTCTGTACGATGTCGTCGTTCCACCACCTGAAAACACAAACGTGAGCTGGCCGGCGGGTGTGTGCCGGAAACCTCTCCGATGCCTAAGTCAGTAAGCAAGATAGGAAGGCAAAAGCTCAATGTATTCAGGGAGCAAAATTGTATTACCCTTCCAAAGGTGATATTGGTGAGCTTATATAGGTTTCGCGTGGCACAGTCCTAGTAGGACTTTAACTTCTCCATTCGAAGAGTCCTTCTAGAACTCGCATTCCTCCATGCGTAGAGTCCTTCTAGAACTCGCATTCCTCTATACGTAGAGTCCTTCTGGAATTACTCCTCTGGGAAGATAATGCTTATCCTCCAACACCCTCCTCATCAGAGCCAAGTGAGATGGCTCCATTATGGCCGAACTCCATTATAGCCGAAGTAACCCATAGTCCGGACTTCGTTTTTACTTCTCTTACCTCGGTTTCGCATGCACAACCGAGCTAACCATAAGAGAGCTCAACCGGACTAGGGCGCGACCCAACCGGACTACTGAGTCCGAACCGGTATCAATCTCACACCAGTCAGTTCCCGAAATGTCTCTCGACCGACCTAGCTCCGCAGACCGGACTAACTTGATAATTGCCGCAACCGAGCTATGGATGCCCATTTTGTAACCGAACTTACCGTGCTACTCCACTGCGACCGATGTATTTACTATCTGCCATTCTTGGGCCTACCTCGGCCCAACATCTAGCTCGGCCCAATTTATGAATATAAATTACCCTCTTAGTCTGGATTGTTTGGATCTAACTAAATCTACTGTTTGTGCCTATTTAATTGTGATTTCATTTTTTATTTTTATTTTTAGTTTTAGTTTTAGTTTTTATTTGAATTCAAAAATGTATTTGCTGAATCAAATATGTAATAGATTTTTCTAAAAATAGCCAACTTATTAGAACACATCAAAATGTGATTTTTGAATTTGTAAAAATTATTTTCACGGAAAACGCAAACTACATTAATGCAATTTGCAATGTTTACAATTTATTATTTTTGATTGATAGAGAATATTATATATATATTTATTTTTATTTTTAGCATGAAGAAATTCAAAAATATATTTGGTATGCATATTTATTAAAAGATTTTCCTAAAAAACAATTAAAAGAAGTGAATGGTCTAGATTGTTTGGATCTAACTAACTCTACTGTTTGTGCCTATTTAGTTGTGATTTCGTTTTTTATTTAAACACAAAAATGTATTTGGTGAATCGAATATATACTAGATTTTTTAATTTTTTAAACTTTTTCCCTTTTTTTTTTTTTGCTTTCCAACTTTGAGAGTTTATTTGTATTTATTATATGTTGTATTTGATTTTCATTACCATTGTAATTAATTAGGCATCATTGTAATAACATATAAATAAATAAATAAAATTTAAAATTTGTTTATGTTTCTAACCCATTAAAATCAATTAAGTTTATTTAATAATTATAACTCTTATCATTTAATATTTTAATTGAATCATAAAATCTTGGTTAAAAAAAATTTAAACTAGCAACATTCTTATTTAATATTCACTAAATTTGTAGTTACTTATGTACTACTACCAAAGTGTACCATTATGACATAACCACACCCGCCACAACCACCGCCACTATTATTAAGCCAACCACTATCTCCACCACCAATGCCATTGTCACCAAAGATACTATCATTATTTCATTGCCACCACCATGTTTGCTTTGGCACTTCCACCACTGCCAAATAACCACCAATAATTATTTTTTCTTAAAAATTCAAAATATATAAATATAAAATACAATATAATGTGATGCTAAACTTTTATTCATGTTCACTTAAACATGGTTTTTTTTTTTTTAATTTCTATATAAAAATATAAATTACAAATATAATCATTTACAATTTATAAAAAAAAAAAAATAAAACTTTAAATTTGCTGTTGAAGTTTCAAATCAAACGTTATTTGATTAACAGACACTATTTTAAATTGAATATGTATCTATTTAAATTTAAATTTAAAAAGTTTTGAATTCAAACCGAACCAATGGATCAATTACAAAAGCATAAAGAGTCTTATCCTATAAAAACAAACTCTCTCTACAATTTGAAGACACAGAAGCGATAGTTCTTTTTCTTCTTAATTTTCTCTCTTTCCATAGTGTTGTATACATATTATATTATTATTTTCTTTAAATTATGGGCATCCAATAAAACTTGACATTCAGTCTGCTGTAATTATTCATTGTGAATTCGACCATTATGAATATTCTGAGTTGAATCTTAGAGTTGTATGAGTTCATTCAAACTTGTATGGAATGAGGCACATGAAATTTTAAGATAGTCACGGTGCCTCTCCAAATTTCACAGGCTACTTTCATGCTCTTTATCTCTTTCTTTTGATTTTTTGTATGTCAATATTGTATTATTCTGATTTTGTTTGTTTGTTTGATATCCAAAAGAAAAATCTATTATATATAGAAATTTTACACTTAAAAGTCAATATGAAATTATAAAATTCATCGAGATGAAAAATTGGTGCAATGCATGTGCACCACAACTAGTACCCTATGAAGCACCAACACTCCAAAATATGTGTCATAGCGATGTCAGAGATGGGGACACAGAGGGGACTCGTGTCCCTTTATTTAGTTACTTTTTTTCAAGGAACATCCCAACTAGTTTTTTATCACCTTTTCTTAGTTATTTTTATGCATGTTGGATGTTGAATGATTATTACGGGGTGTGCAGAGTAATGGAGGATGTCTTGGTGTGTGTGGGGAGTGGGGAGGTGTCAGGAGCAAAAGGTGTTTTCTCAATTTCGTTGTTCTACTGGACTTTGTCTAGTGGTGTGAATGGGGAGTTTCCTTGGCATCGTGTTTGGGTTATAGGTGTTTCATCTAAGGTGGCATTTTTTGTATGAACAACAGCTTTTGATCAAATTCTAACTATTGATAATTTTGAGCCATCGTCATATTCTAGTAAGCTGGTGTTATATATGTTATGGTAATGCGAAGTCCGTGAATCACTTACTTATCCATTGCCATGTGGCTTATTGTTTGTGGGTGCTTATCTTCTCTACTTCTAGAGTCACTTGCGCTCACCAAAGGGAGGTGAAGGCAGTCCTCTGTAGTTGGGGAGAGGGTCGGATTAGAAGGCTGCGAAAGGCTTGAGCCATGGCCCCATTGTGTTTAATGCGGTTGGTTTGGTCAGAATATAATCACTGTATTTTTCAGGGGGTGGCTCAATCTGTCTTGTGGTTAGAGAATAGGTTTTTTGTAGTTTTGTATAGCTGGGTTATAGAGAGGGTGGATTTGGATTTTATTTATTTTTATTTTTTTTGGATTTCCTGGATGATTTGATTGGTTAGGCAGTCTTTCTCATTTTCGGGGCTCTTTTAGTATTTTTTTTTTTTTTGCATCATCTTGATGCTTTGAGCAATAAACTTTATTGTAACGATGAGGAAAAATTTGACCTTTAATTTAATATAATTGAGTTCTAATTAAGTTTAATTAATTGTAATTAAGTCCATAAGCTTCCCTAATCATTTTAGTTTAGAACTTGTTTATTAATTTTCTGTGCATTTATGTGCCTCATTTTGTGTGCACTCAAGCACGAGATTCAAGAAATGGACTCACTAAATCTGGTGTTAGATGTCCTCATGCTTGTGCAATATTACTAATTAATTTAGAGATATCTTAGTGAATGGGGAATCCCAATGCATCAATGGCCTCGTTTTGCGCACACGTGAGCCTAACCCAATTTGAAATTTGATAAATGGACTCTCCAGTCCTAGAAAATTTTATTTATGTGTTAAATATGTGTGTTTTATTATTATTAGCTGACCCCATGAATTTCATGAAAAATCTGATTTGGAATCTAGGGTGAGGATTTGAAGGGTTTCCAAGATTCAATCTTAGCCATTAGTTATAACTTTGGTTAGGGGTTAACCTACAGTTAGTTTAGGGTTGTTGGGGGTTAAGTTAGAGAGGGAGAAGCCCTCAATGCAGCCACTTCATCCCCAAAAATGTGGCTTTCTCTCACTCTCTGTTCTCTCTCTAAATTTCACTCCCTTTTCTCTTTAGAATTCTCATACAAAACCCTTGGCTTGATCCTTGTTTGTCAATGTGAGTGTGTTTGTGCTTTTAGCCTTAGAACCTTACTTTAAGGAGTGATTAGAAGACTTGGAAGTGGTTTTTAGTGTGTTTTGAAGATCAAAGTTAAAACACAAAGCTTGTTCTTGGAACATCTCTCCCTTTCCTACCTCATTTCCTCAACAACAACAACAACAACAACAAAAAAAAAAAAAAATGTTTGAAAGCTTCAAGTAAAGGTAGAGGTTTTCTCATCTCTTACTTAGAAAACATGCTTATAGCGATTCTGGTTTAGACCCGACTCATTTGATATTCTAAATTCGGGTTTCATTGTCTTATATAGTTGTTCATGTCTTATTTCTCTTTATTCCTCATTGAGTTTAGTTATTGGAGTGTCTTAGTTGCATTTGGAACAGGTTGGTAGCTTGTTTTCAGAACTGTCATTGCCAGATTTTGGCTTCTTTGGGAACTCTCAATACTTTTGCAGGCTTGCAGAGATACTGAGAGGTAGTATTCTTCGCTCAAACGGTCTTTTTTGCGGTCATGCCTCCTAGGTCTACCACTCCTACCACCACTATGTCCTGATATCCTAATAAAGGTAACAAAGAGATTAGCACATTTACAAATGTGCCGAAGCTAACTCACTCACGTCCTAATACGGTGGACAACAGTAATTCACTCCACGTAAGCACGTATTCACATAAATACATACAAATTTCTTTCCTAGATAATGACCGTCCTACGGCATAGCCAGAGTTCCAATTAGAAACAGCAGTGATCAAAGCTAACTCACTCACGCCCTAATACAATGGACAATAGTAATTCACTCCACGTAAGTACGTATTCACATAAATATATACGAATTTCTCTCCTAGATAATGACCGTCCTGCCGCATAGCCAGAGTTCCAATTAGAAATAGCAGTGATCAAGTGCTCTTTTAATAGGATTTCCAGAAACCCATAGACCCAATCAATATCTTAGAAACTAAATCTCATACCCATATAATCATATAAGCATGTTATCACATAGCATACCATACATTCTAATGTCTCCATCAAGCGAGGGAAACCCATTGTGGTAATAACCACTTCCCACATACCCAAAGTATTCAAACCCGGTACACTCTGATACTAATTTGTCACGCCCCCCCTCCTTCCAAAAAAAAAAAAGCAATAAACTAACCAAGACAATATGTAATTAACAACATAAATCAGAGCCCAATGTCCTTCCATTACATGAAAGTTGGTAGTACAAATGGTAGACACATCCGTTATGCATTCATAAATAGTACATCCTGAATCTAAAGCATGTGTCACCAAGAAGTAAGAGGAAAAGGCAATTAAACAGATAATTATATGCCCTGAAGGCTTACATCTTTCCAAATCAAGGCTTGGGTATCACAAAAGTGAGTCAAAGCTCAATACAAGTAGAGCCCTCAGCTTGTGCAAAACAAATACAAAAAATAAACAAAACTGAGCCTTCAGCTCCACAGTCCTCCCAAGCTACAGCCTTGGCAGAGGCATATCACCAACACCTGAAAATAGTTTTCCCAAATAGAGTGAGCCAAAACCCAATAGGAATAATCTAACACAATGTATGAATCTTAACAAAGATATGAGTATAACATGCATATCCAATACCCACAATAACCAGTTGTAACTCTTTTACCAAACCATACTATGCCAAGCTTTATATCTCAATCAATTTTATCTCAATTCGTGAGTCACTTCCATCTCATTCAAACAACCAAACTGAGGATACAACGCAGTGGGTCTCTAATAAACACAACCATTATACAAACACTTATATTTGCCGTTTTACAAAAATTTTGTCCGCGGGAATCGGCACCCATATATACGCAAGGTTTTCGAGATTTTTACCCTAGATACATAGGCCAACTTAATTTAATGGAGTCTATTCCCTTTCTTCTCCCAAACATAAAGTGCATCCCCTTTCTTCTCCCAAACATCATACATTTACAATGTATTAAAGACATAGCCATATTCAATGACAACAGATAACAGATTAGTTTCAATTCAGTTAATCCTCATGCAATTTCTTCAACAATCATAGCTATCCTCCACCGATAGCCCAAAACAAATATTTCTAAACAGATATACAATCTCTTTGATAGATAAATTATCAAAATTTCCATAGGTGAGAGGTAATATACATCCAACTTCACCATTTATATAAACACCAATCCAATTTTACATTTCCAATACCAATTTCATTTATTTATACAAAATAACTATTTGAGACATTTTAGGGCAAAACTCTCATTTTCTTCCAAAATTTACCCCAAGTATCAAAATCAACAAATGTACCACAATATAACCTTGCACCTACTTCCATAACCATTTTTACCACATACATTTGAAAACCCCTGTTTTCATTTTAAAACAAAACCCTAGGTTTGTTCAAAATCATCCCAAATTCCAACATTTCTTACACATCAATAAATAACTAAGTTAAAAACCATAGAATAGTATAGAAAGTCCCTACCTCAAGCTTAGGAGACCAAGGAAGAAATGGAGGAACTTCAAAGATACCGAAACCAAGCTTTATTCGGATCAAAAGAGAGCCCCCGGAGTGCTCTATCTTTTTTATCAAAGAGAGTAGGGTAGAGAGATCCTTAGATCTAGGTGTATTTGTAGAGAGAAATTGGGTTTTAGAGAGAGAGAAGGTCGATCTAGGGTTTTGAGAGAAAAAAAAAATGAAAAAATGATGTAAAAAGGTGCTACTGCGAACTAATATACGTGCAGCTCGCTCGAGCGCAAGAGTTCTCACTCGAGCAACCAGATATAATAAGTTTTTCTGCTTGTTGGGTATACCTCCTTATTGGAGTGTGGGACCCAATTGGTTTTGGAAAAAGAGTTTAATTTGAATTGGTTTAGGTATAATATATTTTTATATATTATATTTGTGGAGGCCCAATCCAATTTGGATACAATTAGGGTTTGATTACAAAACCCTAGATTCACAATACATAATTATGGTTGTTATTTTTCCCAAGAGAAAAAAGTGGCGGCTACTACAAGTTGTATTGGAGAAAAAATCAACTTGGTGTTGTTTGGTCATTCTTGATTTGACTTGGTCAATCAAGTATTGGTGCTTTGATTTGTGAAGAAGTTTGGTTCGTTATTTTGGGTCTTCTTCAACTCAGGTTCTGAAGATTTTGGTTCATCTATTTGGTGAGGTCTTTTCTCTTATTTATTTGTGATTATTTGGAATTCACCTAAGGGTGGTTTTGTGAGACCATTAGTGTCTCGTTTGTAATCGTTTGGAACTTATTTGGTTGATAGTGGAATCGGATTTTGATCCTGTGGACGTACCTCACAGTGAGGGAACCACGTAAAATTCTTGTGTTGCCTTTGATTTAATTTTTTCGCATTAGTTTTTATTCCCATTGATTGATTTACTTGTGGGGATTCATCGATTTTCCCTAGCAACTGGTATCAGAGCTTACGGTTTATTTGGATTTATTTATTTGTGTAAATCAATGGAGGGGAATGTGGGTCGTATGTCTAGCTTCAATGGAAGCAATTGGGTAACTTCGAAAACTAAAATAGAGGACCTATTATTTTGTAAAGATTTGTATGGACCCATTAAAGGTGATAATAACAAATCAAAAGATGGTTCTTTTTCAAAGAAAGACATTGAGTGTTATTATTGTCATGAGAAAGGGCACATGAAACGGGAATGCCGAAAGCTCAAGAATAAGGAGAAAAGGCGTGACAAAAGTGTAGATAAGAAGCAAGAAGACACAACGGCAGTTACTACCGATGATCTCATGGTCGTTTGTGAAGATGATTGTATCAATTTTGTGGGCCAAGAGAGCAGTTGGGTGATTGATTCCGGTGCTTCTTTTCATGTGACTTCTCGAGTTGATTTCTTCACTACCTACACCGAAGGAGATTATGGTTCTGTTCGAATGGGTAATGAAGGTTTGTCCAAGATTATCGGCATGGGTGATGTTTGCTTGGAAACAAATTTGGGCTGCAAATTGTTGCTTAAAGATGTGAGGCATGTTCCCGACATTCGCCTTAATTTGATCTCTACTGGGAAGCTAGATGATGAAGGCTTCAACAACAAATTTGGTGATGGAATATGGAAGCTCACAAAGGGTTCTTTGGTGGTGGCTAAGTGCAAGAAGACTCATACACTTTATTCGATGCAAGGAAAAATTTGTAAAGGTGTTGTCAATGCACTTGAAGATGATACTTCTACTGAATTGTGGCACAGGCGACTTGGGCACATGAGTGAAAATGGGCTACAAGTTTTGTTCAAGAAAGAGCTTCTACCCGGTTTGAAAGGTACACATCTTAAAACTTGTGTTCATTGTTTGGCGGGTAAACAACATAGAGTTTCTTTTCATAAAAATGTTGCTTCTAGAAAAGAAAATGTGTTGGAGTTAATTCATTTGATGTTTGTGGTCCTTTAAAAGTTAGAACACATGGTGGTGCACTTTATTTTGTTACTTTCATTGATGATTATTCAAGGAAAGTTTGGGCTTATCTACTAAAAACTAAAGATCAAGTTCTAGAAGTATTTAAGCATTTTCAGGCCATGGTTGAAAGAGAAACAGGGCAGAAATTGAAGTGCATCCGAACAGACAATGGTGGTGAATACATTGGGCCATTTGATGAGTATTGTCGCAGCCAAGGTATTCGGCATCAAAAGACAGTTAAGAAGACTCCTCAACAAAATGGCGTTGCCGAGAGGATGAACCGCACCATTGTGGAAAGAACAAGGTGTTTGCTTTCACAAGCTAAATTGCCAAGATCCTTTTGGGGTGAGGCAATGAGTACAGCGGTTGACTTGATCAATTTATCTCCTTGCTATCCTTTGAATGGTGATGTTCCTGAAAGAGTTTGGACTGGCAAAGATGTGTCTTATGAGCACTTGAGAGTGTTTGGTTGTCGAGCTTTTGTTCACATTCCAAAGGATGAGAGGTCCAAGCTTGATAGTAAGTCAAGACAATGTATTTTTCTTGGCTATAGGCGTGATGAATTCGGGTATAGATTATGGGATCCGGTCGACAAGAAAGTCATTCGAAGCCGTGATGTTGTGTTTCTTGAAGACCAAACAATTGAAGACTTTGGTAAAGGTGATCAACCGGAGCCAAAAACTAGTGATCTCATTGACATGGATCCATCTCCTTCATCTCCAGTTGATGATGAAAATGGGGGAGATATGCAGCCATCTATTGAAGATGTAGAAGATGATGCTAATCCTAATGAAGTTGAGCCAGAAATTGAGGAAGAGCATCCAACTCAAGAACCGCCACCACAACTTGAGTTGAGGAAATCTACAAGGGACCGACAACCTTCAAGAAAGTATCCTCCCAATGAATTTGTGTTGATTTCTGATCAAGGGGAGCCGGAGAGCTACCAAAAAGCAATTGAGCATGTAAAGAAAGGTGATTGGAAAAAGGCCATGGAAGAGGAGATGAACTCCTTACTTGAAAATCACACCTATGACTTAGTGAAGTTGCCTAAATGGAGGAAAATTCTGAAAAATAAGTGGGTCTTCAAATTGAAGAATGATAGGAAGAATCTGAGGTACAAAGCGCGTCTTGTTGTGAAAGGCTTTGGGCAAAAGAAAGGTATTGACTTTGATGAGATTTTCACGGTTGTGAAGATGTCTTCTATTCGGGTTGTACTTGGCATGGCTGCAAGTATGAACCTTGAAGTTGAGCAACTTGATGTAAAGACCGCATTTCTTCACGGTGATCTTGAAGAAGAAATTTACATGGAACAACCGGAAGGTTTTGTGGAGAAAGGGAAAGAGAAATTTGTTTGCAAATTGAAGAAAAGTTTGTATGGCCTCAAGCAAGCTCCACGGAAATGGTACAAAAAATTTGACTCTTTCATGATGAATAATGGCTTTTCTAAAACCACTTCGGACCATTGTGTGTTTGTGAAAAATTTCCCGGATGGCAAATTTATTATTCTTTTGCTTTATGTTGATGACATGTTAATTGTGGGTCAAGATTCTACCATGATTAACAGGTTGAAATTGGAGTTGAGTAAATCTTTTGCTATGAAAGATTTGGGACCGGCAAAGCAAATACTTGGTATGAAAATTGTTCGTGATCGCAAAGAGGGACTGATTTGGTTGTCTCAAGAGAGCTACATTGAGAAAGTTCTTGAGAGATTCAACATGGATAAAGCAAAGCCGGTTGTTTGTCTACTTGCAGGTCACTTCAAACTTAGTTCGAATCAATGTCCTACAAGTGAGAAAGACAAAGAAGAGATGTTGAAAGTTCCTTATGCTTCAGCAGTTGGTTCTTTGATATACGCCATGGTTTGTACAAGGCCGGATATTGCTCACGCCGTTGGTGTGGTGAGTCGTTTTCTCTTTAATCCGGGTAAAGAACATTGGGCAGCGGTAAAATGGATTCTAAGATATCTTCGAGGGACTTCGAAGGTGTGTTTGTGTTTTGGGGATGGTAAACCGATGCTTGATGGGTCCACAGATTCTGACATGGCTGGTGATGTTGATTCTAGGAAATCTACTTCGGGGTATTTGATGACTTTTGCAGGGGGAGCTGTGGCATGGCAATCTAAATTACAAAAATGTGTTGCTCTCTCAACTACCGAAGCTGAATTTATTGCCATTACAGAAGGTTGCAAAGAAGAGTTATGGTTGAAGAAATTTTTGCAAGAGTTGGGTTTGAAGCAAGAAAGGTATGTGCTTTATTGTGATAGTCAAAGTGCTATTCACTTGAGTAAAAATTCTACCTTTCATTCGAGATCGAAATACATTGATGTGAGATACCATTGGATTCGTGATGTGTTACATTCGAAATTGTTGTAACTCGAAAAGGTTCACACAGATGATAATATTTCAGATATGTTGACAAAGACTTTGTCGAGGGACAAACATTTAAAGTGTCGAACTTTGGCGGGTATGGTTGATGTCTCCACCTAAGTCGGTAGGGGGAGAATTGTTGGGTATACCTCCTTATTGGAGTGTAGGACCCAATTGGTTTTGGAAAAAGAGTTTAATTTGACTTGGTTTAGGTATAATATATTTTTATATATTATATTTGTGGAGGCCCAATCCAATTTGGATACAATTAGGGTTTGATTACAAAACCCTAGATTCACAATACATAATTATGGTTGTTATTTTTCCTAAGACAAAAAAGTGGCGGCTACTACAAGTTGTATTGGAGAAAAAATCAACTTGGTGTTGTTTGGTCATTCTTGATTTGACTTGGTCAATCAAGTATTGGTGCTTTGATTTGTGAAGAAGTTTGGTTCGTTATTTTGGGTCTTCTTCAACTCAGGTTCTGAAGATTTTGGTTCATCTATTTGGTGAGGTCTTTCCTCTTGTTTATTTGTGATTATTTGGAATTCACCTAAGGGTGGTTTTGTGAGACCATTAGTGTCTCGTTTGTAATCGTTTGGAACTTATTTGGTTGATAGTGGAATCGAATTTCAATCCCGTGGACGTACCTCACATTGAGGGAACCACGTAAAATTCTTGTGTTGCCTTTGATTTAATTTTTCCGCATTAGTTTTTATTCCCATTGATTGATTTACTTGTGGGGATTCATCGATTTTCCCTAACACTGCTCGAGTGCAAGAAGTTTCGCTTGAGCGCAGAATGCACACTCCTAGAAGTTTTACAGACAGAAGACTGTAGCTCGAGTGCAAAAAGTCTCGCTCGAGCTAAGAACACTACCTCCCCAGTATCTTTGCAGGCCTGCAAAAATACTAAGAGCTCACAAAGCTTGCTTGAGCGAAGATGTCAAATTCTGGACAACAACAGTTTGAATCAACTAGCAACCAACCTATTCCAAACACACCAAGACACCCCAAAACTCAAACTCAATGGAAAAATGAGAAAAAAAGACATGAACAACAATATGAAACCACGCAACCCGAATCCAAAATATAAAAAGGGTCGAGTCAAAATCGGAATCACTATATGTTGTGACTATGATTTGTTCTTCCCATGGAACCTGGTCACATAATCTTTGTTTTCTAGGTTGAGTATCCTCATAAATGGTTCTTCTATTTGTACGGGCTTAGTCTTCTTCCCCTCGATGAAATATATCCAAACAATTTTTTAAAATAGATTTGAAAGATGGTCATACACTTGAATACCATCCAAAATAATACCTAAGAGCTCAATTATATAAATATGGATTTACTGTTATACAAATAATCACCTTTACCAAAAATTTAGGTACTCTCACAATTATTCACAAATGTGAAATGATTTCTCAAAAATTAAATTTCGTCAAATTTTTTAACCATTCACTTTTTCAATTGCTAGAACTAGCAATAATTAAATTTAACACCATCTCATACATATGCAATTAGCAGTAGATAAAAATCACATTGACAAAATACACCAATACGGTATTACAATTTTAAAGTATAGCAAAATAATTTCATGAAAAACAAATGGTCATTCTTTATAATTCAATCCAAATAAAAATTTCATGCCACTTCAAGATATTTCAAAAATCATAATTCAGCTTAATCCTACAAAATACTTAATACTTTATAACAAATGTTAGATTAAAAAAATATATTTTGTAGAGCAAAAGCTATAACAAAAACTTGAACACCCTCACTAATCCAAAAATCATATTGCATTTTAAAATTTTGATAGCCCATAAGTCATTGAATTCCATATAATATTCACAAACTGAATAACCGAATAGTTTAACCGAATAACCCACAAATATGTGTGACGACCGGGCCTTTCTTTTCTTCTCTTTCCTTTCTTTCTTCTCTTCGTCCTTCTTTTATTTTCGATTGGGCTTGAAACGTTCAGAAATTGTTCTCAAAATTTAAGTCCTTGTTCTTGTTTTGGTTGGTGGTAAATCTCACTTGTTTCAGAGGGTGTGCGGTCGAGTCCGGAGTGCCCGGGGACCGAACCAGAAAATTCTAGGTTGCTAGGCCAGGGTTGCACATGCGGGGTGAGGAGCCACATGTGCGGGGAGTGAGGCCGCACGTGTGAGAGGGTTCAACTTGAGAGTTTTGCACACTACCTAAAAGGCACGTGCAGGCTGAGGTGCGGCATAGATCACTGCACGTGCGGGGGTAAGGGCCGCACGTGCGGGGATGGGCGCCGCACGTGCGGCACTCTGGCAGTCCGAACCTCTGTTTTTTTTTTTTATGTCTTTTGGCCGAATTTGTAACATATTTGGGGCCTCTCCTTCTCACTCTAAACCTCATATTTCCTCCTCCTTCTCTCTAAAAACCCTCATCTAGCATTCCAAACCCTTGATTTCTTGGGCTGAAGATTATAATCATCCTCTACTCTTGGTGATCAAAGCTAGGGCTTTCCTCGGTGTAGGAGAGGTGGAGGAATCTTCCATCTTGAATCTAGGGTTTTCTCTCTTCTCTTCATCAAAGCTTGAGGTAGGGATTTCTTAAGTCATATATACATGTTTTGCTATATGAATGTTGATTTTAAAGTTTCCATGAGGTTATTGTGTTGATTTTAATTTTGCACTAAATGAAGAGAGAGAGGGAGTTTTGAAAGATGGGTTTAAATCTCAACTTTTAATTTCCATGAGGATTTCCTACTATAAAACTCAAGAAAGATGATCTTGGTAGGATTACATTAAGAGAATGGAGAATGGGTTGTCTTTGATGAAAAACCCTAAAATTTTTGAGATTTTGAAAAATAAGAAAAAAATGTCTATAAAATCCTTTATTTGTCATGTGTCAAGAGGAGGAATGAGAGTAATTTCATTACATGTTTAACAAAATGACAATCTAATTGATGTATGAAAAAATGGGATGTTATTTTTACATATTTGTTAAACACTTGGACATGTATTGATGGGAAGTGGAGAATGGTTGTGTACCATAGAATGTGAGAATTGTAAAATAAGTCTTTGGGTTTAATGTTGAAAACATTACATGTAGTCTTGACAAGGCTACCTTGTTATTAATTGTGCTTGATGAGAAATTGATGTTGTATTGGGTTTATGGCAAGTAGTTATTTTGTGAAATAACATTAAAGAGAGGAAATGAGAAATGTGTTGATTTGATATCGTATCAAGTTACTTGAATTGGAGAATGTTATGGGGTAGGGAGATTCACTGCATTGCATGCTCATTAAAGTTATTAATTTGCATTGTGAATTTATTTTTGAAAAACATTCACTTCATAAAAGAAAAGGATATTATAATAAGAACAACGGAAATGTGTGTGGGGTAAATACGTTTGGTAAGTCCGGTTAGGAGGTGTAAGATGAATTGATAAGTTGGCTTGAGTGTCTGGGGTGAAAGAACGAAAACACGCGTAGAGGAGGTATCACTTCCCTTCCGGTTAGCAACCGGTAAAGTGGGGTATTGGTAGTGCTTGTTGAGCCTACTTGCAGACACTAACCTAGGGATTACCTGAGTCGTATTTACCACCCCTATTGATTAAAATTGAAGTTTTGAAATGTGTTGAGATTGTAAGCTTTTATTGAAAAATGGAAATCTTCAAGAAGAGCATGAAATAAATTTTTTTTAAAGGAGCATGGCATGGCATTGACATTTACATTTTTATTGAGTTTGCATAACTGTATATACTTTGTATGAATTCTCTACTGGACTTTGTGCTTACCTCTATGGGATTTGGTGCAGGTAAAGATGTGGTGATTCAGCCAAACTGAGGGTGTGAATGTGTTTTTGGTGAAGAGTAGATTGCCCCTTTATTTGTGTTAATTTTTGTAAAGCCAAGGGCTAAATTGTACGGGTTCGAGAGACCATTTTGTGTAACCAGGCTATTGCCTTGGAACTTGTAAGCCCTTGAGGGCCTTATTCGTTTTGATTAAAAGATTTTACATGCTATAAATTCATGTACTAGTTTGTCAATGAATGTATAATCGCATGTGAGATTACTTTTGTATAACGTTTGGAACTGTACAAAGTAAACATAGTGAATGTATCTTTTCGGCATCCCATGAGCCATAGTTAATTATCTAATTTGGAAATGGGTTGATGTATTTTCTATATTGGATTATTTCGGGGTGTTACATATGAATTTCGAAAGTCACAGTTTCGTTATTCGAAAAACTCACAAGAAATTCATGACTTCAAATTGATTTCCACGAGGCTAGATAATTATGAATCAGTGTTGAAAATATTTTTTGTTCAGGAGAAAAATAGTTTTAAATTTTAAAATAATAATTTAATTTCCCCCACTATTTTTAAATTTAAAAATGATTTTTTCAAAACATCATCTAATTTAAAAATTAAAAAAAAAATTTGTCACAATATGTAGCACTCTGTGCTTCATGTTATAATGAAACTATAATTTGACTCTTTGATTATCTTGATTGAGAACCTTCATAGTTGATATTTGAGCCTTGGTTGAGGTGTTACCATAGTGGTTGGGTGAGATTGAATCAGAAACTTTAAATTTGAATAATTGTTATTGAGTAATTTTCACTCTTTCATCATTTTCTCTCTCCATACTTTGAATCTTGATGTGAGGCTAGAGCCATTAGAAATCTTACTTTCGGGGCTTCAATTTGCACACAAGAACGACCCTAAACGGAGTCCAGACGAGAGAGTTATACCTGTTTGAATTTTGCGTTTCTGTGTTGGAAGCATGCTCACTCGAGCGAGCTTTTATTCGCTCGAGCGAACTATGCAAGTTTCAGAAATTCTGAGAGCTTATTTTGTACCCTCGAGCCAAACTTCCTTCGCTCGAGCGACCACGTCACTAACAGGCATTATAAAGTGAATTTTTGGCTCTAAAACTCTATTTTTTCTCTCTGTCTTCTCCTCCCATCTTCTAAATCCCGAAACCCCAGCCATCCAAACTCGTGATTTCTCTTCTTTTTAACCAAGATTCACCCCAAATCTTTCAAGAAGGTTGAACAACAAGCATAGATCAAGGCTTCTATTGATTGTTTTGCGATTTCATTAGAGTTTCAAGTTGGGTCTTCATCTTTAGCTTCAAATCTTGAGCTTCGAATCTTGAAGTAGGGATTTCTTTTCTCCTTTATAATACCTCATCTATAGATAGATATGTGGTAGATTTTATTGCATAAAAATCATATCCATTATGGATATCTTTGAAAATCATGAAAGGGGATCTAGGGTTTGTCATTTGGGAATGACATTGTTAAATTGATTGTTGTTTGGGTTAATTGGGGAGTAATCTAGCATGTTTATGTTGAAAGAAGAAAAAGCCCTAATTTAATATTTTGACTTGGTGAATTAAAAGGAACAAAGTTGAATAATATTTGTAAATTGTTATTATGGTTTGTGTAAATAGGATAATAGTTAAAAGGGAAAATTAACTATAACTTTGGAATTATTTTGGATTGATTATATTAAGTTGAGTTGGGTTGTGACTTTGATATCCATGGATTTAATTTTGAGAAATAAAAAGAATGGATTGGGATAAAGGGTGGAGTATGTTAACTTGGAAAATAAGAGAATTGATTTTTGAAAAGAAAGAATGAAATCATATGCGAATTTCATAAATTAGCTTGAGGTTGGATTATGAACATTTTATTTTACTATTGTTGTTGTTAGATTTAAAATCTCATGAGAGTTGAATTATTATAATATGTGTGTTGAATACATACATTTAGAGGTTTTGTCCTTGGTCATCAGTGAGGAATGACATTGTTGTGTTAAATCGTTGTGTGTATACATTACACTTGTGTTGGTTGTTCTTTGTTGAATAGTTTGTGTGCATGCATTACAATTGTGTTGGTTGCACTTTGTCATGTTGTGATGATTAGTAACATATACTGCGTTGAGAATGAGAGGTACATTACCTTCCAGCTAGCGCTTGGAGAATTGGTTGCGCTTAGAATGATAGGTACTAAAACTTTCCTGCTAGCGCCTGGAGAACTTGACAGAGATACCATTACCTTCCAGCCAGTGTCTGGTAAATTGGCATTTCATTGTGAAAAGGTGTATCTTTGGCTTACCATGCTTAAGGCAGGTAGAACAAAATTTATTTATCATTATTGTCTCAGTGCATCTGAGTATATCATGGGTTATGATGGTTATTATTCTGGAAGGCCGTGTTGCCTCAATTGTTGAAGCAGATAGTTATTGATTGCTTGTTGTTTTCCTTTTGTATTAAAGGCATACTTGTATAGTTGTAAATGTGTTGGAAACGGACATAAGTATTGTGTTGAGATTGTGAAAAATGTGAAAGACTTTAAATATATTGTGAACATGTTTTGAAAAGGCAAATCAGATATAAGTCTGGAAAATGAAAGAAAACGTAATGGGTTTAGTGAAATTGTTTTTCTTTAGAAATTTGTTATAGTCATATGAATTTTGGAAAAAGGTAACAAGAGGAAAGAAAATGAATTGCTTATGTTATTGAATGAAATGAATGACTTTGAGAAAAGTTCTTATATACGTATATTTCTATATAAACCGTCACATTATTTATACAGTATGAGACTAAGCATTCATGATCATAGCTATCAGTAAGTTGCTATTGTTTAGGATCATGTTGAGATCTTACTAGACCTTATGTTCATCCCACGTTGCTAATCCTTTTTCAGGTGAACATCGAGAAGCGTTTTAAGGTCATGGATCTTCTTTATTTGTTGGCCATGGGGCCTATTATTTGTGGGCGGAATGCCATTGATGAAAAAGGGCTCAACCCTTTTTTTTACTTTTAAAGATGTAAGCCTATGGACAAGTTATTTAGTTATGCTCATGTTGCATTTAATTTGCATTCGGATGAGAGAATCTTTATTTATTCTTACTCATTGATGTAAAGAGTTTTCCGCATGTTATCTCTGAAATTGAATTAAATTAATGAATATGATAATGGTTCCGAGTAATAAAAAGTGAGATGTTACACATTCCATCACGTAAACATCTCATACACACAATTCTATTTGAAGCTAATTTTTGTTGAGTAAAAAGTCTAACTCAAATAAATTCTCCTAGACAGAGCTTGAAGATTTTTGAAAAAAACATCCATCAAGAACTTCAATCAATAAATCTTGATAACATCAAAAGTCATCAAGTATAAAAATGTTTTCAAATTTTATGATGGAAGGGTAGTACGTAAAAATTGATGTTTCTAAACACATTTGCTATTAAAATTGGTTTTAGTATTATACTCCACCAAGATGAAAAAGTTAAAATATTAAATCTTAATGACCTTATCTCTTTGAAAATATATTCGTTGGTAGTGTCGGTAGTAGAAAAGGACATAGGAGAGGTTCGTAGAGGTAGAAACAACTTCAACGACGGATTGACAATGGATTACGAGAAATTCTATTATACACATTCTTTAAGAAAGTACATCATATGTATCTTTAGTTATTTTATTTTATTTTTAGTTATAATTAATTTTCTTTTCTAATTATAACATTATTCTAGTTATAATTTATGATATATTTGATTTAGACCTCCTGTGACGTTTGGTTATAACTTTTTTTTTTTTTTTAAAATTACAACAATGACTTAGACCACTAAAAAATACACCACTAATAGCACTAATACATTGGGAATGGCAAAAAAAAAAAAAAGAAAAAGAAAAAAGGCATAGAAAGTGGATGAGATCCACTACCATATCATTAGTGCTTCCTCTAGTACTCCCAAGCATTTTTCTTTAAATTATAGCATTAAAAGTATGAAATTATGTTATATTTTTTGAGTTATAAGGTATATATGGATTAATTGTGGCAATATAGGCATTTGTTGTGAGGGCAAGTGAGACGTGATTGGGAGTGGAAGAATTTGCATGGGAAAAAAGAAAAAAGAGAGACAATTTGATGAAAATGATAAAATGATATGGGTTCGGCTTTGGTCCAGTCTGAGATCGGATTGAACGGTATTGTTGGGCCCATGAGGGCTCACCACGGGCCCCATTTTGATAATCCAAATCGTTCAATGTGTAGAACTCGTCGAGTACTATATTTCTGTAAAAAATCACGTTGATCGGTTATCGATAGCTATGTGATATACAAGCAAAGTAAACGTTAATGACAATATGACAGTTATATTAAATTACCAAACACATATTAAAAAAATAAAAATAAAGAGGGAAAATTACATCGGTAATCTCTAAATTTTGCAGTTTGTGTCATTTTAGTTCTTAATATTTTTGATAATACAGCGTGTTTCGGATAGAACGGGTCGAACTGATCTACGCTTTCCAAACTTGAGTCTGAGGTACCATGCCCACCAGAAGACTTACACAAGAGTTCAACGGGGAACAGGGAGTCCCCCAACGAACCCTCCAACGAGCAAGTTAGGAAGAGAAGTGGAATGTAGAGATAGATTAGAGATAGAAAGCTTAACCTTCTTCCTGTCTTCGACGTCTGCTTATATCGTCTGGTAATTATTTCGTTGTTATTTCCGACCTACCATCTTGGCCGAAAGTCTATACTCTAGCTTGCCTTGTTCATGGTGAGGTCGTTTTGTCTCGACGGGGAGGGCTTATCGCAATAAATGATGTAAGGACCTTCATTGATGGCTGATGTGCAGTGCAATAACTTTGCAAGATCTTTGTCTACTTATGTGGCTTGTCTTTCACTTGCCACGTGTCTAGGTGTCATTGGTTCTTGGTGGCATGTTGAGTTCCAGTAACGCTGGGCTTCAGTATTTGGATTATGTATTGGGCCCTACGTGGTGGGCTATAACCTTTATGGGCTTACCCATGTCAGTGGTCCCCCATTCCCAAGTGCAGCTTTAGTCCAACGAAGGAAATAATGAAGAGAACGATGGTTGCTAGAGACCGGCGAGGCGAAGGGGCCGACCATGAGGAGGGTCGACCGGGAAGGGTGATCGAGGGGAGGGACCGACATGAGGAGAGCCGACCGTGAAGGGTGACCGAGTGGAGGGACCAACCATGATGAGGGCCGACCGCGAAGGGTGACCGAGTGAAGGGACCGACCATGAGTGGAGGGGCAAGCGGCGATGCACGGGGCTCGAGGAGTGGCAGGGCACGTGGTGATTTGAAATGGAAAAGACAGGGTAGGGGAAGGGGGCAGTGGATCGTGAGTGCACACGTGGCGGAATCCCATGATGGGGAAGGTTAGGCGTTGAGTAAGAAATGAAACGATAGGTCAATATCGGGTGTTGAAAAGACAGTTTTGGCAGATTTTTGAAAATTTTCAAACTGGCGAAATTTAATTATGACTCTTGGAATATAGGCAAACCTTGGGCTTTTGGTATTATCCGTTTTACGTATCTCTTTGCAAACAACCAAAATATTCCAAGAGTAAACTCCTTCATGTCGAGTGATACACTGTTGCAACATTTTGTTAACTATCTCGCACTAGCATCGGGAGCTATACGCAGGCATACCAGAGAGCTGGCTCGAGAGGAAGTGCCCAGTGTGAGACTAGATGCCTTCGGGGATGACGACGCAGTGGACCTGGCGGAGCAATACAGGACGGAGAAACGAGTAGGGAGTGAAAAGAGATCGGCAGGACAACCCCGCGCGTCCATGCTGATAGCGGCTGCGAAGTTAATTAGTGAGGTTGAGCCAGATCACTGGCACACGAAGGCCGACAAGTCGACCTTTACTGCACAGGAGTTGGAGGGTCTGCGCGAGAAATATCAGATTCCCGTGGAAATAGAGTTAAAATTGCCGACATCAAAGGAGAGGGTATCCGATGCTCGACCAGGGAAATTCACCCTGTACGAGGAGGCGTTAAAGGGAAGTTTGAGGTTGCCACTCCCCCGGATAGTAATGGACGTGTTGAATCAGCTGGAGGTAGCTTCGGGCCAACTGATGCCCAATGCGTGGAAGATTTTACTAGCTCTGCGTGGCGCGTGAACAAGCGAAATTTGAAATGACGATGGACGAGTTTTTTGCATGCTACAAGGCTTCGGGCCAGCAAGAAACTTGGGTCACTTTACAAGCGGCGACAGGGAAGGGGCTGGTAGTAGGGTTGCCGTCGTCAATTAAGGGGTGGAGGCCGCGGTGCTTCTACGTGTCCGCCAACGGGGGAGTAGGGGTGCGCACCGTGTGGAGAGTGCCAACCAGGTCGATGGAGCCAAGGCTGGGGGCAGCGGCAGAGGAGAGGGTAAAGAAGGTGAAGGCATGGAGGGAGAAGGAGGGCGCCAAGTGGGATGACCTCGTTCAGCCCTCAGCCTTGTTTGCCGCAAAGTTGGGCCCTCAGCCGACCGGTGGAGATTTTGCGCCAGCAGAATTAGAGGCAAGGAGGAGGGCACAGGAGGCGGAGGATAGGGTGAGTTTTGCCAAGGCTAATAAATACAAGAAGACACAGGTGGACCGTTCGCCAAAGGCAATCTCGAGGGAAAGAATCCAACCACGCCCTAAACCGCTAGGGGAAAAGGACTTGGGTGATTTTGAGCCGAGACCACCCCCAATTGATCCGTTGAAGAAAAGGGCCAACAAGGAGATGAAAGTTGTGGTGAAAAAGAAGAAAAGAGTAAGGGGAAGGGATGAGGGGCCAGCCCTGAAGAGAACGAAGGCGGCGATGGCAGAGGAGACCCCTGAAGTGGGACTGGAGGAGGCGGCGAAGGGGGGGAGAGTGGGGCGACTGCCCCTGAAAAGCAAGTGGAAGGCGGGGTGACTGGCTATGAGGAGGGGGCTGAGTAGTAGCCCAAGAGGGGGTTTGCACCCCAAGGAGAGGAAGAGGAAGTCAAGTTGAAAACTGCCATCTACCATGCTCTAACAGTGTCTGGGTGACTGGAAGGAGAAGGAGGCCTAGCCAGGACAGCTGTAGATCGCCTTTTAGGAGTAGTGGAAGACGTAGCCGTGCGCTCACTAGCCAGTTTCACTGAGACTGAGCTGCTAAGGGGGTTGTACTCTGCTCAAATGGAGGCGACCGCCTTAGCAGGGGCCCTACTGAACAAGGCGGCGGCTGCAAAAAACGAAGTGAGGCCACTGAGGACAAAGTTGGAGGAGGTGGAGGCCCAACTTGAAAGTTTGAAGAGAGAGAGCGTAGGCTGGAGGAAGGCCGCACGGAGTGCGTGTGCCAGGGGGCTGGAAGAGGCCCAGAAGGTGAAAAAAATTTAGGTGTTGGCGATGGTGCAGAGGAATGTTGCCGACCGTGCCCATGCTGAGCTGCTCGCAACCAAGTTGGGGTTGGAGTCGGAATGTCGCAAGGTGGTGTCGCTCGAGTTCCAGCTGGTTGGCGAACAGAAGAAGCTGGAAGAGGCCCAAAAAGCCTGCTCCGTTACCAACGAGCGGTGGGACGAGGCCATGACCTGCAACGAAGACCTTCGTGCTCAGTCGATCAAAGAAAAAGAAGAAGCAAATCTGAAGACCGCTAGGTTGGAGAGGACGTTCGCAGACGAGCGGGCCAAGTCAATGGAGGAGAAGGCGGGGTTGGAGAAGGCTTTGGAGGAGGAAAAGACTAAGTTAGCCTCTGAAAGGGCAGCATACCCCAACTTATGCATCACAACAGTAGAGCAGTTCAAGAGGTCTGCTAACTTCCAGATGGCTATCAATGCCGTGATCGCTAGCAACTTGGCAAGAGAGGTGTCTGGGGGGGCTGGCCCGTCGGGAGCGACCGCTGAGAGCAGGAGTGAAGAAGAAGTGATCCAGAGCTTCCAGCAGTTGGACTTCTACAAACATGAGATGGCTGAGTTCTAGGACAACGGCTGGAAGATGTTTAAGTGTAAAGTAGAAGAGCTGTTCCCAGACTTAGACTTCAATAGTGTTAGGATAGATGAAGGCGATGTGGCCCAAACCCCCTTAGACAAAGGTGTTAACGAAGAAGACCTTGTGTCGAGCGAGGAAGATTGATGAATGTAAAATTTTTGCACTTTGTTTGTAAATGAAATTTTTCTTGTTGTTTTGTTTGTTGTTTTTTGTTGGGTGTGAAACTTCTGTAATAAACGTATGTATAAGTTTGTGAATAAATAAAATTATGAGTTTGGTTTTTTTTTTTTTTTTTTTTTTATGCTATTGCCTTTATTGTTTGTGGCTCTGCAAAGGATGATACTGGTGACTCACATAAGGCTTGTGTATAAATCATAGTGAAGTTTAAAATGTAAGAAAATCGCAACACAAAGTGAAGTTTAAAATGTGGGAATGTTAAAAAACGTGAAGTTTCAAATCACGACCTAGCAGGGAGCCAGTCTGACTTGGAAAACGTTGAACTACAAAGGTCCTAAGATGTGAAGTTTTAAATCATGTTGTAAGAGTGTTGACAAATGATAGATTGGATTGGGAAATGTAAGTTAAAAAATGTAAAGGGTGTGAGAAGGCATAAAAACATGGACCTGGAATTTGACTAAGTATGGCAACTATGCCACAATCATGAAGTTGCAAGAATGGCCTTGGACGAGCTCTTCATTCATGCGGAGTTTGGGTTGAGCCATGATTGACTCGGTCTGGCTGAGTCTTTAAGTAACTCAGTCTGGCTGAGCTCTTCATGCTTAGTCTGGCTGAGGCTTTTCATGCGCAGTCTGGCTGAGCTCTTCCTGCTCAGTCTGGCTGAGGCTTTTCATGCTCAATTTGGCTGAGGCTCTTCATGCTCAGACTGGCTGAGGCTTTGAGCAACTTAGTCTGGCTGAGTGCTGCAATCCGGACGTTATTGAAATACCACACAGATAACTGAGATATAAAATTGTTGTCATTTAAAGTGTAGCCCATTTAATCAGAAACTTACATCATGTGAGAGAAGAGTAAGAACATTTAAGTGTGTAAATTGTCAAAAAGAAAATATAGCAAGTGATCAATACAAAAGATACAGCTTTTATTGAAAATAACGCTTCAAGTGCTCGGCGTTCCACGGATGGAGGAGGTCTCAGCCTTCCATGTCCTGAAGTCGGTAAGTACTCGGGCGAGGTCTGGCCTTAACAACGTAAGGACCCTCCTACTTGGCTGCCAGCTTGCCCTCAGCCGAGTTTTTGGTGGCAAGAGTTGCTTCCCGCAAAACAAGGTCCCCAATGAAGAACTCCCTCGGTCGGACTCTGCGGTTGTAGTGTGCTCACATTTTTTGTTGATATGAGGCCCATCTGATAGCAGTGGTTTCTCAGAGCTCTTCAATCAGGTCCAGGTCTACCCGACGCAGCTCTTCAGTTAGTTCCAGATTCGGGTGCAGAACCCTTGGGGTGGGCAGACCAATTTCCACTAGGATGACCACTTCAGCGCCGTATGTTAAGCGGAAGGGGGTCTCTCCAGTGGGGGTTCGGGCGGTAGTGCGGTAGGCTCAGAGTACATTTGGTAATTCCTTAGCAATTTCCAGCTTAGTTTCGATGATCTTCATAAGAGAACGATTGGTAACCTTAACTTGGTCGTTGGCATGGGGATGACCTCGGGAAGAGAAACATGGCTGGATTTGAAGTTCTGTACAGAATTTCCTGAATTTGGCATTGTCAAATTGTTTGTCATTGTTTGAGACGATGGCTTGAAGGATGCCAAATCGGCACACGATCGACTGCCAGATGAATCTGGTTATGTTTCGCTTGGTAATTGTGGCAAGAGGTTCCGCATCTACCCATTTAGTGAAGTAATCAATGGCAACAATTACGAATTTGGTTTGGCCTCGGCCAGTGGGCAACGGGCCAACGAGGTCGATCCCCCATTTGGCGAATGGGTAAGGACTGCAAAGTGTGATCAATTTTGTAGGAGGAACATAAGGCATGTTGGCAAAGCGTTGACACTTATCATATTTAAGTACGAATTCAGCGGCATCTTGGCTGAGAGTAGGCCAGAAGTAACCAGTGCGGAGTATTTGTGGGCTAGTGACCTCGCACCCGAATGATTGCCACATACACCCTCATGGACTTCTCTCATCACGTAGGTTACTTAAGCAGGATTGAGGCATCTGAGATATGGACGTGAAAAGCCACGTTTGTACAAGAGACCACTGATAAGAATGTAGTTGGACGACCGGGCTCTGACTTTGGCGGCCTGGTGCTTGTCATCTGGCAGTTCCCCTTTTGTCAAAAATAGAAAGATGTCGGCCGCCCATGGAATAGGTTCATTTTGGAGGAAGTGGACTTGCTGCTGGTTCGGGGAAATGGCAGGGTGATCTAGATATTCGAGGCAGACACCATGGCTGAGGTCTGATTTGTCGGCGGAAGCTAATTGAGCCATTTCATCTGCCTTGGCATTTTTCGTCCGAGGGATGTGCTTGATGTAGAAATTATTGAAGAGGTGAGCAAGGGGGAGGGCAATATCCTTGTATGCCCGCATTGTGTCTTCCTTAGCATCGAATTTCCCCGTGATTTGTCCGACGATGAGTTGGGAATCGCTGAACACTTGGATATGGTCGACACCAATGTCTCTGGTGAGGCGGAGACCTACGATGAGTGCCTCATATTCGGCCTCATTATTGCTTGCGTCGAATAAGAAACAGAGAGCACACTTGAAACAACCACCCTCGGGAGCGGTGAGGATGAGACCAGCCCCACTGCCTTCTTTGCGGGATGATCCGTCGACATTGAGGGTTCAAGAGTGGGGGTCTTCTGCCTTAGTGTGGGGTTGCGGGGGCGGGGGAGCCATGATTTGAGTGGGTTTAGTGAACTCTAGCATGAAATCGGCGACAGCCTGCCCCTTGATCGCCATTCGGGGTCGGTAGGAGATGTCAAATTGGCTGAGCTCGACTGACCATTGCATGAGTCGGTCGGACAACTCTGGTTGTTGCATTATTTTCTTCAACGGTTGGTCAGTGAAGACGACAATGGGGTGAGCTTGGAAGTAAGGTCGGAGTCGTCTTGAGGCTATAACCAAGGCTAAGGCCATTTTTTCAAGCAATGGGTAGTTCTGTTCTGCTCCCCTGAGAGCCCGACTGATGTAGTAAAATGGTCGTTGGACAGAGCTATCTTCTCTGATGAGTGCTGCACTGACTGCAGTGTTTGACACGGCTAAATAGAGGAAAAGAGGTTCGCCCGTGATTGCTTGAGAAAGTAGGAGGGGTTGGCCATGCACAGTTTCAACTGTTAAAAGACCTCTTCGGATTCTGCCGTCCACTCAAAAGTTTGCCGAAGAACTTTAAAGAAAGGGAGGCATTTGTCCGTTGCGCGGGAAATGAAACGGTTGAGGGCGACAACTCGGCCAGTAAGCCTCTAAACCTCATTAACCATTCTGGGTGACTGCATTTCAATTAAGGCTTTGATCTTTTCGGGGTTAGCTTCGATACCCCGCTGACTGACCATGAAACCCAAGAACTTTCCAGATTCTACGCTGAAAACGCATTTCTCCGAATTGAGCTTCATTTGATACTTTCATAGGGTGCCGAAGGTCTCTCGCAAGTCGGCCAGATGATCAGTGGAGAGCTTGCTCTTGACTCTTATGTTGTCGACATATACTTCTATGTTCCGGCCTATCTGATGATGAAAGATGGCATTAACTAACCGTTGGTAGGTAGCTCTGGCATTTTTCAACCCAAACGGCATCACACGATAATGGTAGGTGCCCCGGTCGGTGATGAAGGAGGTGTGTTCCTGGTCAGACGGGTGCATCAGAATTTGGTTATATCCAGAGAAGGCATCCATGAAGCTGAGCATTTGATGACTGGCCGTGGCTTCAACCAGCAGATCTATGCAAGGAAGATGATAGCTGTCTTTGGGGCAAGCTCGGTTGAGGTCGGAGTAGTCGACACAGAGTCGCCATTTACCATTATTTTTACGGACCAGGACCACATTTGACAGCCATCTGGGGTAGTCCACGTTTGTGATAAACTGTGCCTCAAGGAGTTTATCTACTTCAGAAGCAATAAGGTTATTGCGCTCCGGGTGAAAGATGCGCTGCTTTTGGCGGATGGGTCGGAAATGGGGCTCAATGCTGAGACGGTGGGTGATGAAGGAGGGGTCAATACTTGGCATGTCGGAGTGGGTCAAGGCAAATACGTCGTTGTGTTCAGTTTGGAGGGCAGTAAGGTCGGCCTTGGCCTGGGAGAATAGTTGGCTGTCGATCTTGGCAGTTTTTGTCGGTTTGGTGGGATCGATGGAGACCTCGACAAGCTCTTCCACTGGTTCCTCTCTGACCAGCTCATCCTCGTCCCTGACGTTGAGTCCTTCAATGATTATTGCCTCCTTTAGCTTGGCCTCTTTAAGTGAAACGACGTAACATTCCCTGGCCACAGTCTGCTTTCCCCTGATTGTGCCGACCCCAAGATCGGTGGGGAACTTGACGGCAAGATGGAAAGTGGATGTGATAGCTTGGAAAGCATTTAGGGCGGTGCACCCGAGGATGATGTTGTAAGCAAAGGAACAGTCGACAACGAGGAATGTGAGCAACTTTGTGGTATTCCCCGATTGTGATGGAAAGATCGATGGAGCCGATGAAGGTCACCCGATCACCAGTAAAACCGACCAATGGGGTTTGGAGAGGGGACATACTTTCTTCCCCGATCTTGAGTTGGCGGAAGGCATTTAGGAAGATGATATCTGAAGAACTGCCATTGTCGACGAGAACCCGTCTGACTTTGTAATTGGAGAGGAGGGTAGAGATGATGAGAGGATCGTCATGGGGGTAACGGATGCCTGTGCAGTCGGCCTCCGTAAAGGTGATAGGCTCAGTCCACTACTTGGGCTGTTTGGAGGGTCGGTCCAGTGTGGCAATGTAACAAGTCCGCAAGGGACCCCGCGCTACACGCTACAGTTCGGACTCGATTTTGTTTGCGGTTCTAAATCTGAACCAAAGAGTCCAAATTCGGCAAATCGTTTTTGAGAAAAAAATAGATTTTTGAAAAGAAGTGCCAAACATGGACTGCTTTGCCAGATACAGAGTCGCCACCTAAATATTTTTTAATGGGAAAATTTAGGAAACCCTGACTCGGTGCCAAAGGCCACGTGTCCGTCATCACCAAAGTTGCCTCGGCTCGGGAGCTTGGGTACGATTGGGAAAGGTCAGCTATGAGCACCCCCTCTCGCCCGATCCGAAGACCGGCCTCTACTAACCGTGATATCCGATTTTGAAAACGTTATGTGTTCTTATTCCAGTTATTAGCCTAGAATTACTATGTTATGCGCACAGCAAACAAGTATAGACTAGATTGCCTAATTTGGAAATAAGCATTGCATATCCGTTTGTCTTAAAAAAAAAAAACTTTGGAATTTGCTACTCGCAAGTAGGCTAAAACACGAATTTCAACGAGTTTTTCTAACTCAGACAATCCAACCTCCACCCACAGGCATTCAAACAGTTTATCACATAAGCATCTAGCCACATGGTAAGCATGCTGTCATGATAGCATTCACACACATGCGGTATGCTAAAGCATGGAAATACTTATATCGTACTCCATGCCAAAACAATAAACTAGTTAGCAAACATGCATGGTCCTAGTTCATGTCAATTTGACTAATGCAACACATACAGGATGCAATTAGGGTAGGCTCGGCTAACCTAAACATGGCATGTGAAATGCGATCAATTGGTGCACGTATTCAATTTGGAATTGAAGTACAAATGCAGTTAGCATGATGCGCCGAGCCTGGTGCATGTAAGACAAATGTATGGATGCACGCATGCATAGCATAAGGTGTGCTAATTTAAACATGCCCTAATCTACCATCATAAGCGGGTAAATAAAAGGGAAGAAAGAAGTGGGGGTTGGAAGACATGCACACACACGCACCCACACTTATTACAGATTCGCCCTCGCCTGGAGGGACTAAATAAATATTACAGATAATTAACCTACAAGCTAATTAAATATTACAATCCATCTAATTAGCTAAGCAAATTGACTAATCTAGGGAAAACAGTAAACCGCCTCGGGAGGAGAGCCTGATGCAATGCATGCTCGGTCTTGCTCAGAAGTACACTGCCATGCGCAAGCTGCCTCTGTTTCCCCTGCTATACTCCTCTGAAGACTGTCAAAGTCTCAGGATGCGCTTACTGGATGTTGAGGAGTGCCAACGGCTGGAGGGAATCATCACCGACTGTGATTTGGTGTCCATCGGCACACAATGAGTCCATCGGCCACCGATTTATTGCCGGTCGGCACTCTATGCAGTCGATCGGCAAGAAGTTCCTCTGAGAACTGTTTGATGTGAAGAGAGACGAGCTTTGCATGGCAATGCAATTCAAGCCATATATGCACCAACCATGTCCCTTATCATGTGTATGACTCAAAGGGACATGGTCCTTGGTTCTCGGACCATCAATCGCGCATTTCCATGCGTGATGGCCCAAGAGACCAAGTAGTGCATGTTGATGTCAAATGTGATGCAAACCAACAAACCAAAGCCTAATTTCTATCACTGGATCAAGGAACAAGACATGCATGCTAGATGCAATGCAACCTAGGCATGCAAGCTAAGGATACAACATGGGCATACAAGGTATACATGCAAACATGCAAACAAACATGCAAGGTAAGCATGCGAGCAAGCATATGATGGACTTAAACATGATTTAGGCAGCTCTAATTAGGCCCAAAACAGTGGCCATAATGCTAAGTTCGTGAAGGCAAATATACATACAAGCATGCATGGATACATGGTTCAAGACTTAAGCATAATGAAGCAACTTTCAAGCACACTCAAAAGGGAGAAACATGGACTTATGGCATGCATACTAGACTCTGAAAATCATGCTAAAATGGTGCCAAACCAATTAAACAAAGCAAGCATATCATGCAATTAAGGTCCAAAACCTAAGGCTCACCAAAGAGGCATTGGACTACACTTATCAAGACCAAACATGGCATGAATTTAATGACCAAGACAGAGTTTTATCACATAAAACAAAGCCCAAAAGACCACTTAGATGGCATCTAAATGACTTGAATTCAAAAGCATGCACAATGACCAAACATGGAACATACAAGACAAGCTTTCAAAGCTTCAAAGAGGCATCCAAGGCAAGCATACAAGCATGTCAAAGGGACTGAAATAACACGGCAAATGGTCCCAACCCACTAAATTAAGGCAAGGATGCATGCTATACATTCACACACTTAAGGCTAACAAACCAAAAATGCAAAGGGGCTATACTAAGCATGCCAAAGTCGACCCAAACAACTAAGGATAGACCTCAAACATAGCAAAATAAGCACAAAAGCTTCACAAAGCCAAGCCTAAAACATGCTAGAACAAGGGCTTACAACCTAAGGCATGTTAAAGCAACAACAAGGCATTACATGGCATGTATGCTAAGCAAGCATGGTGCACCAAAACCAACATACAACAATGCTATTTCATGGCAAAATAAGCATAAATAATAGCCAAGGCATGGTCAACATGAGGCTTAGCTAGGTGCTCATTAAAGAGGCAAAAATGGCCCTTTTCAAGGACAATAAGGAGAGGGGGTGGCCCTCTCCTTCTTGGGACTTCAAGGAACCATCCTTACCACTGAAATCCCTCAAGATTTCAGTGGTGAGGAGGCCCAAACACTAAAGTCCCGGAGCTCACTCAAAATAGCACAAAATGGAGCCCCTCAAGGCTTAAGAGGGGTCAAACACCTCCAAACCACAAAACACTCTAAACAAACTATTTAGAGGGCCCAAGAACAGAACTTTTTTATATTATACACTAAGCTCAAAAACAGTTCTAAGATAGGCAAAAATAGTATGCAAGAATGAGGTAAAAAGGGGTAAGATTGTTACCCTTGAAGAACCTCTTCACAAATGGTGGACCAGCCCCTTCCTTGAGCTCAAAACAGCTCCAAAGCTTCAAGAACAAACCTCTGGTCCTTCACAAACTAAGAGAAGGTGTAACACTATGTGTTTGTGTGCAATAGTAAACCTAAACACACACAAATACAAGAGAATGAGAGATATAGATATAGGATAGATACAAAACCATAAACCTAGAACCAGAGCTTCTCTCACAACCTTTCTAACCTTTTTTGTCTAACCCTCAAGCCAAGAGAGGAGGGCTCCTCTTATAGAGAAGCCAATCTTGTAAAGTTTACCAAGGAAGCTAACAAGAAGGCCATCCCTCCATACACGTGTATGGAGGGGAACAAAATGCAATACAGCTGTATTAAAATATCTGCAAAAGCAGATGAACAGTAGTCGGCTGCTCAAAATTGCCATTTTGACAAAATGGACTGCTAACCGGCAACAAAGAATGCCGACCGGCAATATACGTTGCCGATGGAAATACAATACCAGCCGGTGGCCTCTAGCCATGGCCGGTGATGTGTGGAGATGCCTCACAAGGTATTCCCTGCCCCTCTAAGGCAAAACATAAGTGTTTGGTGCAAAACTAGACACTAAATAGTCGAGTTCGGAGATCCTGAGGCAAGGCGCATAGCCGAAACCTCCGGGAACTCCAAACGAACACAAACATGGATGATCACCGGGTGTTCAAACGGTAACGTCCAAGTCTTGAGGACGGTCAAAAATGGGGTGTCTACAGGCAACTTCTTTGTCTGAGCCTTGCCTTATTTTTTTGAGTTCTCCCCGCTGAGCCGAGCGAGAAGGTCCTCCACAAGCCAGCGTGCCAGCAATAACTCTGATCTCTCCCACAGGGAGGGGCGGGGTTACCTTGTGCCCGGGATTGCTGTGGAGGGCGATCATGACCTTGATTGGGTTGTGCAGGTTGCTAGAGAGGGGTGCGCCGGCGGTTGTTTTTGATAGGTTCAGTCCTTTGCCTCTACTGAGGGCGAGCTTCCGTGAATCGACTGAGATGTCCCCGACGTATCAAGCCCTCAACTTGGTCTTTGAGGTGAACACACTCTTCCGTGTTATGGTCGTGGTCCTGATGAAAGCAGCAGTATTTGGACTGGTCTAGCCGGTTGGAAGGAGACCGTGACGGTTGGGGCCATTTTAGGGGATAATCATGTTGAATCTGGTTTAAGACTTGTTCCATGGGGGAGTTGAGGGGTGTGTACCATTCGAACCGGCCGGGAGGTCGAACTGGAGCCGGTCGGTTGGCTCGGGGTGATCGGTTAGTATACTGTGGTGTTTGGTGATTGTACTGGGTGTTTCTGGTTTCTGAGTTCTTTCTCTTCTCTCTGAGGGTTGGGTTTTTGGCTGTAGGATCTTGTCGGGCGGCTAGGGAATCTTCGGCGTTCATGTATTTTTCGACTTTAGAAAGTAGGGCTGCCATGGAGGTCGGGGAGTTTTCAGAGAGGGAGAAAAGGAAATCAAATGATCGTAGGCCGGCCATAAACGCTGTGAGGATGACCTTGTCATCGTTTTCCGCTACCTGCAGGGCTTCGGTGTTGAAGCGGGTGACAAAGCTGCGTAACGACTCCCCCTTAGTCTGACGGATATTGAGGAGCTGGGTTGCCAGACGCCACTAGCGCTGGGCTCTAATGAAATGGCTGAGAAAGGAGTCACTGAGGTGCTGGAAAGTAGAAACAGAGTCTGCTGGCAGTTGACCAAACCAGAGTCGAGCCGACCCCTTGAGTGTTATGGGGAAAGCCCGACACATGATTTCGTCAAGGAATGCATGGAGGATCATGAGTGTTCTGTAGGTTTCCAAGTGATAGACTGGGTCCGTTGTGCCGTCAAAAGAGTCGATCGTGGGCATTTTGAACTTAGGGGGTAGAGGTTTGTCCCTGATGGATGCAATAAATGGGGAGTTGGCTATGGTAGATGGTTTATGCTGTATGTTCTGCATGACTCCTTGGAGCTGGAGCTTCTTGGCTCGGAGTTCTGCATCCCAAAGAGGGATGTTGTCACCACCAGAGGGCAGCTGGGGCTGGACGCTATTGGCCTCTCCTTCAGGGGTTGGTGCCGGGACTGATGGATGCGGGGCCCGGGGTGGCAGGTTTATATCCGGGGGAGGGGCTCGCAAGCCTTCCAAGTTGGGTGGATGGGGCTGCTGGATAGTGTGGCTTGGGGCTCGTTCTTGATTGGGTAGGATATCTGGAGGTAGTGGAGGGGGCACAGGAAGGTTTCTTTGGAGTAGAGCGTTAATTACGGCTTGGTTTTGCTTGGCCAGGCGATTAATGCTGTTGGTGAGTTCAGTGAAATACTGTGGTGGGCTGTTTGGATTGGTAGGGTCGGTTTGGTGGTCGGCAACATTGTGGTGAGAAGCCATGGGTCTAGTCGTGACCATCCACCTCGATGGGTGGTAGGAAAGGGTTATTGGAAAAGGGTCTCCGGCGACAATGAACACAATTGGCGCGCGAAACAAAAGGTTTTTCCCACAAACGGCGTCAACTGATAATACAGCATGTTCTGGATAGAACGGGTCGGATTGATCCACGCTTCCCAGACTTGAGCCTGAGGTACCAAGCCCACCAGAAGACCTACACAAGAGTTCAACGGGGAACGGGGAGTCCTCCAGCTAACTCTCCGACGAGCAAGTTAAAAAGAGAAGTGGAATGTAGAGATAGATTAGAGATAGAAAGCTTAACCTTCTTCCTGTCTTCGACGTCTGCTTATATCCTCTGGTAATCATTTCGCTGTCTCTTCCGACCTGCCATCTTGGCCGAAAGTCTATGTTCTAGCTTGCCTTGTTCATGGTGAGGCCGTTTTGTCTTGACAGGGAGGGCTTATCGCAATAAATGCTGTAAGGACCTTCATTAATGGCTGATGTTCAGTGCAATAACTTTACAGGATCTTTGTCTACTTATGTGGCTTGTCCTTCACTTGCCATGTGTCTAGGTGTCATTGGTTCTTAGTGCCATGTTGAGTTCCAGCAACGCTGAGCTTTAGTATTTGGATTATGTATTAGGCCCTACGTGGTGGGCTATAACCTTTATGGGCTTGCCCATGTCAATTTTAATTGACTCAATTTTTATCTATAATTTTAGATTTTGTGTTGATTTGATCTAATTGATAATATCGGTAAGGTTATTGACATAAAGTTTTCATTGAATCCATTGCGGTTAAGTCACTAAATTGAGTAAATTTATAATTTTATTCCTAAAAGTATACACGTTGCTCATGTGCACACCTATCATAAAACATGCTAAAATTGGAAATAATTTGACCAATTTGACACAAAAGAAAAAATTTACAGTAAAAAAGTATAGGAACTAACAATATAATTTTTTTAAATAAAAAATATTATAATAATAATAAAAATAATGATGAAAAGAGAAATTTATAGGGAAATACTACATAGTGGAACCAAAAAATAAAAAATAAAAAAAATACACAAACATGGATTCACGGGCACTCTATTAAAGAATAACTTGCACTCCTCATATTTTTATAATTTTTTTTATTTGTCTCCTTATGCTATGATTCTCCTAAATTTATATAGACAGCACATGTGCAATAATAAAAGGATGATGGTGTAAGATGATTGGATAGTCCAACAGTTTGAGTTTGGTTTGGTTTGGCTGGTAGACTCTCTTCGTCACAGTATCCTTCTGATCTGATCGGATTTTGTATCAGTTTTTATTTTTATTTTTAAATTTTGCCTCCCATACTTTTTTTTTCTCAGTATGGGCAGCAGATTGTTCAAACCCCACACTATGTGACTTCACAAGCCATTCTTGTATTATTTTCTCTCATGTGACTTCACATTGCGAAAAACAACGAAAAGGCTAACTTACACTGATTTTTAATGAAATTTAGAAAAAAATATAACTAATTTTATAATTTTGATATAATTATATATATATATATATTTTTTTTTTGTAAAATTAAATAAACTAAAACTAATACAAATGCTCTGAAGACACACAGATCCACAAATATATTTCAATGTAAAAGAGATGACAATATTATTTTTTCATTTAAACGTCTGACTAATATTGATAAAAAAAAGGAGGCTAATTATTATATGAAATAAAATCTTAAAGGAGTTAAGTGTAATTTGACCAAATTTGTAGGTTTGGTTTCTGTTTCTGAAAAAAATTTCAGAAATTTTCTCTACCAAACAAATTTTTCCAAAAAAATTTCCCAAAACACACAAACCAAACAAGTTTTCCAAACAAATCTCTCTCACACACACATCAAATCAATCACTTTTTCCAAAATTCTCTCTCAAAACAATTTTCTAAAACAAATTTTCCAAAAAACCAAACCAAACATGTTTTCGTACTTTTTATCTCTAAAACACATCTCTCAAACACAAACCAAACATACCCATTATATTTTCTTCAAATATCAAGGGATGTTAATGCAATTTATCCACAAAAAAAAAATAGTAAATCCATTTATAAATAGAATTAACAATTTTTAAAGGTGCACTTATCAATAAGTCTCATACACAAAATTCAAAACTTATCTTATCCCAAAACAAAATATTTGTACTAATTAGTCCTACATATTTTCAAGGAAAAATTATTTATAAGTCCTATTAGGGAGACTTGTGCTACATATGGTCCTACTAAAAAACTTATGTTTCCATAAGTTCTACGTGAAGTTTGTTGACACATTTACCCTCAATATTAGTTGTTAATATCATAAATAATGGTAAAACCATATATAGGAAATTGAATGTTACCATAGATTAAGTTTGCGAAATGTAACGTGACACCTACATAAACGTAACGTAACGTGACCATATCAGATGGGACATTACACAAACATAACGCGGCACTATAACGTGACACCTACATAAACGTAACGTAACGTGTCACGTTCCGTTTTGCAAACTTACTAGGTTTTTCATTTTTTAAATTGAATGTGAAAATGTTATTTGTTTGTGTATTTTGAAATTCACATTCATATAGATATGATCTATGGTAACATTCAATTTCCTATATAGGAAATTGAATGTTACCATAGATTAAGTTTGCGAAACGTAATGTGACACTTACATAAATGTAACGTAACATGACCACAGTAGATGGGACATTACATAAATGTAACGTGACGTGACACCTACATAAACGTAACGTAACGTGACACCTTCATAAATGTAACGTGACATCTACATAAACGTAACGTAACGTGTCACGTTACGTTTCGCAAATAGGATCTTGTGGAATACATTCTTATCTAAATAGGACTTGAGACTCTATAAGAAATTACACAGGACTTAACATAGCATAAGTATCCGAAATAGGACTTATAAATAAGTCTCCATATTTTTAATTGTTACCAAAAATATTTTATTTTTATTTTTTTTGTAAACTTAAAAACACTACTACATTCTACCACCATCAAATTTCCTTCAGATGATCACTGGAAACTCGTCAAAATGTTCAACATCATCGGGAAGTCACCGAAGTATCATCGAAAGTTCACTATAATGTTCTAAATGTCACAAGAAGTCGCCAAAATGTCTAAAATATTCGCTGAACGTCAAGAATATCATCAGAGACTTACAAAAATGTCCAGAATATTACTTGAAAAAATAAATAAATGTAGAAATTAGAGTGAAAAAATATAACAAATTGTGTTAAATATTGATAAATTGAAAGAAAAAAAAAATAACAACAAACAACAACAGCGAAAAAAAAAACATATATTATTTTTCAATTATTGTAGGATTTAAGCAAATAATCTCCAATATTGATCAAACTAAAAAGCAAGTTTGAAATAGTAAAATGTTATAGTTTCAGAGTATGATTCTATTAAGCATTTATCTTTATTAATCAAATTAGAAAACATGTTAGGAAACTACAAAATTTTAAAGTATGATTCATTTCAGCACCAAAAAAATTGAAACTGTAAAATCTTACAGTTTTCACCCTTTGTAATTAAAACTCGAAAACAATTGTTTAGAAATTGAAAATTTTCTCCATTAAAACATGAAAATAGAAGTGTGTAGTAGAGAAAAGGTAGAAAAATTAAGGGATCGAATGAGAGAAACAAAAATATGGAGAAAATTGTACTCTAGCAACTATTTTTGGTGTAGATCTACTTGGACCTGAGGTATTCACCGGAAACTTTTCTCCTTCACCGTCGATGAAGGTGAAGTAAGGAGTTGGGGATCGATAGTTGCCGGTGAACCCTAATCAATGGTGGTCGTCGATTGCCGGTGACTATATATCAGAAAGAGAAAGAGAAGAAATAAGGCGTGGTCGCTAGTCACCAGAAATCAAGAAGAGAAAGATGCGGAGAAGAACGAATGCGTAGAGAAGTACAAAGAAGAAAAATACATAGTGGACTTTTGAGAGTATTCAAATAGGACTTCCAAGTAATTTGTCCATTTTTAAAACAAATTATTTTGTAATTGCAAACTAAATTCTTGAATCAAAATAAGTGCCTACTGATTTGTTTGATTAAGGGATTGTTTGGAAAGACCTACCGTAATAAACTTTTTTATCTTTTTATTTTTTTTGGGTCACATCACCTCTTTATTTTTCTGTACATATTTTTCATAAAAAGTCAAAAAGTATACTTATTTAATACTTCCCAAACGACCCCTAAGTTTTTAGAAACTGTTTTTGAAAAAAAATTCAAAAATTAGTTTGGTGAAAAAATAAATTAAAAAAACTCATTATTTTCATATAGTTTTTTCTTTTTTGGGATGAAAACCATTATAAAAAATTCACAAATAAATTTTTTAGTATTTAAATTTGTTAAACTAGTGTAAAATTTTTTAAATAGTTTCAGAAGAAAATTTTTAAGACTCAACAAAACATTTAAATTTGGATTGCTTTTTAGAGAATTTTCGTTTGTATCAATTGTCTTGCCTTTGAAAATAAGAAACAATTGGAAATACTTGCATGTGGCACCTGAAAACTGAACATTTTTTTAATTTTATTTTATTTTATTTTTTTTATGGAGGAAAAGAAACTTAAACTTGAAAGTTGGAAATTTTGGAGGAAAAATAAAGCAAAATTTCACTTTATTTCTTTATGATTTATTTTATATGCGGTTTGTCTATAACTTTTTCTGATTTGTATACTAACATGTATTGTTAGATATTCTGTTAAGTTAATTGTAAGTGTGAATTATGTGTTTGAATATGAAGGGAGTTATGTGAAAAAAAGGGTAAAGTATATTTGAATCTCAAGAAAATGATAAAAATGGTTATAATTTATGCAATAAGATTATTTATACACAAAATTATTTTAATCTTGTTGTTTAAGTGGTTAAAGATATTAGGGCGGTTTAAAAATCCGTTCAAACCGGTAATTCGAACCAAATCAGATCGAATCGTACAGTTTGGTTCGGTTTTATTAAGAACTGGTTTGGTTTCGGTTTAAAAAATATGAGAACCGTAAAAACGGTTTAGTTAATGGATTTTATGAAAAAACTATGGTTCGAACCGAACCGAACCGAACCGAATTTTAAAAGATATATATAATATCAAGTTTTATTTTTATTAATTGATTTTTTTGTAATTTTAATGATATTAGGATGTTATAGATATGTAATGTTGAGTAATGTCTTAATATTATTAGTTTTTATCATGAGTTAAATGTAATTAGTTTGAGTAATTATTTTACTAATATTAACAATTTATTCTTATGTTTGAAACCGTGATCCAAACCGAAACTGAACCGTTATTTCGGTTTGGTTCTGGTCCACTTTTACAAGTGGAATGGTCCGGTCTGGTTTTTAAAATCACAGAACCGTTAGGATCAGTTCGATTCTTGAATTTTCTCAAAACCGAACCAATCCGAACCCTAAAAGATATAGATGGTGCACCTTACACTACAACATATAAGAGTTTTAGAGACCAAATATTTTGGACTCTAAAAGTGAAAATTTTGTTACGAAAAACATTTAGGGACTAATTTCTATCGTCATGAGAATAATCGCTAAAAGGTCATTCCAAAAAGTCAAAAACAAGGCTTTTAGCGACAAAATTTTGAAAATGTCACTAATAAATAGACTTTTAGGAACAAAATAATTTTGTTTCAAAATGGTTTATTTTTTGAGACAAAAAATTTGGTCCCAAAAGGACAATAATTCATCACTAATGTCTAATTTTCGTTACTAAAAATATAATAACGATACTTTTCACAACAAAAATATTTGGTTCTTAAAAAATAACTTTATTCCTAAATTTTGGTCTCTAAAATCTTAATTTTTTGTAGTGTTAATTAACAAATCACATGAAATTATGAGATTATTTTCAAATTTTAAAAATAAACCATACAAAGTAAACGACATGGATGTGATGTAAAATTTACCCAAAAAACAATAATTTTAAAAAGTTTAGATGAAATTTTTTATTTTGGAGATTACCCAACTTATTAAAGGTTATAAATATATTTATCTATAATATCTGTTGTGGAGAAGTGGTTTGGAAATACCTTTCTGATCCTGGGAAACGCTCGTGATCCTTTTTTAGTCACCTGAAGAGGAGTAAACACTCCGGTCGGGGGTGCCAGAATTAGCACTCCAACAGACAAGTCAGTCTCAACGTACAAAAATGCTTATATTCTAAGTTTAGCACAACAATTCTCACATACCTTTCTTAGTCTGTTGTTTCTTTATTTATACTTGCTTCCTGGGCCTCGTGGCCAGGCCCACTTGTTACTCATTATCCTCTTAGTTACTCGGCTCTATAGTTCAGTATCTATTCAGCCTATCTATTATATTCGGCATCCTTATCTTGCAGGGTAAAGCCATGTAATATCTGTCTTCTAGAGTACGCTTCTGATTATTCCAATTATCCGGCTCCCACAATTGCCCCCCGAACACCTCGCTAGTATCAGTTAGTCGGCGTGTTTGGCTAAAAGTCAAAAATTCAGTGGTTAATCCTCTTCCCGATGCGTGTCAGAACGCGTATGTGTTTTTGGGTCATTGCAACGCTTTCCCGCTCCATTCGTGCTTCTCTCACATTTATTACGATTTGAAACTTAAGTCCCTTCGAAAACATGCTTTTTCGAATATTTGAATCTCCTGGACTGCCAGTCGGTATCTCTTCTTCGACGCGTTTTCTGCAACTCCTATCCGTTCTCTCCTTGTCTCCTTTGCCTTTTGTAAGTTCTTTTCTCTTCTCCTTGCAATCCTATTTTCCGTTCTTATTTTTGATTTAGAATATCCTTGAGTCCTTACTAGAATGACTAAGCATTTGAAAGACCTCCTTTCCGAGGGTCGAATTTTTGGGTTCCGAAGACATTTTTCTATCCCTGAGGATGTCCATCTTTCTCTGGTAACGGACAATACCCTTGATATGGAGAGGGACGACCCAAATAAAATCATCTTCCCTCTCCTGTCTATTGCGGAGGGCAGAGTTCGCTTTCCTCTACACCCCTTTCTCAGGGTCGTCCTTCGCTATTGGAGTCTGAATCCTTCGCAACCCAATGTGAATTTTTTTCGAATCGTAATGGGAATCGTAGAGTTGAACCAACGTCTCAGGATCAACCTTGGCATTGCTGCGATTCGGCACTGCTATGCTTTAGCCAAATCCTCCAGTCAGCTTGGGCGCTACTTTCTCAGGGCCAAGGACACCAACCATCACTTGGTAACGATGCTTGCCAGCTCTAGCAAACGAGTTGACGATGTAATGGTCAATGTCCGAGGCAACTGGGAGTTCGGCGAAGGCGAAGATCGCTTAGACCCTATTCCCAGACGGAGGGGTGAATTAGGTTGCCGTGTAACTCCTTGTTTGTTGATCTTTCTTTTATGCGGCTTTTTCTCCAAGCCTTACCCTTTGTTCTTGCAGGCAATAAGTTGAAGAGGATTTTGACCTCGGCTGATGATGCGGTCCTTGCGGAGATTAAAACTGCACTAAAGTACTTTGGCCGTCTAAATGTACAAAAGCAAGAGAGGGCTGCCCATATTCTCCTACGGTACGAGCCTACCTACACTATGTTCTTGGCCCCGGACGACATCCCGATCCCAACTGGTGAACAACACCTTACGGCTCTTGTCTTCCCCAGTTTCAAGATCCTTAGGCAAATTGGTCTCGAAGCTTCTGATTCGGAGCAAGGCTTAGAGCCGGTTGTCGAGGTAGATGCCGAATTAACGAGGGAGTTCGCTGCCGAGGCTGAAGAGGTCGACGAAGCTCTAAAATCAGCGTTTGAGGTAGCCGGTCTTAACCAGCCTAACTCACCGTCCACTTCGGGTCGGACGGAGTTTTCCTTCGGAGATATTTTTACAAACTTGGGAGACCTTCCCGGCACTTTTTCAAAAGGCATGGCTGGGGAGAATCTCACGCAGATGGCGAGAAAGAGAAATGCCGAGCGAATGGCCGCTCGAAAGAAAGCCGAGGCCGCTCGTTTTGAGCCTGCCCCGATTGAATCTTTACAACCGGTTACTGGAGAAGAAATGGCTCAAGTTGTTGTGGCCGAGACGGAGAAATTTGAAAGTTACGGAAGAACGACTAGTTTCAGAAGAGCGGGGCGAAAAACATTCCGCCGAGGGAGAGGCCAGCTCAGAGGATAGCCCTGCTGACAAATGGCCTCGCTTAGAAGAGTCCGGCGTGGTTGTCCCCTTCGTCGTTCAACCAAAGATCAAAGATACGCCAATCTCCTCTGACGCATCTGCCATGAAGGATCTAGCCGTGGCGTTGAGCTTGGCTGCCTCAGTTTCGCTACCGGCTGACAAGGCCACATTTCGAGAAGAGCCGGATTTGGTAACTATAGCGTTCGCTGCCCAGTCGGCCTTTCTGGTATGTATACGATACTTTCTTTTTTGCTCGTTCGGTTTGGTTTGCATACGATGTTGTTTGATGTGGTGATCCAAACTTGTTTTGTAGACGGTTGGAAGGATAGCCGAACTAGGCCGCCGGCAGTGTGATGCCATTGAAAGAATCGGCCGCTTAAAGTCTGAAGCTGAAGGTGAAAGAAGCAGGGCTGAGTTCGAGGCGATGAGAGCCGCAATGGAAAGTGCTCAAGCTGAAGCTGAAAATGAGAGGGCTCGGACTGCTGACCAACTCAGATCCGAAGCCGAGGATAGGGTGAACGCGAGTGAGGAGTTGCTCAGGTTAGCCCAGGAGGCGCTTTCCAAGGCAGAGGCCGAGTTAGAAACATTGAAGGCGGCCAAGGAAAAAGCCAAATTTGTAGCTTCTACGGCGCTAGAAGCTAGGAAAAGCACCACATTGAAGGAATACGTAGATGAGGTCCCCAAATTCGAGAATCGGGGATTCAAACATGGGTGGCTCAAAGCCCTTGCTGCTGCTGGAGTTATATTGGCCTTGCCAATTCCATACGAGCAAGTGGACGTTGAGCCACTTGAGTCTGATCCCGAGGATTGATCTGGGAGACATTCTAGTTTTATTAGGTATCTTTAATTTCAATGTACGTTTTTGTTTAGTGGATTCAAGGTAATTTTCATGTATAAATTAGTTACTATCCGCGCTCAATTTATTAATGAAAATTTCCATCCCGTTTCACTGTTACTTGTACGCAGTTTTTGATATTAATGAAGGGTTTTGCCTTCCACTACTTTGGATAAAATGATTACTGTCTGTTGTGCCTTCTAACTATCGATCGGATAATAGTGTAATCTTGGCCATTATATTAGTTTAATTTCAATTTATCCAGACAAGTAAATCGACTATTGGTGCCGAATAGGACTAGTAAATCGATTCATGAAGCAGCACTCAAGCTGAATATATTAATGAATCTGCCCTTGCCCCAGCTGCTTCATGAATGTGAAACGCCGAATAATACAATATTGATGAGTGTATTCGTGAAGCGACTGCGGCACTCAAGCCAAATAGATTGATGAATCTGCCCTTGCCCCAGCTACTTCATGAATGTGAAACGCCGAATAACACCATATTGATGAGTGTATTCGTGAAGCGGCTGTGGCACTCAAGCCGAATAGATTGATGAATCTGCCCTTGCCTCAGCTACTTCATGAATTTGAAACGCCGAATAACACAATATTGATGAGTGTATTCGTGAAGCGGCTACGGCACTCAAGCCGAATAGATTGATGAATCTGCTTTTACCCAAGCTGCTTCATGAATTTGAAATGCCGAATAACACAATATTGATGAGTGTATTCGTAAAGCGGCTGCGGCACTCAAGCCGAATAGATTGATGACTCTGCCCTTGCCCCAGCTGCTTCATGAATGTGAAACGCCGAATAACACAATATTGATGAGTGTATTCGTGAAGCGGCTGCGGCACTCAAGCCGAATAGATTGAAGAATCTGCCCTTGCCCCAGCTGAATCATGAATTTGAAATGCCGAATAACACAATATTGATGAGTGTATTCGTGAAGCGGCTGCGGCACTCAAGCTGAATAGATTGATGAATCTGCCCTTACGGAAGTTAAGACTGCCTAATAACAGTATTTAATGAGATTGCCTTAGAAGCGCTGCCCTTGTAGGGAATAAATGAATGAAGGTCCTATTTAAGTGCTCAGCGAGCAACTCAGTCCAGGTCTTTGATGAAGGATAAACAAACGTGAATGTCGAATAGACTCTTTTTTAACAACAAAGGGGAAGCGAGGACGCTAGCCGAGCTAGGAGGAGACATGAATCGAAGTGGCGAACCTTCGCGCTCGGGAGGTAGGATTTCAAGGGATCGGAAGAGACGTCAATCTCCTCGTCGTTGAAGTAGGTCGCCCAGGAGGGACAAGGAGCCACAGGGCAAATCCCCGCAACCTCGTTCTGGAAGGGAGCCTGGTGAGAACCCACGCCCATTGAGTTTTGCAGTCTTCGTGGGGAATAGGCCCATAACAGATGCGGACTCGATCGTTCGAGATTCAAGTGTGGTAGTCGAATTTGCTCGACAGATTTTTTCTCCCGAGGTCCAGCAGTCGATGGTAGGTCGGCAGGACTTCGAAGTGTTTCGTGAAGGCATTCACGGTACAGTGAAGGGGCTCTATACCGCCTACGAAATTGGCATGCGTTTCCGTGCTTCCCGCCGAGAAATAGAGAAGTAGGATGAACGCATCCGAAGTTTGGAGGCTCGCGCGGAAGCGGCTGAGCGTGAGCTAAGGAAGGTTAAGGTCGTTCAGGCACAACCCGTCGGACAGGCTAACCCAATCGTGGAAGAAAGGGTCACCCAGCGGCTTATCAGTACCGCGCTCGCCGATCGCGATACGACGAGCATGTTCGCGATGGAATCCGCGAAAGGGAGGGCCTATGAAAAAGGCTTCTACGAAGGCCGGAAAGTAGGGATACAGAAGGCCGAGGAAAAGCTCATCGAAGAAGTTTGCCGATGCAAAAATCGTGGATTTAAGCATGGTTGGATCAAGGCGCTTCAGGCTGAGGAAGCTCTCTGAGCAGTGGGCGTCGATTCGGTATTGCCACTGTACCAACGTAACCATTTTCCGTTTTCCGCCTTTGAAGTCGAGCAGAGTGAGGATGAGGGCGACGCTGTATAAAAATACTCAATGTAACGTTCGAACGCAGATCGCGTTGGTAACTATGTAATTATTGCCTAATTGAATAAAACGTTTTATTTTAAATGTTTCATTGTAATTTTCATTCGGCACACACGTGTTTGTATGTGTTTCATTGTATATAAATTGACCGACTTGAATCAACTAGGCATTTTAATTCTGAATGGTTATAGGCCGGCTTGTCACGAGCATTCTTCATTAAATATATTTTTGGCATGTCACGCAAGGTCAATTGCGCCGATAAGGTTCCGAATTCGGAGGCTTAACCGGCCCAAATGTGTCATGCACCAGGGGCTCCGAATCCGAAGACGGTCAGTGTCACGACCCAAACCCGCCCCTATAGGTTTAGCATCGCAACCGGCCAGTAATCCTTGGATTACCGAAGGCCTCTGAACAGATAAGCATATGATAAGGGGCTAGCGGAAGCAATATACAAAAATAATAATTGTCCAATGAGCTGTGTTGACTTACATGAAACAGTATATTTTAAAACTTTAATTACATAACCAGTAGTCAACCATATATTATATTATACCCACACACGTACAAGTTCTTAAGTACAGCCAACATGATAAAAACAAGTCTCATGCATAAACAGACTAAATAAACTTGATCCCAAGACACTTTGGGAACCTCCTCGTGAGGCACAAAGGTTGGCTGACAACAGAACACAGTCCCCCACAAAACCTTCGGGCTTGCACTCCAGAATGCTCACCTATATACATATATATACAAACAGTGAGCTAAAGCCCAGTGAATAACATTAAGGTAAAGGGGTTAGTGAACGAAATCCGAACATTTTATATGTACAAAACAGATCATAGCATAATTATAGTCATCTCATATCAGAACATAATAATGGCATATTCCATAGAACACATCACATATCACATAACGTCTTCCGACTAGAGTAACCGGTCCCGGACACCGATTAAACAAACACCACAATGAAGTGGCTAGCGAGATCTCGTAAATGTCATGGACCCGCATTTTCATGCCGTCCCCCATGACTTGGGACTATCTATGGATGCCATAATAGATTTCAAACATGGATCTTCGTTCACAGAAACATATCTCATTTCAGAATTCATAGCTTGATATATCACATTTGGAACATAATTTCATATCAACGTATCTTTACGATAACGTTACTCACAGTGGTTCCGGAGATGGTCAATCACTTCTCGGACGTTGACCTACAATCACAAAGACACATAACACAACGTATCTCATCATTACACATGTACTTGGCCAACACGGCTTAGCTTTCATTACGTTGGTTCATGTTCATTCTTAACACATGGCTTAGAACACACACACCCTTGCAATCTCTTAGTGTGATTCATTCTTATTACAATGCTCAAGTCACATACACACTTGCCATTCTTTATCTTAGTATGCGTTTCTAGCCCATAACCTCATTACTATAGCTTAATTAAGGCTTAGGAATGCCTAAGATGCAATGTGGTTGTCAAAACATGCCTTGGAACACTCAGGCAAAATTTCAGAATTTTAAGTCCTCGCTCGAGCGAGCATGCAAAAATGTGACTGGTCGCTCGAGCGATCTGTAAATGATGCAAACTTTTGGAAGCTTGAAATTTACGCTCGAGCGAAGAGCACGATCTCAGAGTGGTTGCTCAAGCGAGAATTCCTTCGCTCGAGCGAGGTTGTAGAATCTGGAATTTCCAGGTTGCACCTCCAAGTTCAAATTCGACATTCAACCTTTCAAAACTCATCTCTTGGGCCTTAAAACTTGAGATAACCCAGAAAACTTGTAGAATATGAAAGTTTAAAGATCAATTTATAAAATCATGGCCCAAGGTTTGTCAAAACTCACAATTTCAACTTGAATTTCAAGAAGTAAGACATGCATGTGAATTCTTTAAAACTCTTGTCTTTAAAACTCATGAAACTTGCAATTTGAGCTTCTAAGCCCCATGCATGCAAGAAATCCTTTCCAAAACATGAATTTAAGCTTTAAAACATGATGATTCAAACATGTATGCACCAAATAACTCCCAAAACAAGTTAGATGCTCAAAATCAAACTCAATGACAACCTACTATGTAAATGTATACATGCATGAATTAAAACAACAACCAAGCTCCAAATACATGCTCTAATGAGCCCATCTTTTCAAAAACATGATGAATCCATGGCCTTGAACATAATTATAAACATGCATGGAGATTTTTATGAAATTAACTACAAAATGCAAGAATTTATGCATGCATGCATGATTTGAAACTCAACTCCTCATTCTAAGCTCCATTACATGACTAAACCTATAATCTTCATGAATTCAACAATTAAACATAAAATCTACAAGCATTATAGCTTAGGTTCTTACCTAGAGCCCTCAAATTCTCTTGTTCTAGCACAATCCTTGTTTAATTCAAACTCTAGCCTTCAATCTCTCTTGAATTCTCCTTCCTCTCTCTAAAATTGCACACACTCTCTCTCTCTAAGATGTTATCTCAGAATTTTCCACTAAGGAGATGAAAAATGAGCTCAAAATGAGCTAAAGGGGCTAAAATATGTTTTGTATGGATTTGGCCACTAGGTGGCAAAAGCAGTAAATAAGTCCAACTCTTTAATTAGCTTATTTAATCTAATTTAATCATACCAAATCACATTTTAATTAAATATACCATAAGGTTCTAAAATTCCAATTAACATATTGGTGTAACCAATTTCGTTTTAGGATGCCGATAAGGCCTTCAATTTACTGATTTAACCATTAAACATGAACCGATTATTTAACGATCAACAAATAGGCGACCAATTATGATGCAGACATATTAATCCGTATTTAATCTTATTCACTTAATTAGCATCATTAATTACCGATTAATAGCTAATTACGGGTCGGGGTTATTACAGTCAGCCCATCTATAATTGTTGTTTATATAATTAGGCCATTTTAACTCCAACAAAGCCAAAAATTAATACATGGAGTGGCTGTGGCCAATATCGCTCGGCGTCCGTCTTTTGGTGTTCAACATTAATGAAATTGCCTCGGGGCTACTGCAAGGATTTTAGAAATAACTCGCCTCGGACTTTTCGCTCTAATGGCTTCGCTTACTGTGCTCAGACTCGATTTAAAACGATTTTGTTGCGTGGGGTTAGATAAGTGTGAATGTCAAATGGAGTTTCTCTTTAGCAGTAGAGGAGAAGCTCAGACTCTGGCTGAGCTTGACATTGCAATGAATCGCAGCAGAGAACCCACTCGCGCGGGAGGTAGGGCGTTCAAAAAACGGGAAAAACGTCAGCCTCTAAGTTGTCAAAGTAGATCACTTCGAAGGGAGAAACAGCAATGGCGAAGTTCTTTGCAATCGTGACCGAGAAATGAGGCCAACGTAATGCCGTGATCGTTGAGTATTACTGTTTTCGTGGGAAATTCCTTTCTTGTCTTGGATCTTGGCCTTGACATTGTCTATGGTGTCAAAGGTCCCCACCTCAAGGGTGATTATATCGTCGTTGTGAATCGTGGATTCAAGCGCGGTCAAATCAAAACATTTCAAGTCGCGGGTGCTCTCTGATCAACGGGCGTTGATTCGGCGCTACTGCTTGTACAACGCGACGCCGCATGAGAATAGATATTGTAATGCTTTGAACGCAGATTGCGTTTTTTTGTGATTACTGTTTAATCGAATAAAATGTTTCATTCTAAAAGTTTATCTCATTCTGAATTTTTGTATGCTTAATTAAGCATCTTATTTTGAATGCTGGAACGTCTTGTCTTGTTCATGCTGTTGTACTGGTTCAACCTACATATCCCTGCTTCGATGTGTAAATGTTTTCATTCTGGAGGGTGCTCCGAATTCGGAATATTACTCGGCCCTTGAGCGTCGCTCGGTGGCACTATTTGGTCAGCTGAATTTGGAGGCTTTATCGGCCTAAAGACGTCGTGCGCCGATGGGGTTCCGAATCTAGAGTCTATTTGGCCAATCGTGACATCCACGAAGGGCACTCCGAATCCAGAGGCTTTGTCGGCCCAAAGACGTCATGCGCCGATGGGGCTCCTAATTCGAGACTTTATTTGGCCAATCGTGACATCCACGAAGGGCGCTCCGAATCCGGAGGCTTTATTGGCCCAAAGACGTCATGCGCTGGTGGGGCTCCGAATCTGAAGACTTTATTTGGCCAATCGTGACATCCACGAAGAGCGCTTCGAATCCGGAGGCTTTGTCGGCCCAAAGACGTCATGCGTCGGTGGGGCTCCGAATCCGGAGACTTTATTTGGCCAATCGTGACATCTACGAAGGGCGCTCCGAATCCGGAGGCTTTGTCGGCCCAAAGACATCATGCGCTGGTAGGGCTCCGAATTCGGAGACTTTATTTGGCCAATCGTGACATCCACGAAAGGCGCTCTGAATCTGGAGGCTTTGTCAGCCTAAAGACGTCATGCGCCGATGGGGCTTCGAATCCGGAGACTTTATTTGGCCAATCATGGCATCCACGAAGGGCACTCCGAATCCAGAGGCTTTATCGGCCCAAAGACGTCATGCGCCAGTGGGGCTCTGAATTCGAAGACTTTATTTTAGAACACTTTTGAGCTGGATTGCACAATAAGTAAACAGGAATCTTTGCATTACCGAAATGGAAAGTGTACATGGTCAGCCATTCAGAACCAATATCATTCTCCACAGGTCAGGTTTAATGATAGAATTTGTGCAAGTGCGTTGGGAGCAAGGCCGCACGCCTAATTTGCCATCAACCGGCCTTCTATCATCTGGAAATACCTTCAGCAGCAACTTTCCCGGCGTGCAGCGGCGCAGCTAGACGCGTTGAGTATACGTCTTGGGAAGCTGCTGCTGGTATCGCTTAGAGCTTCCGTGGCTTTTCGTCAGGGAGCCGTCCGAGATCGTTGAGACTCTCTCGATTCGACAATTCAGTGGAGTTGACCTGCATCTCCGTTGGTGTTTTTCCAGAAAGGAGATAGCATGCTTTTGCGGATTGTTAGGAACCACGGATTTGCTTAACGCCGTGTTCGGACGGGAAGCGTAGCAGCTGATGATAGGTGCTTGGCACGGCCTGAATAGTATGCAACCAAGCTCGCCCCATGATGAGGTTATACGGCGAAGGGAGCTTGACGACCAAGAATTCCACATCCACTGTTTGGGAGCCCGCCCGAATGGGTAATGTGATTTTCCCCAACGGGTACTCTGGATTTGCGTTGAATCCGAATAATGGATGAGGAGCCGGAGACAAGTCTGATTCGTTGAAGCCGAGTTTGATGAAGGTCTCGTAATACATGACCTCCGAAGTGCTCCCCTGGTCTATGAGGATGCGTTCAACGGTAAATCGGTTCACGTGTAGCTCAATGACCAATAGATCAATATGGGGGAGTGTTATGCCGATAAGATCGGAATCGTCGAAGATAATACTCGGAGCTTCGTGGGGCTGTTTTGTTTGTGTGTTGCTTTTAGGGGGCTGTATGAATTGCGTGTATGGTACGTGGCATTGGAAGGCTATATATCATATGTATAACGCCGAGGGCAGGTGACTCCTGTTGAAGGGCAACAGTTTTGATTGTGCTCTTCCGGACGTGTTGCTGGAGCCGACCATCTTGCACCAATTCCTCAAGGTGGTCTTTCAAGGCATAGCAACTGTCCGTATCATGACCGTGATCTTTGTGATATTCACAATGCCTGTCCCGCCTTCTCATGTCAGAAGGTCCCACCATCTTGGACTGCCATTTGAAGAACGAAAGATGTTGGATTTTGGACATAATCGAGCTGATTGGCTTTGACAGCTCCGTATATTTCTTGTCGGCGCGCTTTGTGTGCCTGCTATCGACCTGCAGTTGCTCATTTGCTTGGTGTGAGCATTGATCGCTGGAACGGCAAGAATCCCGTCTCTTGTCTCGTTTAACCCGCTGTCATGGTTCAGGGCTCTAAGGTGGTACGGAACTTATTGGTTGAGCGATTTCGGGAGGGGCCGTTTTGTTGGCCACGTGTCCGGCTTTAACCTGCAAGGCGTCATCTTCCACTTTGCAGTATTCCTCTACTTTCTTCATCAACCCCCAGACTGTTTTGGGGGGTCTTCTAGTCAAGGAACTGCGGAGGGCGCTATCTGGGTGTAATCCCATTTTGAAGGCGGTGATGGCCATGGAGTCGTTGCAAGCGTCATCAACAATATTAAAGCATTCCCAATATCGCGCCGAATATGCTCTTAGTGTTTCTCCTGGCAGGATTTGCATTGCCCAGAGAGAGTCAGCTTACTTCGGCTGGACTTCGTTGGTGATGAATCTGGCCCTAAAGGATTTCTATAGTTGGTGGAAGGTTTTGATTGAAGCTGGCTCCAGTTTATAATACCACCTGACTGCCAATGGTCCTAAACTGCTGGGAAATATTCGGCACATGAGGGCCTCGTCGTCTGCATGCAATGTCATGGCTTGCTTGTAGTAGCGGATGTGGTTGGTGGGGTCTGATTTACCATCGTACAAGGTGAACGATGGTGCTTTGAATTTCTTGGGTAGCACAACCTTTGCAATCCGTCATACGAAGGGATCGTGTTGGTCTTCGTCCGAACTGTTCCTTCTTCGCTTGTGCGTTGTACGGGGACATTTTTCGGAAGAACTGGTGGTTTTATGTCGTCCCTTCTTCCTGGGCTCCGGGGATAATGAGTCGGAGTCGCTATCAGTGTCGTGTCGTGCTCGAGGTTGTCGACTACCCGCCTTCGAAGATCGTTCCGGATTTAGGTGCGCAACTAGCTTCGACTTCGCCATTTCCAAGGCCAAATCTTTACGAAGACGTTCGTTCTCAGCGATCATGTTCTCCAACCTCTATTCATTTTGCTTTGCTTGTTCTATGATCGCTTGCATTGTCTTGTGCTCCGAAGTCGAGGGTGAGGCGAAATTCAAGGCATGTCTTGCGGCGATAGTCTCTGTTCCAAGCAAGTTTGTTGGAGTGGTTTCATCTTGCGGTATAGGGTCGACAGTGGTTGTCGGAGGATCTTCCGTCACGCTCGCCATGGATGTGTTTGAGTATTCCCACAGACGGCGCCAATTGTGGAGAAGTGGTTTGGAAATACCCTTCTGATCCTGGGGAACGCTTGTGATCCTCTTCTAGTCACCTGAAAAGGAGTAAACACTCCGGTCGGGGGTGTCGGAATTAGCACTCCAACGGACAAGTTAGTCTCAACGTACAAAAATGCTTATATTCTAAGTTTAGCACAACAATTCTCACATACCTTTCTTAGTCTGTTGTTCCTTTATTTATACTTGTTTCCTGGGCCTCGTGGCCAGGCCCACTTGTCACTCATTATCCTCTTATTTACTTGGCTCCATAGTTCAGTATCTATTCGGCCTATCTATTATATTCGGCATCCTTATCTTGCAGGGTAAAGTTGGGTAATATCTGTCTTCTAGAGTACGCTTCTGATTATTTCAATTATCTGGCTCCCATATCTGTGAATCTTAATAATATTGCCATGAATATTTTATAATTTTATTTATGGCAAGCAACATTTTAAGGGCAAGGTCACTTTCTTTTGTAGGAAAAATCTAAAATATTCAACTAGTCAAACACAAAATGGTCAGACCTTGAATAGTTGGGCTACCCTAATCAGTTAATACTTTCTAATTTTAGCTACTTCACATGCATATTCTTTTCTTGAAAACATTTGAGAAATGACCATTAATGTATTGGTATAACAAAACTGTTCAAGTGTTGCATCTCTAGATTTTTGAACGGAGGTTTTGTGTTCGAATTTATTCAGAAATATCGAACTTTGGATTGTGTTAGCTTAATGTATTAACTTGCTAATATCATATATTGTGTAAAAAATAAAAAGAGCTAATTATTGTTAGTACCATATATTTGTAATTTTATTATTTATTATTTATATAATTGCAGGACATGTGGCACTCTCCTACTCATTTGGAGGTTATGAGAAGTTATGAAATGTGAAAAGAGGATGAAGAACAAAGTGAAGAACATGAAGCATGAAGTGGATGTTGAAGGAAGTTATGGAAGATCATGGAGTATGAAATGGAAGAGGTGGAAGAGTGTGTAATTTTAGGTTGTTTTTTCCTACAAATGTTTGCCTATAAATAGCCATTCATGGCTACATTGTAGAAGGCCTCATCAAATTCAAATCAAAGACAATTAATTTCTATTTTTCTGGTCATTTATATTTTCTGCACTTAATTTTCTATACTTTATTTTATGCACTTTATTTTCGAAGCATAGGAGTAGAGGTGAATTTTCTGTACTTTATTTTATGCAGTTCATTTTCGAACCATAGGAGTAAAGGTAAATTAATGGTTAGTTTGATTATTAACTCGATCATCTTTCTCTGTCTCCTTCCTTTTTTTAATTTTTTTTCTCTACACTTGGCAATTTTGAAGTCCTCTTCATTCAGGTAAAAAAACCGTCAACGCAATTGCTTGATAATTGACTTGAATTTAATCTATAAGAATTTTCAATCCTTACTGACACGCTAGCATTTATGATATTTTTCTTCGTAGAAAAAATAAACCAATAGTTTTTTTTTTTTTCCATTAAGGCCTTTTCAATGCCTACCAAAATTGACTTTTCTTTAGTTTTTAGTTCAATATGAACCTTATCGCACTGGGAGTGCCAAAAAACTATTGAATAAATTAGCCAAAATAATCTTAAATCAAATGAGAGATAAGAAACTGCGGGGACATAATTTTTAAATGACAACACATGGTCGAGGTGTCACCGAAGTGCCAGCCAAGGTACCACGTGTCTTGGTCATGATGCCGAGATGATCTCGGCTATGCCGAGGTTATCACCGAGAATACCGGAATCCAAGATAAGCGGATAAAGAACAATAGTCCTAGAATGGGAGGAGACTTCAGTTTGGGTAGAGATGAGACTCTTAGAGAGCTTATCCTGATCCTATTGGGAGTCCAAGATTAGCAGTAATCCTGAGTCCATTGGAGTTAGGCTTCCATTGGGACTAGGATTGAGTTGGCTATAAAAGAGAGGCACCCCTATGGGTCTAAGGTATGTCTTTTGATGCTCAAGCTAGTGAGTTTAGCACTATTGATTATCTTTGAGAGATATTGAGTACTGACTTGATCATCAGAGTACCCCCGGGTGGCGAACCACCACCGGAGTTTTCTCTTTCTGTTGCAGGTTAGTCAGGTGCCATTTATTCTGCCGGTGCTCTCCAACTGGATACTAAGATTGCAGTGTGGTCAGATTTTCACCCACACAGAAACAAAAAGCATGTCAAATTGTATTGTTCTTCTCTTCTACTCTAAAGCCCGCATAGATAAATTAGTCAGTCAAACGATGGCCACCAATGTTTAACCTTACAATTCAGTGATGGTTGTATTTGGTTCATAAATTTGGGAAGGGAAGTTAAATGTAAGTGAAATGTGAATGAAATATAAACTAAATTTTACCTATGTTTCACACGCATTTTTCTTTTTTTCCAAATCATTCCTTAAATATATGAACCAAACACAACCTAAGAAAATAAACAAATAAAAGAAAATAAGCTTCTGAACAAAAAAATAAAAAGTAAAAAAAGTAAAAGAGCTAGTTAACAAATTTTTAAAGAAGAAAAAAAATACTCCAAAGTTTGATCTTAATGACAAACTAGATCTTAAAATTTTAATTGCTTTTAGTTTATAACAACTCTCCCTCTAAAAAGTGGTTGAATTCACAATTATTATTATTATTATTTTTTTTGTTGATTTGGAAATTTTAAAAACAGTTTTTTTGAGTTTTCAATCAATATTTTTTTAAAAAATTTCGTGACTTTTTTTTAGTATTTTAATATATATATTTTTTGGTTTTAAATTAGGAAATTTATTAGAAAGTCCTATTTTGGAAATTTTTGTGCCATTTGGTTCCACGTTTTAAATGGTTGATTGAGGAGCCCTTATTAGGTGTAGTGTGTGACCAGCAAGTCATTTTTCAAACGCGGATGAGTATTGGATAGACAGATATATCCTCACTAGTTAATTGGGAAAGTTTTTTTTTTCCGAAATGTCTGACAAGTATGGTGTGATACTCCAATGTGGCAAGTATTAATGTGACACTTTAACGATGAGACACTCCAAAAAAATTAAAAACTCTTTAGTATACTTTTTCCAAATGTTGACACTTCAAAATTTTTACTCATCCTTAGTGTAGTTTTTTCAAATGTGACAACGTGGTAGGTATGATGTGACACACACAAAAAAAAAAAAACTTCTTAGTATATTTTTTTCAAATGTAACAACGTGATGGGTATGTTGTGACACTCTAAAAAAATTAAAAACTCCTTGGTGTACTTTTCCTAAACGTGACATGTTGTAATGCCCTCAAAATATAACCATAGATATAATCTCATAAGTACATATAAATGACAGCATAAATCAAAATATAAGGTTCTTTAATTACATGAAGTTAATAATACAAAGAGTTTAACATAAATAAATGCTCTTCGAGCTTACACCTTTTCAAGTCTTAGCTTGGTTACAATAAAAGGAGACTAATTCATACAAATTTAGCCCTAGGCTATACAAAAATAAAACAAAACAAGAAGCTCTTGCTTCCCAAAGATCCTTCCAATGCTATTGCCTTGGTAGATGCATATCATCATTACCTGAAAATGTTTTTCCCAAATAGGGTGAACCACAGCCCAGTAGGAATAATCTAACATAATATATGAGATTTAACAAAGGTATAAGTGCATGTGCATATACAATGCCCAAGATAAAACATCCACGATTTATATAGTCATAAGATACCAGATTCAATTCTTAATTCATTCCCATTCGATTCATTTCATTACATAAGCCAATTTCATCACTCCTCAATAACCCAAATGAGACTACAACTCATTAGTTCTCTGATCACATCATCAACATATAAACACTTCAAACTTTCCTTTCACAAATATTTCGTCTGCGGGAAATCATCAAACAAGACCCATGTAAACGTAGGCTATACAAGCACTACAATTGCCGATATTTCATCCGCGGGATTGGCACCCATGTATGATTTCGAGACTTTCACCCAGGACACTCTGACCAACTTAATTATAATTGAGTCCATCACATTTTTCCTCCCAAACAATCATTCATACATATGCAATGTATTTAAACACATAAATGAATATGGAGTACATCACATTTCTTCTCCCAAATAATCATACATATGCAATGTATATAAACATAGTCATATTCAACGACAACTCACAAGAGATTAGTTTTAATTCACCTAATCCACATGTAATTTCTACAACAATCAAAGCTATCCTCCACCGATAGCCCAATACAAATATTTCTAGACAGATATATAATCTCAAAACAGATAATTTAATCAACATTTCCAAGGATATGAAGCATTTCATATTCAATTCCACCATCCATTCCAATATTCGCTCAATTCCATGTTTACAACATCAATTTCAACTATTTATACAAAATAGAAATGATAGTCATTTTTGGGTAAAATCCCCCCTTTTCAAAATATCAACCCAAATACCAAAATCACCCATTTTGACATAACAAGGCTCCATTTTCAAACCCCATGTTCATTTATTTCATTTCCACTAAAAACCTCTCTTTTACATATTATAACCAAATCCTAGGTTTGTTCACATTATCCCCAAATTCCACCATTGTTACACAATCAAAAAATAACTAAGTTAAAAACCATAACAAAATGTAGACAACCCCTACCTCAAAGAGAAAAGACGAGCCAAGTAAGAGTGAAACTCCAAGAACACCGAAACCCACTTCTAATCGGATTAAAATGAAGATCTTGATGCACTCTACCTTTTTCCCAAAGGCACTAGGGTGAAGAGATCAACAGATCTAGATAAAATCTAAGAGAGAAGGTGAGTTTTAGAGAGAGAATGTCAAGATCTAGGGTTTTGGAGAGTTTTAGAGAGAGAGGGAGATATGAAAAAGTGATTTAAAATGTCACTTTCACGGACTGATATACACGCAGTCCGCTCAAGCGTGGAAAGTCTCGCTCGAGCGTCAGACACAAAGTTCCACTCGAGCGTGAAAAGTGGCACTCGAGCGTGGGATACGCATTTCCAGAATTTTTGCAGACGAATGGCCCCGCTCGAGGGTGAGACTGGATGCTCGAGCGTCCAATGCACTCTTCCAGTATTTGCAGGTTTGTAAAAATACTGAGAGTTAACAAATCTCGCTCGAGCACAAGAATGATCGCTCGAGCGGAGGAGCAAAATTTGTGAAGCCCACTCGAGTACAAGAATTCTCGCTCGAGCGGAAGAGCCAAAATCTGGGCATCACAGGTTTTAAAAAACAAGTAACCAACCTGTTCCAAACACACAATTACAACTCGATAACCAAAAATAGAAGGGAGATAAAGGAAACAAGATATGAAACACCAGTCAAAACCATACAACCCGAGTGCGGAATACAATAACAGACGGGTCAAAACCAGAATCGTTATACATGCGACACTCTAACGTGGTGAACCTAATTTGATTGAATTAGTGCATGTCTTCACGTCACGCGCCAAAAAACAATCAGTAAGGAATTCACGTCTCACACTACGCGTATTAAAAACAACCAAACTTTAAAAAGCTACTAGTGCGCTTTTCGAACAACGTGTCCCCCATCACCTTCTCCGTACATAACCACGCCACTTGTCTCCCAACTGTACTAATAATGGCAAAATAGTCAACAAATAATTTAAGGAACCACTTAGTCACCCAAAAAACATTTAAGATCTTATGAATTACAAGTTTACAAAAGGGGATTTACTAGTCAATTTCCTTTTTAAATTTTCTTAATCTAGATACACTTTAAAAGTAAAAAAAAATTTACAAAAATATTTTAAAAATTCATTAAATATAACAAAATAAGAAAATATATTGAATTTTGTATTTTTTGTATTCAATGAATTTTTCAAAGATGTTTGCACAAATTTCTTACTTTTTAAGTGGTATCTAGATTAAGTGAATCTAAAAATTAAAAAATATTAAAATATTAAAAAAAAACTAAAAATTAAAAGAAAAATACAAATTCAAAATTCAAAAAAATATTTTTAAAAATTCCAAACTAAACAGAGTGTCACACTAAATTAGCCTCTTCTCTTAGTTTATTAAACAACATTGGACGGATGTTGGGGGGTATTAATTTGATTTTTTCAAATGTACGATTTATGTTAAAAAATTAAGGGTAATTACATCAACACTCCTTGAGGTTTATGAATAACACAGATTCCCCTCATATTCTAAAAATTACACTGACCCCCTATCCCAATTTGCCTTCTAATAAACCTAACAGAAAAGGTAAAAGTACCTAATTATCCCTACAATACAAAATTAAAATTACGTGCATGCCCTCTTCTTTTTCCTTTTTCCAATCAACACTCCTTCACCGATGTAAATATCAAACATCTTGCTGCATCAGTACCCACCTTTGTTGAAGAAAGACAAAGAGCAACCCATCATTACATTGTCCTCCACCTTCACTTCCATACTAGTCCCCCCTTGTCATTTTGTGTATATAATTATTAGTAACCAATACTACAAGTTAATAATAGTAATTCAAGCATCACTACAACCCCATTAATGCACCAGTAGTAATTCAAGAATCATCATTACTGGACCACCACTAATCAAACAACCATAACCATCACAGCTCCATTGATTCAAGGGAAAAAAACAAACAAAAAATCATCATAGCCCCATTAATTCAAGAATCAATTAGTTCTTTGAAGCAATTAATCAAATATGCAACATGCATACATCTTCTAGAGTCATTCATCCAAAAAAACAAAAAAAAAATTGCATGCAAATTAGTTACCTTTAACTTCCTCGATCAGCCATAACCACCAAAACCGCTGACCACCAAAACCAAAACCCACAAGATAAAAAAGAAACACCCCCAAGTCAATCACCAAACTTTTTACAAACAGAAGAAAAAATTAAGCAAAAGAACACAATTGATAAGCAAATACTCTACATATAGAGCTTCCCTTTCTCCCAACACCTCTGTCGTCATTATCTAAAAGCTCGTAGACGCCTCCTACAATAACGGGAAAGACAACCGCATCTCGAAGTCCATCATATCACCATTTCAATCTGTTCGAAGTATCTCATCTTACCATTTCAATAGGTGTCGAAGTCCTTCATCTCATTGCTTTGATCTATCCGATAATCATTTCATCATTTTGATTTATCTAGTAAGCTCAGCACTTGGGCTTCGTTGCTTTCACCTACAAGCTCTGACAGTGGGGTCTCGTTGTTGACCTCTTATTCCTCTCTTTTTCTCCCTCGCTTGCTTCTTCCATTTTTATTTACTGGTGATGTTGTTCAATTTGAAGGTGTGTTGTGCAATTACATAAGGTAGGCTGAGAAAAGGGAGCAACTTTCAGAGAGATTTTTTTTTTTTTTTTTTTATCTTCAAAAGGATGAAATTGGTATTTTAAAAAAATAATTGATGATGTTAGCAAAATGCATTAGTTGACTTGAAGGTTTGTTGACAGACGGGGTAAATTGTAACGTAATAAAATACTTCAAGGAGGGAAATGTAATTTTTAAAACATTAAGGAAAAAATTGTATTAAAGACAAATCTCAAGAGGTATACATGTAATTTATCCAAAAATGAAAATTTTATTTATTTATCAGAGGTGTAAACATACCTTGTTTTGTTTTGAGTGTTCAAAAAATGTTTTTGATTTTTTATGTTTTGTTTTTTATTTTTTGTGTTTTGTTGTCTTTGGTGAATAAATTCAAAACGAATTTAATAATACAAAAAATATAAAAATATATTGAATTTATATGAAAAAATTAGTGAAACATTCATCTCTAACTTTGGGTAGAAAGAGAGGTCCAATATATAATTTTTTATTAGTTAAGGTTCCTCAATAATACTCAATAACACTAACCCAACCAACTTTTTTTTTTCTCCCTCTCTTTCTCTCTCCACCCATTGAACCTGTAACGTCCCAAATTTCTAGCCCAAATGATAATACAACAATCATGGCTCTTTCAAGGAAAACCGAATATAAATCTCCAAACTTACATTACATGATACAATAATTCTTCATGCAACAATACATTAATCCATCAACAAGTAAATAAACAAATAAATACCTCCAAGGGTTTACAAGTTTCCAATGTTTGAGCCTGGTTACACAAAACGGTTATTCAAACTCACACAAATACAGCCCTTGGCTTACACACAGAGTTATAGCAAAATGAGAGTCTCGTACTCTCAACACACATTTCCTCGTCTTTAGTTAGGCGGCATCACCACATCTTTTCCTGCACAAAAATCCCATAGGGTGAGCATAAAGCCCAATAGGAAATCCTTAACAAAGTATATACATTTTATACAAGTCTTAAGAGATGAAATGCACAAGCCATGCTATGCCCTTTTTGAAAATAAATCACATTTTCATCTTTTGAAAACCATCATGCTCAATGATGTCATGCAATTTCAATTGTTCAAAACTTAACAATTTTTTCCAAGAGTGGTAAATACGACTCTGGTAATCCCTAGGTCAGTGTTTACAAGTAGACTATACAGATACTACCAAATCGTCATTTTTACTGGTATTAACTGGAAGGCTCAACACTTATCCGCGCGGGTTTTCGGTCTTTCACCCCGGACTCTTAGGCCAACTTATTCAATATCATCTACACCACCTTTCGAGACTTACCAACGTATTTACCCTAAAACCGTTTCATGAAAACTTGTTTCTCAACATTCTTTTCTCAATGCAAGTTTTCAAATCAGCTTTCAAAGTTTAATGTAATCAAATGAATTGTTATGCCAATAACACAAGATGAATATAAATACTTTTATTCCAATTCATCATCCAAGGAATAACACAATTCCCTCTTCTCAAGTATCCTTAACAATTAGTCATTTCAAGACTATTTCAACGTTTTGAACAATAATTTTCAAAATGAACAACAATTCTTATATTCCCTGAAATTCATCATTTATATAAATATAAATAAGAAATTTTCCAAACATCCATTTATTTTGACACATAAAATAAATATAACAATATCATTCATAGATTTTCAATCTCTTTAAAAAAAATTCCCAAATTGTAGGTTTTCTCACAAAAACTATACTACTCAAATCTTTTGAAAGAAAACTTTCCAAAATTATCTTTTCTTCAATCAACGAAGATCAAAACCTATAAGATCATTTTAAAAGAATAAGAGATAAACCCACTTTCAAAATCGCTCAACTTCTTGAATCAACAATCAATTTTCAAAACTATCGAAAGATGATTTCGAAAATCATATATATAGATCTTGCGAATATATATATATATAACTCTAAGAAAGTCCCTACCTCAAGTTTTGAAGAAGAAATGAGATGAAACCCCCAAAATCAACAGTGTCGAAACACGATCTTCACTGCACACAACGCAGCCCTCGAGATGATAACCCATTTTGATGAAGAAGCAATGGCAAAACTCAAATGGATCTTGAGAAATCAAGGTTTTTGATCTAGTTTGTGTAGAGAAATGTAGAGAGAAGGGAGAGGAAATATTTTTAGAGAGATATACAAAAGTGATCTGAAATATCAGATTCATGAACTGATATAACATGGTCCGCTCAAGCGTGGAAAGCCTCGCTCTAGCGTTTAATACACTTTTCCAGTATTTTTGTAGACAAGTCAAACTTCTGGAACCAAACATTCTCCACTAGAGCACATAAACGGTCGCTCAAGCGAACAAGCTCGACCCCCGTAAGCTGTATAGGGTGACTCGACCCCCAACATACTCAGCGAAGTGGCAAAACATGAAAGAATTAACTTCTGATACAACTCTACAAGGCACAATTCGGGTTGGATTCGCATCTAAAGGTTTGGAGACATTACTTGTTCTAAACACACCACTATAACTTGATAACCAAAAATAAGGGGAATACAAGGGAAACTAAGATACGTAACACCATTCAAAACCATACCAACCCGAGCCCGGAACACCACAAGAGACGGGTCAAAATCAGGATCGCTACAAAACCACTAACCCTTCCCACTCCTGTGCCACCGTAGTACCACCGACTGCTGTCTGCACCGCTATCCCTAGTCCGACGACCACCCCTCGCCACTGATCTTCCTTTCTCTTCTCACTCTTTTCCTCTTTCCTTTCCACTATTTACCATCTATTTCCTTTTTCTTCTCTCCCTCCCTTTCTTCTTCTCTCATCTCTTCTCCTCCCCTTCACACGATCACCCTACCACTGCGCCGCTGCTACCATCATTTGCGCGGACCGCCGCCTGCAAAATGAAGAAAAATAGAGAAGAACTGTGATTTCTATTTTGCTGATCTTTACTTTTTTTTTCTTATATAGTTTAATGGGTGAAGAAGAAGCAAACACATATTAGGTTTTCTCATTTACTCTGAATTTTCTTTGTAAAAAACTAAAATTTCTCTATTTTGAAATTTCACTATACTAAAATTTCGTTGTGAAAATGTTGAGAGATCTCAACTACTATGAAAGTATTATATGTTTTTTATCTTATAAAATCTTAATATCATGGACTTTAAAGTAAAAACCTCAATATATATATATTGTATATAATAAATGTTGTTAAGATTTTTTCCACAAATTTTATATATTTTAAATGTATTTAGATTGAGTGGATCTCAAAAATAAAAAACATTTAAAAAATTACTAAAAATGTGAATTGAAAACTTGAAAAATATTTTGAAAATTAGTTTTCTACTTTAAATTTTCATAATTTTGAAAATTAGCTTTGTAGAGACCTTAAAATTTTTTTTTATTACACTTGAAACCCTAAGCCTTAGGTTAATAGCATTTTAACCCCAGTTCCGTAAAAATCTGTGTAAGGGCCCAAGTAAAGAATAATTTCTCCGCGTGTTACCATAATTAAATCATAGAACACCACTTTATGATTGGAACTATCCTAAAATTTGGTTTTATTTATTTACCTCATAATTTCTAAATTAATTCACACATTTTATTCTTATTTCTAATTTTTTTTTATTGTTCTTTCATTAATTATTTATTTGAATGAAATACTTTTGTGTACTTGAATATATACATAGTTTATATATATATATATATATAATATTGGTGGAAGAGTGGGTTGATAACAACAAAGAAGTAAATAAAATAAATAAATAAATAAATATCTAGATATTTAATCCCTTAGCCATTAAGCTACCTATATTATATAAATTGAGAGTTGGTCCAAACCCACACCCACGTTTTTCATCAGCTCAAGGAGAGGGTGAGAGAGGGAGAGTTTGCTCAAGGGAAGTCAAGGGGAGTAGAGAAGTGAGAAGAAAAAAAAAGAGAAGGACTTCTTGAAGGTAAAAATACACCTCTCCCTTGTCTTCTCAATTTTTTTTTTTACCCATCTCATCCTATTGTCTAGATGCTCCCTTGGGTTATGTATTAATGGTAAATTGAGTTTTTGGTGTGTATGCATGTGTGGGTGTGAATTGGTGACATTGTCTTACAATTTTATTCAAAATATGCACTGCTGCAATTTCTAATATTTAAAAGAAATATCAAACCTGTGTATTTCTCAAATCTGAATTTCTTGTAAGATATTTGGTGTGTTTAGAGCTTGTGACAATTTTATTAGCCCTTAATTGTGTGTTTTTAGGGCTTGGATAATTTGTTGAAAAATCTGGTCCTGAATCTCTGAAAAACAGTCCACTTTTAGTAATTTTATAACATTCTAGAAAAATCATCTCGTGTTGGTTCTTTTGTCAAAATTTAGAACTCTGAGTCCTCTTTCCAACAGATTTTATTTGAGTGAAAACCATCGGGTAGATTGAGAGAAACGCTAGTTTTCCCAATGGGTGACAAATCTGGACAGGTTTTTGAATATAGCTTGTGGATGAATTTCTGGAGGTGCTATGCACATTCTGTGAATTGGAATTGAAACTCGACAGGTTAATTATTATTTCTGTGCAATTTCAGCCCCTAATTTGACCTAGAAGTATTTTTACCAAAGCGTTCTTGTTAGCCCTGCAGGACCGACCGGTGCTGGAAATTGTGTTCTACTATGTGATTTGTCTCTAAGTGTTTCAAGCCTTTTTAATGTTATTTTCTTGCTTAACTATACTTATGTATGATGATCATGGACTATATTTCCTCTAATATGTTTTTCCCATACTTGTTTAAATGACCGAATTACCGAATGTGAGTAACTTACCTAGCAAAAGATCTAATAAACGGGAAATGATAAGGGGTTGGCAATGGGTGACATTTATCTTAGTGTTTTAAAACAATTTTATACATATGCATGACATGAATTATGATGGGGTTAATACCAAATGAGTTAAGTCTTGCGTAAGCAGTTTAAGCGAGCCCCTAGGTTGACCTGGATGTATTCAGACTCTATGCGGTGGTTTCAGGGTGTAAGCGAGCCCTTTGGTATGGTATGTGCAGGGTGTAAGCGAGCCCTTTGGTATGGTATGTGCAGGGTGTAAGCGAGCCCTTTGGTATGGTATGTGCAGGGTGTAAGCGAGCCTGAGGCACGATTTGGGTGTAAGCAAGCCCACTTGTTGGCCGTCCCTTTTGAGGTCTACCAATGCCACTGACAGGTAAATAATCGGAGCTGGGCATAGGTGGTAAGGTCTGCAAAGCAGCAAAAGGGGGAGTTCTGAATAGTTTGGTGTTTAATCCTTGTGGTAGGGTAGAAGGATCTCTTTGGGGGGTCCTAAACGCCTAGTCTAACTACTAATTCATAAAACCTTAATATAAGTATGTTATGTTACTTGATTTGTTTTGTGTATGATTGATTGATAGAAGATATGAGAGTGTGTGTGTTTTTACTGGGCATTCCAAGCTCATGGCGTGTCATGCCAGGTGAAGAAGCAGCTTACGACGGGAAGGTTATCCCGAAGACAATCAAGATGAAGTTTTAGAGCCGTGGTTCACTTGAAAATTTAGACTAGTAGTTTGTTTTTGTGTTCTCTCTTCTTTTACCTTTTGGTTTGACAATATTTGTAAACCTCTAGTGGAACTCAAATCAGTTATCTATGTTATAACTCTGCTTGTATGTGTATATTAACATATTGTGGTTACTTCTTTTGTTTGAGTTGTACTTTATATATTTCTCTTGCGGTCTCAAATTTTAGGGCGTGACAAGTTTTCTATTTTAAATTTACATGAGAGAGAGAGAGAGAGAGAGAGAGAGAGAGAGAGAGAGATGCACAAGGCAGCTGTACTTGTACATATTGATGATACGTAAGGAACGAAATTATTGTAGGCCACAACTCTGAATAAATTTTGGATGCGTAATCCACAAGTAAGATTCATAGATACATAATAATGTCAACATCATTATATCTTAATATTGTATTTGATTTATTATTATGTGAGTATGTACATATTAAAAATAGATATAAGTAATTTTATGAGTTGTTATCACTGCATTGTAAAGAGACATATTCTATTTTCACATGACGGGATGGATGCTGTCCCATCAATCTATTCTAATGATATAAATTATTTATATTATAAAATTTATCAAATATATCATTTGCATAAAAACAAAAAAAAGAGAGATTAATTAGATATGTCTAGTCTTATGATCAAGTTTTAATTATTTTTTTAAAAAAATATCAAAATTTTGCTCATTGTTTATTTTATTTAAACATAAATATAATCTTATTATGGGATTAGAGAAGTCCAATTAATTAGTTTAGATCATCAAAAACGATTCGAAACACGTACCCATTGAGTCAGAACACGAATAATTCACATGTGATATTATTTATTGTAAATGCTACTAACAAGTGATCATAAATATTGTTTAATATTAAAATTTATATAAAAACTATTTTAAAAGTTATGAATTTTTTAATTATTTTTTTAATTCAATAAAAAATATTTTATAAATCGGCAAATATGTGAGGATGCAAATAAGAATCCAAATTAGTGTTGACTAGATGAATTTACAATTAAATATTTTATAATTAAATTTGTGACAAATTAAATTAATGCATAATCTACTATACACATAATTATAAATAAAATTGTAAAACTTAAATGGATCTTGTTAATATGTATCTTAAAAATACAATAATTAGCTTTAACCATTTCTAGTAGTACGGGGAATGTTGAACAAAAGTATAAATAAATTTAATATTTTTCAAAAAAATTTAATAAATTTGATATTTTCTTTTATGTGGACAAAAATACCCCATTCTTGGGGTATGAATTTGATGGTAAGCTTTTTAGCTATTATAATGTAATGTTAAAAAAAAATAATTAACTAAAATTAAACAAAAATTAAAAAAAAAAAAACTAAAATTTTCACAGTAGAGCTTAACAAACTTTTATGATAAATGTTTATTCAATTGTTTACCATTTATCTTCTTTTTCACTTTTTATTTTTAATTTTAGGTACTATACTTGTCATTATTTTTATAACAAGTTGATCCAAATTAGAAAGACCTGGAATTATTTTTGTTTTGTTAAATTTTCAAAATTTAGTTAAAAAAATTAAAAATTAATTTAATAAAAATAAATACAAACCAAAAAATGTTTTCAAATTTGTAAAAATTATTTATATACCAAAGAACTAAATAAATAAAATAAAAAGTTAAAATGAAAATGAAAAACAATACAAAAAATAACTATTTAATTTAACAAAGTTTTTACAACTAATAGTGAAGGTAGTTGGACCAATTTTGCTTTCGTTCAGGAAGAGTTAAAATAGTCTATTTTTTTTGACTTTTTAGCTATTTCATCCTGACTTTTTTAGCATCGTTTGGTTTTTTTTTTTTTTTTTTTTTTTGACTTTTTAAATTTTTGTGAAAGAAAAAATATAATGATTATGATTTAACTGTGACATTTTGTCTTATTAATTTATATAGTCAATTTTATCTTTTGTGTTTTTTTAATCAAAAAGCTAAAACCAATATGTCCTTAGGACATATATTAACAAACAGTTATACTATGTAGCTCGAATCTTCCCTTCCCCGAATCCCTCCGGAATCAAAACGACGTCGTTTCATCGTTTTGAATTTTATTTTATTTTATTTTTTTTCAAAAGAAGAAAATCAAAAAAAAAAAAAAAAAAAGGAAGAAGAAGAAGAAGAAGAAGAAGAGAGAGAGAGACCAAGACCAACATTAACCATTCATCTTCATCATCAACAACATTATCAGATCAAAAAAAAAAAAATCAAAGAAAATCAACCATTCATCTACTTCTTCTTCCTCTACTGATCAAACAAAATCAAAATCAAAATCAAACCCACCCACTGATCAAACACAAAAATCAAACCCACACATCATCATCATAAAAAAAAAAAAAAACCGGGCTGAAAAAAAAAATCAGAGGCGAGGTGGAGGCGAGGCGGAGGTGGCGATCCCCTCTCCTCTTTCTCTCTTTCTCTCCCTCTTCCTCTCTTTCTCTTTCTTCTTTCTCCTCTCTTGTTTCAAACAAAAGCAAGGAAAAAAACAAAAAATTGCCCAAAACGACGTCGTTTTGGGCAGTCAGGGGATTTGGGGAAGAAAAATTCGAGAAACAAAACATTTTCCATTAACAAAAAGCCAACGTAAATTATTGATCTCAATTTGTCTCCCACGATATTTATTGAGCGATTAAAGTCCCTTGTCTTATAAACATAATGATAAAAACTTGTCAACATCTGATACTTTGCGTGACATCAATGGAATCTAACATTAATGGAATCTAACTATATTGTTCTCTAACAGTTGACATTTGGAAACTTATGGATCGACCTCGCGTCTGAAGATATTGTCTGCTTTGGCGAGGTGGCGAAGAAAACCCCCGTCGGCCTTACAGCTTTAAAACGCGTCTTAACAGGTGGAGGGAGCCAGCACGCTTATAAGTTGGTTGCAAGTGTCCTTCTCAGGCGATGTGGGATTGCTCCAACATAACCCCTCAGCGGACTGGGCCACGAACAGCGGGAGAGTTTGCCGGACGACTTGCATGGGCCACCAAACTTGCGTGACTGACCTCTCGCGTCCGGGTAAGATATTGTCCACTTTGGCGAGGTGGGAAAGAAAATCCCCGTCGGCCTCACGGCTTTAAAACGTGTCTTAATAGGTGGAGGGAGCCAGTATGCTTATAAGTTGGTTGCAAGTGTCTCTCCCAGGCGATGTGGGATTGCCCCAACAAATTGGCCACTTTGGCGAGGTGGGGAAGAAAACCCCCGTCGGCCTCACGGCTTTAAAACGCGTCTTAACAGGTGGAGGGGGCCAGTACGCTTATAAGTTGGTTGCACGTGTCCCTCCCAAGCGATGTGGGATTGCCCCAACATAACCCCCCAACGGATTGGGCTGCGGACAGCGGGAGAGTTTGCTGGACGACCTGCATGGGCCACCAAACTTGCGTGACTGACCTCTTGCACCCCGGTAAGATATTGTCCGCTTTGGCGAGGTGGGGGAGAAAACCCCCGTCGGCCTCACGGCTTTAAAACACGTTTTAATAGGTGGAGGGGGCCAATACACTTATAAGTTGGTTGTAAGTGTCCCTCCCAGGCGATGTGGGATTGCCCCAACAATTTTAAAGTGATAAAATCAAGAAAAAAGTGCATTTAAATGTGAATAACTCAAAATAATTACATTTTTATAGAGGTATAAACAAGTTGGTTGTAACATGGTATACAACTCTCACTTCCTTTGACTTGCATTTTCATGAAAGTGCAATATTTTGAATTATTTCCACTTAAATACATTTTTCTTAAAATCAAAACTTGTTACATGATTTTGTATTAAATTCTTGAATTATACTCTTTTTTTTTTTTTTTTCCCTTTTGTTAAAAGGAAAAATTACTATTTATGAAGGTTTTTAAAAATTATTACACATTAATAAAAAAAGTTTATGATTTTAAAATATTTATCACATTTTTATAAATATTTTTTTTTGGACAATTACTGATGTGTAATTTTTCGATGTTAAAACGGTGTCCCTTATCCATTGTATTCACCCAACTCGATCATTGGTTATTTTATTGAAAAAAAAAAAAAAAAACTATCAGAAAATATAAATGAGTAAACACAATTCTTAAGCATTGGTTTGGGAAGTTGGATTGGGGTGGTTAGGAATAAAATAGTTAAAAAAAAAAAAAAAAAAGGCTTTTTAGTCTCAAACTAAAAAATGTTACATTCAGATTATAATCATTTTATTTTTTCTCTCACAAAAATTAAAAAAAAAATCAAAAAACCTATCCTAAACAAGATTTTTCAATCACAAATTAAAATAATCAAAAAATCAAAAAATAATCCACATCCCAAATTCTTCTGACCCAGTCTAAAAGGTAATGAACCTTTTTTTCCCAAGCAAAAACGGTGGGAGCTAAATACCTCCTTGTTGAAGAGGTTTGTCGTCATATGGAATAATGCCCCCACAAATCAGAGTAAGAAGTGGTATTTTGGTAGCCTTGCCTTGAAAAGAAAAAAAAATACTAATTATTTAGATAATAAATTTGAATAAAAATTAAAAAAAAAAAAAAGTAAAATGGACATTTGTCTCACTTTTGTCTTTTTCTTTTTAAATTTCTATTTAAATTCATGATTCAAATACAACGTTAAAATTGTAAAAAATTTACAGAATCTTATATATGTTTGACATGATTATATTGTGCTTCCCTAATATTCAAATGATGAGATCGTGTAGATTTTGTTAAGTATTGGATTTTAACCTTGAATTTTCAAAAGTAAAGGTATTTTAGTATTTTCATACTACTGATATGGTGTCTAATTGGTTCAATTGCAAAATGAGAAATGCCTACAATGATATGATAATTAAATTAAGCGTTACATAATTGAATTTGTAATAAATTAAAAATTAAAAATTAAAACATAAAATATTATGTCATTAAGCGTAAATGAAAAATCTTTTCCTTTACAAAATGAGCATGTGCAGCTCACATAATCGATTACAAGATCCACCACTAACTAATCTTCATTTCATACTCCAACCACCTATCAACATAATTGTATACCATCACAACCATCTCTCTTTATCATTATATAATGTATATACATCTCTCTCTTTCTTCTTCTCTTTTGCCTATTTGTCTCTCTATAATAACAACCACCACACAACTCTATTTTTTTTCTTTTCTCATATTCCTCTACTATATGTCTCTTTAATAAAAGACAAGTCATAGAAGTCCTCATTATCTTTGGTCTGTCTCTTTATACTGTGTTTGGTTGGGGAATTTGAGGAGAGATTTGGAAAGGAAAATGGAAAAGGTAGGTGAAATGTGAATGAAACATGTCTAAATTTCACCTAGTTTCACACACCTTTTCTCTTTCCCTTTCCAAATCTCTTCCTAAATTCCCCAATCAAACACAATATTAGAGTGGCCACTGGAACTAAATTCTGATTCCAACCGTAAAAATTTGAAAATAATTTTTAAGGTTTTAAATTTAAGTTACTAAAGTCACTGAAAGTTTATTGAATTATTAATTTTAGAATCTTAGAATTAATCAAGATACCTGCAAGTTGGTCCAACCATCTTATTGTCAAAAAAATCTTTACAACTATTTTAAATTTGGACTAATCAAACATAAATTGCAAAATTAATGAGCATATTTAACTACAGAGATCAAATCAGCCTAAGGGAGAAATTACAGGAGCCACCAAAGTTGCACATGAAGAGCATGTGGCCATTCTCTTTACAATCATGATGATTGTCATCAATTTTGTTATTTATTTAATGATTGTTATCAATTTGGATGTGGCCATTCTCTTTACAATCATGATGATTGTTATCAATTTTTTTTTGTTTTTTTGATTTTTATCAATTTGGGTATAAAGTAAAGGATCAATAGGGTAAAACCATTGTGGTTGAAATTGTATATACGCTATTGTTGTAATTTTTTTCAAAATTATGTAAGTCTGACAAAATATTTCTTTTATAATGATGTTCATGTAATAAGTCATATTATTTATAATATGGTATGATTTGCCCGGCTATAAGAGTACAATTCAGATGAGTTTGGTTGTCAAAAAGCTTGCTAGACCGAACCCCAAATAGTATTGAGAGTTGCCCAAGATCACTTAGAAATTGACCACAAAACCTAAATTCCTCTTCCCAATTGAATTCAACAAATAGTTTTCTAGACTTTTTTGGTTGGTAAATTTTTTGGGCCCTCTGCTGATTTTTAATTTTTTGATAGTTTTCTTTGCAAATATCCACACCCCAACAACAAAAGAGATTTCCATTGGTGCAAGAAGACAAAGAATCTAGTTTTTGGGCTTAAAAAACCCAAACCAAGCAAATAGATTGGATTGTAAAAGCCCACCATACAACGAAATGATCCACCTTCCTGATGGACTTCTAGTTGGATTGGGTCCACTGACCCACTAATTGGTTAGAGGGGAGCTTACCGATGGATTCCATACACAAATTTCAAAATTCATCTAATTCCAAAACAAAACACTTGCACCAATTAGTTATACATATTTTTAAGTATTACCAAAAAATTATTTTTTTAAAAAAATAAAATTTAAAGACCCTGCTAAATCCCACCACTGCCAAACTTCTGTCAAACAGTCATCGGAGACTTGCCGGAATGTTCAACATCACCAGGAAGTAGCTGGAGGATCATCGGAAATTAGCCGGAATATCACCAGAGTGTTTTGAACATCACTAGAAATTGTCGGAATGTCTAGAATGTTCGTTGGACATCAAGAATATCATCGAAGACTCACTGAAATATCCGGAATATTGCCCGAAAAAAAAAGAATAAATAGCAAAATTAGAGCGAAACAAACATAGCAAAATGTGCTAAATATTGATAAATTGAAAAGAAAAAAAAAACAAAAAAAACAAACAAACAGTAACAATGAGAAAAAATATATATATTATTTTCAATTTTTGTAGGGTTTAATAAAATAATCTCTAATATTGATCAAACTAAAAAGTAAGCTTTGAAATTATAAAATGTTATAGTTTCAAAACATGATTCTATTAAGCATTTATTTTTATTAATCAAACTGAAAAACATATAATGACACTGCAAAATATTACAGTTTTAAAGAATGTTATGAAACTGCAAAATTTATAGTTCTAAAGAAAGTTATGAAACTGCAAAATTTTACAGTTTTAAAGTATGATTCATTTTAACAACATCAATGAAACTGAAACTGTCACCGTCTATAACTAAAACTCAAAAACAGTTTGTTCATAACTTGATTTTTTCCCCCCATTAAAATAGGAAAATAGAAGTGTGTAGTAGAGAAAAAGTAAAAAACTGAGAAATTGAAGGAAAGAGACAGATATAGAGAGAATATTGTACTCCGACAATTATTTTTGATTTAGTTCTAACCAAATCTAATATAGATCTACTCATCTTCTTCGTCGTCGGTGAGTGCGAAGTAAGGGGTCAATACTCGGTGGTTGCTGGTGAACCCCAACCAATGGCGGTTGTCAATTGCTAGTGACTGTAGATCATAAAGAGAAAGAAAAGAAGGAATGTGTGGTCGTGGTCGTTGCTGGATATCACAGAAGGAGAGATAAAGAAAAAAAGGAGCGTACAAAGAAAGAGGAGAAGAAAAAATGTTTTGAGATTAAATAGAACACATACTTTTCAAAAGGAGTTGTGGATAATTTGTCTTGCTTAGACAACATTGTTGGAAAACAATCAAAATAGCTCAAAATTTAAACTCAACAAGAAGCCTAAAAATAAAAAAATATATACCCAAAGAGAATTCAATTTCCAAACCTATTTCAGACACGAATTGTCCACACTAAATCTATGTTTACTCTAGGATTCATCTCTTGTTAGTATGATTTGACATACAATTTCAATGCATGTACAGGAGAATCATTGTATAATTATAAATTCCAATTCAAAAAAAATAATAATATATAAATCTAATACAAACTTTTATTAAACGAATGATCTTTAAAAACGTATACAAATATGATCCAAATCCAAGCAAATTCAAAAACATAATACACCATTCTAATTACGTGGTTAGAATTTCATATCAGTCTTTTAGAGAGTCTAGTCAATCATGGCAAGGATGGATTCCGTAAGGTTGAGAAAGAACATCATGGAATTTCTTCCAAAATCACCTTCGTCACTTCTGTAGTCGTTTCTCCATTGATTTCCTTTCAGTCCTAGTTGTTTTAGGTTACGAATCTATGTTACTAAAAACATACTAATATCCTAACGGATTACATATTGGAATACATATTCTAAAACATAGTACACTTTCGTTCTAAAATGATAAATTTAGCGATCTTAAATGATCTCAAAAATTTTTCCCAATATATTTCCTTAGGAGAAGAAAAAATCAAATATAATAAACTAAAATCTAACGTGAATTAAATTTTAATAGGATAAAACATTAAAAGTTGGCCACAATGCTCATAAAAATGTTTTGCTATGTGGAAAAAACTACATTTCATTGGGTGCCTAATAGTAATAAAAAAAAAAAAAAAATTACTTCGAAGTATCTTAAATTTTTATATGTAACATATATACAAGTCTATCTTTATTGTACTATATTTTAGAATATATGACATACCACATTCCTATTTCACGCAACATAATTCATGTTTCCCTAATGTATTAGGCTTTCCTGGAACTTCTGTTCGTCCAGAGCAATTCTCTGTCTCAAACACATCTTGGCAACTTTGCACTTCTCTTAGTTCTTGTCCATTTATTTTTGTTTTTATTTTTATTTTTATCATCAACGCTTAATTGAATCACATAACATGAAAAAACCCATTACAGAGCCAAGTAATATAGGATAATGGAATAAAAATGAATCTTAAAAAACCTTAATTTGTAACATTCTAACTACAATATAAAAAAAAATTCATATAAAAATTTCTTTCTGGTGATAAAACTCATTCCATTGCAATCCAAACAATGAATCCACACGTCCTATTTTAAGAAGTAACATTTTTTACTATAAACTTATTACAAAAAATTGTCAATTATTCTCTCTATTTTTTTAAAAAAAAAAATTCCGTAAAATATCAAAAAATTACTAAAAAAATAAATCTCAAAACAACTCTTAATCTCAATTTCATTTATTTAGTTAATTTTTAATATTAAATCGTTGTGTTTTGTGTTCTTTTTTTTTAGATGAAAGATTTTCAAACCTTTACTTCGAATTTTTTGGGTCCATTCCCACCGCATTGCAAAGTTATGGAAGACTTTCTAGAAAGTCTTTCCTTTGTTTTTAATTTTTAATTAAGTTTTTTAATTTTTAATTTTTGTTAAATTGAAATCCAGTGTGTTGCACATGGAACGTCAAATACACGGCACTCACTTTGTTCCATGATGGGTGGGTGGGTTGCCCGGCTACTTCCCCCAAACTTTCCACATTCTACCATATTGGCCTATTTTTGGGAGGTGAAAATTGACATAATGTTATAAAAAAAAGCAAAAGAAAATTTGACCATGATTGAGAGTGCCAAACTTCCACATTCTCTACCATAGTGGAAATGATTATAATAAAATTGAATATTATAAAGGGTTTTGTTAACATATATTCTTAAGATATGTGATAAAAAAATGTAAAAGTATTATACATTTTTTTTATTATAGTCACTTTCATACATTATGTATAAATAGACAAAATATCTTAACATGTGTTTTAAAAACACACATTAACAAAATCCTATTATAAATGACCCGAAGAGCAGACATGATCCCTCATTTAGATTTTATTAAGAGTCAAAAGTGGTACAATAAAATGCAAAAATGCTTTGTAACTTTTTCCTTAACATGAGACTCAAGACACACACACATATATAGTGAAAATTCTATGAGGTGTATATCATATATTTCAATTACGATATTTGTGATTTTGGATTAGAATTTAGTGCAGTGTTAGTTATGACTTGGTCACAGAGGGTCGGCTTTGAGATTTACAGAGACTTAGGCGGACTTTGAAACAGGGACCCCAAATATATATTTTTTATGAAATAATTATAGATAAAATAATAATTATCAATAAATTTTTTTTGTTGGTTAGTAGCCACAAAAAGTTTCCTTACACTTATAACTATTAAAATTTATTTTTATACATTAAGATACGAAGAAATCATTACAAAGACTTAAAAAAGATAAATATAATATTATTGTTTTATAGTTTAGCAATAATCAAAATATAATCCATTGATATCTGATAATGAAATGATTATTTGATAGCAAAACACAAATTATTGAAAAAAATTATAGAAAAAATTAAGGTAAAATTATTTAATTAAATTATGATAAAGAGAGAGTGCAAACAAAATTAAGGAAAAAAATTAGGATAAAATTATTTAATTAAAATATCATAAAAAGAGTGGGCAAAAAAATTAAGATAAAGTTATTCATTCTATTAAAATCTTAACACGATTCTCGATTTGGATTCATTATATAATATATATTTAAATATATTTTAATTTATTTAGATTAATTATATAAACTTTTAATTGGGCCTAATATTGATTAAATAAATAAAAAAATCAATTGGGCCAAGAAGATTTTTTTTTAGACCTGTTAGGCTGGCCTCAAATAATGAAAAATGATTGGACTTTAAACTTATAATATAATATAGAACTAACAAATTCGAGAGTCATATTTTGGGCCAAAATTTGAGAGTCCTAGCACAAGCGTTACTAGCCTTAACCCAAGACCGGTCATGATTGGTTATATACATTGAGGTGTTAGTTAAGACTCATTATGATATTAATTATAATATTGTTTTAGTTATATCTTATTCGTGTGTAATTATGACCTTTTCTTTTATGATAATCAACTCCACATGTCATAATTTACATAAAACATACCTCTTAACATGATTATATGTTTTAAATACATATTCATAATTAAACCAAACCTTCTCTCTAAACCCAACATTCCAACATTTGACAACATCACACTGTCATCATCATCGTCACTGATATTTTCCAAACACTGTATGACATTGCTTATATGATGTTTAAATTAATGGTGTAGCAAGAAATCTTATGAATGAGATATAGTGACTGACTTTTATTAGGTAATTAAAAGATAATAGATGATTCATTTAATGTGAGTTACGATTTCTCATTTGATAAGAACACCACATAAACAATGCAACATAGTACTCTGTAACTATATAATAATTTTCCTACTAGCAACGTCAAGTCGCTATTGCTTTAATTTGAGAAAATTACACATGTCATCCTTATAATTTGTCTCTTATATCAATTAAGTTCTTATAGTTTTAATTATGTCAATTTTATCTTTAAAATTTTCACATTATATTAATTTAATCTAATTAATAATATTCTTTTTTAGAAATTGGGCAAAATCAACTCTCCTTAAAGTGATTAAGTGGTTCACGCCTAATTTAAAATGGATCATTTTGTTTTAAATTGATCATTTTACTATTAATTTTAATATTATTTTTTAATTAATGTTATCAATTGGATTGAATTGACATATTTTAAAAAAAATTAAATAGAAAAACTAATATAATTAAAATTACGAAGAGAGAAAAATCACAAAATTTATGGATATAACTAATTGACCCATGGTTGGAGTGAAGGTTACGCACTCTACAGTTTCAATGAGTGGTCAAAGACTACGGCTGCTTTTGTGCTTTGGATTTGCAGAAAGCTCCTCAAAAGAAAAAGAAAAAAACAAAGAAAGAAAAGAATGAATCGAATAAAAATTTGTAATGGGGATTGCCAAGGACTAGGGTCAATTTTAACATTATTGAAGACTTGAAGTTAAGATTATTGAAGACTTCTAGTCAATTTGTTAGAGTAAATTACTCTTTCTACCCTCAAGTATTATTGGCTCTTAAACTATAGATTTATTTATTTTATTTAGTTACTAAATGATTGGATTTTTGTCAATATATTTCACTTACTATAGTCCAATTTAATCAAGCCTAGTAGATGTGTAGTACTATTTTGTAAGCAAAATTATGGATTCAAATTATGTAGAGAGAAGATTGATATCATTTTATGTGGTCTCATTTCCCTACTAACATACTAACACATAACACATTTTGATATATAGCTTCTGGCTTATTTTCCTGTGAAGGAAAATATCATAAATGCGAGCGTGCCAGCAAGGATTAAAAAATTCTTACAGATTAAATTCAAGCCAATTATTAGACGATTGTGTTGACGATTCTTTTGCCTCAATGAAGAGGACTTCAAAATTGCCAAATGTAGAGAAAAGAAAAATTAAAAGAAGAATGAGGGAGACAGAGAAAGACGATTGAGTGAACAATCAAAGTAATAATTACTTACCTCTACTCCTATGCTTCGAAAAGGAAGTGCATAAAATGCTATGAAAAGGAAATGCTAAAAATAAATGCTTCGAAATATAAATCTATGTTAAACTACTCCTAAGATAAGGAAAATGACAAAAAATATTGAAATCAATTGTCTTTGATTATGAATTTTCGATTCTTTACAATGTAGCCATGAATGGCTATTTATAGGCAAATATTTGTAGGAAAAAACTTCCAGCAATAACTACCCAATAACCACCTAAAACTACTCACTCTTCCATCTTCATTCCCATAATGCTACATATCTCTCAATGTCTTCATAACTTCCTTTAACCTCCAATTCATGCTCTATGTTTTCCACTTGATTCTTCATCATCTTTTCACATTTCATAACTTCTCATAACTTCCAAATGAGTAGGAGGATGCCACATATCCTACAATTATATAAATAATAAATAATAATAAAAATTACAGATTTATGGTGCCAACAATAGCGTGTGACAAAAAAAAAAAATAAAAAAAAATATCATCGTTGTCCAATTTGTTAACAAAAAAACTCCACATGCGGTTGAAGTTTTTATCACTTTGATCTTTGGCCCTATTTGATTAGAAGGATTAATAAGGAGATTAGCAATTTATGGGATTAGTGTATAATTTGTTATTCAATTGAATGGGTAAATATTACTTGTTTGTCCACGTTTGTTTTACAATAGATGCAGAAATATATAATCCTAATTATATTTTTATTTTGCATTTTTAGTTGTAGGATTAAAAGATTCGCCAATCTTATTGGACCAAATGTTCGTTGAAATCTTATTTTGAACACCAAGTATCACACTTTTTCTACTTTAGCCCCTATTAAAAGCCATTTGATGTGTTTTGTTAGGTTATATTTGATTTATGAATTTGAGTAGGAATTTAGAAATCAATAGGAAAAATGTGCGTGAAATGTAGTTATATTTCACTCACATTTTTCTATTTCTCTTTTTAAATTTCTACCTAAATCCATGAACCAAACATAACATCAAAGAATTTTACAATAGCATCCTATATGAAGCAAATTTAAAACAAAATTAAGGTTTTGTTTGAAAATTTAAAAAATTTTGAGTCAAAGTATGAATTGAGTAACATTTTTGGGGTGTAAAGTACAATTTAGTCAAATTTATTATTGATGAAGACTATTGACCTAGATAACCGAATACTTACGTAAGACTTAAAAAAGTACACCGAAGACTTATGATTACAAGTCATCTTCTATGTACAGTCCAGTGACATACAAATCAAATATTTATAGTGTACCTTTCCCATTTATTTTTATATATTTTTTGAATTTGTGAAACTCAATTGAGTTGTTTATATCTCTCAAAAGTTACATTTTTCAATCTTTTCTTGAGGCCAACCCAAGGCATAGCTACTTGACATATGTGAAGATAAGAAATTACAAGTATTCAAGAATTAGTCAAAACCAAACTGAAACATCCTGGTGAGCAAAAAAAAAAAAAAAAAACTAAGTAAATTCAATATTTATGATTTTCTATGCATTTATTTTTTAAATTATATAATAATATTATGATGATCACATTTTTTTATTATATTTTATTTATCATTTTATAGTTCAATATTGAAATCATTAAGCCAATGCAGCATTGACACATAAGATGCTAAATAAATTGTGATAAGAAAAAAGTGGTAATTAGTATTATTAAATCTTTAATTAAGCTAAATTCTTTAAAAGTTAGTTGAAAATTCCTTGAAGTTACTTACTGGTAAGGGAATCAATTGACAAGTTTACACATTTTCTTTCTGTTGTTTTATTTATTTATTATTATTTAATTTATTTATTGGTAAGGTAGGCCATGGACCAACAAACATCATATAAGAAACTAAATTCACTATTTCTCTCATTACTCATCTCTCCCTAACCTTAATACTGGTGTAAATCAGATGGGTTGCTCCATATCAAATTATCAATTCAAATCCCTCTTGTTTTTTCTCTTATTTTCTCTGGTTCTTTGCTTATCATTTTCTCAAGAATCCCAACCATTGATCTGCAACCTTCGTTTTCTTGAACATCTTGATTTGTCCAATAACCAATTCCAAGGTGTCATCCCATCTTGTTTGGTAAACTTCAGTGAAAATTTGTTGGTACTAAATTTGCAAGGAAACGATTTCAATGGAACCATTCCTCAAACATTTCGACAAGCGAGCAAGTTGTGAACCCTTGATGTTAGCAACAATAAATTGCATGGGGAGCTTCCGAGGTCATTGGTGTAAAGCCCCAAAAATATATAACATTACCTAAGTACATTGACTAACATTCATTACAAGAGAAACTGTAATTCATCAACCCTTACATCATTGAATCATTAAGGTTTGTACAACACAGTTCCACATGTAATTATACATTTAGCGATACTAAATACATAAATCTATAGCATGTAGAATATTAAATTCAAAAACAAATAAACGTCCTCTAGGGCTTACAAATTCCAAGGCTTAAGCCCGATTATACAAAAATAGTTTCACAAATCCATACATTTATAGCCCTTGGTTAGAAAAATAAACCACAACAAAATACGAGTCATTTACTCTCCACAGAATACATCTATACCCTTAACTCGGCGGGATCACCACATCTTTTCCTGAACCAAAATCTCATAGGGGTAAGCATAAAGCGCAGTAGAGAATTCTTAACAAAGTATATATATATATTTATTCAAGATTCCCAATTTGAAATGCACATGTCATGCTATGCCTTAAAAAAAAAAAAAAAAAAAAAAAAAAAAAAAAAAAAAAAAAAAAAAATCTACATTTACATCTTTTGAAAACTACCATGCTCAATGATAACTTGAAATCTCAACAATTTAGAAATTTACAATTTAATCCAATGGGGCGGTAAATACGACTCAAGTAATCCCTAAGTTGGTGTCTGCAAGTAGGCTTAGTTAGCACTATCAAACCCCACTTCACCGGTTGCTAACGGGAAGGGAAGTGGTACCTCCTCCACGCGTGTTTTCGGTCTTTCACCCCGGACAGTCAGGCTAACTTAATCAATTTCATCTACACCCTTTATCCGGACTTACCAACGTATTTACTCCAAAACATTTCAATAATTCTCATTTCAAAATATTCTTTTCTCAATGTAAACATTTCCAAACTCAATTCAAAATGTATACTAATCGATTGAATGAGTATGTAATGCAATAATTATCAATGCCTCATAATATTTCTCCATTTTTAAGTATCTCAACAATAATACCATAATAACCACATTTTCCATTTTCCTCCCTTCAATGTTATTTCACAAAATAACCACATGTTCAATTAAATCTATCAACACATAGCAACATTTTCTCATCTTGTACAATTCTCAACAATTTAGTCATTTCAAGACTATATGCAATGTTTTGAACATCAACTTCCACAATCACAATTCTCATATTTCATGGAACTCAACATTTATGTAAACATAGAGAAGACTTTTCTAAAAAAGAAACTTTCATCTATTTTAGCACCTAAGGGAAATGTAGCCATTTCATTCATGAATTTCCATCATCCTTTAAAAACCCCCAAATTTTCTAGGTTTTCTCACCATAACCTCACATATCCAAAACATTTGAATAAAATCACACCAAAAGCTTTTTTTTTTTTTTTCTTCTATCAATAGCAATTTAAACACCTTCATGCGATTATTTAAAAGAAAAGAGATAACCCACTTTCCAAAAATCACTCATCTTCTTTAGTCAACAACAAGATTTTAAGCTATTAAAGGGGATTTCGAAAAATCAACAAGATCTTGCAAAAATATATATGTGACTCAAAGAAAAATCCCTACTTCAAGTTTTGATGAAGAGATGAGATGAAACCCTAAAATCAAAGGTGTAGAAATTCGATCTCCACCTCGCAAAGTGAAGTCCTCGCTTTGTTCTCCAAAACTTGTGAAAGAGGATGGATCAAAACCCAATGGATTCCAAGAAATCAAGGGTTTTTCGTATTTGATGGAGGTTTTTAGAGAGAAGAAGGAGTAAAATGATTTTTAGAGTGAGAAGGAAATGTTTTAAAAATGATATACACAGCCTAAAAGAAGGGAGAAAAACAGAGTTTTTGGACTTAGCCCATCCCTCACGTGCGACACTTGCCCCTGCACGTGCGGGGCGTGCTTCCCGCATGTGCGGCACTCTCCTGCACCTCCCCTCCGCACCTGCCTTTTAAGCAGAATGCAACGTAGAAACTCCCCAGTTTCCTGCACGTGCGGCCTCACTTCCCGCACGTGCGGCTCCTCTCCTGCACGTGCAGCCCAAGGCCCCGCATGTGCGGCTCAGCCAGCCTAGAAAATCTCCAGCTCCACCCCGGGCACTCCGCATCCAACCCTCACCTTCCGAAACACGTGAAACTTGGAGTAGCAATAAATAAGAATGAAAATTTTTGAGAAAGAGTTTTCAAAACAACAATCCAACGGTCAAACCAAAGCCTTACACTAAAATCCGACGCTATAACAATCGTAAACCAAGGTTTAAACAAAGAGGAACAAATGAATAACATGATCGGTCATCAGGATAAATCAAACTACTAAAACAGGATAAAGACAACAAGTGATCAAAACCATGCTAGATGTTGTTTCAAATCGCAATATCTATTTTCAATCAAAATTCGCCATTCTTATCCTGGTTTCCAAGTGTCTAGTCTCAAGGCTAACAACAACGGTTCATGATATCATATAAGCATGAAATATTTCAATCAACAATAATGGTCACACATGTCAATCTCATACTCAAAACAACAATACCTATAACAACACATGGTTAACAATCTTAATACATTTCCTTCAACACTAGGGAATATTGCAAATTAAAATAACTTAAGCATTCATAAACAAATCCGGATACTTGAAGCGGACTTTCGCCTCTTGTTCCCACGTTGCTTCTTCAACCCCATGGTGTCTCCACAACACCTTTACCAACGGTATAGTTTTGCTCCGTAACACTTGCTCTCGGGCATCTAGTATTTGAACCGGTCGCTCTTCGTAAGAGGCATCCTCATCTACCTCCAAATCAACCCAATCAAGCACATGAGAAGGGTCCGCCTCATACTTTCTAAGCATAGACACATGAAACACATTGTGAACCCCCGAAAGTTGTGTCGGTAAAGCTAACTGGTATGCCACTTCCCCAATTCTCTCCAATATCTCGAAAGACCCAATAAACCTCGGAGATAATTTACCACTCTTATCGAATCTCATCAAACCCTGTCTTGGTGAAAACATGGTCACCCACTTCGAAAGACAAAGGTCTCCTTCTCTTATTGGCATAACTCTTTTGTCGGCTTTAGGCTGTTGCTAACCTCTTCCTGGTGAGAGCAACCTTCTCGGTTGTCTCTCAAACAATTTCTGGGCCCAACAACAGTGCATCACCCACCTCGGCCCAACAAACCGGTGATCTATAGGGTTGGCCATACAAGGCCTCAAACGGTGCCATCTCGATGCTAGCTTGATAACTATTGTTATAGGCAAATTCAATTAACAGCAAGTGTTTATCCCAAGACCCTTTGAAATCAAAGACGCAAGCCCTAAGCATGTCTTCCAAAATCTGGATGGTACGCTTCAACTGTCAATCGATTTGAGGGTGGTAAGCGATGCTAAAGGTCAACTTAGTTTTCAACGCCTCTTGAAGGCTTTGCCACAACCGGGCAATAAAACGAGGATCTCTATCCGATACAATGGTTACGGGAACTCCATGAAGTCGAACTATCTCTCTAATGTACAACTCTGCCAAGTGCTCAACTGAGTCACAGGTGCACATCGATATAAAATGTGTAGACTTAGTCAACCTATCAACAATCACCCAAACGGCATCATTGCCTCGCTGTATTCTAGGAAGCCCAACTACGAAATCCATGGTAACATGCTCCCATTTTCACTCGGCTATCGGTAAGAGTTGTAACAAACCCGCTGGTCTTTGGTGTTCGACCTTCACTTGTTGACAAGTAAGGCACTTCGATACGAATAAAGCAATGTCTCGCTTCATGCCCCTCCACCAAAACTGACGACTAAGATGTTGATACATTTTGGTGCCTCCCAGATGTACCGCAAGGCGTGAGTGATGGAACTCCCGAAGTACTTCCTCTCTACAAGATTCTGGTACAAACAAACGATCTAGATAACGCACACTCAGATCCGAGTGAATGTTCAAACCCTTCTCTTCCTTCCCGTTGGAGATTCTATTCCGAATTGACTCCACCTCAAGGTCCCCTTGTTGTGGCTCTATGACTCTACTAATCAAGGTAGGTTGAGCACTCAAGGTAAACAAGGTTGCACTCTCACCGGACTCACCCAAGTGTAAATCAAACTTGCCGATATCACCTAGCATAACCCATTTCCGAATGGCCACACTTGCTAAGCTACTCACAGACTTCCAGCTCAAAGCATCGGCTACCACATTGGCTTTTCCCGAATGGTAGTGTAACTCAAAGTCGTAATCCTCCATAAATTCCATCCATCTCCGTTGGCGTAAATTCAAGTCTTTTTGGGAAAACAAATATTTTAGACTCTTATGATCGAAGAAAACCTCAAACTTCTCGCCGTACAAATAATGTCTCCAAATTTTCAAGGCAAAAATTACCGCCGCTAATTCCAAGTTATGGGTGGGATAGTTCTTCTCATGAGTTTTCAATTACTGTGAACCATAGGCCACAACCTTTCCCCCTTGCATCAAGACACAACCAAGCCCATCCCAAGACGCATCACAATAAATGGTGTAACCCAAACCCCTTTCCGAAATTTTAAAGACCGGTGCGGTGGTCAATCTAGTCTTTAGTTCTTGGAATGACCTTTCACAAGCCTCACTCCACACAAACTTGACACCCTTTCTAGTCAACCTAATCAAAGGCGCGGCTAGTCTAGAGAAATCCCTCACAAAACGTCGATAATAACCCGCTAATCCCAAGAAACTTCGGATCTCAAAAACATTTTTGGGTTGTCCCCAATCTTGTACCGCATCTATCTTTGAGGAATCTACAGTTATCTCTTCCCTCAACACCATGTAGCACTTGGGCCCTTTTAAAACTTTTGGGAAGTGTATTTGAACCATGTATTATGTTTTGGGAATCTTCGGTGTTGTTGTACCTTGGTTTTGGATGAGTGAAAATTGATTTAAACTTGTTGGGTTTGGTTGTTCACACTTATTTTTGTCAAAACGTTCCTTGGAAACTTAGAAATTTTGCCTTGGGGTCGACACTATCCTTTCTAAGGGTCGACCCTTGCATGTTGTAATGTTTTTGGGAGTGTCGCTGGAATATAGGGTCGACACCAGCCTTGGTGGTGTCGACACCTGCCTCTTGTTGCTGTCCACTAGAGTAGACACCAGTCTGGGGTGGTGTCGACCCTTTGCTGTATGTGTGTTGGTTGTTGGGAGATAGGGTAGACACCAGTCTGGGGTGGTGTCGACCCTTTGCTGTCTGTGTGTTGGTTGCTGGGAGATAGGGTAGACACCAGTCTGGGGTGGTGTCGACACCAGTAGTGCAGTCAAGCTTTCCCAGATTTTTTTTTTTAACTCTCTGGTGTCGACACCACTGTTGTAGGGGTCGACACCTGCGTTTTTTTTTCAGATTTTGGGCTGGTTTGGGCCCTACTTTTGAAGGGTTTTGGGCCCATTATTTTATTTACTTTAGGGTCACTTTTCTACCACTATAAATAGGCCCCAAAACATGTTTGATTTCACTTTTCTCTTCTTTTCTCTCTCTCTCAAACCGTGAGCTCTCCTCTCTCTCTCTAAACTCAAGCTTTTGACACTAAGATTTCTAGATCTACTCACCTAGAGTGATTGTTCCACCATGGTCCTTTGAGAAAAAGTGTAGATCTCATCATAAGCTTCCCCTTGGTCCAATTGGTTCGTGGCTTCGTCGCCATTGATGTTTGGGTCGTCATCTTTGGCTTCAAGAGGTAGGGTTCCTAGTTCTCCTTCAATGCTTACATTGATAGATAGATTTGTGGTATTTTGGAATATATATAAATGCAAAATCTATATTTTGGGCATATAGTGTAAATCATGAAATTTTGGGGTTAGGGTTTGAAATGTTGGGGTTCTATTATGGGGTTTAGATTATGGTTTATGGATTATGGACCTAAGGTGTATAATAAATGGAAAGATTGGAACAAAAAGTAATGGGTTAAGAAATTTGGATTTTTCTTGAAATTTCTAGATTTTTCTTGAAACCCTAGGTTGATTTATGATGATAAACAATGAGTTTGCCCAAATTGAAAGTAGAATCATGAAATTGAGGTATGGAATTGTATATATACAAGTTTAATTGAATTTTGGAAGTGTTTGAAAATCATGTTAAAAATTAGCGATTGAACCTTATTTATGAATATTGTAAATTATGCTATGATATGAAATGAAACTTGGGAAAAAGGATCAGTTAATGATAGGGATAACATGAGCTTTGGAATGAAATGATGAAATGAAAATTTAGGAGTACACTTTGAATTATAAATAGTGGTGTTGAGTTAAGATATGTTGAATTGTGGTGATTATGTAGAATTGTATTGACTATGTTGATTTTGGTTTTTGTGATATAAAATGTAGAGTTTTCAAAATGGGCTTAATCTCAAATTATTTTATTAAATTCCTAGTGGGCTTGCTTAGTTATTTTGAAAATCAAGAGGATGATTTAATGGGTTCTTTATGGGGATGGAAATGCTTGGTTTTGGTGAAAACACTAGAACTTTAGAGATTTTTGAGGAACATGGAAATATTCATAAAACTCCTTTCTTTCTTTGAATAGAAGGTGAATGTGTGTAAATTCCATAATGTGTTTTGCAAGATTGGTAATCTTTTAAATCTATTGAGTTGGAGAAATGGTTTTGAAAACTTCATGTGTAGTCCTTGGTGGGACCATGTTGCTTTGACTTGTGAAATGAGGAAGTTGATCGTATACAGTTGATGTGAGAAGGAATGTTATGAATCATGGAGATTTTTGCATTTGCATATCATATCATTTATCATTGTGCATTGTGGTTTTAAATCCAAGAGATTTGCATTCATGATAGAAAATGATTTGGATGAGAAATATGGGAATGTGAATGGGGTAAATACGTGGTAAGTCCGGATAGGGGGTGTAGTTGATTTTGTTAAGTTGGCCTTGAGTGTCCAGGGTGAAAGACCCGAAAGCCGCGCGGATAGGTGTCGAGCCTTCCGGTTAGCACCGGTAAAAATGACAGTTTGGTAGTGCTTGTTGAGCCTACTTGCAGACACTAGCCTAGGGATTACCAGTGTCGTATTTACCGCCCCTTTTAAAGTAATGATGGAAGTTTGAAATTGATAAGATCATATGATGACATTGAGAACATGGTGATTTTGAAACAATGCATTGGAACGGATGTTTTTCCTCGTTGATTTATCTTGGCATAACATTGCATTTACATTTACTTTTGTGTTGAGGAAAAAGCATAACTATGTACATACTTTGTGAGAATACTCTACAGAACTTGGGAATTTATTTTAAAAGAATGGTTGGTATTCAAAAATGGTTTTTGGGAGTTCACATCCCGCCGTAGTAAGCTGGCAAAAGGTGGATTGTGTTGAGCTATGTGTTGAGAGGTAAGCTGAGTTGATGATTTTTTTTTTTTTTGTTGCTTGTGATGAATTTGTGGAATTTCATATTGATGTATAATTTGGTTTAAAGAGGAAATGTGCATGAGCATTATTTGTAAATAATGGGAAACAAAAAAAAAAAGATATGAGGATTATAGATTATGATGATAAACTTAACGAAGTAGTTGTGTTAATAAAAGTAAATTGTGAGAGTTGTTTCTTAATTAAATAAAGGATTGGCTTGGAAGGGTTTATTAACATTGTGTTATCTTGAAATGAAACTTTGCGGGTGTAATTAACGGGGTGAATTGAGTATAGGAGAATTGTTGGCAAATCAAAAAGGAACTTGAACTTGAAGTTATGGGGTTTTAAGTTAAAAATGAAGAGTAAAAGAGTAGAATGAAAGAACAGAGGAACATTAAAAATGGAAGTTAAATGAGAAATATTTTGGAAAATGGGTTATTAACCTTTAAATGATGTTGTTTCTTTAATACGGTTGTTTCACAAGGAGCTATGTCTTTCTAAAAGTTAAGGGATGATTTTAATGGCTGAAGGTTTTTCTTACAAGTGTTTAAATTGTTTTTGAGAAAAAGATACCTTACTTATGATATTTTGAGATTATGAAATGTCACCCTACTATATGGTATCACCCAGCATGCATGATCATTTTTATCTGTGTGTTAGTTATTGATTTAGAACTGTGAGATTCTTACTGGGCATTAGTGCTCACCCCGTTGTTGTTTTATCTTTTTACAGGAAGAATGTTTGGATTATTTGATTGAAGATGTACGGCATTCTTGAGTCATTTGTATAACTTCATGGTAGTTGTAAAAGAAGTGGATTTGTATTGTATTCATTTATTTGTAGCTTCGCGGCAGAAGCATTGGCATGTGTTATTGTTGTTGTATTCATTGAGAGAGAGAACATGTATTATCGTATTTCTGTTACTCAAGTGTAATAGATATTCGTATATGTAGAAAAAAAAATATGGACCTAAATTTATAGGCTTTGGTAATGTTTTCGTGTAATTAAAATTCAGGGCGTGACACACCACATGACCCAAAAACTTTACCTTGGTGAGCCAAAACTCGTATTTCTCAAATTTGGCATACAACTGGTGCTCCCTAAGAAAATCAAGCACTACCCACAAGTGAGCCTCGTGTTCCTCCTTGGAGGTTGAGTAAATTAAGATGTCGTCCACAAAGACGACCAAAAAATGATCCAAGTATTCTCGAAAAATTTGGTTCATCAAATCCATAAAGGAAGCCAGTGCATTTGTCAGCCCAAAAGGCATTACAAGGAATTCATAGTGGCCATAACTTGTAGGAAAGGTCGTTTTCTGGATGTCCTCCTCTTGGACTCTCAACTGATAATACCCCGACCTCAAATCTATCTTCAAAAAGAAACAAGACCCTCTAAGTTGGTCAAACAAGTCATCTATTCTCGATAATGGATACTTGTTCTTGACGGTAACCCGATTCAACTTATGGTAATCGATATACAACCACAACGACCCATCCTTCTTCTTCACAAAAAGAACCGGCGCTCCCCAAGGCGATGTGCTAGGGCGAATGAAACCCTTTTCTAAAAGCTCTTGGAGTTGAATCTTTAACTCGTGCAATTCGGCGGGTGCAAATCTATACGACGCCATAGAAATCGATACCGTGCCTGGCACTAAGTCGATGGTGAACTCGATCTCCTGGTGGGGTGACAAACTAGTAAGATCCTTGGGAAATACGTCCGGATATTCATGAACTACCCTTGGCAAGTCAACGCGGACCCCGTCACTCTCACTATCCAAGAGAGTAGCAAGAAGGCCACTAAGCTTGTTCCTACTATGAGGGTCAAAAACTGGTGACAAAACCCTATCGACCCAATCCACAAGAAAATAGAAGCAATCCCCACCCGAACTACACACCATAACTCTCTGACAATAACAATCAATCACAGCTTGGTACGAAGATAGCCAATCCATGCCTAGAATAACATCGAAACTTGACATGTCTAGCAATACAAAAGCAAACGAGAGTCGATGCCCGGCAACCTCTATCTCACAACCACGACACCCCCAGTCTAAATCAATGGTACCCCCAACTAGTGACTCAACCTTGAGTGGAGACGTTAACCGTGCCATCTCTAACCCCAATGCAGACGATAATGCAGCAGATATGAATGAATAAGACGCACCCCGTATCTATCAACACATTAGCCAAAGAATTACACACAACAAAAATAACTCTCACAATTGAGGATCCCGACAACTGCTCTGTCACGCCCCAAATTTTAACTACTCAGAAACATTACCAAAGCCTTTAAATTAGGTCCATTTTTTTTTTTTTTTTTTACAAACATCCATTACCCTTAAGTAATAGAAATACAATGATAAATGTTCTCTCTCTCTCTCTCTCTCTCTCTCTCTCTCAATGAATACTACAATGATAACATTACATGCCACTATTCTACTGTGAAGCTACAAATAAATAAATACAAATATCAATAAACAACAATTACTTCCTTCACACCCACAACAAAATTACACACAAACAGACTCATAGACTTTGTAACTCTTCCACTATGAATCCAAAGTTTCTTCCTGTAAAAAGATAAAACAACAACGGGGTGAGCACTAATGCCCAGTAGGAATCTCATAGTTCTAAATCAATAACTAACACATAGATAGAAATGATCATGCATAAAGGGTGATATCATATAGTAGGGTGACATTTTATAATTCCAAATTATCATAAGTAAAGTACATTTTTCTCTAAAACTATTTAAACATTTTTAAGGAAAACCTTCAGCCATTAAAAATCTTCCCTTTACTTTAGGAAACCATAGATCCTCGTGAAACAAACATATTTAAGAAACAACATCATTTAAAAGTTATCAACCAATTCCCAAAATATTTCTTATTTAATTTCCATTTTTAATACTCCTCTTTTCCTTTCATTCTTCTTTTCTATTCTTTATTTTTAATTTAAAACCCCATAACTTCAAGTTCAGGTTCCTTCTTGACTCGCTAACATTTCTCCTATACTCAGTTTACACCGTTAATGACACCCGCAAAGTTTCACTTCAAGATAACACAATATAAATAAACCACTTTCAATTCAATCCTTTATCTAATTACAGAACAACATTCACACTTTACTTTTATTAACACAACTACTATATTAAGTTTACCATCATAGTCTATAATCCTCATATCCATTTTTAGTTTCCATTCTTTACAAATAATGCCCATGCACATTTCCTTTTTAAACCAAATTACACATCAATATGCAATTTCACAAATCCATCACAAGTTACAAATAACATCATCAACTCAACACACTTCTCAACACATAGCTCAACACAATCCATCTTTTGCCGACTTACTACGGCGGGATAGCGGGCACCCAATTCATAACACTCTCCACCTTTCGCCGGCTACTATACAGGGGGAAGTGGACTCCCAAAAACCATTTTTTCTCAAAAGCCATTTTCTTCCAACAACCATATTTTTCCAAAAACCATTTTCCAACTTTTGAAAGCCATCCCCCACATTTGCCGGCTACTATACGGCGGGATGTGGGCACCCAAAATATTTTTGAAAACCATCCGTTTTTCCACTTTTGATGGCTACAATACGGCAGGACTGTGTGGACACCCAAAAATATTTTCCCACATTCGTCTAGCGATAAGCCTAAACAGGGCAATTGGGCACCTTTATTTCAAACCACCCTCACATTTGTCGGATACTATACGGCAGGACGTGGGCCCCCAAAAACCTTTTTCTCAATTTTTAAAACCACTTTTCAACTCCCTGCGCGGGTACCAACACAACACCACCCAAAACAACTCAACCCAAACTCCACACACCCAACACAACACGACTCAACTCAACACACTCAACACCACACAACTCAAACTCAACACAACTCAATCCAAACTCAATACACCCAACACAACTGAACTCAACACAATTCACATGATTCAAACACAATTCATCATAGTTTAATACCATTCAATTCAACATTATTCAACACAACTTAATTCAACATTACTATTTACAATTCAACATAATTCAAGATAAATTCTTGAATCCCATTTCAACATTCCATAACCAAGTTTATGTCATCCATAACACTAATAAATCATTTCCCCAATCTTCCTTTCACATTTTAGCATGATTTACAATGTTCATAACAAGAGTTCAATCGCTAATTTTTAACACAATTTTGAAACACCTCCAAAATCCAATTAAACTTGTACATGTACAATTCAACCTACCAATTTCATGATTCTATTTTCAATTTGGGAAAAATCATCAATTATCATAATGAATCAACTTAGGGTTTTCAAGGAAAAATTATTTTCAACAAAAATTCAAACTTAGGTGGATAATCAAGAGGGAAATTTTTGTTCCAATTTTTCATAATCCAATTAAACTTGTACATATAAAATTTCCCTCTTGATTATCCACCTAAGGTTCATAATCTACTTGTACATATACAATTCAATCTACTTTTTATTCCAATTTCCCTCTTGATTATCCACCTAAGGTTCATAATCCACCATATTAACCCAACAATTGAACCCCCAACACTTCAAATCCTAATCCCCCAAAATCTCAAGATGTACACTATATGCTCAAAAATGTGGGTTTCATATGTATATAATCAAAATACCACAATTCTATCTATTTATGGAAGCATTGAAGAAGAACTAGAACCCCTACCTCAAGAATCAAGCAAAAGAACGAAGCTTTGATGAGAATCCTTCGCAAATCCGAGTTCCAATCGGTTGAAAAAGTTGAGCTTCAAGCCTTCTTCACTTTTTGGTGGAAGATCTTGATCAATCCAAAGGGAAATGGAAGGCATTTGAGGTCAAAGACCTAGGGTTTTCGGACCTAGGTGAGAGGGATGAAGAGAGGAGATGAGAAGTGTGAAGAATGATCTAGAAAAATGATTTTAAACTTGCTGAATTCGTGCAGTTTGCTCGAGTGTATCTTTCCACGCTCGAGCGTACCTGCTTCCAGCACAGATATGAAAACTGCAAATGGGTATAACACTCTCATCGAGACTTCGTTAGGTCGTTCTTGTGTCCAAATTGAAGCTCCGGAAACAAGCTTTCCAATGGTTCTAACCTCACATTCAAATTCAAAGTGTGGAAGGAGAAAAGGACAAAAGAGTGACGGCTGGTCAAAAACTCAAACTCAAACTTGGGGCTTTTTATCTAATCTTACTTAAATACCTTGTTAAGGCTTCAATCAAGGTTCCAAACATCACCTAAGGGTCCTCAATTATAATATTTAAAGTTCACTTGCCAACCCATCAATATCAAGAGTCCGACAACCATACAAGTTTTAAGGTGACGGACACCACTTTACATCAATCAAACATGGATTAAAAATTCGAGTCATTACATGCTCTGATGTGGTAACAGCATACACGTGCCCCTGTGGCCTCTGATCAACCTACTCATCTCTTGGAGCATAGGACTGCTGCACTGACTGAGCCGAAGCGGCTCCCTGGTTTAAAAATTAATGATGAAAAGTTATTTGATAAAATTTTAAGTTCTGAATTAAAAATAAATTATTTGATGTGTATAAAATCAAATTTGAAATTTGTTATTTTTAAATTATATTTTTAAATTTTTATATTGTGATGGTGGTGGTGGTGGTGGTAGTGGCGGTGATATGATGGTAGTGGTGGTGGTGGCGGCGGCGGTGGTAGCAATAGTGCTAGTAATGGTAGCGGCGGCATGGTAGTGGTGGTGGTGACGGTGGTGGCGGCTGCGGTGACAGCAGTAGTAGTGGTGGCGATGGCATGATGGTAGTAGTGATAGTGGCGGTAGCGATAATGGTGGTAATAAAATGATAGTGTTGCTTATGACAACAATGATAATGGTGATGCCGGTGGTGGTAATAGTCACTACAAAAAAAATTGTTTTTTGCGACGGCAAAACGACGTCGCAAATGCTCCGCATGCCGTCGCTAATACTTTTTGCGACGGTAATTTGATTTTTTGCGACGGCAAGTGGGGGTCACGACAAAGGGGGTTGCAAAAGGTCTTTAGCGACGGTAAGTGCCGTCGCCAATGGTTTTTGCGACGGGAGGGTACCTTTTTTGCGACGACAGTTTTCTGTCGCCAATAAGTGAAAAAAATCTAAGTTTTTGCGACGGTAAAGTTTTTCCGTCGCTAAAATTGGTTTTTTGAGACGGCAGAGCACCGTCGCTAAAAGTGTCCTCAAGATATAACTATTTCTCGACGGCATGGTGAGTCACTAAAGGTATATTTTACAGTTTCTTTCGAAAGCTTTTATGACAAGATTGCCGTCACGAAAAGCCTCCTACATATGTTTTTGCGACGGTTGTTATGCCGTCTCCAAAAAAAAAAAAAAACCTGTTCCGAAATTATTAAAAAAATTAAAAAAACCTGTATTAAATGAAAAATAATTACAAAAAAATTCAAAAATTACATAATAATATAAATACATACATAAACAAAAGTTGACAAATAATGAAAATTCATAATGTTGTTCCATTCATAATATTACATAAATAAAAATTTAAAACAATAAAAATTATGCCATTACATAATGTCACATAATACATACATAATGTTGTTCACAAATTTAAATAACATAAATCAAAATCAAAATCAAAATCAAAACCAAAAGTTTTCGTCTTGATTCTTTCGTGGGTTACAAAAACAAAAGTTGGACATAATCTTTATACGCCCGCATTCCACAAGAAGCAAACTGCTACTCAGGAAATATCTGAAAAAAACAAGATAAAAATAATTAATAACCATATAATGGTGTTAACATTTTAATTATAGAAAAATATAAAAAAAATTGACTACTATATAATTAGAAAGATAGTTAGTAAATAATTTTGACTAGACCGAAATCCGACTCTAACTCCCAAACCGGGAACCCAATTCAAGCCCCGTCTTCTCTCACAAGTCTCTCGTGCCTAGGAGGTCGTGTGTGCCAAATTTCGTGCTAAACCAACGTCGTTTGGTGATTTTGGGGCATTAACGCCTCGAATTCAAGTTTCTTAAGGAACTAGTTTGCCTAAAGTGAAATCCGGCTCTAACTCCCAAACCGGAAACCTGATCCGAGCCCCGTCTTCTCCCACAAGTCTCTCGTTCCTAGGAGGTCGTGTGTGCCAAGTTTCGTGCTAAACCAACGTCGTTTGGTGATTTTGGGGCATTAACGCCTCGAATTTAAGTTTATTAAGGAACTAGTTTGCCTAAAGTGAAATCTGGCTCTAACTCCCAAACCGGGAACCCGATTCGAGCCCCGTCTTCTCCCACAAGTCTCTCGTGCCTAGGCGGTCGTGTGTGCCAAGTTTCGTGCTCAACCGACGCCGATTGGTGAATTTGGGGCATTAACTCCTCGAATTGAAGTTTCTTAAGGAACTAATTTGCCTAAAATGAAATCTGGCTCTAACTCCCAAACCGGGAACCTGATTCGAGCCCCGTCTTCTCCCACAAGTCTCTCATGCCTAAGAGGTCGTGTGTGTCAAGTTTCGTGCTCAACCGACGCGGTTTGGTAATTTTGGGGCCTTAACTCTCCGAATTCAAGTTTCTTAAGAAACTAGTTTGCCTAAAGTGAAATCCGGCTCTAACTCCCAAACCGGGAACCCGATTCGAACCCCGTCTTCTCCCACAAGTCTCTCGTGCCTAGGAGGTCGTGTGTGCCAAGTTTCGTGCTCAACTGACGCGGTTTGGTGATTTTGGGGCCTTAACTCTCCGAATTCAAGTTCCTTAAGGAACTAGTTTGCCTAAAGTGAAATCTGGCTCTAACTCCCAAACCGGGAACCCGATTCGAGCCCCGTCTTCTCCCACAAGTCTCTCGTGCCTAAGAGGTCGTGTGTGCCAAGTTTCGTGCTCAACCGACGCGGTTTGGTAATTTTGGGGCCTTAACTCTCCGAATTCCAGTTTCTTAAGGAACTAGTTTGTCTAAAGTGAAATCCGGCTCTAACTCCCAAACCGGGAACCCGATTCGAGCCCCGTCTTCTCCCACAAGTCTCTCGTGCCTAGGAGGTCGTGTGTGCCAAGTTTCGTTCTCAACTGACGCCGATTGGTGAATTTGGGGCATTAACTCCTTGAATTCAAGTTTCTTAAAGAACTAATTTGCCTAAAGTAAAATCCGGCTCTAACTCCCAAACCGGGAACCCGATTCGAGCCCCGTCTTCTCCCACAAGTCTCTCGTGCCTAGGAGGTCGTGTGTGCCAAGTTTCGTGCTCAACCGACGCGGTTTGGTGAATTTGGGACATTAACTCCTCGAATTCAAGTTCCTTAAGGAACTAATTTGCCTAAAGTGAAATCCGGCTCTAACTCCCAAACCGGGAACCCGGTTCGAGCCCCATCTTCTCCTACAAGTCTCTCGTGCCTAGGACGTCGTGTGTGCCAAGTTTCGTGCTCAACCGACTCGGTTTGGTGAATTTGGGACATTAACTCCTCGAATTCAAGTTCCTTAAGGAACTAGTTTGCCTAAAGTGAAATCCGTCTCTAACTCCCAAACCGGGAACCCGATTCGAGCCCCGTCTTCTCTCACAAGTCTCTCGTACCTAGGAGGTCGTGTGTGCCAAGTTTCGTGCTCAACCGACGCCGATTGGTGAATTTGGGACATTAACTCCTCGAATTCAAGTTTCTTAAGGAACTAGTTTGCCTAAAGTGAAATCCGACTCTAACTCCCAAACCGGGAACCCGATTCGAGCCCCGTCTTCTCCCACAAGTCTCTCGTGCCTAGGAGGTCGTGTGTGCCAAGTTTCGTGCTAAACCGACACGGTTTGGTGAATTTGGGACATTAACTCCTCGAATTCAAGTTCCTTAAGGAACTAGTTTGCCTAAAGTGAAATCCGTCTCTAACTCCCAAACCGGGAACCCGATTCGAGCCCCGTCTTCTCTCACAAGTCTCTCGTACCTAGGAGGTCGTATGTGCCAAGTTTCGTGCTCAACCGACGCTGATTGGTGAATTTGGGACATTAACTCCTCGAATTCAAGTTTCTTAAGGAACTAATTTGCCTAAAGTGAAATCCGGCTCTAACTCCCAAATCGGGAACCCGGTTCGAGCCCCGTCTTCTCCCACAAGTCTCTCGTGCCTAGGAGGTCGTGTGTGCCAAGTTTCGTGCTCAACCGACGCGGTTTGGTGAATTTGGGACATTAACTACTCGAATTCAAGTTCCTTAAGGAACTAGTTTGCCTAAAGTGAAATCCGGCTCTAACTCCCAAACCGGGAACCCGATTCGAGCCCCGTCTTCTCCCACAAGTCTCTCGTGCCTAGGAGGTCGTGTGTGCCAAGTTTCGTGCTCAACCGACGCGGTTTGGTGAATTTGGGACATTAACTCCTCGAATTCAAGTTCCTTAAGGAACTAATTTGCCTAAAGTGAAATCCGGCTCTAACTCCCAAACCGGGAACCCGGTTCGAGCCCCGTCTTCTCCTACAAGTCTCTCGTGCCTAGGACGTCGTGTGTGCCAAGTTTCGTGCTCAACCGACTCGGTTTGGTGAATTTGGGACATTAACTCCTCGAATTCAAGTTCCTTAAGGAACTAGTTTGCCTAAAATGAAATCCGGCTCTAACTCCCAAGCCGGGAACCCAATTCGAGCCCCGTCTTCTCCCACAAGTCTCTTAACTTAGAATGTAAAGAATGCAAAGATACATTTTAGCTTAGAATACAAAGATACATTTTATACCTGATCTTCTGGTGGTGGTGTATATGGATTGTCATCTTCTGCAGATTCCCTAAATGCCCGGTGGCCACTCGATGCATCAGGAACCTATGTTAGTCAATGCATAATGTGTTAATCATATTTGAATTTTATACATAATCTTGAGTGAAAATTGAACTATCAAACGATTTAATTTATATGGAACCTGTCTGTTGGGATCCACACTCGCCCCCTATGACACAAGGGCCATCATCTCAGCTCTCATCTGCTGTAAATGTGTAGAGAACTTTGCTCGCAGCTCCTCCCTCAACTCATCCCTTAGCTCTGCACGAACCTTCTGCGTGATCTGATCAATAGTCGATGGCTGGGGTGTTGACTGTGATGGCCCAGCACCATCTTTATACACCGCTCCCCGAGGCACAATTCTCCCGTATGTGCGACAATATCCATGTCCGTCATGACCTATCAACTCATGGAAAATGGCATTCCTAGCCTCCAAAGTCTGACCATCCTCAGGTAGCATAAAGAGTTGACGATTAAACTCATCCTGTATTGAATAAGATGCACAAGTATATGCCAAATTAAGATGGTTGACACAAAAAATAAACTTTAAATACAATCAAAGGTGTTTGGAAACTACCAAGGTCTGGATAACCTCTGGGTCATCTACTCTACGTGTCATAAGCCAAACATTCATCTTATCAGTAGACTCCCTCTTACTGGTCATCTACATTTTTTTTAGAAATATGAAAATTAGAATCCAAATAATTTGCAAATATACAATGTTTGTTTATATACAAAAATAAAACAATAAAATGTAAACCTCATGCCGTATCTGAGAGAAAGTAGTACGTCCTGTGGTATGAGCTATGCCGTGAGCTCGCCGATTTTTAGCGTTCCTACTTGCAATTTTCTATAACAGGTTCAACAATGTAAATATGATTTGTATGTTTAAATATCATAAATATAACGTAATTGTATACCTGAGCATCGAAAGTACGCCAATACTCCACAAGTTGTTCCCACTGGCTTGGCACAACGTTCATAGGAACATCATCCTTCAGATTAGGATCAGAACTTCTAGGCTTGAAATACTTAGCCTTAAGCTTGTTCTTGTGATCCTTCCATATGCTGTTGCAGTTTTTCATGCAGATTGGCTTGTACTCCTCTGGACATATATTCAAATTGTCCTATAAAACACAATTTCAAAGTTTAAGGCTAAGTATAACACAAATTTGGAATTTGAATTTGTGGACAAAAATATACTTTTACCTTCACATCCTTCCAGATAGCATCAACAATATCATCAGGCACATTGTTCCAGTCAAGAAAAGTAAGAGGAACAATGTTACCATTCCGCACAATAATGCCAAGTTGAGTAGTTAACTTGGCCACATTATCCCTTATTGGGCAGTAATTTCCATCAAATTGTATGTCCAACTTTTTACCAGTACCCCACTCTTTAATGCCCTTGGCACATCCTCTACCACACCTAGTCGAGGTTGATGAAGAACTAACATGACCTGCGATATACAATAATAATAAACAATATGCAATGGTAATAAACAAATGCAAATTTAAATAATGTGAATACAAATCATATCAAATAAACCTGAGGTGGGTTGTGAAGAAGTCGAAGGGTCTGCAAAATACAATGAGAATAAACAAGTTATATATAATGAGCATAAATAAATGTATGTGTAAATAATTTTCATACAAATCAAAGCAAATTTATATACCTGTGGATGGCTCATAAGCTGATGACGATAGCTGCAGTGGTGCCACTGATGGTGGACGCACCGATGGTAGGCGTGAAGGCTGAGTACATGGTAGCTGCTGTGGTGCCACTGATGGTGGTCGATACGGTGGTACTAATGGCCCCTCAGATGGTGGTGGTACTAATGGCCCCTCCGATGCTGGCCGATGTGATGCCTCCTCTGATGGTGGTGCTACTGATGTCCTATTATGTAACACATCGGACATCATGCGCCGGGGATTATCAGGCTTCCTCTTCCTTCCCATAATAATCTGCAAGCAATATAACATTAATTGACATTAGAAACATAGACAATGGTTTGTCATCAACTATAATATGACATTAATTGAACTAAGACAATTACAAAGACAAAGTAACTTAAGAAATTGATGATTAACTACAACCTTGGCCTTAATTGAATTACTAATGTTGATTAAATATCAGCCTATTTGAACATCAACTGTTTCCCCTTCGCGGCTTCCTCACCCAACCAACTTCTTCATCACGAAGCATTATATTTTCTTCCAATTGTTGGCTCATGTATGGCTCGATTTGTGGATCACGAACTCATATCAAATAAACCTCTTTGAGACATCTTCACCACGACTTGCCACCGTTGTAACGGGTCTGCAACATACCAAACTTGCTCTACTTGGGACGCCAAGATGAAAGGTTCATTGGTAATTCGATCATCTCGGTACAACAAATGATTGAAGTTCACCAACGTGAAATTGAAGACATCTTCTTTCTTTCTGTGAATGTTGTCAATCCAGTCACACTTAAACAACACATGTTTCTTCTCATTGGCATATCGAATCTCAACAATATCTGTCAATTGTCCATAATAGTACACAGACCCCAGACGAGGATTCTTGTCTTTTCGACTAGCATAACTTATGGTATCTGCCTTCAAAGCTACACCACAATTTGTGTGGCTCGACGATCATTCATGGCCTTTACTCGATACCGAAACCCATTCAGTATATACCCGTTGAACCTCCTTGCCAGGTTATGAGGACCATTTGCCAATAGAATAATCTCTTCAAAAAATATGACATCAGTAGTCCTTCACAAAGTTTGGACCTATTTAACACGAAAATGTAAAATTTAAAATGTAGATCGACTTAAGTAACTAGAATCTATAGAGTTAAATACATACATGTTCCTTGAACCAAATATGAAAAGTTTCAAAATGTTCACGCCGAAGTTGATGATCGTCGACACGAGGCATTTTGAGCTTAAGTACTTCAAGTGTTTGCTGTGTAGATTGAAATTTTAGCAATACAAAAAATTTAGTTGAAAATTCAAGAAAACATAATAAAATATTGAGTGAGTGACTTAACCTACTTTATGAATGGTTGAACCGCGCTTGTATTGAATAAGATGTACCGATGAGCTTGTACCCAAGAAGTATTATCAAGATAAAAGCTTGTGTTTTCACCAATAGCATGACCCAAATTATCATCACTAATCAGAGTTCCTCACGGGTCGACTAGATTTGGTTTCCACATCATTGAGATATTGTGCACAAAAATTCATGCATTCTACCATAAGATATCCTTTAGCAATTGATCCTTCAGGACGAGCTCTATTACGCACGTATTGCTTCAAAGTAAAAAGATACCTCTCAATTGGATACATCCATCAAACCTAATCGCTCCACCCAATAAGGCTTCATCACTAGATGTATAGGCAAGTGCTCCATTATATCAAAAAACTCGAGGAAATATTTTCTCTAGATGACAAAGTGTTACATCGATACGATCTTTAATATATTACAAACCGTCAGACGATTCACTTTCGAACACAATTGTCTAAAGAAATTGCTCAATTCAATCAAGGGTTCAATTACATTCTTCTAACGATCTGCGAATAGCCAATGGAATAAGTTGTTGCATCGAATATGACTATCGTGGCTCTTAAGACCCCCAATGCTTCTATCATGTAAGCGCACGACGTGATATATTGGATGAATACCCGTCAGAACTCTTACTTCCTTCAACACTTTCAAGAACAAATCTTTCTCATCCTTGGTCATCGTGAATTGTGCCGTGGTAAATAGGCTTTATTCGACCCTCTTAATCGCAAATGTAGGGTTTTCTAATATTCATATCTTGTAAATCACGCGAGCATTAACACCATCCTTCGATTTTCCTCAAGAACCCCTAATATTGTCCACAACACATTGTCACAAACATTCTTCTCTATATGCATCACATCGAGGTTGTGTCTTATTAGATTGTGCTCCCAATATGACAATTCATAAAAGATACTCTTTTTCTTCCAACTATGGGTGCGATGTCCAAATTTTCTCCTTCTCTACCGCCTCCTATGCCTCTCCTTAAGGTCATCCCTCTTGTATTGGGTTAAAATACCCTCAGATTCTAATTGTAGCAACATCTCGCCTGCACAACAATTTTAGTTTGAGTCCGACTTCCGACTACCATCAAATGATACTTTATCCTTCCTAATTTATGGCGAGAGGTAAAATCTGCGATGACCCAAGTATGATTGTTTCCTACTATGCTTCAACCAACACGATGTAGTTTCCTTATTGCAACAAGGACATGCATATTCGCCTTTAGTGCTCCATCCTGACAAGTTTGCGTATGCAGGAAAATCACTAATTGTCCACAAGAAGTCGCATGCATTTGAAACATTTGATTTGTTGATGCATCAAATGTTGACACACCCTCATTCCATAGTTCTTTCAACTCCTCAATCAACGGTTGCATATATACATCAATCTTGTCACCAGGTCCTTTCGGGCCGTCAATAAGCACAGATAAAATTAGAAATGGTTGCTTCATGCACATCCATGGCGGCAAGTTGTATGGAATGAGCACAACAGGCCAAGTGCTATGAACTATGTTCATCGTCCTGAATGCGTTAAAACCATCAAATGCTAAGCCAAGCCTTACACTTTGGCAATCATTACTAAAGTCAATATGCCGACGGTCAAAATCTTTCCATGCAAGGGAGTCAGCAGGATGCCTAAAGACACCATCATCAGTTCGTTCATCTGCATGCCATCTCATGAACTTGGCCGTCTTGGATGACATAAACAACCTCTGCAACCTTGGCTTTAAAGAAAAATACCTCATCTGTTTTGCAGCTATTTGTTTGCCACCTTTGTTAGGACCATTTGAACCACCATCACCATTTGATTTCCATCTAGAACTGTTGCATATGACACATTTATCAAGATTGGCGTCCTCGTTTCGAAACAACATGCAACTGTTGGGACATGCATCCTACGTGTCATACGTGAAGCCCAAATCTGTTGTGACCTTTTGAGCTTTATAATATGAGTCCGGGAGTTTCACACCCAACGGAAACGCCTCATTCAATAACTCAAGCAACATGTCAACAGATTTATCTGTCCACTGATTAAGCACCTTCAAATGTAGAAGTCGAACAATGAATGACAAAGATGTGAACTTCTGACAACTCGGATACAATTCACTTTGTGCATCTTGAAGCAGTTTGAAATACTTTGCAGTCTCTGCATTTGGATCGAGCTGGGGTTCAGATGCATGGGGATCAGGCCCTTGTGGTTCATCACCCTCAACACTTGTACCGGCATGTGGATTTCCCATAGCCCCTTGTATCATTCCAATCATATCATCCCCAATGTCTAAATTAGCTAATGTTTCATTCTCTCGATTACCATGCAGAGATACGTAAGATTCCCCATGATTAATCCAATGTTTGTATTTTTTTCAAAAACCATTCAAAATCAGATGCTCCCGTACACCCTCTCGTACAAAATAGTATCGATTCTCACACTTCCTACACGGACAACTGATCATCGAACCTTCAACCCTATTGGTGTAGGCAAACACAAGGAATTCATCAATCCCATTAATGTATTCACTCGACATCCTATTTGGCAAATCAATCCAACTCTTATCCATCATCTGTACACATCCACAAAAATATCTCACCAAAGTAACTCTAAATATAATGCCTACGCAAACCAAGTAAATGATATCATTCCTCTCCGCAAATAAATAAATTGTCATATTAAACGTCAAAAAATACAAACAAAAAAAAAACCTAATAAACAGAATAAATAAGTGAAAATAAAAATAAACCCTAATATTTTGATTGGTTTTCAATTTATACCATTTACCTATTTTCGTCAACTAAACCCGACAAAAAAAATAAAAATAAAAACTAGTTATTAAACTAAACGAAATGTCTAAAATTCCTATTTAGGATTAACTCCTGTTTTTTTTTAGATTGAAAAAAAGTAATAAAAAGTTTAAGGTTTAAATTAATTAAATTAAAAATTTAAGATTTATTTTATTATAAGGGTTAAAATCCTTTTTTTTTTGTATTTTTTTTATTTTCTCTTAAATATTTTTATGACTTATTTAAACATTTGCAATTTAAATTTGTAATCGAACCATTGCATGTGTATGATATCAAAAACACAAAAAAAAAAAAGAAATTCTATCCCCCTTTTTTACGAATCACTCATAAAATTATGATTTTAAATACAATATAAGTGATTGATGCATTAAGATTAAGTTATTTAAGATTATTTTAAATACAATAAACAGATTTATAAAAAAAAATTAAGATTTAAATACAATAAACAGATTTAAGATTAAGATTAACTTTTTATAATACAGATTATATAAATACCATTGTAATAACTTTTTATAATAACTTTTTATAATGGTATTTATATAATAACTTTTTATATAATCTGTATCATACACATGCAATGGTATTTTTTATAATAACTTTTCATACAATGGTATTTTTTATAATAACTTTTTTTGTGTTTTTGATATCATACACATGCAATGGTATTTTTTATATACAGATTATACACATTTATTTTTTTTTATAACTTTATATACAGAGTATAACTTCATCTATATATATACAGATATCCCCAAATTATACACATTTATTTATATATATACAGATTTATATATATATAGACATTCATCTATATATATATATATATACACAGACCGAGAGAGAGAGAGAGAGAGAGAGAGAGCATACGCAGAGAAAGAGAGAGTCGTCACGAGCAACGCCACTGTCAGCCGCCACAAGACCACCGCTTATACCAGAGTCTGCTTGAGAAATTTGGGGGATGAAGTTAGGGATTTGGGGATGAAGTTAGGGATTGGAAGCATCGAGCGGCAAGATGAAAAAGAAGAGCGGGGGATTTTTTATTTTTACTTTTTGCGACGGTATGTTTTAGACCGTCGCAAATGGTCGTGAGTAGTTCGTAAAACGGCGCCGTTTCAATAATCTTTTTTATGACGAACTTTCTTTGCCAAATGAGCCATTGTTTGCGACAGCAAACATACGCCGTCTCAAAAAAAGGTGTCTTTTGCGACGGTACAAAAAACCGTCGCTAATACTTCTGCATTTCCGACCCCTCCGCGTAGTTTTATTACCGACGGGAAAGTGCCGTCACTAAAGGCTTTTATTTGCGACGGTTGGAGTTGCTGTCGCAAAAAACTGTTTTTTGCGACAGGAGGCGCGCCGTCGCTAATTCTTCCGTGTTTTTTATTATGTTTTCTTGTAGTGAGTGGTGATGACGGTGGTGGTAGTAGTGGTGATAGTGGTGGCAGTGGCATAGTGATGGTGGCGGCGATGGCGGCAATGGTGGCAGTATGATGGTGGTGATAGTGATGGTGAGTTTTATAATAGTGTATATCAATGGTTTAGTATTTATAAATTCAATCGGAATTAAATAAATTTCAAATGACTTAAATTTTTTTTAAGTTTTAACCTATATTTTAAAAGGCATCTTAAATTTTTAAGTGATGTCAATTATGATTATAAAACGAGCTTAATTGATTATCACTTAATACATTCAGTTTTAAGTACTGAATCAGATTATCAAACATCGCCTACTCTTGATTTTAATGATAAATTTATCACTATAAAAATATATTAAAAATACAATTCAATTACTTTTACAACTAAATGCATTAAGAAATAATCAATTAAATTTGTTTGATAACTATAATTGATATCACATAAAATTTTAAGTTACTCTTAAAATGTAAGTTAAAATTTAAGAAAATTTTAAATCAAATGAAACTTACTTAATTCTAACTAAATTTTAAATATTAAATATAAGTACCGATATACACCATTACAAACTCACCACTACCACCACCACGATGCCACCTCTACAACCATCATCAACGCTACCATGCTGCTGTTGTACTACCACCACCACCACCACCACCATCAACATCATACCATTATCACCATCACTACCATTATTACAATATAAAAATTGAAATATACAATCCAAAAATAATAAATTTTAAATTTAAACATATATATCAAACAATTTATTTTTAGTTAAACACTTAAAATTTTATCAAATAACTTTTCATTTAAAGAATTCAACATTCAGTTTTCAATACTTAATTTTTAATTTCAATTCTTAGTTTTATCAAACACCTATTTGATAAAATTGAAAACTAAAAATTAAGATAAAGACATAATAAAAATTTTCACAAACATATATATGTATATATACTAACATACGAAATTTAATACATATATAAAAAAAATAAAAATAAAAGAAGAAGAAGAAGAAGAAGAAAAAAAAAACTCACAAAAAATGTATCCATATACATACATGCAAGGTAAATCCAAATAGTATTTTTCTATCTTGCCTTTGCATGCGTCAATAGATGAAATTGAATTCCTTAGGAGAGCAACCAAACCGTGAGAGAAGAGCAGCAAAAGTGGGTAGGCTTTTGAGAAATAATTTTTCTAGACCTAAATCATTTAGGTCATGTTTGTTTGGGCGAACTGGATTAGATTGGATTAGCATTCCCATGACTAATAATCCTAAAACTACGAATTCCTTTGGATTGTGTATCCTATCATATGTTTAGACTGAGCCAGGATTATAAAGATGGACCAATAATTCAGACTTTGGTTTAGTCCTCCAATTTATATCCCACCCCCCTCTGTGGGATTGAATAGTTCATCATATGTGAGATACCATATCCGGATGGATTGTTAATCCGTATTTCAATTGTTTAACCAAACATCGGATTTATAATTTTATTGGACTATTAGTCCAATCCCAAGCTCATGTCCATCAAAACAAACATGACCTTAGCGTGTTAAGTGATAATTAAAGAGTAGGGTTTTTTTGTTTTACTCAAAATTTTAGCTTTTTTATAAGGGAGACTTAATTTAAGTGATATTATATATGTACAATCAAACTAGCTTAATTAAGAAATTATTTAATATTTTCAGTTTTAATAGCTGAATTGGATTATTAAACACCCCATCATGCTCTTAATTCTTAATGATAAATTTATCACTATAAAAATATCTTTAAAAATACAATTCAATTACTTATACTTTTACATCATATTTCAATATAACGTAAAACAAATAAATTAAAAATGAATCAAAATTTACAAACAAAAATCAAAATGTTCGAATTATTTATCACTTTAATAAATTTCTCAGTATCATTACTAGTATCAAACCATTATTCCACAAATACAAAATATATATCAAAAAGTTCTAAAATTTTCTCACCATCAAAACCACAGTTAAATATGCATAACAAAAATTCATTAAAAACTTAAATAAATTCAGTCCATAAGACTGGGCGATAATTATCCCAAACAACAGCGCTACAATGGGTTTTAATTTCAAAGAAAATGCTAAAGACCTCAAAAGATTTACCAAAATTTCAACCAAATGTCTCAAATGGATGTGAGACCCACACCATGTGGGTCCCATGCAAGTCTCATACTCATGTGAGACATTTGGTAAAAATTTTGATAAATCTTTTGGGGTCTTTAGCATTACTCTATTTTCAAGGCGAATTGAAGTGATTTTGAAGCGTCATTGGGCTGTCCAGTTTTTAGACAATTGGAGTTAAATTTGTATGGGCTACCATTTTAGTCTGCTAAGTAGACCCAATAAATATCAAACCTCCAACAAGGCCAGAATAGAACCTTGGGTTAATTTCATTTTATTCCTAAACTACATCACTTTTTCTATTCATTTTTAAACTATTAATTTCATCTATCTAGTTTTTAAAATTTTTTATTTCAGTTCTTATAGTCCAATTGAAGATGATTATATAAATCAGTAAATGTTAAAACCTAATTTGATGGTCGAAAAGGTGATTTCAAAATTTGAACAATTCATCCATAATTACAACAAATTAATGTTTGAGAGAAAAAAGTTAGAAGAAAAAAATATATTTTCAGGACTAATTTTTTTGTTACAAAAAATGTCATCATTATATTTTTTACGATAAAATTGAAAAAAAAAATGAACACTCTTTATCTGTTTTTAAAAATGAAATTAATCTTAACAAACAAGAAATAATCATTTAAAGAAAAGTCCAGTAATTATTCTCTTTCTTTCTTTTATTACTGATTTTGAAATAAGTCTCAATGTATGAACACTCTTTGTCTATTTTTTTGCTTTTTAAAATCTGTGTGAATAAGTAGAAAATGGAGACAAACAATTTCCATCAACCAACCCACACGTCAGGTCAAGAGACCCATTCCCACCACCATATTGCAAATTTATGAAAAGACTTTCTACAAAGTCTTACATTTTTTAAATTATTTTATTATTAATTTCAAATCCAACGTGTTGCACATTGAAACATCAAAAGACACACCTTTCACTTTGTTCCTTTGTGGATGGGATAGCTTTCTACTTCTCCTAGTAACTTTCCTGTTCTACCAGATTGTTGCCCTTCTTCTTTTTTATTTTATTTTTTTTCATTTTTTTTTGCGGTCAATTTTTTTCCAGCTTAACTTTACTATTTTTTAAATTAAAAGAATATGTAAATATACAAATTTGTTCCCATTTTTATAATTTGAAAGTGGACAAATAGATGCATATAACTATCTATCCATCCAAATTTTTAATATAAAAGTAATTTAAAAGTACAAAAATAGAAATATTTGTCTCCATTTACAATTTGCAAGTTATTTATGTCATTTGTGAGTTTAATTATCAGAAAGGGCATAACTCAATACTATGAGAATCATAATTTCAAAAAAAAAAAAAATTATAGCCAAACATCACATGAGGTATATAACCAAACAACTCTTGAATCATAATCAAAATAATGACATAACTAACATCACAATGTGTCATGAGTAACAACACAATAGATTATAACTAAAGACATAGAAATTATAACCAAAGGTGCATATATATTTGTCCCTAACAATAAAAAAATTCACTTATAGCAGAGGCCAAAACTGCCACTAAAAACAAGAAAAAGAGTCGCTAAAAAGTATAATACCTTTACCAGTGGTTGAAATGTCGGCAACCAAACCGCCGCAATAGCCCAGTCGGCATAGCCTTATAGTGACGTTTTCGACAAACGCTAGTATAATTATTTTTATTGCAGCAGTTGATGTAGCAACAGTTATAAATGTCGCTATATCTTAAATTAACCATTACTTGATAACTTTATAACGACGAGTTGACTGCTGCTATATCCTTTGCTTTTGCGGCGTTTTGTGAACCGCTGCTAGATTTTGACTCTATTCCATCAGTTTTACACTGTCGCTATAGCCATAGATTTTTTCTAAATTTTATTTGCGACAATGGCTATTAACTGCGGTTATAGGCTATGTTTACTATTCAATTGCCAATAATATATAGTTTGAAATTTTCAATGGTTTGCTAACCATTAATTGTTGTCTCTCACTTATCCCTACTCACATTATATATCTATAAAAGCACTATTTTATTCTAATGGCTCAATACTCAATGATTGTAAAAAGTAAAAGAGTTTGCATTTTCATAATCCCAATAAATCCAAAACAACTTAATTACAAGGTTCATTACATAAACTTGTCATACCAAAATAGATTAAATATTTCTAGCAAACTAATAGACATACCATCATCCAAAAGGTACACATAAACTTGTCACATGACAATAGTACTCAAAAGTACTACTCATGATGCCATTTTATAAAGACCTCCATGAAAAATGTTCAAATCGAGAAATGACCTCCATTGTTTGATGCTTTCATATTGTCTTATTTCCTGCAATAAAAATGATTGAATGAGCATAAGTATCATGTGCAAGCTCGACCAAGAGAAACAAAAAAGGTTGGCAAGAGATACCAACCACAACAAGAGGAAGGAAATAAAAAGATACAAAGAAATTACACACAAATGAAATAGCCCCATATATACCAGGTTCACTCTAAACACACCAAAGCCAACAACTCCTAAGCTTCCATAAAGCATCACAAAAGCCAAACAAACAAAGGTAGCAAAGAAAACCGCCCCATACCAGCAAAAACAAATAATTCTGCATTATGATAAAACCCACCCCTCTGTTTTATTCCTCTGTTTTCTGTTTCTTTTAAACCCAGCAAAAAAAATTCTGCATTAGCTCTTGGTATCGTTCTTTAAGCACTGCAAGTTGATCTCTAAGATTAGATATACCTGAAGACATCTAAAGGGCTTAGAACATGTAAGCAAGCAACCAAGGCATGCATAATCCAGCAAAAGATCATTTGGGAATACTAACAAAAATTAAAATGTGTTCTGCAAATCCATTGTGAACCAAGATAATCTATCTAATTTTTAAATTTTTTTATTTCAGTTCTTGTAGTCCAATTGAAGATGATTATATAAATCAGTAAATGTTAAAACCTAATTTGATGGCGGAAAAGGTGATTTCAAAATTTGAACAATTCATCCATAATTACAACAAATTAATGTTTGAGAGAGAAAAAGGTTAGAAGAAAAAATATATTTTCAAGACTAATTTTTTTGTTACAAAAAAAGTCATTTTTATATTTTTTACAATAAAATTGAAAAAAAAAATGAACACTCTTTATCTGTTTTTAAAAATAAAATTAATCTTAGCAAATAGGAAATCATCATTTAAGTAAAAGTCCAGCAGTTATTCCATTTCTTTCTTTTCCTATTGATTTTGAAATAAGTCTCACAATAGTGTATGAACGCTCTTTGTCTGCTTTTTTTACTTTCTAAAGTCTATGTGAATAAGTAGAAAATGGGGACAGACAATTTCCATCAACCAACCCACACGCGAGGTCGAGAGACCCATTCCCACCACAATATGCAAATTTATGAAAGGGTGATGGTTGAGACCCCCTCCAATCACCACCTCCACCACCCCCACACACACGTGGCGGGTGGTGATTGGAGGAGAAGGAAAAAAAAAAAAAAGTGGCCAATCAAGTGAAGAGGGGGTCAAGGGGTGGGAAAAAAAGGGGTCGAAGTCATTATTGTTTATGAAAAGACTTTCTACATAGTCTTAAATTTTTTAATTTCTTTTATTATTAATTTCAAATCCAATGTGCTGCACATTGAAACATCAAAAGACACACCTTTTACTTTGTTCCTTTGTGGATGGGATAGCTTTCTACTTCTTCCAGTAACTTTCATGTTCTACCAGATTGTTGCTCTTTTTCTTTCCCCCCCTCCCCCCCCCCCCCTTTTTTTACTTTTGTTTTCATTTTTTTTTTTTGGGTCAATTTTTTTTCCAGCTTAACTTTCCTATTTTTTAAATTAAAAAAATATGTAAGTACACAAATTTGTTCTCATTTTTATAATTTGTGTCACACCCCACTTTTTATTACTTGAAAACATTACCAAAGCCTGTAAATTTAGGTCCATATTTTTTTTTATAAATACATTTACAAATATCTATTACACTTGAGTAATAGAATCTCAAAGATACATGTTCTCCCTCTCTCAATAATTACAACAACAAAAATACATGCCAAGCTTCTGCCGCGAAGCTACAAATAAATAATTACAAATACAACTCCACTACCTTTACATCTACTAAGAAAGCTATACGAATGAACTGAAGAACTCCATAAATCTTCAATCAAATAACCCAAACTTTCCTTCCTCAGAAAAAAATTTTACAACAACGGGTGAGCACTAATGCCCAAGAGGAATCTCATAGTTCTAAATCAATAACGAACACAGATAGAAATGATCATGCATGCGGGTGATACAATATAGTAGGGTGACATTTCATAATCTCAAAATATCATAAGTAAGGTATCTTTTTCTCAAAAACAATTTAAGCACTTGTAGGAAAAACCTTCACCATAAAAATCATCCTCGAACTTTAGAGAATCATAGATCCTTGTGAAACAACCATATTTAAGAAACAACATCATTTAAATGTTATTAACCAATTTCCCAAACATTTCTCAATTAATTTTCCATTGTTATTACTCTTCTTTTCCTTCCATTCTTCTTTTCTACTTTTCACTTTTAACTTAAAACCCCATAATTTCAAGGCAATTTCCTTTTTGACTCGCCAACAATTCTCCTATACTCATTTCACCCCGTTAATTTCACCCGCAAAGTTTCATTTCAAGATAACACAATGTTAGTAAACTCTTCCAAGCCAATCCTTTATTTAATTATAGAACAACCCTCACAATTTACTTTTATTAACACAACTACTTCATTAAGTTTACCATCATAATCTATAATCAATTTACGTCTTAGGACACAAATGTCTACATTGTCTATGACACACGGTCTATGACACAATACACTTTCCATTTATACGCACATGGCTCTAACTCGCCAAACAACTCAACAAGAATAACACATCAAGTTAAACCTTTCTTATACCAAATTAAACACACATGCTGATGTTATAACAATCTCAATCAAATCCACTTCCATACTTCCCAACTGATACACTTGGTGGTGATGTATCATATCAACAACAAATAGAAATATTTCTATTATCAATAAGCACACACATATGTGATGCTACTGGAGTCCATCCCCTATCTCCTCCCAACAAATCCGGTTTAGAGGTCCATCCCCTATCTTCCCCTAAACCGTGGAGTTCATCCCCTATCTCCTCCCAACAAATCCGGTTTAGAGGTCCATCCCCTATCTTCCCCTAAACCGTGGAGTTCATCCCCTATCTCCTCCAAAACCAAATGCATATGCAATGTAATACACACTTGCCATATACAACACATAATCAATACAAGTAATGTTCTGTATTAATTCAATAGTCAAAATAAATGACTTAATTTCAGTTATACCTAAGCCACATGCAAGGTCTACAACAACCACGACTATCCTCCACCGATAGCCCAAAACAGTTATTTCTAAACAAGAAATAAATACATCAATGAATGTAAATTCGACATTCTCAAAGGTAAGTATTTAAACTACCCAATTATATCATTAATCTCATAATTTCTCCAATTTCATGAATTAAACCCAATTCCACATTTTTCCCTTAAATTAATTATACAAATTAATCTAAGCCAAAACTCTAAGGTTTCTCCCAAAATTACCAAACTACCCCCACATACCAAAATACCACAACTTAGGATTAAAACGTATAAATGGGCAAACATTTCCAAAATTCAATTAAACTTGTATATATACCATTCCATACCTCAATTTCATGATTCTACTTTCAATTTGGGCAAACTCATTGTTTATCATCATAAATCAACCTAGGGTTTCAAGAAAAATCTAGAAATTTCAAGAAAAATTCCAACTTCTTAACCCATTATTTTCTTCTTCCAATTTTCCCTTGATTATACATCCTAGGTTCCTCGATCCATAATCTAAACCCAACAATAACACCCCAAACTCTTCAAATCCAAATCTCCCAAATTTCCATAATATAATTCTATATGCTCAAAATGTAGATTTTGCATTTATATACTCCAAAATACCACAAATCTATCTATTAATGTAAGCATTGAAGGAGAACTAGGACCCCTACCTCAAGAAACATGCAAATGACCGAGCTATCGGAAGAATCCTCCACAAATCCGAGCTTCAATCGGTTGAAAATGTAAATCTTCATGCCTTCTTCACTTTTTGGTGGAAGATCTTGATCAAACCTAAGGGAAATGGAAGTATTTGGGATCAAAACCCTAGGGTTTTCGGACCTAGGGCAAGAGGAAAGAAGAGGGGAAAAGAAAATGTAAGAAATGATCTCAAAATCCCGTTTTTGAGCTGCTGTATTCGCGCATCTCGCTCGAGCGAAGAGAAGCTCGCTCGAGCGAGCATGCTTCCAGCACAGACACACAAAATTCAAACAGGTATAACTCTCCCATCCGGACTCCGTTCTAGGTCGTTCTTGTGTCCAAATTGAAGCCCCGGAAACAAGCTTTCCAATGGTTCTGACCTCACATTCAAATTCAAAGTATGGAAGGAGAAAAGGGCAAAAGAGTGACGGCTGGTCAAAACTCAAACTCCAAACTTGGGGCTTTTTATCTAATCTTATCCAAATGCCTTGTTAAGACTTCAATTAAGGTTCCAAACATCACCCAAGGGTCCTCAATTATAATATTTAAAGTCCACTCGACAACCCATCAATATCAAGAGTCTAACAACCGTACAAGTTTTAAGGTGACGGGCACCACTTTTCATCAATCCAAAGTGAATCAAGATCCGAGTCATTACAACCTTCCCACCTTAAGAAATTTCGTCCTCGAAATTGCATCCGCTCTAATGAGAATAACAACCTTATGCTCACCAATTTTAACAACCCCTAGTTCACAAAGAAAGCATGTGAGCGCCCATGCATATTCACCAAACCTTAACAACTTTCGCTACACTCGCTTCAATTCTAAACCCAAAATACCAAGCGTTGCTACAACCTACCATTTGGGGAAATTTTCGTCCCAAATTAAGAAAGTCAAGTAGAAGACAACTCAAACATGAACGGAAACACACCCTGTAATGTTCCAAGACTAGATCCACTCTCGGGATAAATTCTCGATTTCAAGGAAAAGCAATCACCCTTAAACCATACCAAGTCAATACAAGCAAAACCGGTAACACATTACCTCGTATGATCCAATACCACAATTTTCAATTACATTTCAATTAATTGCGTTATCTATTTCTTATCCCTTAGCACATAAAAGTAGAACAGATCAAATCATTCATGAACATATTTCGTCTTTAACATTTAAATTTTATCAGCCATCCTGTGCCACATATAAAGAAAGTAAAGTTCCATTTCCCACATTAATATCAACATTTTCCCAAAGGAATTCCAACCATCACCAAATAACATCCGCCACCCATCGGGTGACATCACAACGCAATTCCATGCACACTTGCGACAACAACAAACAAATGAGCCAACATATTTATTACCAATATCAACACGTATCTCAACATTCAACACACATATATACACATTGGCACCAATGCACTTCAACAATTTCCATTCAAACATTTTTAATTCAATTAGAGTAACTTCACAAATTCACATAAACAACACACGATTACATGTACAAATAAGACTCCATGCCATCAAGTACCCCTTGAGACACTAACCACTCACATCCCTATTTATCCAAAACAAGGCAACTCCCAAGATAATCAAGCATCAATTAACTTCAAGTAGCATTTGTTAAAACCGTTGGTTGCAAGTCAAATCAAAATAGACTAACCCAAACCAATCCTTAAGTCCCACAAAAGAGGGCGACTACAAGAACTGTCTTCTCTATGCAACTTAGCCCAAATCATCCTTTTTCCATTTTCGTGGTTCAGTTATCGATACACACATCATTTCACATCTCACAATTCATAATCATAATCATCATCACCTATTATTCTCACACAGACAATGCCAAGAATTTCATAACACTTGCTCATATACTCAGAAGTCACTAATCGGCCAACCATACAATTTCCAACACTTACAAGTGACCTTACACCGTCTACCCCGAGATGAAGCTCCTTACACCCCTTTACCCGTTTCTAGAATCTCACTAGACTTTTCAAATATACGTTGCATTAGCACCATTCCCAACAATCTTATCATTCTCAAGTCGATATAATAACACTTATTTCGAGTCACACAAAACAATTACCACCCACACACAACACTCACTACTAGGAAACACGACTCATATTTCCTCCCAAGAACCACTTCTAGCATTTGTTCATACTCATGAACCCCATATTCCAATATCATAACTCCTTTATACGCACACAACCACTAGCTCACCACACCTTATGCCAATACTACTTTTATCACCATGAAGCACAATTTTCATATCACCACCAAGCACTCTCACGATTTGCTAAGTATCTCCAACTAACCTCATACCATTCTAAGATCTCACATCATCTCAACTACATTCCTCATAAACCATTCAAGTCATACATTCCATGTTCCACAAATACTCCTTTTCCATTTAAGATTCATAAGTCAATATGCATTTCTACCAATACCTAACATCCCCTTATTGCAAATTAATAACCATCTGGTAGCTCTCATTATCTCAACAACGACATCGGACATTAATAACCAACCTCTATCCCTTTCCCGAGACACTTACTCTTCCTACTAAATCCGAAACCAACCTAACACATAATCACACAAAGACATAAACAATCTTCTTTTTTTTTTTCCAAAGAACAAACCACATAATTGAGTCAAGCCTACAAGGACGACCACTTGTCCCGAACTTCCAAGGAACTCTCATTAGAAACTACGTTGATCAAAGCATTTTCCAATGAGATCTCAAAGCAAGGTAGCCGGCTACAAGAACTATCCGTGTGGCTTAACCCCTGCTCACATAATGCAACACATAATGTCCTATACCTCCTATTCCTATATGCAGATATCCTCACCAAGCGAAGCCAACCCATTGTGGTAAAACCACTTCCCACGAGCTCTAGGTATTCAAACCCGGTTAGCTCTGATACCATGTTGTCACACCCCACTTTTTATTACTTGAAAACATTACCAAAGCCTGTAAATTTAGGTCCATATTTTTTTTTATAAATACATTTACAAATATCTATTACACTTGAGTAATAGAATCTCAAAGATACATGTTCTCCCTCTCTCAATAATTACAACAACAAAAATACATGCCAAGCTTCTGCCGCGAAGTTACAAATAAATAATTACAAATACAACTCCACTACCTTTACATCTACTAAGAAAGCTATACGAATGAACTGAAGAACTCCATAAATCTTCAATCAAATAACCCAAACTTTCCTTCCTGAAAAAAATTTTACAACAACGGGGTGAGCACTAATGCCCAATAGGAATCTCATAGTTCTAAATCAATAACGAACACACAGATAGAAATGATCATGCATGCGGGGTGATACAATATAGTAGGGTGACATTTCATAATCTCAAAATATCATAAGTAAGGTATCTTTTTCTCAAAAACAATTTAAGCACTTGTAGGAAAAACCTTCAGCCATAAAAATCATCCCTGAACTTTAGAAAATCATAGATCCTTGTGAAACAACCATATTTAAGAAACAACATCATTTAAATGTTATTAACCAATTTCCCAAACATTTCTCAATTAATTTTCCATTGTTATTACTCTTCTTTTCCTTCCATTCTTCTTTTCTACTTTTCACTTTTAACTTAAAACCCCATAATTTCAAGGCAATTTCCTTTTTGACTCGCCAACAATTCTCCTATACTCATTTCACCCCGTTAATTTCACCCGCAAAGTTTCATTTCAAGATAACACAATGTTAGTAAACTCTTCCAAGCCAATCCTTTATTTAATTATAGAACAACCCTCACAATTTACTTTTATTAACACAACTACTTCATTAAGTTTACCATCATAATCTATAATCAATTTACAGTCTTAGGACACAAATGTCTACATTGTCTATGACACACGGTCTATGACACAATACACTTTCCATTTATACGCATATGGCTCAACTGCCAAACAACTCAACAAGAATAACACATCAAGTTAAACCTTTCTTATACCAAATTAAACACACATGCTGATGTTATAACAATCTCAATCAAATCCACTTCCATACTTCCCAACTGATACACTTGGTGGTGATGTATCATATCAACAACAAATAGAAATATTTCTATTATCAATAAGCACACACATATGTGATGCTACTGGAGTCCATCCCCTATCTCCTCCCAACAAATCCGGTTTAGAGGTCCATCCCCTATCTTCCCCTAAACCGTGGAGTTCATCCCCTATCTCCTCCCAACAAATCCGGTTTAGAGGTCCATCCCCTATCTTCCCCTAAACCGTGGAGTTCATCCCCTATCTCCTCCAAAACCAAATGCATATGCAATGTAATACACACTTGCCATATACAACACATAATCAATACAAGTAATGTTCTGTATTAATTCAATAGTCAAAATAAATGACTTAATTTCAGTTATACCTAAGCCACATGCAAGGTCTACAACAACCACGACTATCCTCCACCGATAGCCCAAAACAGTTATTTCTAAACAAGAAATAAATACATCAATGAATGTAAATTCGACATTCTCAAAGGTAAGTATTTAAACTACCCAATTATATCATTAATCTCATAATTTCTCCAATTTCATGAATTAAACCCAATTCCACATTTTTCCCTTAAATTAATTATACAAATTAATCTAAGCCAAAACTCTAAGGTTTCTCCCAAAATTACCAAACTACCCCCACATACCAAAATACCACAACTTAGGATTAAAACGTATAAATGGGCAAACATTTCCAAAATTCAATTAAACTTGTATATATACCATTCCATACCTCAATTTCATGATTCTACTTTCAATTTGGGCAAACTCATTGTTTATCATCATAAATCAACCTAGGGTTTCAAGAAAAATCTAGAAATTTCAAGAAAAATTCCAACTTCTTAACCCATTATTTTCTTCTTCCAATTTTCCCTTGATTATACATCCTAGGTTCCTGATCCATAATCTAAACCCAACAATAACACCCCAAACTCTTCAAATCCAAATCTCGCAATTTACCATTATATAATTCTATATGCTCAAAATGTAGATTTTGCATTTATATACTCCAAAATACCACAAATCTATCTATTAATGTAAGCATTGAAGGAGAACTAGGACCCCTACCTCAAGAAACATGCAAATGACCGAGCTATCGGAAGAATCCTCCACAAATCCGAGCTTCAATCGGTTGAAAATGTAAATCTTCATGCCTTCTTCACTTTTTGGTGGAAGATCTTGATCAAACCTAAGGGAAATGGAAGTATTTGGGATCAAAACCCTAGGGTTTTCGGACCTAGGGCAAGAGGAAAGAAGAGGGGAAAAGAAAATGTAAGAAATGATCTCAAAACCCGTTTTTTGAGCTGCTGTATTCGCGCATCTCGCTCGAGCGAAGAGAAGCTCGCTCGAGCGAGCATGCTTCCAGCACAGACACACAAAATTCAAACAGGTATAACTCTCCCATCCGGACTCCGTTCTAGGTCGTTCTTGTGTCCAAATTGAAGCCCCGGAAACAAGCTTTCCAATGGTTCTGACCTCACATTCAAATTCAAAGTATGGAAGGAGAAAAGGGCAAAAGAGTGACGGCTGGTCAAAAACTCAAACTCCAAACTTGGGGCTTTTTATCTAATCTTATCCAAATGCCTTGTTAAGACTTCAATTAAGGTTCCAAACATCACCCAAGGGTCCTCAATTATAATATTTAAAGTCCACTCGTCAACCTATCAATATCAAGAGTCTAACAACCGTACAAGTTTTAAGGTGACGGGCACCACTTTTCATCAATCCAAAGTGAATCAAGATCCGAGTCATTACAATTTGAAAGTGGACAGATATCCACATATAACTATCTATCCAAATTTTTAATAGAAAAGTAATTTAAAAGTACAAAAATAGACATATTTGTCTCCATTTACAATATGCAAGTTATTTATGTCATTTGTGAGTTTAATTATCACAAATGGTATAACTCAATACTATGAGAATTATAATTAAAAAAATTAAATTAAAATATAGCAAACATCACATGAGGTATGTAACCAAACAATTCTTGAATCATAGCCAAATTAATGACATAACCAAGATCACAATGTGGCATAAGTAATAGCACAATAAATCATAACTAAAGACACAAAAATTATAACCAAAGGTGCATATATGTTTGTCCCTAAATTTTAACTTAAAAGTATATTTGTTAATGTTTTTTGAATTTGAAAGTGCCCCAACTAACCAAGAAATAGGTCATTTGCCCAAGTAAGAAACAGATGTACTTTCACGGGTTGCCCCGTTCTGTATATGAGTTTTTTTTTTTTTCTTATTTAATTTCTCGTATTGCTTTTTGTAGATTAATATGTCGAGGTCCATCGATGGGCATAAAGAAAATGTCTTGGTAGCAAACATCAAACTAATAAAACAAGGGTTAACTCTCCAACTGGTCTTTAATGCATTCATTGTCTTCGGAAGTTTTGACTTTTTGTTTCATATTTAGCTTAGTACTTGTAATTTTTATTGATTATGTTGTTTCTAATGTTATATATTACACTTAGTAAAATAAAATATAATTTAAAAGTCTCAACCTTCTATTTATTTAATTTTTTTTATATGTTTTAGTCAAAAAAATAAAATTAAATTTATAAGTCCTATTTAGTATTACTATTACTTAGTAAAAATATTCAAAAGGACAAAATAATCTTTTAAACATTTATCTATTTTTTAATATTCTAATTAAATACAAGATTTAATAAGATAATTCGTCCAAACGAACATGCAGAACATCACCCCAGAGTTAACTTTAGTTAATTTTACCCAATTTTCGGGAATGGGGGATAGCCCTTATTAGAATTTGACAATAGCTTCTAATAAGACCACATTGACAAAAATTCAATAATTTAAGATTCTTTTAATCAAAGTAAAATTGAGTAATATTTTTTAGTCTGAAGTATAATTTAGTCAAATTTTATTATTATTGATTGGGTTAGTTACACTTTTTAACTCATGTAGTTCGATTAAATTTCACCTTAATTCTTATAAATTTAGTTTGAATAATTTGTTCCTTAGAGCACCTCCAATAACAAATGCTATAATGTGGGTGTTTGGGAAGTGAGTTTTTATGTAGGTTTTTTTAGTTGTAGGATATTATTGGAGAAAAAATTTTTGGTGTTTGGAAAGATAGTTGGGTTTTTTGCATTTGGATGTGATGTTTGTAAGAGAAAAAATGAAATGATTATAAAGTTGAATGTGATATTTTGTTTGAATTTATTTTTTTTGGTTTTGCAAAAACTTTGTCTTTTAGTGGAAAAAATCAAAAAAAACCCAAACCAAAATCTTGCCAAACACCGCCATTGGCATTGTTATAATTTGACAATAAATAGTGGGAAATGGTAGAATTATAGCAATGATGTTCTAATGGTTAGATGTCGTTTTGGCAGAACCAAACACAGAAACTGGTGTGTTCGAGACGACCAACTGCTAGGTGGGATGGCAGGAAGAAGGGAGAGAGGGAGGGAAATGGTTGGTTTTGGCTGAATTGGTGAATATGGCAGCTATTAAAGCTTGTGTCAAATTTGACACAAGTTTTGACATTTGCTATTTTTGTCAGCTGTCATATATTCACCATTGGAGCACTGCTACTGTTTGGTTATAGCAATAGTAGCTCCCATGACAAATCATTGGAGATGCTCTTACACATTAAGTCTAGTTTCAATATGATTTTTCCGTCTAAATTAAAAGTTAAAATTAATAATTTTGAGACACTTGCCAATTTTCTAAGGTATAAAGATAGACAAAATTAACAAAAATTAAAACAAAATGATTAAATTAAAATTAGATTTAAAATATAAAGATCAAATTAAAATTATAAGATCTAAAATGAAATTTGAGTTAAATTATGAAAATAAAAAGTAAGATTACCGAAGACTTGAAGGGGAGATTACCGAAGACTTGCCCAAGACTTTTTAAGTCAGGAAGACTACGGCAATAGGTACCCAAGACTTAACACAGTATCACAAAGACTTGTAAGTCATCTTCTATAAACTACTACTATCAAATCAAATATTTGTCCATAATTCAAAGTTTGAATAATTACCTTCTTTTCTTTTTTTTTTCTTTTTTTTTTCAATGGGTAGTAAATAATTTGAACTAAAAAAGCTAAGTGCCAAAAAATTATGTCTAAAATTTTAATATGCAGTTCTGATTCAATTCTTATAGTTGGAGTTACATTTATTATAAATTTGAATTACATATTATTTTTTTAAATAAAAATTTGATTATATATTATTATTGTATAAATATCAATATCATGACAAACTAGACTAAATTGAAATTTAATTATGTAAAAAGGTTGAACAATATATATCCAAATGTATGCAACAAATTTGCCAATGAAATCATGGCCTCCCTCAACAAGCGAAATAGTAAGACTTTTACATTTAAGACCGTTGTCAATTTTATTAGAATAAAGGGTAAATCACTCCCTGTATCCTTATATTTGGATAAATTACACTTTGCATCTATGCATCTTGTAGCAAGTCTTACTGTGGCCCTTATATATGAAATTATGACAGTCAACGCTCTGTACTTTTGGTCAAATCCTACTTTGGTCCCTGTACATAAAATTGTGGCAGTCAATCCCCTATACTTTTGGTTAAATCTTACTTTGATCCTGATGTAAGTGTCAATGTCTCCTTTCTGTTACTCAATCATTTAAATCTTTAACAGAATTTAGTTATGTGATAAAAATGTGACTACGACAAGAGGGTAAGAAAACAAAATTATCTAAATTTTCACCAATACATATTCTATCCCAAAAATTACATCAAAATATGACTGTATTAGGTTAAAACAAAACGCAGATTGTGAAAAATAAGGAAGATGAACTAGGATTTTGCATAAATTAGAATCACGAAACTCTATTTTTTATGGTAATACAATCTTTCATCTATTCATCTTTTTTTCTCTTTGATTTCTTTGTCGCATTTTTTTTTTAATATTTCAAAAGCTCTACTTTCTTGCCTTTTCACCCCAATTTTTACCATACGAATATATATATATATATATATTGTATTATATAACTCTCATGTGCTTATCACGCAAGGCAAAATTTATTGGTGGAAAACACGAATGATTTTCCTCTTTTATTCTCATTTTGTAGTCACATTTTTGTCATATGACTAGATTTTATTAAAAATTTAAAAATGAAGTAATAGAAGAGGGACATTGACACTTGTGTAGAGACCAAACTGAGATTTGAGTAGAAGTGTAAGGGTTGACTGTCACGATTTCATGTGTAGGGACTAAAGTGGTATTTGACCAGAAGTGCAGAGAGTTAACTGTCATGATTTCATGTGTAGAGTCCAAAATGAGATTTGATACAAAGTGCAAGAGTGTAAAGTGTAATTTACCCCCTATATTTTGTACCAAATTTCACTTTCGCCCCTACAAATTAAATCATGACAGTCAACCCCCTACACTTTTTGTCAAATCCCACTTTGATCCCTACACATTAAATTGTAACAGTCAACTCCCTACAGTTTTACTCAAATCCCACTTTGGTCCCTATACAAGTGAGTCCCTCTTCTATTATTTTATTTTTAAATCTTTAACAAAATCCAGTCATGTAACAAAAATGTGACTACGAAATGAAGGTAAGAGAGGAAAATCATCTATGTTTCCCACCAATACACTTTGTCCTACATGATAAGCACATGAGAGTTTATATAATACAATATATATATATATATATATATTTGTATGGTAAAATTTGGGACGAAAATGTTAGAAAGTGGAGATTTTGAAATTAAAAAAATGCGACAAAGAAATCAATGAGAAAGAAAGATGAATAGACAAAAAACTACGTTACTGTGAAAAATAGAGTTTTGTGATTATAATTTATGAAAAACCCTAATTCATCTTCTTAATTATTCACAATCTCCGTTTTGTTTTAGCCTAATACAATCATATTTTAATATAAATTTTGGGGAAAATGTGTATTGATAGAAAATGTAGATGATTTTCCTTACCCTCGTATCGTAGTCACATTCTAATCACATGACTAGATTCTATTAAAGATTTAAACAATTGAGCAACAAAAATGGGACATTGACACTTGTGTAGGGACCAAAGTGAGATTTTACCAAAAGTACAGCGGGTTGACTGTCACAATTTCATGTGCGGGGACCAAAGTGGGATTTCACCAGAAGTGCAGGGGTTGACTATCATGATTTCATGGGTAGGGGCCAAAGTGAGATTTGGTGCAAAGTGCAAGAGTGCAAAGTGTAATTTACCCTTTGGTTATGTTAATTCCTTATTGAAGCATTGAATGAACCATAGGTAAATTGAGATATTTACATACTCATGCATCATATTCCATTATTCATGAATTTGGTTACATAGTAAATAGCGTATGAGTCTGGGTAGTTAAGTTGGGTTTTGGAAATGTAATGAGTATTGTAATGGTACCCACGCGAGGGGTCAAGATGCCCAATTGTCCTATCTTGAGCTTATCGCAGGACAAATGTAGGAAAATATTTTTGGGTGTCCATTGGTCCTACCGTGTTAATAGCCAGTAAGAGTGAAAAAATGAATGATTTTGGGTGCCCATCGCCCTGCCGTATTAATAGCCGCAAAATATAGGGATATTTTTAGTACAAAAATCTATATATATGTATGATTTTGCGGCTCTTGCTTGGGACGTCATTGCATATTTACCGCCTCATTTTTTATGAAAAGTTTCGAATGGAAATTGTGCATTGGATATCATTGATTTTAAAAAGAGATAAACATGAATTTTATCGTGGATGTGCATGGCATGATCATATGCATTTCAATCATTTACATACCCTGTTAATAGTATTCCTACTGGGCATTAGCTCACCCTAAATCAACATTTTTTCAAGACTTGATGGTGTGACTCTGCCCAAGTGTCAAAGTTGTGGAAATGTTTTGAATGGAGCATGAAAGCTCATTTTGATATTCTATGTGTTTACAGCCATCGAGCTTATGTGTTTGGGATAGAATTCCACTTGTGTGTAATCAAGGCCCTAGCCTTGAAAGGTGTAAAGCCCTCTTTGGGCATTTTGTTGTATTTATTTTATTTCTTGAATTATCATGTATTATTAATTTGAACACTAATGTTGTAAAGTTGAAATGTAACCTCTTTGAAAAATCTAATGAGAAGAGATAAACATTGGACTTGGGAATGGCTATGCTTTAATTAATTTTCTTTTACCTCTTGCTTCATATCATGGAAGTGGAACTTAATTAAGGATTGGTAATTATAAAATGGGTTAAAAATATCGGAACGTCACACACAAGATGTTCTTCTCTATATCTGAGTTTCATTTGTTTACTCCTCCTACTACACCATTCTTTATAGATCCTTCTCTTTTGTTTGATGAGCTTGATACAGACACCACTTCCGACGTGATGACTCCAGCCCATCATGAGGATTTTGCTCCGCCTCTTGGTCCTGCTGCTCCACTCCCTGATCCTGGTTCTGCTTCTGCTCCACCTTATAGTCATGTCTTTATTCCCACTTACAATGAGCCTCGTGCATCCTTTGATTCCACTACATCATCTTCTGTGATGACCGGGTCCTTGTTTTTTTTTATTTTCTTTCTTCCTTCACTCTCATTTTATCTTCGTTTGACTTGAAACGTCCAAAAAATGGTTCTCTAGATTAGAGTTCTTGCTCTTGTTTGGTTCGGTGTCAATTTTCGTTAGTCCCGGAGAGCGTGAGGTCGAGTCCGGAGTGCCCGGAGACCAGAACAGATTTTTCTGGGCTGCTGGGCCAAGGCCACATGTACGGGGTGGGGGCCGCACATGCGGGGAGTGAGGCCGTACGGCGGAATTCAGGGGAAGCTTGAGCTGCATTCTGTCTAAAATGCACGAGTGGAGAGAGGTGTGGGAGAGGAGCCCCGCACGTGCGGGGATGAAGGCCGCACGTGCTGGAAGGGGCATTCCTCACGTGTGGGGAGGGGCACCGCACGTGCGGCAGACGGGCAGTCTGAATCTCTATTTTTTTTTACCCTTTTAGCCGAAGTTGTATAACATTTTTGGGGCTTTTTCTCTCACTCTATACTTCATTTCTCTTCTCATTCTCTCTAGAAAACCCTAACCAAAACATTTAATCACCTTGATTCCTTGCAAATCCTTGGATCTAGAACATCATCATCTCTCCTTAATCTTGAAGATCTAGCTTGAACTTCCCTTGGTGTAGGAGGAATTGAAGAATACTCCATCTTGAAGCTAGGGTTTCATCATTTCCTTCATCAAGCTTGAGGTAGGGAATTCTTGAGTCATATATACATGTTTTGCTTCATAAATGTTTATTTTAAAGCTTCCATGAGGTTGTTGTGTTAACTTTAATCTTGCACTAAATGAAGAGAGAGAAAGGGAGTTTTGAAATAGGGGTTTTAAATCTCAACTTCCTTTTTATCCATGAGAATGTTCTTTGTGCTAAATTTAAGAAAAATATGGTTTTGAATGGGTTTCACCATGAAATGGGAGGATTGTTGGGTTTTGATGAAAACCCTAGAAATTGGGGAGTTTTTGAAAACATGAGAAAAACTATAAAATTCTTCTTTTCTTGTGTTTAAATAAGTAAATGAGTGTGGATTTCACCATGTGATATAATGAAATGATAGTTTCCTTGATATAAAAGAGTGGAGCACTTAATTTTTTAAACTATTGTTGAATGTATGGAAATATTTAAGTGGAAGATGATAATTGTTGTGCATTATGGATTGTGAGAATTAATGTTTGAAAAACATTACATGTAGTCATGATGAGACTATATTGCTAAGAATTGTGAAAGGTGAATTGTGGCTAAGTGTAGATAACATATGGTTATCTTGGGGAAGAGCATTGAAAAGAGGTAATGGAAGATGTGATTATTGACATTATTGTAGAGACTTTGAAAATGGGGAAATGTTATAGATATGGAAAATCATTGCATTGCATACTCATTCAATTATTATTTTTGCATTGTAAATTTCGATTGAAGATATTTATGTCATGAAAGAAAATAACGTTGTGATAAGAACTATGGAACTGTGTATGGGGTAAATACGGTGGTAAGTCTGGTTAGGGAGTGAAGATAAATTTGATAAGTTGGTCTGAGTGTCCATGGTGAAAGACCAGAAAACCGCGCAGATAGGTGTCGAGCCTTCCGGTTAATACCGGTAAAAATGACAGTTCGGTAGTACTCGTAGAGTCTACTTGCAAACACCAGCCTAGGGATTACCAATGTTGTATTTACCGCCCCTATTGATTAAAATTGGAAGTTTGAAATGTGTTGAGTTTACAAGCTTTTATTGGAAAAATCAAAATCTTCAAGAAGAGCATGAAATGAAATTTCTTTAAAAGAGCATGGCATGGCATTGACATTTGCATCTTTATTGAGAATTGCATAACTGTATATACTTTGTTAGAATTCTCTACTGGGCTTTATGCTCACCCCTATGAGACTTTGGTCCAGGTAAAGACGTGGTGATCCCGGCAAGTTGAGGGTACGGATAATTATAAATAGTACATAGCTCTTACTTTTGTTGTGATCTTTTTGTAAGCCAAGGGCTAATGTATTTGGGTCCGAGAGACCATTTTGTGTGACCGGGCCATTGCCTTGGAAGATGTAAGCCCTTAAGGGCATTTTATTGTTTTGAGATTAGATGTTTCACATGCTATAGATTCATGTATTCTATTATGTTGTGAGTGTATACCGCATGTGGAACTTTTATGTTAAACCCATTTATTATATACGTGAAGATGGAAGGATTATTGTCATTGTGTAGCGAATGTTTATTAATATGGGTAGTTCATGTAGAATTATTTCGGGGCGTTACATCTTCTGTACCAGAGGTACCACTTAGTCATTCCACATGGGTAACATAACCTTCTGTCCTTCTTCATGATTTCATTGTTGGTTCTACTACTTTTTCTTCTCATGAACCAACTTTTGATTAAGAGGCTTGTTCTAACCTTCTTTGGCAACAAGCTATGATTGATGAAATGTAGGCTCTAGATAAAACTCATACCTAGAAAGAGTGTTGTTAGTTGCAAATGGGTTTACGAGATCAAAACACATTCTGATGGTTCCATTGAGCATTACAAAGCTTGTCTTGTTGCCCGGGGGTTTACTAAAAAATATGGAATTGATTATGAGGAAACATTTGCTCCTATTGCTCATCTTACTTCAGTTCGCAACCTACTTGCCGTTGCTACTTCCATTGGAGTCTTTGTTAGATAGATATCAAGAACGCCTTTCTCAATGGTGATCTCACTGAGGAAGTTTATATGGAGACTCATCTCGGTTCCTTAGTTTTGTCCACCAAAGTCTACAAACTTCACCATGATTTGTATGGTTTGAAACAAGCTCCTCGTGACTGGTTTGCCAAGTTCAGTTCTACCATTCATGACTTTGGATTCTCCTCTTGTGCCTATGATTATGCTCTATTTATACATAAGATAGAGTGTGGTATTATTCTTCTTTTTCTCTATGTGGATGATATGATCGTCACTGGAAATGACACAGTAGATATCACTAGTCTCAAATAGTTTCGTAGTCGCCAGTTTGAGATGAAATATTTGGGTTTGCTTAGCTACGTCTTCGTCTTGGAAATTTCTCACGATCTTTTTGGTTACTTTCTCACCCAGACCAAGTATACCTCTAATCTTTTGGCCCATGCTGGTCTTACCGATTGTAAGACTGCTCTTATCCCAGTTGATTCTCAGACTTGTCTCACACCTCTTGACAGTCACCTATTATCGGATGCTACTTTATATCGCCAGCTAGTTGATAGTCTTGTCTATCTCACGGTTACTCGTCCAGACATTGCCTATTATTCACATTGTTAGTCAGTTCATGGCTACACCTCGCTTTCTATTTTATGCTGCTCTGGTTTACATTTAGCGCTATCTCAAAGGAATTATGTTTCATGGTCTTCACTACTCAACACACTTTTCTCTATAGTTACACGCCTTTTTTGATGCAATTTGGGCAGGGGATCTTACTGACGACTGTTCTGCTACAGGATTTTGCTTCTTCTTGGGTAACTCCCTCATTTCCTGGCGTAGCAAGAAGCAAACTCTTATTGCTCATTCTAGTACTGAGGCTGAGTATTGTCTCTTTTTTATACTACTCAGGAGTTTGTTAGCTTCATTGGCTTCTTTCTGGTATGAAGGTTTCTCATTCTGCTACTACTAACCTCTATTGTAACAATCAGAGTGCTATTCAGATTGCTCATAATGATGTTTTCCGTGATCGCACTAAGGATATTAAGATTGACTATCACTTCATATGGTAGCATGTTACTATTGGTACTGTTCGTCTTATCTTTGTTATCTTTGCCGATCAAATAGCCAACATCTTCAATAAGGTTCATTCTCCAAGATGCTTTTCTGCCTTACTTTCCAAGCTCTAGTTGATATCTACATTACCACCTTGAGCTTGAGGCGGGTTGTTAGCTGTATATATTTATATTACCATATTGTGTATTACTATTGATAGAGTTTCTATACTTAGCTTCTTCTTCTTCTCCTATATAAAAGAGCTTTGTATTCACTCATATTATTCATTTAATATAATACAAAGTTTTCTCTCTTTCTCTCTTTCTATTATCATAACACAAATCATCCACAAAAGCTCCTATGCGGATCCTTTATTTAAGCTAAATATGTGAGGAAATTTCCTAGAACCAATCATTATTAGTTGAAAATTCTAAGATTAATACATTGAGAAGAGCTTTCAATTTTTCTTTTGGTTGCTTTTCATTTGGCCTAATGGTTATGTAGTGGTCGAAGGGTATGGGTTTAAATCCTATGAGGAAAAATTTAACACATTTTATTTTTCTCTCATTGTGAGGGTTGTATTATGTGATTGTTGGATAAGGTGTGGTTACTATGTTGATTGTTGGATTGGGCTAGTGTTAGCAAAATTTTATGTTAGGCTTCAATCGACAACATCTTAATACAAATTTCATCAATCAAACAATGATCAAGGTACGTGTTGACAACCCTAGGGGGTTGGCTAGTGGGTGCCGCTTGTGGCCTGGAGGTGTGCTACCTCCAAATCTCAAGTTCAACTCCCATTAGGTGCTATCAACTGTTTGGGGCCATGCCCGTGGGCACTACTTGAGATTTGCACATAGGTCTCGAAATTAGTCGAAGTACGAGTAAACTAACCCAGACACCTAGTCATCAAAAAAAAAAAAAAAAAAAAAAGAAGAAGAAGAAGAAGAAGAAGAAAGAAAGAAAAAAAAAAAAAGAAATGATTTGTTGACGATTCAATTGCCCCACTAATGATTGTTTTAAAAATTATTTTTCTATTTTCCCATCTGAAATTTTGTTTTTGTTACTCAAGAATTTTCACCATGATCAATACAGTTACAAGAGCTTTCAATTTTTCTTTTGGTTACTTTTTATTTGGCCTAGTGGTTATATAGCATTACTTTGTGGCATGACACTTTTCTTTGTTCACGAAAAACCTAGGTTACAAAATAATGTTTATAACTTAAAAAAAATAAATAAATAAACTACTTCCAAGTAATTTAAGTAATTATTTTCTAAATAGTAGCTTACTTAAAATTATGCTTTTATAATAAACATTAGATTACGCATCATTTTTTAAAAATAAATTTTAGAGAAAATTAGTGAAAAGCCTATCCCAAAGGGACATAAGACATTAGATCCAAGATAAAATTTTATTTGGTGATAAGGACACGCTAAAAAAAATTGCCATAAAATTTGTGATGATCGGGTCTTGTTTTCTTTCTTTTTCTTTCGTTTTCACTCCATTCTCTTCTCGCTCTCTTTGGGTTTGAAATATCCAGAAATAATTCTCAAAATTTAGTCCTTACTCTTGTCTTGTTTGGTGTGGAATTTCACCTGTTCCAGGTAATGCTCGGTTGGGTTCGGAGTGCCCGGGAGTTAAATCGGGATTTTTCTAGGCTGCTGGGTCGTACGCGGGGGCCTGTGGCTGCACGTGAAGTCTGCAAGACGTGGAGGCCAAGCCGCACGTGCAGGAAGCAGTGGAGGCTAGGCAATGCATACTTCTAAAAATGCACGTGTGTGAGGAGGTGCCGCACGTGCGGGAGGAGGAAGCCGTACGTGCAGGAGACACACGCCACACGTGCGGGAGAGCCCAGATCCGAGGCTCTGTTTTTATTTTCTTTTGGGGCTGTTTGTATATCATTTTCATCACCTCTCTCTCTCTCTAAAATATATCTCTCTCCCTTCTCTCTAGATCTCTACCCCAAAACAAGAGTTAAACTCTTGATCCTTCATCATCCATCAAAGATTTATCCATGGTGTCTTCATCAACATTGTAATACATCTTTAGAACTACCTTGGAGTGGTGTAGATCTACATCAACATCTTCAAAGTTTAGGGTTTCATCTCATCTTTCATCAACAAGCTTGAAGTAGGGTTTTTCCTTTGAGTTATATGTGTGTTTATGTAAGTTTTAGTTGATTTTGTGAACTCCTCCTTGTATTTTGAAAATGGGTTCTATGGCTCAAGAAGTTGTTGATTTTGTTTGTTGATTTTGTTTGAAGGAAAACTCGTCCTAATCTCTTTTAAAAGATTTTGTGAAAATGTTGAGCCATATGATTAAAGATTGATGTATGTGTGTGGTTTCAAAATGGAGATGAGGAAGTGTTTGGATTTTTGGTAAAAACCCTAGAAATTTGGGGATTTCTTAAAAGAAAAGGGTTAAGGACCTATGTTGAGATTATACATATATATACAACTATATATGCATGTCTTTATTTGTGTTGTTGGTGCCATGTTAGGCAAGAGAATAAGAAATGTTTATTTACACAACTATGCACATAAATGTTGATGGAGAATTTCTTTACTATATATGAAAGATTTTGGAAAAATAAGGGTGATGTTTCTACATTGTTATAGTTTGAAATGGTTAAATTGTTGAAAGAGCATGAAATGTGGTTTTATTGTTGCACATGGTATTTGTTAATGATTGTTTGGTTATTGATGGAATGGCATCGAAAGGGGAAAAATGTAAACTTTGAACCTCTGTGGAAGGTTAGTAGTAGTTATGGACCATGTAGAGAGACATGCAGTTATGTGGGTAAGTATTGTATTGGCAATACCTAAGTTTTGCATATCATGGAAATTGTTTTTGAAAAGAAACTTGAAACTTCATTGAGAATGAGTCATTGTGACTGAAAATATGGAAAGATCATGACATTGCATATTCATTCAATTATTGCTTTTGCATTGTAACTTTCGATTGAAGATATTTATTTCATGAAACAAAATGATGTTGTAATGAGAACTATGAGTTGTGTTATGGGGTAAATACGGTGGTAAGTCCGGTTAGGGGGTTTAGATGAATTTGATAAGTTGGCCTGAGTGTCCATGGTAAAAGACTAGAAAATCGCACGGATAAGTGTCGAGCCTTCCGGTTAATACCAGTAAAAATGACAGTTTGGTAGTACTCGCAGAGTCTACTTGCAGACCCCAGCCTAGGGATTACCAATGTCATATTTACCGCCCCTTGTGATTAAAAAAAAGAAAAAAAAATTGGAAGTTTGGAAATTGATGAGATTGTAAATATGTTGATGAAACATGGTGATTTTCAAGAAAAGCATGGCATGTGAAAAATTTGAAATGGCATTGTATGGCATTTGCATTTGCATTTATATTAGATATCTTACATAAATACATATACTTTGTTAAGGATATTTCTACTGAGCTTTACGCTCACCCCTATGGGATTTTGGTGCAGGTAAAAATGTGGTGATTCCGCCGAACTGAGGGCGTGGATATTCTTGTAAAGAGTAAATAGCTCTTTTATTTTGTTGTGGATTTTTTAAAGCCAAGGGCTAATGTGTATGGGTCCGAGAGACCATTTTGTGCAACCGGGCTATTGCCTTGGAAGATGTAAGCCCTTAAGGGCATTTATTTGTTTTTTGAGATTAGATGTTCCACGTGCTGTAGATTCATGTATTCATTTATGTTGTGAGTGTATGCCGCAAGTAGAACTTTTGTATTAAACTTATTTATTAAAGATATGAAATGGGAGGATTATTGTCATTGTTCTAGTGAATGTTTATTAATGTGGGTAGTTCATGTTGGAATATTTTTGGGGCGTTACAAAATTGGTCGAAAAAGTCGCTGTCATCGGCAGCCGGCACCGGTGATCGGCAGTAGTAGATGGTAGTGGTAAGGTAGAGAAATGTGTAATATTCAACAGATAGGTTGTTGAATGGATGACATGTGTCACATTTCTAACAGATAGTTAGTTTGGTGAATTTCAACAGATAAGCAAATAGGTTGATTTCAAAAGATAGGTTGATTTTAACAGATAGACAGATAAGTTGATTTCAACAAATTAGAAATTGGGCCTAATGACCTAAAAGATTCAAAAATGAATTTATGGCCTTAAACCCTTAAATTTTATTATGTATATATGACCAGTGAGTATTGGGTTAGGGGACTTGCAATCAGGATCACAAAAGACTCATCAAATAGTTTTAATGGAGGGTTAATTATTAATGTAGAACAAGTAGTTACAGAATTTTTGAAATAACTGGATGAGTAAAAGGTAAAGAAAAAGTCAAATTGAGAGTAAAAACGTAACTTTAGTGACAAGCTTGGAATCCTTCCAAATTTCATGTTAACCTTGTATATTCAAGGTTCTTCTAATATCTAGCCTTATGTAATATTTTCCGCTACAGTGCATTTGCACCTAGTTCGTTCACTTTTAATTGTAACACGCAGATTTTTAAACTTTAAGTTAAATTTTCATCCATTGACATTAATGAAATTGACAAAAATTGACATATGAGCTATATTTTTCTTGTCAAACGTCTACCCTTTCACCAAAAAACTTATTTTGAACATTTCACTTCTAATTGTGTCCTAATGTTACAACGGGGAACACCATTATCAACCTCCTCATAAGTTCCATTTTTTTTTTTTCTTCATCGCTATAGAGCTCATCATCAATAGATAAGCTTTCCACCTCATTATCAAAGTTTTTTTTTTCATTAGAATTCTCATTCAACCCTATAGAAATTGAAGAGAAAAAAATGAAGAAGTTTTTTATTTGTTTATTCCATTACTGTGGTAGAAAGAAAAGACAAGAAAAGGTTTCTTATTTCTCTTCTACAAATATTCAAATTTTGATACTTAATACTCCATAGATAGTTCGAACTGTATAGAAACAATAATCAATTTTAACTCGAATAGTTTGTAAAGGAACCCTACCTTCTCGGATCCATTCGACACGTAAGTTAATTATAATACCATGTCTCATTAATATCAGATGAGTGGAAAGATATTGTGATGACCGGGTGCACTACTCGTTCTATTTTTTCCTTCATTTAACCTTGGGTTTATTTTATTGGAATGTCGGTTTGACTTGGAACCTTGTTTTCTTTGGGTTTGTTGCGTTCAGAGGTTTTTCTCAAAATTCTAGTCCTTATTTATTTCGGGTTTGATTTCACTTGTTTCGGAGAGTTCATGGTCGAGCGCGAAGTGTCTGGAATCAAGCCGAGGAAATTTGGGATTGAAGGACCAAGGCCGCACGTGCGGGAAATAGGGAAAATTTTGGGTTGCATTTTGCTTAAAAGGCAGTGTGAAGGGGAGGTACGGGAGAGTGTCACACATACAGGGATCAGTGCCGCACGTGCGGGAAGCATGCTCCGCATGTACAAGGGCAAGTGCCGCACGTGCGGGACGGGCTGAGTCCAAAATTAAGCTTTTCTTCTTTCCTTGGGCTGTGTGTATCTCATTGTTTGTATGTCACTCTCTCTCTAAAAAGCCTTTTCTCCTCTTTCTCTCTATATTTCCTACATCAACACCCACTCAATCTTTGATTTCTTCAAATCCATAAACATTTTGACGTTAGTTCCTTGATTAAAGTTGGAGAGCTAAGCTAGAGCTTCATTGTGTACGGTGAAGATCAGGTTTTATCACCGTTGATCTTGGGGCTTTCTTCTCAATCTCCTTCAAACTTGAGGTAGGGATTTTTCTTGGAGTTATATATACATTTTTGTAAGTTTTGGTCAATTTCGGGATTTTCCTCCTTGTTTGATTTAAAAATTTTGTTTTTGGCTCAAGAAATTAGTGGTTTTGAAAAAGGGGTTTATCTCTTGCTCTCTTTAAAAGATGTTCTTAAGAAGTTGAATCACGTTGATTTAAGAATGATGTTTTTGGTGAGATTATACCAAGAAATAAAGAAATGCATCGTTTGGGTGAAAAACCCAGAAATTTGGGGGTTTTGGTGGATGTTGAGGAACTATGGATTTATTTGTGTTAAATAAATGTTCAAGTGGAAATTTCATGATATTGGATGCAAAATGTCAATTTTCTTAGTATATGTGAATTAGTGGGTTTTCTTTGGAATCTATTGTTTAAGTATATATGTACATAATCATGAAATAACAAAAGGTTGAGAATACATAAGATGTGGGATTGTTGCGACATTTTGATAGCTATATAAATGCATATGTTATATATGTCGAAATGTATTGGAAAGAAAAGTGGAAATTGTGATCACAAACGGAGAGTTTGTGGGAAAGTTTGTGAATGGTAGGACGATGCATCGTATGGATAATCACCTCATTACTCGATTGATCACTTCATTGCATGGATAATTATTGCATGGATAATTATTGCATGAACACCTTAAATACCTTGCTAATTTTAAACATTGAATTTGGGATTTGAAACTTGCATTGAGAAAGAAATGTTGAGAAATGAAATTTATTGAAATGCTTTGGGGTAAATACGTTGGTAAGTTCGGATAGAAGGTGTAGATAGAATTGATTAAGTTGGCCTGAGTGTCCAGAGTGGAAGACCGAAAACACGCGCGGGGGAGGTACCACTTCCCTTCCGGTTAGCAACCGGTAAAGTGGGATTTTTGGTAGTGCTAGTTATGCCTACTTGCAGACACCAATCTAGGGATTACTTGAGTCGTATTTACCGCCCCTTGTATTAAATTGATAAACTTTAAATTTGTTGAAGATATCATTATATCATTGAGCATGATGATTTTCAAAAGATGAGAAGAATGTGATTTTCTTTCAAAAGAGCATAGCATGACATACGCATTTCATTTCTTTGGACTTGTATAAAATGTATATACTTTGTTAAGAATTCTCTACTGGGCTTTAAGCTCACCCCTATGGGATTTTCGTGCAGGAAAAGATGTGGTGATCCCGCCGAGTTAAAGGCATGGACATATTTTGTGGAGAGTAAACAACTCTTATTTTGTTGTGGTTTATTTTGATAGCCAAGGGCTATAAATGTATTGGTTCGTGAAACCATATTTTGTGTAACCGGGTTTCAGCCTTTGAATATGTAAGCCCTTAAGGGCATTTTATTTATTTTTGGGACTTGATGTTCTACATGCTATAGATTCATGTATTTGATATCATTGAATGTATAATTCGCATGTGGGATTATTTTGTACAAACCTTATCGATTAATGATGTAAAGGTTGGAGAGTTGCTATTGTTCTTTCATGAATGTTGGAATATTTTGGGGCATTACAGATATATAGCAATTTAATAAGGCTGAATGTCAAAAAAAAAAATACCTAAAAAAAGTAATTTTTATTTCAATTCGTTCCCCTACAATATAAAAATTAAATTTAAATTACACATTAAAAAAAAATCTATATAAAAATTTTAAATGCATAACTTTATTATCATTGAAGATGTCAAGTTAAGATGAAAGAAGACTTGCTTAAAACTTTTAGTCAAAATTTGTGAAGACTTTTATTAAAGTTAGTGACAAATCAAAGGCATGTGGGGTCGGTTTTTAAATATTGAAAGACTCATGTCACAAAAATTTTAATTTTTGATACTTTTAATTAAATTCCAAATTTTAATTAAAGACTCATTTCTTTTTCCGCATACCTGAATTTCGTTTACAAGAATCCCTCTAAACTTTTCAACAATCCAAATTTTTCCACAAACATAGACTTGTAATTACGGTCAGTAAAGATTCTTATTTGGCTCAATCAAAAAAAATATTAAAAATAAATTTGTTGGTTTCTTTCTTCTTCTTTACGTTAAAAAATTAGAATCTAAGTAATCAATTTGATAATAATAATAATAATAATAATAATAATAATAATAATAATAATAATAGTGTTGTTTAGTACAATTTATTATAAATTAAAAGCTAGTAATTTGAAAATAGAAGCCAAAATCAATCGTCATCCAACTTTGAGAAATTAAATTTTTTTTTCAACTTATTTAAATTATTTCTTTCTAATAAATTATAAAAAAAAGTCGTACCAAACATAAGCAGAAGATGTACTAAATAGTCTGGCACATATAGTCTTCTAGAATAACAAAAACTATAAGTAGTTCAGATAGGCTGCACCAAATAAGAAAAAAAGAAATTTACCAAAAGCATCTTCACGAGAGAAAAAAAAAATTCACCGAAAAGTCAAAAAAATACCCAAAAAAAAAAAAAAACAACAATAAAACATTTACCAAACCTCATCAACTTGTAACCATTCAATGCTTGTAGTCCAGTTTAATAAAAGTGTAATACGGGTTTCTATATAATTTTATCGTTATGATGTGAGGATTACTAAAGACTTACTTAAGCCTTATAGTAGACTTCTAAATTAATTTTACTGAAAAATCAAACTTATAGAAAAACATAATTTTATGGTTTTCCAATCAAGATTATTAAAGATTAACTTAAAGCTTATAGATAATATCAAGGTAGACTCCTAAGTTGTATTAATAAAATCAAGTTAGTAATATTACTCAATGATTTATGACCCCAAAAAAAAAAAATTCTAATTTGTGAAGCTTCCAATTAAATTCCAACATATTTCCACTAATTTGTGAAATGAAATCTAGATCAACACAAACAATATTCGAGGACCAAATCATCCACTAAATATGAGATGAAATTTCAAAGAACCAAGCCTTAGTTGAAAATTACAAGACTAATACAGTGACAAAAGCTTTCAATTTTTCTTGTGGTTGCTTTACAATTATTAATTTTCTATTTGAATTTCCTCAAGTTAGTCATCTAACTTAATAGAATAATTTGGGTTTGGTGCATCCCCTTTGAGATTGATCTTGATAATATATTCAAACCACTCACTTTTGAAGATTCGTTGAATGCAAAATTCATTACAGTGATTACACATCAATAGCTATATGTTTGAATAATATTTACATTACAAAAAAAATTAATGATTATTCTTGAAATTATATTTGTCGTCTATTTTTTTAAGATAAATGTAATTCAAATATATAACTATTAACTACCAATGTCTAATTATTTTGATTTTTTATATGAATATTTACTCAATACATTTTAAAAAATTAACAATTTAAATTATCGAGATTAACCCCAAAACGATCTCATTAAGCGCAACTACTCTCGACAACTTGAGAGAATCCAACCTGTTACTTTATTTAGGGTGTGTTTGTTTTGAAGGATTAGGTTTGTTTCAATTTTTTTGCTCCAGACTATTAGTCCCATATTTGTGAGACTATTCTATCCCATGGGGGGTGGGATTATTTCCATGGGATTGGTATCCATGGGATTAGGCTCTGAAATGTCTATTTTACCCCATGCTATTACTTAGAAAACAATTAGAAAATGGTAAAATAGTCTTTTGAACATTTATAAACTATTTTTTTAGTGTTGTTAATTTAAAATTATATATTAAAGAAAAAATTTAAATTATAAATTATAAATTAAATTTAATTAAAAATAATAAATTAAAATTTATGACCTTATAAATTAAATTTTTTTAGTGTTGTTAAAAAATTAAATTTACATATTAAATAAAATTATTTTTTTAGTGTTGTTAATTTAAAATTATATATTAAATAAAAAATATAAATTATAAATTAAATTTATTTAAAAACAATAAATTATAAATTATGGCCTTATAAATTAAATTTTTTTAGTGTTGTTGAAAATTTAATTTATATATTAAATAAAATTATTTTTTCTTGTCGTTAATTTAAAATTATTTAAATAAAAAAATAAATTATAAATTTAATTTAATTGAAAATAATAAATTAAAAATTATGGCCTTATAAATTAAATTTTTTTAGTGTTGTTAAATTATAAATTATAAATTATAGATTACAAATTTAAAATTATATATTAAATAAAAATTATAAATTACAAGGGTAAAATAGTCTTTTGAACATTTATCCTTATCCAGTCCGTCTAACCAAATATTAGATTCACTAAAATTAGTCCAATCTAGACATCTAATCCCATGATTAAACAAACATAAGATACAAATCCAATCCAACCAAATAATCCGGAGACAATATATACAGTCCGATGAATTACAATCCCCCCTTACCCAGTCTATCCAAACAAACACACCCTTATTGTATTGGTTGAGAGGAGAGGATTTGCACCAATAAACATCTTGTAAGAAACTTTCTTCTTCAATTCTCCCCGTACACATTTTTCCATCCCTTTCTTCAATAAAGATGTACAAAATTTGAAAGGTTTTCACAAAATATAATGTTATATATATATATATATAATTTTTATTGAAAAAATTCATACGAAATAATATGTCATTTTTCAGTCCTTTGTTTCAAGCAAAAAACACCTAATGGTAATTTATAATTGCAAAAATATCATATTATATTATTTATTAGTTTTATTTATAAAAATTATGGTTTTGAATCATTTTTTGTTTTTAATAATATAGTTAAAGCTTATATAGTTTGTTATTTTTTGTTTGAAGAAGGCTCGATCCGTTAAGAAATCTGATCCAGAATATCATTTTGTGAATGTGTTATTATGGGTAATAATATTAAATCTATTAATTTTAGAAAATCAAAAAACCCTATGAAAATTAAATGGAAAATGAGGAATCACTCATGATGAGTAAGAATGATTTACTAGCACTTAAAATATCTAAAACCCTCAATAGTAAATTAAATTATTAATTATTTTATATACATTAGATTATTTCTTCATTTCACAATTTCTCAAAATAAAAATAATTTTATAAACCTTTTCTTACTACTAATCTAATCCAGCCTTTCATCGTTAAAAACAAACATGACATTATATATGTTAATCAAACAGGCCCTTAGTTATATATTTTACTCTTTGATGTTAGTAGTGTGTGTATATTAATATAATTAGGACAATCTAATAAATCCAAGTCCATAGTACTGGCTTCGGATCACCTATACTCATTTTTTGTACGCATTTTCTGTCCCATTTATGATTTCAAGATTGACGACATGGTATCCTAAAATGAACGAGACAGAAGATGGGTACAAGAGATCCGAAGCCCATTGTGCCGAAGAATCAACACGGATTTTTTTATTTAGTCAAGCTTGCTATTGACATAAAGCACCAAACTAGAGCAGTATTGTGAGTCCTTTATTTAGGCACTGTTTGGAAAATGGCCAAATCATTTATAAAAAACAAAGAAAATAAAAAATATATATTTTTAAATCATGTTTGGTTATGAATTTAAATATTAATTTGAAAAAGAAAACGAAAATGTGAGAACGTGGATAAAAAATTTAGCTTATATTTAATTTGTATTTCTCTTATATTTGTCTTTCTTTTTTCAAATCGCTTTACCAATTCATGATTCAAATACAATTTTATTCATAATATAATAATAATTACATTTATTTACTGAAGGGGCTAAATGCAAAATGGGTTAGGTCCAAGCCTTGGGCCGGCCCAATCTCATAAAGCCCAAATCCCAGCTGGGCGGATAAGTACATGGACAGATCAGTTGAGCCCAATCTCACGATCAACAAATTTCACCAAGTCCTCAAGCACTTGGGCCCGACCTGCGATGGAAAGGCCCAACCGCAAAGATCGGATGGGGGCGGCTGCAGAGACAGAATAATGTGGGCGAGCAGATAGGCCAGACCCATCTTCACAAAGATAAGGCGAAGGGCCGAGTCGAGGCACGTCATTACCCGGAATATGGGTGCCGTGGAGACGTGGGATCTGTGAATGCATGCATGTGCGGGTTGCCACACCGGTGGTCCCCTATACCACAAATCACGGAAGTTGTTGAGCAAAAGGAATGTGGTTAGTTATGAGCATGCTTACAATGAGAATAGGCAATCATTGACAACTACCAAGTGGTCCCCCACGGAGCAAATTTGGAAAGACACTGGCAAGACACCTTTACCTCATGAACTCACCTTGAGAAGCAAGTAAGGAACACTATACATACAACAGGAACTTCACATTGAAGGTAACTGAACAGTCCCGATTTCACCCACACTTAACATACTTCTCTTCTCCGATCACTAATTCCCACACCGGAGGGGTTATCCGGCCAACCCCACGGGCAAATTAAATCTGCTCTCAGGGCAGTCGTAGTCCTCTGGGATGGGCCCAAAAAGTGAGTCTGAACCCGATCCACTTTCATCTAGTGTGGAATCCGGTACGCACATTTACTAAAACATATATCACCTCAAATGTTAGCATTATATTATTAGTAATAAAAATGAGCCAATGTTGGGACTCATTACTTTTAATTATGCTTTGCTAAATACTAATTACATTTATTTACTAAAAAGTAATTTATCATCTTATATATTATCTTTGTATTAGTAATAAAATTGACCGAGTGATGGAGTCCATTAAATTAATACAATGATAACATGCAAGACTATCGTTCTCAAATAATAATAATAATAATAATAATAATAATAATAATAATAATAATATTATGTGAGACTATACAATGACAATTTTCAGTTTATAGTTTTTGATTATTGAATTATTTATTAAGTTATAAATAGGAGAGTGCATATAGAAGAAGCATCATATCCAATTCCCTCTCTACCACCCCACCCAATACTGGTGTGGTGTAAGAATGGGTTTCTTACTATCCAATTATCAACTCACAATATGTATCCTCCTGTATTCCCTAATTTTCTGCTCTTCTTCTTCTGCACTTCTTTGCCCTAATGACGAGAGCACTGCTTTGCTCCAATTTAAGCAATCCTTTTCCTTCGATTGCTCTGCTTGCCTTTGCCCTGGTCCATATAATACTGATAATTGGAAAGAGGGTACAGATTGTTGTGCATGGGATGGGGTCACATGTGATAACACCACTTCTCATGTCATTGGCCTCGACCTCTTTAGTAAGTGCCTATATGGTACCATCCATCCAAACAGCAGCCTCTTCAATCTTGTTCACCTTCAACACCTCGACCTTTCTGAAAACAACTTCAATCACTCTCAAATTTTACCTTCATTTGGCCGTTTCACAAATTTGACCCATCTGAACCTCTTTGACTGCAATATCTTTGGTACCATTCCGAGATCGCTTACAAACCTCACGCGATTAATTTCGCTTGATCTTGGACAGAATAAATTGATCAGTGGTCAATTCCCATCTTCAATCGGCCATCTTAAAAACTTGGAGCTCCTAATCCTCCGTGACTGCAATTTCTTTGGTACCATTCCGACATCGCTTGGAAACCTCACGCGATTAATTCGGCTTGATCTTGGAGGAAATAAATTGATCAATGAACAATTCCCATCTTCAATCAGCCATCTTAAAAACTTGGTGGAGCTAAGCCTCACTGGCTGCAATTTGTCTGGTACGATTCCGAGATCGCTTACAAACCTCACGCGATTAATTTCGCTTGATCTTTCATACAACAAATTTGAAGGCCCAATTCCGGGATGGCTTACAAGCCTCACGCGATTAATTTCGCTTGATCTTTCATACAACAATTTTGAAGGCCCAATTCCTCAACTTTTTTCCAACTTCTCGCAACTTCAATATATACACTTCTCAAACAATCAACTAACAGGTCCCATTCCATCATCAATAACTGGCCTTCTAAATCTACTGTATCTATATTTAGACAGTAACTCAATCAATGGGACAATACCTCCTTCCTTGTGTCATCTTGTGAACCTTACCTCTCTCGATCTTTCGTCAAATAATTTAAGCGACACTGTTGAGCTGGACACATTTGCAGAGCTTGAATATTTGGATTATTTGGATCTTTCAAACAGTGGTCTATCATTGACCACCACCAACTCCACTCCCTCCTCTTTCCCAAACATTAGTATATTACGATTGTCGTCTTGCAACATAAGTAAAATTCCTAAATTTTTGAAAACCCGAAACAGATTATTGTACATGCTAGACCTTTCGAAAAACCACCTAAATGAAGAACTCAATCCATTCTGCAATCTTCATTCTCTTAATTATCTCGATCTGTCCAATAACCAATTTGGCGGATTAATCCCTACATGTTTGGGGAACTTCAGTGGAACATTAACCGTGTTAAATTTGCAGAGTAACAATTTCCATGGTACCATCCCTCAAACATTTGGATACACAAGCATGTTACAGGAACTTGACATTAGCCACAATGGATTGCAAGGGGTGCTTCCAAGATCATTGGCGAATTGCACGAACCTAGAAATTTTGAATCTCGGTCATAATTTCATAGAAGATGCTTTTCCATTTTGGTTGGAGAACCTGCCCCAATTGAAGATTATTGTCTTGCGATATAATAAATTCCATGGTCCCATAGAGCAACCAAGGAAGAGATTAGCCTTCACCAATTTACATATCATTGACATGTCTCACAATGAATTTACAGGCACTTTGCCATCAGAACACTTTGAGAGCATGCATTCAATGATGATGGATGATGAAGACAAATCCTCCTTAAATTATATGGGCGATGAGCATGGTAATTATTATTCAGTAACCATAATGAATAAAGGACTGGAAATGGAACTCGTAAGGATCATCACCATCTTCAAAGCTGTTGATTTCTCGCACAACAAGTTTGATGGAAAGATTCCCATATCTATTGGAAGACTCAAAGCCCTTCGTGTCCTAAATTTTTCAAGAAATGGTTTCACAGGTCCGATTCCATTGTCCTTGTCGCGTCTAACTGAGCTTGAGTCCTTAGATCTATCCCAAAACAAGCTCTCTGGTGAGATACCTCAACAACTAACAAGCTTGACATTCCTTGAAGTTTTTGATGTCTCGCAAAATAATCTAACTGGGATTATACCACGAGGCCAGCAGTTTGAAACATTTTCAAACACTTCATATGAGGGAAATCTAGGCTTGTGCGGGTTTCCATTGTCAAAGAATTGTGGGAATGTCCAAATAGCAGAATCACCAACTTTATCATCCTCATTTAGCCACAATTTTAAGTTCAAATTTGATGGCTTTGGTTGGGAAGCTGTGTTGATGGGATATGGGTGTGGAGTATTGCTTGGTTTGTTGATTGGAAGTTACATTATTCGAAGGAAAGAAGAATGGCTCGTAAGGATTTTTGGTGTAAAAATGCGTCAACATGGGAAGAGATCAAAGAAGGTTCGGAAGAAGATAGCTCATACAAAGTCAATTATAAATTGTTCGTAGTAAATATATTGTGTATTCTAATAAATTGGAGAAAGTATTTGAAGGCTGCAATGCAAGGAAAAGCTATAGCGCAATTCCGTCACTGTGTCTTCTTTTGCCAATGCAAGTATTGTGGTTTGTAATCTCCAATGAACGACAACATGTGGAAGAAACGTGTAATTTTTCGGTTTCATAGAGATGCAAATCTTATCTTATATACTCTGACTCACTAATAATATATATTGTTATATATATATATATATGTATCTGTGTATGTGTGTGTATAATGCATAAGAATATAAATGGAAGTTAGTTTCTAATGCAAACAGGAAAAATTGCAACTTTACCTTTTTTTATCACAAGACCACTCAAACTTAGTACAAAACAACTTAAGTCTTGTATTACTTAACCATTAAATTGTTGTGGAAGGCACTTGAAGTAAGGAGAAAATATATTATCAAAATGATTAGATTATGCCCTTGTTGTGATCTTTGAAGTAGCACACTTGATGATTTCTTTTGTTGATCAATAATTGATTTGTTGTTTTTGTTTTGCATCTCTCTTCACTAATAGCCTTTTATGCTCCTTGGTTTCATCTGTAATTACTTATCAACTATGTTTTCAATTTGGCTTATAATATGCATATCTAAGTTGTATTCATTTTCATTTTTCTTGTCTTTTTTCTTTTCCCTTTCCTAAATGTTTACATTTTGGAACTTAGAAATTGTTAAGAAGGTAGTTAGTGTCATAAATTAATAGTTACCTAATCTTTTCCATTTTTTCTATCCTAGTGGACATGTTATCTTCCGCTTTAACATTATCAGCCACTGTGTACTTTCATTAATTGTGACAGCCCTTTGGCTGGCCAAGTCACCAATTAACTTTTTTTTAGGTAAATTATATCATTGGTATATCTAGGATGAGCAAAGTTTTAGTTTGGTCCTCATAATTTCAATTTAGACTTTATATTATGTTACAGTCTAATCCTTCTATCACATACCGTTGAAATTTTATACGTAAAACTACCACGTGCAACATGAGATTTTTAGCAATTTCAACACAAGAAAAGAAATTGAATAAACTATACCAATGGTCTCTATTGTTTTTTTTAATTCTACTTTAATCTCTTTAGTTGTACACGAGCTATTTTTCCATCCAAAAAATAAAAGGCACATGACAAGTGGACAATATTGCAACAAAATGAAAGTATGAGATTCAAATGTTCAAATTAAGACTATGGGGATTAAAGTGAAAATTAATTCGCTTAAACAACAGGGATTAATGGTGTAATTTACTTTCTTTCTTTGTCTCTCTAGTTGAATTTTTTGAAATTTTATCCACTAATACTCTATATATTTAACTCATTCAATTGGACTCTACCCTCACATAACACACCTTAACACATCCATGAGAGCACCAATTTACTCTCTAAATTAATAAGCACCTGACACACAAATTTAACATCTCTATTAGAGATGCTATAACAGAACTCTTGTGGAATACAATAGGAGTAGACATGTTAGTTGTGTCTATTTCATATAGTCTATAGACCACAAATTTGACTCAGGCATGCCATAATAGGTACCCAAGAGTTAAACAAGTTAACTTGTCCATCTTCCGACACAAATACAAATATGACACAATCCAATAATATGAGTATTAAACAAGTTAAGTTAGTATTAAACTTGTATAAAATGAAATTGATATAGATGTTTTATAAATAATTATTTACATTTTTTAATGTTATTTCTACTAAATGGTACCATGACATTTTTGAATTACTTATGTAACTCCATCTAATTGATTAAAAAGTATGTAAAATAGGGATTTTGAGGCTTTTTTTTTTTTCTTCTTAATTGAAGATAATTTTTTTTCCTACTATTTTAATCTAATAAAAATATATATAATAATAGGATTTAATTTTGTAATTAAGCACAAAAAAAAATGAATTGAAAGCAAATATTTTTATGAATAATTTCAACCAATAATTGGTCTTTACACTAAGTTTTTTAACTAATTAAGCTATAAAAAAAATTGATATGATATGTTAATAAGACATGAACTGAACACATACAAAAAATGACATGACTCAAAAATACGAATTAATAAACATGTTAGTGTTGAAATAATTCTTATACAAACCCCAAATGAAACTACACGAATACAACCTAACACGACATGACACCCACCACTAGTTCATATAAAGAACTTGTCATTATAGGAAAAATCTATAATGTGCAACCCAAAAAAGTGTGCATGATTTATACCGTCTCTAATTATGATGATGAGATCTGCACAAAATTATAGCACAATGTTCTCAAAATATGATGGGATCTCATTCTGTCATAACTCCAATGACCCAATGAGTTACTCGGTGAGTCATAACTCGAGTGTGACTCAATATATTTAAGTTATAATTTTAAGCACATTGTTGCATCATGTGCACCTTCTAGGTGCCTAGCAGAGATTGATCCATAATTACATGTTCATACACTTGTTTTTAAGTTGTAAACTTTAAAGATCTATGGAAAATCTAGGACTTGCACCAATTGGTCATATGAACAAATAAATCAAACCAAACTAAACTTTGGGATAAATTTGATCAATTGTATAAATCATTTTTAAGCATTCAATTTCACTTTATACAATTCTTTCCTTACTATTACATCTATTGCTGCGAAACTTCTAGTGCAAGTTGTAATTATGTGTGATGCAAGTGACAAGAGTGACAACCGCACACAAATTTATCCTGTACATCTTAGCATAAGTAACACTCATCAAACATGTTTCCCAACAATAAGGGGTAGAGGTGTGAGATCGCAATAGAGAGAAGCTAAGAGGTTCAAGCAGCTGAGATGGTTAGGGTTCATAGGAAAGGGTAGTTGTGATGTCGAGGGCTTAGGTGAAAAGGGAAAGAGTTGAGACTGATAGAAGCAACAAGGTGGCAATCAGGTGTAACAATGGTAGGGATGACAGGAAATGATGGAAAGGACTAGGGTTGCGAGGATGGGTAGGAGAAGGCTTTGGGGGTAACAAGGGAGGGCATGGCAATGGTGGCTAGCAGGAAGTGCCAAGCAACCAAAGTTGAAATGGAAGAGAACAGAGAGGAAAGAACAAAAGGAAAGGATAGTTTAGTCAATTCAAGGGAAAATTCCATGCTTCATATTTTATTTTATTTTTTCTTTCTTCCCAACCCTATTGCAATCAAGATAAATTCCCCACTAAAATATACCTTGTTTTCCAAAGTCACACTAAAATATAAAGGTAAAACGCCGCTCATTATCATATGACCTATTAGGTAATCAATCTATCTATATTAAGATATGCATGTCAATCCCCAAAAATGTAATTACCCCTTAAAATTATTCACAGGGAGACTGGAAACCATGCTTAAAATTTACCAAAACTAGCTTCATAGATGAGATACCTTTCTAGGCCTTCCAGCAGTAGCATTATAGATTTGTGATAGAAACAAAAATAACATATGCACCAACTTGAACTAAAACAGATAAACAAATGCAAACGAAGGTTGAAACTGCACGAGTGTGTTGCCCTTTTTGTGGGTGATTGAATAAGTGGGTTAAAACTGAAAATGAGAGTTAGAACACTTGACAATAGTCTTTTTATGCAACCATCAAAAGTATTTGGTAGGAAGAGGCATAGAAAGAGCAGGCACTATAACATGATTAGAAGATTTCAAAAGATTTGACACAATTGCTTAATGGCATAGTATGATGTATTAAAAGTAAACCTAAAACAAAGGAGAAGAAAAATTAAATGAGCACCATTCCTAGCCTCTACCTCATTGTACTGCTACAAGTAACTAATTTCCTACTCTAACGTCGCAGCTACCAGTTAAACAAACTAAATCGATCGCCACTTTCTACAAGATTCTCATCTGTGGAATCTGAGCCACTTCCAATTGTGTTATCTGTACTATCATCTGGAAGGAGTTGTATCCTGTCAGCATGCTTAATAATCCAATCAGTGAACTTTGGAGAGGATGCTAACTCAGCCACAGCATGTCGGGTAGATTACTGGGTGAAATTCTCCCACTCTTTTTTTGAAAACTTCTTTCTGTTGGGTGTCCTATGGAACGTTGAATAGTAATCCTGTTGATTTCTTGTCACCCTCCCAGTGGTTGGAGATATCATACCTGCAACAGCCAAAAACAAACTAATGAAGTATGAATTAAAGGTCAATACCAATGCTATATATAGTATAATTTACATGAGTACCATTGTACTTTATAGACATTTTTGGAAAGAGTGTGCATGAAACAAGATTAATCCTCCCAACCAAAAACCTACTTTGTTCATTTCATTTTTATTATGATTACAATATCACGGTCAAAACCAAACCACGAAGAATGAACAGTAGATCATAGGAGCTCTGACACTGACACCATATCAGGCAACACAAGCCAATAAATGTCAAGAACATGAGATATTTCAAAAGAAACTAAATATTTACCTTGCCAAGTCAGGCATGAACCCCGCTTCTAATATACAAAAAAGAAAACTATTGTAAAGATAAAAATATAAAGAAAGCAGAAACAGTTTTAAAGAAACACTTGCGTTAATCTTTAATTCCCAATTTGTGCAACCACTAATGCACAAATTTGGATAAATTTATTAAAAACGTAGACTTCTCCCCCATCAAAATATTTCTTGTTAGATATTGTCATGTCCTAGTATATCTACATCCAATTTTGCTAAAAATTTCACATCATACATCTCATTTAATGCTCCATGCTCCATAAAAACCATCATACAGACTTCATTAGGATAGAGAAACATAATTTTGTGGTTACTCATGCAACATACATTGAAAGGGACTGTCGAATTGCATGCCTACCACATCACCTGTCTGGACTGTAATCTCGGAAATGCAATTTAATCACAATCTCGGAAACCCAACTAAGCACCCTCTTTCACCACTTTCATACTCAACCAGACACTACTGCCACCACCATACATTCTGTAATAAACAAGCTACTTTGCTTTCTCTCGTCCAAAAAACCTCCACAACTTCTTACTTTCTTTGTACACATTTCTAGTGACGGCAATAACCACATACAAGGGGAAAGAAAGAAAATAAAGAGGGATAAAGGGAGACTGGGAAATCTCTTGAGAGAGGAAACTTGTTTCCCTGTAAACTCATTTTAGGAACGGACACAGAACTCTCATGAAATTTTAAGGAAAACCTGTAGAAAACATCTCCAAAACAATCCAAGAATTCAAGTAGAATTTACATATGAAAGGAAAAAATCCAACTCAATTTGAATAAGATTGCGAGAGACTCTTTCAAAAAAATGTTCTTAAAACTCCCTAGAAATGCACTTCTCATAATTTTTACCATGTTTGTATACTTGCAAATACTATTTTTCAACAATAATATATGACTGCTTTAATAAGTTTCCATAGATATTGAGTAGTAGTAGTAGTAGTAGTAGTAGTAGTATTTTAATTGATCATGAAAATATAAAAATAATTTACATTGCTATTTTTAAGTTTCTTGATAAATATTTCTTACAAATATCCTATTCAAACTCTACTCTTTTTTTTATTCAACCTATTCAATCTTTACATCACCTAATGTTTCACATTTCCATAATATTTTTGGATGAAGTTTCAGTTTCAGTTTCAGTTTCCGTTTCCCGCTTCCAAACCAAACCAAACCAATCCAATCTAAGCATTGTTTCCCTATCTACGTCAATCATTTTTTGCCATTTTGCTCTATCGATGCCTACAAGTTCAAATAAATGAAATACATTCATATCTTTTTTTACGACTATATCCCATGTTAGTTTAAGTCCTCCCCTTCCCCCAACTTTTTTCTTTATAGAAATCATATCACTCTTCCTTGCCATTGCATCTACATTTCTTCATTATAAATGACCAAACCATCTTAACCTATTCTCTCTCAACTTATCTTTCAATCGGTGTTTACTCCTACCATTTCAAGAATATATTTATTTCTAATTCTATCTTTCTTAATCTTACCACACATCCATCCAAGCATCTTCAACTCAACTACAAAGGCCTACAAATTGCTTTCCTGGGAAATTTATGTATGATACCAAGTTATAGCGCCCCAAATTTCTAAGTTGGCTAAAATTAGAGGACATGTAGTTAATGATTGTTGGGAAATTAGAGGACATGTAGTTAATGATTGCATGGCAATTTTATCTTTCTTGGTATCATGCATGGCAATTTGAAAAATCACTGAGAGTTAAAGTAACAAAATTTGTCAAATTTATGTATCCATATTGTTTCATGCATGTCCTCTATAACTACATAGATAGTAAAGATTAACAAGAGAATATAACAATAGTAAAATTAATAAATAAATAAGCAAGTAAACTTGAATACAATATTTTTGCTAGTGCCAAAGGAGAAAGCATAGAAACAAGTTGTGGATTGCTCTATTATTGTAATATAAACATATTAAACTTGATATTAAAATGAAATATTTGCAAGACCTATTGAAAATTTAAAAAGTAAACAAGCAATTGCCTAAAATTAATACCTAATTTTTAAAGATTAGTATTCTGCATTATAAAATTACAATGTGATTTCTCAACATTCTTGAGCTTATTTGTAACTCCACTCCTACTAACAAATTTATTTTAAATATATTTTTTACAAACATATTCTAGCCGTACTCGTATCCTACATTTTAGGTTTTGTCGTATCGCCATATCCATATCTCGTATCCATATCCGTGCTTCCTAGATTATATCTTTAGGCACCCTATCACAAGTTTTTTTTTTTTTTTTTGAAAATCTATAAAATCCATATTTAGATCCTTCATCTTCTCTTTGTACTTCTCTATTAATCTTCTTAGTAAAAATTGTGTTTCCATATTTGATCTGCCAAACAGATTCTCTAACACTACTATTATAACTCTCAAGCGATGCTCAATCATTCTCACCAACAATTTTATTGTATTAACTTCTCAACTTATAATTGTTGCAATTTTGGATATCTCATTTATTTCTATATATAGGTTTTAAAATACTCTCTCTACTCATCCGCCATTTTCCTAGTCATTAGAATCTTATTAAAGAATTTTGTTAACCAGACAACTACTTACCCAAGCATTTCCAAGCCTCAATAGGAATACAATCCAGTCCTAATGCCTTGCCTTATTTATTTATTTATTTATTTATTTATTTTTATTTTTTATTTTTTGATAAATCTAATGCCTTGCCTTATTTCATCTTTTCTTAATGCAAATTCCACCTCAAACTCTCTTAGTTCGATGATAAAACTTATATTCTCTAGTTCCATCAAGGCTATCATATTCCTCTCCTTCCAAGTTTTTAAAATGATTTTCACTTAACAATTTCTCAAAATATCATTCACACTTTTTCTTAATCTCCTCATCCAACCTCCTTATTGGTCAACTTATGTCTTAAAATTATTCCCATTTTTATCCTCTTTTACTATGGCTTATATCTCACTATTCAACCACCAAGTATATTTCGATATAGGAGCTTTTCCCTTAGACTCTCCATGGCACTGCTTTTGATATTCTTTCAATGCATTATGCTATTGTATTCCACATGTTATTCGTAACACCTTTCAAACCCCGCGTTGCTTATTTAAACACTTCATCCTCAATTTCTCAATTTTTAGATTTCACATCTAGTTCATGAGTTTTTAAAAAATATTTCCCGCTTTGATTTTGCTCTTTATTATTGTATATAATACTATATATTGAATATTGATAGCCTACTTTGTGCCATTAACTTTCTTTGGAAATAACCTTGAAACCTTTACATATTCAACGGTCTATTTTTCTTACAAGAAAATGATCTATCCAACTCTTATTTGACCCATTTTTAAAAGTTATGTGCTTAACCCTCCTTTTTTAAAAAGTTGTTGGTTACGACATGATTAAATGCTACTGCAAAATCTAAGATGTTCTCTCCGCCCTCATTTCGATCACCAAGACCATATCCACCATGTATCCTCTCGTGGACTTGCTTATATTTTCGGACATGACCATTGAAATCTCCACCTATAATTATTCTCTCCTCTACAAATATTTGTTGTATTAACTCATCCAGTTGATCCCAAAATTTCCTTTTAATATGTTTCTCCAATCCTATTTGGGGTGCATAGGCACTAATTATACTCTCCAATTACAATATTAATTAATATTACTATATAACTTGTTCTCATAACTATTACTACCTTATTTTTCAGATGCTTAGCTACACCATTTCTACGTCTTTTTTTTTTTTTTTTTTTAATAAATAAATTTTATTGAAGAAGAGCATCAAGAAGATGCTAAAGATACAAAAAGGTCCCCATAAAAAGGAGCGCTAGCCAATTATGTCATCAAGGAAATCAAAAAGGGTAAACAAATCAAGATCCACACATCCTAACACCCAACCACACAAGACTCACAAAAATCTATCTACTAACCAATATTTCCAGCATACAAAATGTTGTACCGAGCTTTTTCTATTTCGTTTACTTTCTCAGCTACTCACTTGGTTTCTTGTAAGCATGTTGTACTTTCCTTCTAATCATTGAATCTACTAATTCCATAGTTTTATCTGTCAGTGTTCCCTTTTCCAAGTTGCTAATGTAAACCAACAATCCTGAGCTAATTTCTTTACAGGTGCTCATCCAAGAAAACATAAGGACCCTTGCACAGTTCATGTTCATAAGAGATCTGATGGGGAGTTTTACGTGGTAACTATCGACATGATCCATGATGTCAAAAGGAAAATAAGACGGAAATAAAATGCTCTGTAGAAGCTTAAATCTTTTTAAAAAAAATGTTTCAACAGATAAAACAAATATTAGGGAGAGAAATGCAGAGTTTAACAGAAGTGTGTACCTTTAACAGGAGAGTCAGACCAACCAGAAGAGCTCCTTGGGCTGTTCCACAGTGTTCCCCGTGAAGCCACCATCCACGACTCTTTGAGAATTCAGCACAATTTTGTCTTACATTTGCTCGTCCTCCACCCCACCAAGGATTCCCATTTGCAGAATAAATTGAATTCCCAAAAGTAATGGTAGAACTACATACAAATAATTAGTTAAGATCTTGTTAAACCAAGCAAACGAAAGATTTTTTAAATCTGTTCTATCAACTGAGCAGATCTCTCTTCAATCAATATTCATGACCATTCATATATTAAATCAAGCATACCACCCATTTTGACTAATCCAAAATGGATTTCAACATCCCAACAGATATAACTCAAAAAGCTAACAAGATCTATTTGTTTTGGATTTAATAAGTTGAATAAATTGAGTTAAGCATCAATTATATGAACATTTATTTGGTACAATAATTACCAGTCCGCCAGCATGATGCAAGGGGAGAGTAGGGAAAAAAATGGTGCAAGTAACTTACTCTGGACCATTCCACTTGAAGGAAGTGATAAGAAAGCAGATTGACAAACAAGAAGCCAATGCCACCATTGCCAAAGGAGTATCAAGAGTACTCTTGACAGAAAATAAGAATAAAAAATTCAGAAATAACACAATTCTGAGAGTAGGAAGAAATTGCAGGAATGCAAAGCAAATTGCACACTGATTTCCGTTTGGTCCAGAGATAGGCAAGTGGAGCATTATCACACTATTTATTAACATGAACACAATACCCACCTGGAAGATAAATGTGGCTGCAATGACGCGCATGGCCCATTTCACAAATTGAGCTACGCCAACATCCACACTTCCATCTTCTGCAATAACAAATTTCCGCACCATCAAATACCCTAGGCGCTCACCTAACGACAATCCCAAGTAGTACAAAAATAGAAACCTGTAACCAAACAAGGTAAATAGTTTAAACAAATAAAGGACATAGTTGAAAACTGAATCTGTAATAAAAAAACGCTAATTCTATGGTCTAGCAGTTATAAAGCCATTTGGTCTTGATTATGAATCATGCAATTACTTGTGAGGCTTTGTGATGGTCAAACTTGGGGTGATTGGTCATGAACTTGGTTATGAGGCTTTGTGGCTATGAACAGGTTACGAGGCTTTGTGGTGTTGTTGGTTACGAATCCTTGAGACTGAAATTTTGAGCACATGCCATATGCACCATTTTTCCTTTTCGAAAAACAATAAAAATGGGATTCAAGTCGTAGTAGAAGAAAATAAATAAATGCTTTCAAAAGTGGCCCAAAAAATGACGAAATTTTTAATAGATGTAAGTGGGCTAACACGGAGATAATAAGGACAGTTAAAGGTGCTAGATGATTGTCTTTATACCAGATTAGACATAATCAATTTCAATATTATTGATTTTTATTAGATAAAAGAAATGCACTAAATTGAGAGAAGCGATGAAGGTTTCAGCAAGGAGAGTCACTCTTTAGCTACATTACATGGACTCGGGTACGAGTGTCGGGTGTAGATATGTATCTAACGGTCAGACTCGGCAAACCTCTAAATGAGGGATACGCAGGTACATCTAAAAAGTAGCCAAAAATTAGACACAGGTACACGAATATGGCCAAACATGGATGTGTTAAAAAAATATTATGTATTTTTCTGATAAAGTTACAATAATTTATGGCTCAGAATGACTACATATTTTTATGATGATGCTACACATTTGTAGTTAAAAAATATTGAATAAAAAATATATATAAGATTATTTTTAAAATATGAATAATTGATTTTCCATGGGTATAAGTTAAATTCCAACTTAATCAGTATTAGGCCCAAACATGAGAAGCCCGTGTCAAAGCCAGCCAGCCCAATAACCTTATAATTTTTATTATAAGGCCCATTTTATTAACAGACCAAAGTGTATCCTATATAAGCCCAAATGCACCAAACCCTTTAATACACCCCTAGCAACCATCAACGAAGATGAATACAGAAGACGAAGATGACAAACAACGATGACGATGAGGTCGCGAGCCATGTTTCTCTCCTCCTTCTTTGTTGCTGCCGTAAAAAATAGAAAAGAAAATCAACCGTATCCGGTTGTATTTAGCTATATTCCCCACCCATACTCATCTCGTGTCGTGTCGTGTCGTGTCGTGTCGACATGGGTACCTCTCAAAATACAAAGAGTCCGTGTAACGTAGCTCTTTAGTTGGGATGGTCTAAGATTGTCCTTGAAAAGGAAGATGATAGAGATGGAGATGGTGACTTCCTGATGCTCAGAGAGAGAGAGCGAAACTTGAATCACTAGGTCAGACTGAAGCGTGAGAAGTTAGATTGGTTGTGTGAAGTCCTTAACCAACTAATGGGTAGCGAAGGTGAGAAGGATTTTACAGAAGGATTTTGTGACAAGGTAGTCATATGGATGTTAGTTCCTTCATACTGGGGGAGGTTCCCTTGCATTTTAGTTGGTAAAGGTAGGAAATGGTGGTCTTCTTGCCAAAGAATAAAGGGCGTCCTCTTTGACGGATGTGGCTAAGAAGTTATTGAAACTCAAGGTGTAGAAGGAACCAGCCAAGGTGAAAGAGGTTGATCCTTTATGCAGGTGCCTAAAATGGTGTATTGGCCACCAAATCAAAGCCCTTCTAGACTAAGGTTACAAGGGGAAAAGAGAGTAGTGAATTCTATTGATGCCAAGGAAACCTTACATTTCTTGGAAAGAGGTTTGATGGGGAGGGTAGTGGACTAGTATAGGGGCAACCCCTCTACAACGAATATGCTAATCACCCTTGGAAGGTCTCGACCAGAGTTGGGTTTGATGTTAAAGATCTTTTTTATTTATTTTGTTGCCATCAAAAGAGGAGGCGAAAAGGGGTTTTGAATGAAAAAAGTTGAGTTCTTCTGACTGGTGGTCTCTGGTGGGAGAGTGTTGTCATGGAAATGGTGGTCCAAAGGCAATTTGGGTTCGCTTCCTAGGCTGTCGCTACACCTATAGAATGAGGAGGTTGTTAAGGTGTTTGTGGAAGTGTTCCAAGGGTTGACAAAGACACAAGCAAAGATGTCAATATCGTTGGGCTAGGCTTCTTGTCGAAGATTACACAAGACAATTTCTAACGATTGTAATAGTGGAGGTAAATCCTTGGCTTTTGAGATCCCTCTCTGGACAGAATTGGGGTCTTCAAGTGCATGATAGTTGAAGGTCTGCGTACCATACAATGATTGGAGGTGATAGCATTCACCGAATGAGGAGGATAATGGAGGGTCACACGTGGTCAATACATGGGTTTGCTTGGCAAAAAGGCATGCATTGTTAGTGCATAACAATTGTCATCTAGTTCAAATATGAATAGACAAAAGGACAAGAAAGTGCTATAGGTAAGAGTGTTCACGGGTCGAGTTGGCCCAAGTTTGTCCATAACCTGTCACCTGAACCAACTGTAAGCCTGGGAAATTTTAGCCAATTACAAATTGCCATGCACTACGAAGGCCTACAAAATATGGCACAATTATTGGCAAATCAAATCTTGCCACATGTCTAATTGGTCTCAAATCAAGATTACATGGTCGTCAAATTAAATATTGCCATGTGTTAAAATGATGCAGCAAGTCTTTGACTAATCAAATTAAGTCATAGTGATGCAGCAAATAAGTTTTTGACTAATCAAATTAAGTCACTTGTCACATTGAAGTGGTCAAGCCAATAAAAATTATGGCACACCATTAAAGTGACATTTTGGTATTTATCTCTAAATAAATCAGAGATAATTATCGAAGAAGTTAAAGTCTATTAAGACTCTCCTCCATCCATTCCTATAAATTGGGGTGATCTCTACCAAAAATTGTCATACAAATTCTATATACATAAATCAAGTTGTAGAGACAAAAATTTACATCAAGCAAGAGAAAGCTCCATCGGATTCAAGCCTAAAGCCCCGAGGTTTCTTTACCAAAGCCGATCAATCTCCACAAAACATAAAAGTTCGGAGATTCAAATCAAAGTTCATCATCAAACATATTGTCGTCTTCTACTAAATTGGAGGGGATTCTACAAACCTGATTTGGGAAAAACCTATCAGGCCCTCACGGTCTTCTTCGCGTTACTTGGAGGAGATTTCGACACTCAATTCGGGAACAAGCTATCAAGCCCTCGAAGCAACTTACTGAAGAGAAGAATCAGAGGATTTTCTTTGATTAGAAATTTCAGTAGAGATTGTACTCATTTCATTTTAAATCAATAAATTTATATTTGTTACTCTATTTTTCTGTCTTTATTTTGCAGACAAGAAATTTGTGTATACACCGACCATTTCAAATTCCAAAATTGACCATCCAATTTTGACCGAATCTCCTTTCAAAATCAACCAATTTTCTTCCTCCAGTTTAAATGTTGCTTTATGTCTGCTTCAAGACCCGCATACTCTCTATGCACATACGTAGATCTAAGAAAAACAAAAAGAGTTGAGCAGTAGCACTATTCGATCTGACCCAAATCAACCTCAACCATTTGATGAATACATAAAAGTCACGAATTAGAGAGGGAGAGCGGTGATGGAGATCTAAGTGTAGGGGATTTCAAAGGGGGGCTTTAAAAATAATACAAAGAACACCAAATCAATATGCTTCAATACCTTAGTTTCTACAAGTACAACATTTGGGTTCTTCCTTTGATTGCATCGTTGAGAGAGAGAGAGAGAGAGAGAGAGAGAGAGAGAGAGAGATGAGATGCAGGTTAGAGAGAGATTGTGTATGTGTTAGATGTAGAAAGAGAATGAAAAAGAAAGAGAAAAAAATTAAACAATACTATTTAACATATGTTTGTGATTTAATATAGAAGGGTATGATTAACCACTCATACCCTAATCTTTTCTCTTCTAAAATTAACATGGTATCAGAGCAGAACTAGAAGAAGAAAAAGAAAAAAAAACAAAAACAAACCGTAGTCGTACCACCACCAAGCCACAGCACCACCACCCCAGCCCACAAGCCCCCGGTGAAGCCACCTAGGGTTCCGACAGCCCCAGTCGACGGTGCCTAGGGTTCCAACAGCCCCAATCGGAGTCACGACTCCAGTCGCAGGCCCAACCTAGGGCTCCAACAGTCCCAGTTGAAGGCCCCTAGGGTTCCGACAGCCCCAGTCGGAGTCACGACTCCAGTCGAAGGCACACCAACATCTCTCTTGGTCTCTACATGTAACTCCTTCTTCATCTTTCTCTGTGTCTTCGTCATACGTAAGCCTCTCTGAGTCTGTAATCTCTCTGTCTTCTATAATAAAAATAAAAATAAAAAACAAAAAACAACAAAAACAAAAACAAAAAACAACAAAAAAAAAACAAAAAAAATAAAAAATAAATGCTCTATTAAATTTATTTTAAATTCATTATTATTTGTTCCCATCTTTCGAGTTTGTGATTCACTCTGGATGTGTTTGTGAGGGTTCCGTCGCGACGTCATTATGGTCGAATTGACTAGTGAGTCTACTACTTCGCAGCCCGCTACACAAGGTGCGAGTCCTGTTTTGACTACTTCGATGACCGATTCTCTCCACCCTAGCCAGAGAATCACCACCTCTCTCTTTAATGGTCAGAACTATCTAGCGTGGTCGCAGAGTTTGACTATATTTTTAAAGAGCAAAGGAAAGATGGGATATGTTGATGGGCGTGTTTAGGCTCCCAGTATCACCGATACAGGTTATGATCAATGGGAGATTACCAATTCTCTTATCATGGGTTAGTTGATACACTCTTATGGTTCCGGAGATCGGTGAGGGATACTTGTCTATGGACACAGCAAAGGATATTTGGGAGGCTGTGGCCACTACGTATTCCTGCAAAGGTAATTTCTCACAGACTTTTGAGTTACGACGCTCTATTGACCGGTCTGTTCAGGGTGAGATGACTATTCTCCAGTATTTTACTTTCCTTAGCAATGGGTGGAAGCGACTTGATCATCTTCAGGACTACAAGCCTGTCTGTTCCACAGATTCTGCTGGTTACCAGAAATTTGTTGAACAAGTGCGGGTCTTCAAGTTTTTGGAAGGTTTGAATACGGAGTTTGATCCTGTTCGGAGTCGTGTGCTTGGTATGGATGCTCTTCCTTCTCTCCAAGAAGTGTTTGCTTATATGCAAAATGAGGAGAGTCGTCGTTCTGCTATGCTTCCGGCTGTCTCTTCTGATCGATCTGCCCTAGTTTTGGCCCCCTCTCGAGATGGGGATCGTGGTTCTCGCCCTCCTTCTGAGAAGGATACTCTATTCTGTGATTTTTGTCGTCGCCCTCGCCACACCCGTGAGACTTGTTGGAAGTTGCATGGGCAACCATCTGGAGGTCGTGGAGACCGTTCTAGTTCTCGAGGGGGTCGCTCCGGACAGGCTCGAGGCCGTGGGCCCAATGCCCGAGCCCATCATTCTGATACAGTTGAGCCACAGTCCACAGCTCCAGTTGATTCATCTGCTGATATCTCGGGGTTTTCTACTTCTGAGTTCGAGGTTGCTCTTCGCCATTTGCTAGACCGTCGAGCCTCTAGTTCATCTACATGTAATATTGCCCAGTCAGGTAACTTAGCTTCTTCTACAAGTGTTCTCCTCTCTCATCAAACATTACCTAGGATTATCGATTCTGGTGTTTCCAACCACATGTCTGGTTCTTCTAATTTGTTCTCCGCGTATACCCCTTCTTCAGGGCAGGATAAAGTTCGAATTGCTGATGGTACCATTTCTTCTGTGTCTGGGAAAGGTTTAATTCATGCCACTGCTTCTCTCCCTTTATCTTCTGTCCTACATGTTCCCAATTTTCGTGTTAATCTTTTGTCTTTGAGTCGTATTACTTGGGACTTAAATTGTAGTGTGACCTTTTCCCCTAACCATTGTCTGTTTCAGGACCTTATCACGAGGAAGGTGATTGGCAGTGGTAGACACGAGAATGGTCTCTATATCTTGGATCAGGCAGACAAGCTGGCTCACTCATCCATTCAGTTTCCATCTACCAAGGAAGACATCTGGCTGTGGCACCGTCGTCTTGGGCATCCATCTTTTTTGTTACTTAAGCATCTTTTTCCCTCTGTTTTTTTTGAAAAATAATGGTTCTGAGTTTCATTGTGAGTCGTGTCAAGTTGGCAAACAACATAGAGCTTCTTTTGCTCCTTCTATTAATAAAAGTTTAGTTCCTTTTTCTTTGATTCATTCTGATGTATGGGGGGTCCCTCTCGTTTTGTGTCTTTAAAGGGTCAACGATGGTTTGTCACCTTTATTGATGATTGTTCTAGGACCACCTGGGTGTATCTTATGAAGGACAAATGTGAGGTATTTTCTGTGTTTCAAAATTTTCATAAAATGCTTTGCACTCAATTTGGGGCAGTTGTCAAAATTCTGCGTTCTGATAAGGGGGGGGGGAATACATTGATTCTAGACTTCCCAGCTATTTTGCCACTCATGGTATTATTCATCAAACTTCTTGTACCAATACCCCTCAACAGAATGGTGTTGCCGAGCGTAAAAACCGGCATCTTCTTGATATTGCACGTTGTTTATCCTTTGAAATGCGCGTTCCTCGATCCTATTGGGGGGAAGCGGTTCTCACTGCTGCGTTTCTCATCAATCGGCTTCCTACCCAGGTTCTTCATAAACAAACTCCTCTTCAGGTTTTGTTCGGCTTCCAAGCTTCTGCTGCCTTCTCCATTCCTCCCAAAACCTTTGGGTGTGTGTGCTTTGTTCATAATCATTCTCCTACCCGTAGTAAGTTGGATCCTCGGTCTCTTCGGTGTGTCTTCTTGGGTTACTCCGCCACTCAAAAAGGCTACAAGTGTTATCATTCCCCTTCTCGCAAATGGTTTGTCTCTATGGATGTGTCTTTCTTTGAATCTCAGTCTTATTTTCTCTCCTCCTCGGTGTCCCCGTCATCTCTTCAGGGGGAGCCTTGGTGTGAAGAGACTCCTGTATCACTACCATCACCATCAGTTATTGCAACTCCTAAGACTATTATTACTGATGATCCAACTATTGAGAATGCTGACTTTCCATCTGCAGTGAAAGACGGCAAAGTGTATGTTAGGGACAAGGGTAGACAGAAAGTTACTTGGGTACAAGAGACCAATTCAGATTCTCCACTACTATCTTCTTCTGATGAGTGTCCAGAATCCTCTCCTTCTGGTGAACCTCCAGGTAACTCAGTTCTTTCTGATCTAGATGTTCCCATTGCTAAAAGGAAGGGGGTTAGGTCGTGTACTCAACATCCTATTTCTCATTTTGTCTCCTACACTAATCTGTCTTCTTCCTATAAAGCTTTTTTGTCTAAAGTTTCTTCTGTGAGTCTTCCTTCCAATTTTCAGGATGCTCTTTCTACTCCTTAGTGGAAGCATGCCATGATGGAGGAGATGAGAGCGCTTGCTAAAAATGGCACTTGGGAATTGGCTGCGTTACCTAAGGGCAAACGACCTGTTGGATGTAAGTGGGTGTACACTGTAAAGCACAAAGCCGATGGTTCAATTGAACGTTACAAGGCTAGATTGGTGGCCAAGGGTTTTACTCAGACTTATGGAGTAGACTACCAGGAGACATTTGCACCGGTTGCTAAGATGAATTTTGTCAGAGTCCTTCTCTCCCTTGCCTCTAATCTTGACTGGCCTCTCCATCAATTTGATGTAAAAAATGCTTTCCTCCATGGAGATCTGGCAGAAGAAGTGTACATGGACATTCCCCCTAGCTTTGAGGATGTTAAAACCACAGGAAAGGTGTGCGATTCATAAGTCACTTTATGGCCTTAAGCAATCTCCTAGGGCTTGGTTTGAGAGGTTTACTCAGGCCATGCTAAGATATGGTTTCAAACAAAGTCAAGCTGATCATACTTTGTTTGTGAAACACTCCTCACATGGTAAAACGACAGCCCTCATTGTCTATGTGGATGATATTGTACTCACAGGGAATGATGTTGAGGAGGTTCCTCGGTTAAAGGAGTATTTGGCTAATGAGTTTGAAATCAAAGACTTAGGCAAACTGAAGTACTTTCTAGGCATTGAGGTTGCTCGGTCCAAAGATGGTATCTTCATATGTCAACGAAAGTATGTGCTTGATTTGCTAAAAGAAACTGGAATGCTTGGAAGTAAAGCATGTGATACACCACTAGAACCCGGACTAAAGCTTAGTGAGGATGACGGAGGCGAGCCTGTAGATAGGGGGAGATACCAGAGACTAGTGGATAAGCTTATTTACTTATCCCATTCACGGCCTGATATTGCTATTGCAGTGAGTATGGTTAGCCAGTTTATGCATGCTCCACGTGCAACTCACGAGGCGGTTATGCAGATTCTGAGATACTTGAAATCTTCTCCGGGTAAGGGTCTTTATTTCTTAAAGCATAGTCATCTAAGTGTGGAGGCATATACAGATGCTGATTGGGCTGGCTCAGTAACTGATAGAAGATCCACCTCTGGCTATTGTACCTTCGTTGGCGGAAATCTAGTTACTTGGAGAAGCAAGAAACAAAATGTTGTTGCGCGGTCTAGTGCAGAGGCCGAATTTAGAGCTATGGCTTAAGGTGTGTGTGAGCTTTTATGGATTCGATTATTATTACGGGATTTGAGGATTCATCAGACAGATTCTATGAGGCTATACTGTGACAATAAGGCCGCCATTAATATAGCCCACAATCCGGTTCAGCATGATCGGACCAAGCATGTAGAGATTGATCGGCATTTTATCAAGGAAAAGCTTACTGGTGGCGCTATATGTATGCCTTTCGTGCGGTCTGGGGATCAATTGGCTAATGTTCTTACCAAAGGATTAGGGATTAAACCGTTCCGTGACATTCTCGACAAGCTGGGCATGAGAGATATCTTCACACCAGCTTGAGGGGGAGTGTTAGAATGTGTTAGGATATTTTCCATTTTTATTCATTCAGTCTCTTTATTTGCTGTAATGGGCCTTTATTTAGGCCTTAACATATGTTTGTGATTTAATATAGAAGGGTATGATTAACCACTCATACCCTAATCTTTTCTCTTCTAAAATTAACAGACTCATGGGTAAAGAATGTTGGAAACAAATTACCTAATGATTTTCAAAGTTGAAAGAAAAATAATAAAGGCTGTAACAAATTTTGCAACTGCAAAAAAAAAAAAATAACATGCCGTACCCAAAACATACCCAGCCCATACCCACCGTGCGTCATAGATTTTCATTCATCAGATCATGGCTTCCGAAGGAGAGAACGAAAGACACAAACACAGAAAAAAGTGACTCTGAGTGATATGATGGGAAAGAGAGAAGACTTAGATATGACTATAGGCAAAACGGCAAAGGGTAGTACATAGGTCTAGTCTTTTTTTAGATAGGTCTAGTCTTTAGAGATAAGATAATATGATAAGGAAAGTGACTCAAGAGCCAATACCAACGTAACACATGTAGATGCAATATGCTAAGTAAATACATTAGTTGGTTCGGGTGGCAGATTTCTGGACAGTAGACCTGACATCCGACTGGTTGATTGAAAAAATTAAGAACTTCACCCACCACAAACCGTAACTGATTTCAAAACCATCCGATGATGCTCTAGTCGGGTCATTCAGATTGAACGATTTGGATAATTTTTTGAACATTTCTACACAATAGACTTTGTACTAGGCTAGTTCCTGATGGGATAAGAAAAAGTGGTTTGTTTTATTCGAGCTAGGAATAGAAAGGAAAATGGGTTACACACTATCCCAACAATCAAGCCCTACTCATGGTTGAAGACATAAGAGTTGCATTTTGTCAAAATGGTCCTTAGTGCCATCAAGCTTTGGTGTGTTTGCTTTCGGGGGCTTATTCTTTTTATCCTAATAGACCTTGTGAAAAGAGTCGGGCCTTATTCTTCTAGACGATCACCCCTTGTTATATGGTCATTTTTCAGCTCTATGGGGCATCTTTGGTGGTTGTGAAAAGGAGGTGGTCTTTGTTCTAAGAAGGGGAAGCTTTGATTGCCAAGAAATGTGTGCTCGAGAAGGAACAAAAGAGGGAGATGCTTCAAGACGTGAGTGGAGCAATACAATAGCTCTGAATAATACAAAGGGTGGGAGATGATTAGAGTTGATTGTTCAAAAGAGGGTTTGCAAGTCTCTCTTATGGACAACGAGCAGGTAAGTTCCATAGCATTAGGTGGAACGATGAAGTATAGGTACTTCGACAAACATGCTATACCCGTATCGGGTACTAGTACTTTGCATTGTTGTTCTGCATACATATCAGGTACACAAAGCACATACTTAAATTTTCCTTCTTAATTTTTGTCATTCCCTAGAGGTACCTAGTATATACCGAAGTCATACTGAAGCCGGAATAATATTTTCTTTTATACAAAGGTGAATTCAGTTTCATTGGATTTTTTATGTATTGAATTTAAAATTAATCTTTGGTTTGTCAGTTATTCAATATAATGACATTTAATTTTGCTTTATACCTTACTTTTGGTATTAAATGTAAATTGTACGTTGTATCTTAACCAACTAAACCATTCACCTAATTTTTGCACAACTCTAAATTAAAAATAAATCTTTTTTTACTAACGTACCTAATTATACCCGTGATTTACTTTTTTTAGATTTTACCGTATTGACGTACTCATACTCGTACCCGTACGCATGCTTCATAGGGTGGAAGACATAAGGTAAGATACCTCAAGGTATAGTATCAAGGCTGGAGTCTCAAGTCTCTATTCCTTCTATGTTTTGTCCGGTGTAATGTAAGAGAACGAGGATGTTGTGGTAATTTTTTAATGGACTTCAGTGGTTATTATGGGGGATTATTTTTGTCCAAGAAGCATGGGTGGAGTGTGTTCAAAGGGCTAAATTAGTTCTTGCGAACAAATGTAATACAACGCATGCAAATGTATTCTTCTTTAATTAGGAATGTTTTCTTCTTGTTTCTTTTCATGCAACACATGTACTTGCATTTCTTTTTTTTCTAATCTCAGGGAAACTGTATTCTTCTTTGATTATTTTCCACTCTTTTATTGACAATGAGTATTATGGCAGCCAGAAAAGTTGCTACGACAACATAAAACTTTAAGGATCATGTTGAAGGACAGGAAAAGTTGCTTGTCAACAATTTATCATGGTACTAGAGCATGTAATAGATCATGTCTTTGAACCTCAACACCTACCCGGTAATTATAATACTTGCACCTCTTTGGCCTGCTTTTGGAGGAGAGTTTGGCCATATGTGAGGGGCTTGTTGAGGATATAATTTATAAGTAGTGAAGTCACCACTTTCTCCAACAGTTTAAGCTCTTAGATGAGTTAACATTTATCAAATCATTTTGTTGAGTTTTAGTTAAAGGGTTGCACAATCAAAATTTGTCATACTTCAAGAGCAGGGTAGGCTTTAGAATATATATAATCTATATGATGTAGTATAATAAATAGACTAAGTGTTTGTTAAATAGCTTATTAGTTGTAGTATATAAATAGGTGATGTAATACTACTCATGTAACGATATGTAAGGAATAGGTGCTGCCAAGGTTCTAAAAAGTGGTTGCGGTCGCCGTAACGGTGGCGGTGGCGCGGTTGCGGGGTGTAAAGGCCATAGCGTAACGGTTGCGGTAACCAAAACTTTGAATTTTTTTATTTTTCGCACAATTTGAAAAAAAAACTTACCAATACGTATTTTTTTTTTCCCAGCATTAGTTTTGGCCAGTTTCTTTAACGGTCCGGCATGACCATAAACTGTCTCCTGGCATTAGCTCAGGCATCTGATCATTCAGACTTTGCAATCTATTTGTCTTTTATTTTATTTAGTTTTATTTCATGTTTTGGTTTCTCTCTCCAAACTCAAGATGTTTATCCTCTTTGAGTTTAAGAGGGGATGTTAATGTATATATGGTAAATATTCCTAGTTATATTAGGTATTAATTTCCTAGATATATTTGGGAATAGCTATAGTTAAGTTTCTTGTAGGATACTCTTTCTGATAATTAGGTTTCTAGTAGGATTCTCTTTCTCAGCCTATATATACAGACCTTCTATTGTATAAGGTTAATTTATTGAATACAATACATATTATTTACTCTATTTCTACTATTCTAACAGGCAAAAAGATTCAAGCTATTGATTGAAGGATTGCTAACCGATCCACTGAGATCTTGAGCCAACTAGAAGGGGTTCACTTGTGAGGTAGAGTCGAAGTGGACTTGTGAATGAACGCCCACCAAAGCTTTGACGACTCCAGATCTGAAGCGGTGAAGTTCGATGATGCAAAGAAAGGCCAAATCTAAGTCGTCGTTATCATCACAGAGAGAGAAAGAGAGAGAGAGAGAGAGAGAGAGAAAAGAGAGAAAAATCATTAGCCAGTACCGGGTGGCACTACGATGGTGTCTCCGAAGCCATAGAAGAGGAGATCGACAACGGTTGCAGTGGCGTTGAATAGAAAAAGTAGAAGAGTGAAGAACGGCGATGATGCGACGACGATCGCAGAAGAGAGAGAGAGAGAGATGATAGTTGATTGTAGGAGAAAAGAGAGAGATAGAGGGTTGGGTTTGGTTCATGTGTATACCACACACACATATATATATATATATATACTTGGTAGTTTGGTCATTTTGCGGGACCTTATCCTTATGGACAAAGTATTTTAAAGTGTGGGCCTTTGGATAAAAAAAAAATCAAAATCAAAATTGAACTTATGGACCGAATGCCTTTTTTTTCATCGATTTTACTAGCAAAAATAGATAAATGGCTTATATTAAAAACAAATCAAACAATTAAGTTTTAAATGATTAGATAAATTACTTCAAGAGCTCTCACTTTTCCAAAGCTCTTCAAGCTCCTATGAGTGAGAGGTGTTTTGGAAAGTTGTAAAAAGTTGATTTTTTGATTTTTTTTGTGTTAAAAAAGTAGAGAGGTGATGTGACCTAAAAAATCTAAAAAACCAAAAAGCTAGCTTTTTACTATGTTGACAAAACACCCCTTGAGTCTCTAAGAAAGAGATATGAAGTGATTTCTTTTTTTGTGGAGTTTTGATGAGTGGTAGGTATTTATACACCCCCAAGATTGGCTTATGGTTTAAGCAATTGATTGTAGTGATGCCATGTGTCCTAGGGAACACATAGGGAAAAGATTCTAATTGTGTGTTTGGTTTCAGTTTTCTAGAAACCAAAATCAAATAAGCTGAATACTTTGTCGAGTATTATGAACCTAGAGAGTAAAGTAATATTAGAGTATTACCCAAGCAAGCAAGAGGATAATAGAAGGTATAGCAAGTAAAGCAGAACAATAGAGGAAGTTTTAGGCTATGTTTGGTGTGGAGTTTTAATCATGACTCCACACTCATATTTAAGTGTAGCGTTTGGATACAACTTTCAAAAATTAATTCCACATCGATTTTTGAAAATTCGCTCCAGGCGGGGTTTTGAATTTTAAAATTTGGCCTACCCGGTTGTCCAGCTGATTGATCGAAACAGTGCTTTTTTTTTTTTGGACAATTGGCACATGTTATTTTTTATATTTGAAATAAAAAATATTTTCAAAATTTTTTAAAATTTTTCTATGAGCTTTGAATAGAATTTTGGGTTGTATGTTTGGTAATGAATTGTAAGTTTTTTAATCAAATATCAAAACTCATAACCAAATAAATTTTTCACATTAAAATCATAATTCCAAAACTCACAAACCCAGAATACAACTTTATTATCAAATCATAATTCTAAAACTCTACCAAACGCTACCTTAATTTTTTTTTCCTCAAAAGATGTGAACTGAGAATTGTCGTTTTTAAAAGATGTGTATAGAGAATTGTCGTTTTAGATTTCATATTTAGTGTGTGTTTTTTATGTCCATTATGGTCATTTTGCTTCATAATAAAATTGTCATTAAATTTTGTTTCATTAAGTGTGTGCACAAAGATGAAATGGTGTATGGAAATAGAATTTCTCTTGGAGATAGATGGCTAGTATTTTGAAGTATCGTGAGAATGACAATTTTGTCTTAAAGAGAAAGTGTGAAACGCTCAACCTAGTTCGTCATTCGTCTCCCTTTTTGTAAGTGTTTTGTAAGCCTGTTGTTTTTGTCCAAATTCATTTGTTGTTGTAATTGGTTTAATTTGCAATTAGTTTATATAATTAACAATTAAATTAGTATCAATTTGGTTTGTGCATTATGAGCTTGATTCTATTTTATATTTCACACACAATTTACACAAGTATATTGAGATTGTTGAACAATATAATCATATCATATGAAGACTTTATTAAGATATACATGGTTAAAGCTAATGGCAAATATGAAAACTCATTTTTACGTTATACTTTTAACTTAAAAAATAAGTGATATATGTCATTTAAGTAGAAATATGTTTAATAAATTACTCTTTTAATTTTTAAAATACGGGACATGTGTCATTTTGATATTCAAAATTATACATTAACTATTGACTTTAACCATTTGGTTAGATAATCAAATTGAAACATTTTAAAACATATTTTATATATTTGTTGACAAATTAGCATAATTTGAATATTTGAAATCAAAATAACACAAAATTCATACATTAAACATTAAAAATATAACTAACCTATTAACATGAAAAATACAAAAATATGCCAATTATTTATTATATCTTTATATTTATATTTGTCATTATTGATTTTTAGAGAAAATATCTCCAATATATATGCATACATATACATATAGACATATAGGGGCTGTTTGATTGGATGGATTAGAGCATGGGATTGGGATTATTAATCCGTAGGCCCAACTATCCTATGTTTGTTTCAACATTTTGGTTTAGAATAATTAATCCAGGGATAATTAATCCAACAAATTTGTAGGATTATTAATAATGGGGTAGGGGTAGGATTATATATCCTGAATTGGGAAATAAAGTAAAATGACTTTTTTGCCCTCACTATATACGCAAAAATGTAAGCCAAATCATATCATTTCTACCCACTCAGCAGCTTTGCTGAGAGATCTCCCCCTTCGTGAAGGATCTCCATCTTCGTGAAGATCTCCATCTCGGTGTGCCGATTTCAACCTTCGTTCGCCGGAAAATTCACCGTCGGCACTGAAAAACTCTCTTTACCGGTGAGATTATCATCTTCGCCATTTATTTTTCCAGATTTTTATCTATTTCAACAATTAATTTTACATGTTTGGTTCAAAATTTATGATAAATCATCATTGTCAGAATTTATGAGATGTATTTGTATATATATACATAGATCTATGTAGTTGTAACAATGTTTTGATGGTTTTGGTTATATACTAGATCTGTGTTTGATTCTGTTGTTAAAATTCTGCCCACCATGTGTTTGATTCTATGTTCAAGTGAGAACTCATCATAAACAATTGGAACATGCTTATGAAAATTGTTGTGATCCATTAAATGCTTACTGGTGAGGAAAAAAAAGGAGTAAGTAGATCATTGTTAAGGTGGATATTTGTGAATGTTCTTCTTGTAGCAAGTAAAAATGTTCAAATGGATCTGCTTACCAGAACATATAATATTTACATTTTTGTCATTTTTTTCTATTGAAACTATGAAATCCTTTTATTGTGATTGATTTGTCTTTGAGTTTTTAAATGTAAGGATGTTCACTGTTTCTTTAAGAAAATCAATTTTCCCTTTAAAATTCAAATTTTTTGGGGGAATTCCGATGTCAGAACAGAGCAAAGTACTAAACTAGCCAATTGAGAATCTCTTTCTATTTGATTGAGGAGTAAATTAACTATTTATTGAAATTTTATTATCATATAATCTAATAATTATGAGCACTGTAAAATAGAAGGATCTCCATAAACTCCGTGTATTTTACTCTATGTTTGTACTTCATGCATGCATGAGCATGGGCATGGAACTATGTGAGAGGAAGAGATAGGGAAGCTGATCAGAGTGTCTCCAAAAGCCTAATGGGTGTCCATCATCTAAAAAGAAGTGTTTTTTAAAGGTTGAAAAATTCAGTTATGAAGCTCACTTCTGAAAGGTTTTTTGAGTGAGACATGAACAAGTAACTCATAGATGGTTCACCTGATAAAGTTGCCATCGCTTCTTGTATGTGATAACTCCTTATCTTCATTAACCTTTGCTTGTTTTACAACAAATCATGTAAAATGAAGATCAGAAGATTATATTATATAACTAGAATGCGAAGTAAATTGATTTTTTTTCCCTCTCTTCTAATTGATTTTAAACTCACAGTATAAAATTGTAAATTTAAACTTTGTGTCGTGTGGTGTGAGCAATGAGCTACACGGCCGCTGACTGATTCACATATTTCAAATTCTGAATATATATATATATATATATATTGGTGTGAATATGTAGCATTATTTTATGGAGTATGAAACAAAACTTACATGTACAGTTGCTGCCTCCTCAATGACTCTGAGCTTCCTTGGCAGTGTAAGAAGAGAAAACTTGACATCTTGAGCTGCACAAAATAAGTATGTCATAAGTTATGAGTTCATGAGAGAGAGAGAGAGAGAGAGAGAGAGAGAGAGAGAGAGAGAGAGAAAGTCATTACGTTGGTCATGGGATGATTGCACTTGAATTTGTTGAGAGGCACAGGCACAGGGTGTCAGCTAACAGTTGAAGCTGCCAGCATGATCTAAACTTTTCTGTGTCTCTTTCTCTCTACCTATCTCAAAGGAAATATGAGATCATGTGGGTAGCTTCACCTGTTGATGGAATCATGACAAACTCTAATCATCCACCCATTATGCATCCTTGTGCTCTTTTTCTCGATCTTATCAAAAGCTTTTGAGGTAAAATAAACACGCCCAAGTATTTTTTTTTTTATGTTTTTTATTTTCTTTATTTGCCACAAGATTTAAATCTGGCACTGAACCACCCAAGGCCCAGCTGAGCTTAATTTGTATCAATAATCTGTTCTTTAAGTTCTCCACTAATTTGCTGGTATTTGTGTGTATGTAAACAGATTACCAAAAAAAATGATTGATATAATAATCTGTATTGTCATAGAACTTGGGTACAACTTCCCTGATTTCTTTGTTGATCAATGAGTCATAGTCCTTATTATATTTCTGCAAATTTGACTACTCATTATAATTTTTAAATATATGATCTGTTTCTCTCTTGCTATTTTAATTTCAAAAAAAATCTTTGCATAAGAAAAAAATTGTAATCATATTGAATGTGTTTAGATTTGAATTAATGCAATCTTTTGGGAGCTCTTTTAGTACCCATCAGAAATACATGTAGTTCTAATCTCTTACACTAACTAGATTTGATGTGTTAGTTGAAGCATTTGTAGATGGACAATAATGAATGCTCGGACAGTACAATGGACCTATTTGAAGCATTTGTAGCACTCCAAGAAGTTGTGTCATCTATTAACTATGTATGTGGTGTGTACATTATTGTACTACAAGTTGCCTTGGAGAGGTACCAATCTAGGTTGGATATTAAAAGGTCACCACATCCCTTCCAAGCACAATTAGACTATTTGAATAGATTGGTGAAGGATAGTGATATTGATTGTCATGAACAACTCCGAGTGAATAGGCATACCTTCATGTATCTTTGTACACTTGTTCGAAGTGTGGGATTATCTGATTCCAAATATGTCCTCTTAGAGGAGAAAGTTGCAATGTTCTTAAATGTGATTGCACACGACTATAAGAATCGCAACATCAAGTTCAATTTCATGCGGTCTGGGCAAACAGTTAGTCAGTACTTTAACGATGTCCTGAAGGCTATTTTACGCCTACAAGGTGTCTTACTTAAGACACCAGAGCCAATAACTGCAAATTGCACAGATGATAGATGGAGGTGTTTTCAGGTATTACATAGTTTAATTTCATTTAGATTTTGGGCAAACACTAACATATTTAAAATGAATAACCTTATTTTATTTTGATCTTTGGTAGAATTGTCTTGGAGCTCTAGATGGAACTTATGTTAGGGTTCGTGTTCCTGCAATAGATAAGCCAAGATATAGAACACGGAAGGGTGAAATTGCTACTAATGTCTTGGGTGTTTGTTCCCAAGACATGCAATTCATTTATGTGTTGCCTGGATGGGAAGGGTCAGCTTCAGATTCTAGGGTACTTAGAGATGCTGTGAATAGACCAAATGGTTTGAAGGTCCCGACCGGTAAGAATCTATATAGTTAATTAATGTAATCTTAATTGCCCAATTTTTAAAGTACTTATACATATGAAACCCATACTTGTTTTCAGGTTTCTACTATCTTGTAGATGCAGGTTATACTAATGGAGAGGGTTTCTTAGCGCCGTATAGAGGGCAACGTTATCACCTCTCTACATGGAGAGAAGGGGGTATCCCAGTGAATCCTGAGGAGTTCTTCAACATGAAGCACTCTGCTGCTCGTAACGTTATTGAGAGGTGTTTTGGGTTACTCAAGATTAGGTGGGCAATACTGAGAACTGCTTCGTATTACCCAATCAAGACCCAGGGTCGTATTATTACTGGATGTTGCCTTCTCCACAACCTCATCAGACGTGAAATGCCAGTGGATCCATTTGAGTTCGAGTTAAATAACACTCCTATAACTCAACCTGATTTAGGAGAAGAGTTCATCAATACAGTAGAGCCATCAAATCAATGGAGTGATTGGAGGGATACATTGGCAAACATAATGTTTAATGAATGGCAAACAAATAGAGGAGTTGGTGGAAATCCTCCGTAGTTGAGATAGTTTATTTAAATATTTTATTTGTAATGATGAGAATCTTGTCTATTTTCATAATTGAAAAATATGTAATGAGAATCTTACGTAGTTGAGATGGATTTATTTTTCAAGCTAATCAATTTTATTTGTTTTAATCTTTATTTCATGGAGAACCATTTGTTGCTTTCATGATTGCATAATAATATCTATATTTTAGGTAGATTGAGTAGTTGTTTAATATCAAGAGTGCTTTTTATATATATATAGTTCATGCACACTTTTCAATCATATTTTTACCTTGTCTTCCATACTTGTATTTTGTATATTAGAATGAGCTATTAAATCAATAATATGTGTTGTACATCATTATTATAGGCATGGATAGTGTTGCCACCAGTGGTTCTCGAAAGAAAAGTAAGGGAAAGGCAGATGCTGGTTCAATTGGGAGTCGTAGGATTTGGACGAAGAGGGAGGAGTTGTTTCTCATAAGTGCAATGAGAGATTTGTGTAACAATCCTAAATGGAAGGTTGACAATGGGCAATTTAAGTCGGGGTTTTATGGTGAACTTGAGAAGAGAATAGTCATGGCTTTTCCTGGAAGTGACCTTCGTGCTTGTCCTCACATTGAGTCAAAGATAAAAATTTGGAGGAAACACTATGGCCTTTTGTATGAAATGACTAAGCTTAGCGGGTTTGGATGGAATGACACTGAGAAGATGGTTCTTGTTGACAGTGATGATGTTTGGGAAAACTTTGTTCGGGTAAGTTTTTTTCTTCTTTTTTTTAGTGTTCATCTCATCATAATTACTAGATATCCTATTCATCTTCATTTCAATTTTATCTCATTTAGCTTACCTTTAATTTGAGCTCTTGTTGAAAGAGCTCCAAGTACATATTTACTCCTTGCACTTTTGTTTATGTACTGCATATTTGAGTGTCCTTTCTTTCTTTTGAACTTGTGTAAAAATTAAAACACTTATTATTAAATCTATATAATTTTATATTTTAGAAGGCCAAAAATAATTTTTATAAATTTTAAAATATTTTTTTATATTTATTTTATCAAATTAGTTTATATATTTAAAAAAAAAATTAAAACCAAACATGGCCTTTGTATTTTGTATTTTAATTTTGCTTTTATTTATTTATTTATAATTTTTTTCAAAATCACATTTCTAAAGAAATTTTGATAAAGTAAAAATTATGAAGAAACATTGATGGAGGGTAAGATTGGAAAAGAAAATAAATATAATTATAATCCTACATTCATAAGTTTCTTATCCCATGTAAATCAAACAATGGACAAGAGGATAACTTATCCTACTAATCCAATTGGATAATTAATACCACACTAATTTCATAGGATTATTAATACTTCACTATTAGTCTTGTGAAATCAAACATGGCTTATGGTCCCATGACCATCGATAAATGAGATCAACTCTATTTGGTAAAAGCATTTTTTTGTTATGATAGTTATCTGTTTTTTGCTCTTTTGATTTGATCCATGGATGCAATTTTTCTACCTGTATCTTTGAGTTTTTTTTTCCTTTTCTTTTCACTTTTGTTGATTGGAATTATGATCTGTCTGTTCTATTTTTTTGTAAATTTATGATATGCCTATTTTTTAGTGCTTAAAAATCATCAAATCTTGGCTTCTGCAGTTCAAATCTATTCTCCTTGACCAAAAGACAAAAGTTGATATTTCCCTTGCGGTTCCATTTGCTGGTGCGATATTGTCTTTTTCTATGTTTGCTGTTGGCTTGCTGCTTTCATCAAGCCCAAATGTCATAGGGATTTGGTGCAAGTTCCTAGCATGCTATTTCAAGGTTCTTTGCTTCTTGGATTAATAAGCAGAGCCACTTTAGGTTATGCGTAAGTTTCTTCTTTGCTTTCATAGCTTTGATTGGCTGATAAGTGATACATATGCAAAATATCTATAAATCCTAGACCTGTTTGTTATAATTCCACTTTGGAGTATTCCTTGTACCAAATATCCTAGATGGGACCCTTGATGTGCTAGGGTCTTAATAAAAAAGACAAATAAATAAAATATACCAAACCAATTTAAACCTTGTGTCTCAATCAAGTAGGATCAACTATATTAATAATTTTTCATCATTTTGTTCTATCAAGAGTTATATACTCAGTGACCAAAAAATTATTATTATTTTTTATTACGACATCCCATGTCAGTTTAAGTCTTTCCTTCCTCTTAACATTTTCATTTATAGAGATCATATCATTTTTTCTTACCATTGCATCTATAGATCTTTGTTATACATAATCAAATCATCTTCACTTGTTTTCTCTCAATTTAACTTCAATTGGTGTTACTCCAACTACTTAGCGAATATATTCATTTCAAATTCAATCTTTTTTAGTTTTACCACAAATCCATCTAAGTATCTTCATCTCAGTGACACATTTCGTGAATGTATTATTTCTTAGTTGCCTAACATTTTGTTCCGTAAGTCATTGTTGGCCTTGTAACTCTCTATAAACTTTCCTTTCAATTTTGTTAATATTCATAGATGACATAATAAGCTAGATACACTCCTCCACTTGGGCCAATACACATTAATTATATGGATCACATTATTTTCAATCTCACCATTCTTGTTAATAAACCTAGATAATAAAAATGTTCACCTTTTGTTATCTTATGATTTTTAATATTCACTTCATTATTTCTCCTTTAGTTACCAAAGTTACATTATGTTTTATTATTACTACTTTAAAATCATTTTGACTCTAGTTTTTTCTCTTCAGATTTCTAATTTGGTGTTATTTTTTTAATTATTGTCATCCACTATAACAATATCATTTGCAAAAAACATTTATCATGGGATATAAAAAGAAAATAAAAAAAAACGTGAAAACAATAATATTTAAAACCAAAGTTTAAAAAAACAAACCAAACACTATAAACTTCTCTTATTTTAAATCTTTCTTAACTAATATCTAATTTTACATAAATTATTCACAAATTGCTTTCAATTTTTATGTGCATTTAATAATCTAATTAAAAAATGGTGCATACACACAAAAATGTAGCACTAAACATTTATATTATGGCAACTATTATGAATAATTAATTTCTCATTGTTATCTGTATTATATTATTATAAAAGATTTTACATATTACTTTTATGATATCTTATATATGTCAATGTCTACATATATAAATAAATATATATATATATAAACATAAATGTAAATTTATGTCACTGTATTCATACATTGTAAATCTGTTATATTATATTACCATTAGATAATTTAATATTCTAACATGTATTGCTTTAGTAATATAGTTATATTTGTTAGGAAAAAATTATAGAATTGTGTATTGTTCTTCTATCAATTTATGATTAATACATATATACATACATGCCATACAAACAAGTGTCTATAACAAACATTTTCAATAACAAACTAAGACTTTACAAAATACCTCCATCACGACAATAATTTTATATATATATATATATATATTTTCCTTCACAAAAAAAAAAAATCATATTATTGAGGGAAAATAGATTTTGAAATTCATAATAATATGATATTGCCTCAAACTCTTACTCATTAAAATATTTTTATTACAATGAGTTATAATGGTGAGCAAGAAGAAAACAAGAAGATGGTGACATAAAAACTACAAAAGATCTATCACAACGTGCTCTCTAACCAAAGTTAGACGAGTTGACATAGGAATTGTCTTATCTGTTGTGAAGTATGTACACATTTTAGTCAAATTACAAGGAAATGATTAAATGATGCCCAAACATTATCGCAACAACTCAATAATGCAGAAAGTAAGTACATTAAATAAAATGTTTTGATAAATTTTTGTCATATGCTGATTACTTACATATGACATGATAAATTATGTAAATTGATAGTTTCAAGAAAGTAATCATTCAAACACTTATAAGTATGAATCTATAATACTGTGAAAACAATTATGAAATTCCTATATTGATCGAAATATTAAGTTACAATATCATTCTATTAAATATACATATATATATATATATATATACATATTTCACATTTTCTACAAAAATGAAAATATACTAAGGACTAATGTTATATTTTTCATCATGCAAGATATTTGTGACACAGGAAACAAGACTCAATAACTCTTAATGTATAAAAATATATTATGCATTGATATTAATGCATTATTACACCAATAATATGCAATAGTGGGTTCAATGAATTTGTATTATGAGATGAACTATTAAACAAAATTGTATAATAGGCAATTAATTTCATACCTCAATTATATTACAGGTACGAATTATGAAAAATTGAAGTGAAAAGTTGATAGAGAAATATTTGTGTAATGCTATATATTTAACGGATCTGTTTGTTGTTTATTGGTTTAGATAAGATTGTGATCTTAACAATTTAACTATAAATTAATGTTTCTATTTATAAAATTTCTCATTTAAAATTTTTAGCTAAGTATTTATTCATTTCTTACTTAGTTGTATTTTGGATATAGATTAATTTATCCATACAAGTCTCCATACTCTGTATACATATCATATACCAATTTAAGAAACAAGTATAATTACAGTATGAATAGTTGACAAAAATTACGTGTCACATGCAATGCACTTGCCCAACCATTAGTATGATAAAGAGAGTAGGGAAAAAATTTAAAATAAAATTATTTATTTTATTAAAATCTTGACATGAGACTATATTTGAATTCACCATATAATATATATTCAAATATATTTCAATTTGTTTGGATTAATTATATAAAATTTTAAATGAGCCTAATAATGATTATGTATAATTTTTTTCAATTGGGCCCAACTAGATTTTTTTTTAGAACTCGTTAAACTGGGTCTGAAATAATAACAAAAAAAAAATTGGGTTTTGAACTCATAATATAATATAGAAATAACAAATTTGAGAGCCCTATTTTGAGCCAAAATTTGGGGGTCTTAGGTACAAGCCTTACTAGCCTTAGTTTAGGGTGGCATTGCTTGGTTATACATATTGGGATATTAGTTATGAATAATTATAATGTTGATTATAATATTATTTTAGTTATATCTAATGTTATGTGTGATTGTGACTTTCTCTTTTTATTTTTTATTTTATTTTATGGTAATCAACCTCACACATATCATAATTTGTATATAGTGCACACCATTTAACATGACTATATGTTTTAAATACATATTTGTTTGAAAGTTTAAATCAATAAACCAAACCTTCTCTCTAGACCTAACATTATGACAACATCACATCGTCATCATCATCGTCACCGGTATTTTTCAAACATTATACGATATGTGTAGGGTTATTATGTGTGGGGTTATTAATTTAAACCATCATATACCTAGTAAAAGTGAGTCATTATATGATAGTTTAAATTAACGGTGTAGTAAGAAATCTTATGAATGAGATATAGTGACTCACTTTTATTAGGTAATTAGAAGATAATAGATGATCACTTAATATGAGTTACGATTTCTCATTTGATAGGAATACCATGTAGACAACACCACATAATACTATGTAACTATATAATAATTTTCTTACTAGCAGCATCAAGTTGCTATTGTTTTTTATTTGAGACAATTACACATGTAATCCTTATAATTTGTCTCTTATATCAATTAAGTTCTTGTATTTTTAATTATGTCAATTTTATCTTTAAAATTTTCACATTGTATTAATTTAGTCCAATTAATAATATATTTTTTCATAAATCAGGCGAAATCAACTCTTCCTAAAGTGAAAATTGACGTCTAATTTAAAATGGTTTATTCCGTTTTAAATTGACCATTTTACTCTTGATTTTTGTCTTCTTTTATTTTTATTTTTTTTATAAATGTTATTAATTGGATTGAATTGACATATTTTAAAAAAATTGAAGGAAAAAACTAATATAATTAAAATTACAAATACCAAATTTACGAGAAAAATCACAAAATTTATGGATATAACTAATTAACCCATGGTTGGAGGGAAGGTTACTCAAGTTTAATTTACATAATTAAACACTGTACAGTTTCGACTACAGCTGCTTTTGTACTTTGGATTTGTAGGAAGCTCCTCAAAAGAAAAAGGAAAAACAAAGAAAGAAAAGAATGAATGAAATAAAAATTTGCGATGGGGATTGCCATGGACTTGGTCAATTTTAACATTATTGAAGACTATCAGTCAATTTTAACATTATTGAAGACTTGAAGTTAAGATTATCGAAGACTTCAAGTCAATTTGTTAGAGTAAATTACTTTTCTACCCTCAAGTATTATTGGTTCTTAAACTATGGAAATTTTTTTTTTAGTTCCTAAATGATTGGATTTTTGTCAATATATTTCACTTACTATGGTCCAATTTAATCAAGCCTAGTAGATGTATAGTACTTATTTTGTAAGCAAAATTATGGATTCAAATTATATAGAGAGGAGATTGATATCAATTTATGTGGTCTCATTTCCCTACTAACATACTAGCACATTCTAATGTATAGCGTGTGAGGGAAAAAAAAAAAAGAAAGAAAAAAAATCGTTGTCCAATTTGTTAACAAAAAACTCCACATGCGGTTGAAGTTTTTGTTACTTTGATCTTTGGCCCTATTTGATTACAATGATTAATAAGGGGATTAACAATTCATGAGATTAGTGTATGATTTGTTATTCAATTGAATGGGTAAATATTACTTTCTTGTCTAGTTTTGTTTTGCAATAGATGTGAAAATATATAATCCTAATTATATTTTTGTTTTGCATTTTTAGTTGTAGGATTAAAAAATTCGCCAATTTTGTTGGGTCAAATGTTTATTGAAATCTTATTTTGAACCCCAAGTATTACACTATTTCCACTTTAGCCCCTGTTGAAAGCCATTTGATGTTTTTGTTAGGTTGTATTTGGTTCATAAATTTGAGTAGAGATTTAGAAATTTAAAAAAAAATTGTGAAATGTAATTATATTTCATTCACATATTCACATTTCACCCTTATTTTTCTCTTTCTCTTTTTTAAATCTCTACCCAAATCCGTGAATCAAACACAATATTAAAAAAAATTGATAATAGCATCCCATATGAAGCAAATTTAAAACAAAATTAAGGTTTTGTTTGAAATTTTTTAAAATTTTAAGTCAAAGTACGAATTGAGTAATATTTTTGGGGAGTAAAGTACAATTTAGTCAAATTTATTATGGAAAATGCTATAGGTCTCAAATTTTTTACCAAACAAATGACCAAATGTTACAAATGGTTGTGTGATCTAAATTTGATATCCCTAACATTATCCATTTATTATTGATGAAGAGTACTGACCTAGATAACCGAATACTGTGTTCAAAAAAATGATAACCGAATACTTACCTAAGGGTTCGTTTGGGATGTGGGTTAGCTTTTTGGTTATTTTAGCCTGGGGTTAAAAAGTCTCGTTTGGGATAGACTTTTTGACTTTTTTGACTTTTGTGAGAGAAAAATGAAATGATTATGATTTAGATGTGATATTTTGTCTTATTAAGCTAAAAAATTTATTTTGTCTTTTTGTAATTATTTTAACCGAAAAATCCCATTTTAATTTATACCAAAGGAAGGCTAAGACTCATAAAAGTAGAACCGAAGGCTTCGTTGGAAAATGCTTACAAGAACTGAGGGAGCAACCTGCCTACAAGAACTGATGTTCAATAATGGTTTAAAATTGTGACGACTGGGTGTATTTTCGCTCCGTTCTCCTTTGTTTAATTTTGGGTTTGTGGTGTCCGAAAGTTGTTCTCAAATAAATTCTTATTCTTGTTTGTTCGGTGTTGATTTTCACTTATTTCGGTGAGTGCGAGGTCAAGTTCGAAGTGCCTAGAATTGAGTTGAGAAAATTCTGGGCTGGGGAAACCAGGGCTGCACGTACGGGGCCTTGGGCCGCACGTACAGAATTCAGGGGATGTTTGGGGCAGCACACTGCAATATACGCAGGTGCTGGAGGAGGTGTGACATTGGAAGGCCACACGTGTAGGGTTGAGGGCCGCACGTGCTGGAGGATGGCTCCGCACGTGCAAGGCACGTGCAGAATGTTGGGCAGTCCAAAAACTCTGTTTTTTCTTTCTTTTGGGCTGAATGTATATTATTTCAAAACATTTCCTTCTCACTCTAAAAAGTGTTTTGCTCCTCCATCTCTCTAAAAACCTCCACCAAACACCCAAAACCCTTGATTTTTTGCAATCCTTTGGGTCTAGATCCATCTTCTCTCACAAGTTTCGAAGATCAAAGCTAGAATATCCCTTTGTGTGGTGGCTAGAAAGCACGGATACGGATACGAGGTACGGATACAATACGATACGGATACGGCGATACATCAAAACTTAAAAAAGTAAGATACGGGTACGATTAGGATACGTTTGTAAAAAATAAAAAATAAAAAATTATTAGTAGTGAGTTACACATAAGCTCAAGAATGTTAAGAAACCACAGTAACTTTATGATACAAAATACTAATCTTTAAGAATTAGATATTAATTTAAGGCAGTAGCTAGTTTAGTTTTTAAATTTTCAATAGGTCTTGCCAATATTTCGTTTCAATATCTAGTCTAATATGTTGATATTATAATATCAAAACAATCTACAACTTGACCCTATACTTTTTCTTTTTGCAGTAGTCAAAAATATTCTATGCAAGTTTATTTGCTTATTTATTTATTGATATTTAATTTACTATTGTTATATTATCTTATTAATCCTTACTTTTATGTAGTTATAGGGGACATGCATGATACAATGAAGATATGTTAATTTGATGAATTCTATTACTTTAGCTTACTATGCTATTTTCATAAAAAAAACTAAGCAAAGTATTATAAAAATATTCTATTTATCCTCGCTATTATATTGTATTATGATGTTATGCAAGAAATGATACAATTCTAATTTCGTAAAAGGAGTAATATGTGACTTGGAGCATTTGATACTTCAAAATTAATTAAGAAGTATCCGATAATATATGACTTGGAACATCTGATACTTCAAAACTAAGTATCCGATACTTCAAAATTAATGAAAAATTAATTAAGAAGTATCCGATACTTTTAATAAATATCTGATACATATCCGTAAGTATCCAAGGAGTATCGGTATCCGATACGGATACGATACGGATACGTCTTCCTATTTGAAGTATCCGTGCTTCATAGTGTGGTGGAGATCGAAAATCTCTCATCTTTGGCTCTAGGGTTTTGATCTCACCTCTTCAACAAGAACTTGAGGTAGGGTTTCCTTTAAGTTATATATGTATTTTTGCTAGATTGATGTGGATTTGGAACTTCTTGGTAAAAATAAGAAAGTTTTAATGTTGTTTCAAGAATGTTATGATTTTCAAAAAGTGGGCTTAATCATGGTTCTTCTAAATAGTCTCTTGAGGGTTTGAATGACCTTGGTCAATGAATGATGTCCTCTTTTCAAGCTTCCTTCAAATGTTTGTGTGTGTGTTGTGATGGTGGAAGTTAAACCTAGATATTTGGGGGTTTTGGAAAATGTGGAGAACCTATGAGATTTTCTTGTGTCAAAAGAATGGAGGAATGAAAATTTCATATTGTTGTGTGCAAAAATGAAAATTTTCTTAGTATATGAAGATTGAGGATTTGTTTTAAAATTTTTGCTAAAAGCATGAATATGTGTAGTTATGAGATGACAAAATTGTTGAGTTCCTTGAAATAGGAAAGTTGTGATTTTCGAAGTTGGTATTCAAAACATGGGATGTAATCTTGAAATGACCAAATCGTTGAGAATTGTATAGTGGCGAAAATGTTGCCATTTGTTAATAAACTTAAATTGAGCATGTAACTATTTTGTGATAAATAACATTGAAGAAGAGGAGATGGGAAACGTGATTGTTGTAGTATTATTGTTGAGATACTTGTGAAGGGAGATATGTTACCTAGCATTGATAATTGTTGCCTCACATAATCATTTAAGTGAATATTATACATTTTGAATAGCACTTGGAAAACGTTTGCATTGAAAAAGGAATATTAAAAATGGGAACTATTGAAATGTTTTGGGGTAAATACGTTGGTAAGTCCGGTTAGGAGGTGTAGAGGAAATTGATAAGTTGGCCTGAGTGTCCGGGGTGAAAGACCGAAAACACGCATGGAGGAGGTACCACTTCCCTTCCGGTTAGTAATCGGTAAAGTAGGGTTTTTGATAGTGCTAGTTGAGCCTACTTGCCGACACCAACTTACGGATTACTTGAGTTGTATTTACCGCCCCATTGAGAAAAATTGTAATTTCTGAATTGCTGAGATTTCATACAATAGTTGAACATGGTGACTCTCAAGAAGGCATGTCAAGAATTTTATTTTATTTTATTTTATTTTTAAAAATTTGGCATTTGCATCTAATATTGGAAATCTTGCATAAATGTATATACTTTATTAAGGATTATTTACTGGGCTTTATGCTCACCCCTATGAGATTTTGGTGCAGGAAAGGATGTAGTGATCCCGCCGAGTTGAGGGCGTGGACATATTTTGTGAAGAGTAAATAACTCTGTTTTGTTGCAATTTATTTTGCTAGCCAAGGGCTATCCATGTATAGGTCCGAGAGGCCATTTTTGTGTAACTGGGCTTAAGCCTTGGAAATTGTAAACCCATGAGAGCATTTTATTATTTTTGGGATATGATGCTCTACATGCTATAAATTCATGTATTTCTATATCATTGTATAATTCGCATGTGGAATTTTTGTATAAACCTCGTTGATTAATGGTGTAAAGGTTGGAGTATCGTTATTATTATTTAGTAGATGTGGGTTGATGTATTTAATTTATGTCGGGTTATTTCGGGGCGTTACAACAATATATATTTTTTTCCTTTGAAAAATGATATTTTTATAGAACTTTTATAAATAAAAAAAAAATTTATTAGAATGATGTCATATAATATTTTTTAAAACATAAATTGATATAGGATTATTATATTAAAGTGATAAAATAAAGAAAAAAAAGCACATTTAAATGTGAATAATTCAAAATAATTACATTTTTACAAAGGTATAAACGAGTTAGCTGTAACATGGTATACAACTCTCACTTCCTTTGACTTGCATCTCCACGAAAGTGCAATACTTTGAATTGTTTCCACTTAAATACATTTTTCCTACAATTAAAAATTGTTACATGATTCTGTATTAAATTCTTGAATTATACTATATTTTTTTTCCTTTTGTTAAAAGGAAAAATTACTATTCATGAAGGTTTTTAAAAATTATTACACATTAGTGAAAAGGTTTATAATTTTAATTATTAATATTTATAATATTTATCACATTTTTATAAGTACTTTTTTTTCGACAATTATTGATGTGTAATTTTTCCATGTTAAAATGGTGTCCCCTATCCATTGTATTCACCCAACTATATCATTGGTTATTTTATTGAAAAAAAAAAAAAAAAAAAAACTATCATAAAATATAAATGAGTAAACACAATTCTTAAGTCCCAGACGTAACGAACCTTTTTTTCCCAAGCAAAAACGGTGGGAGCTACGTACCACCTTGCTGAAGAGGTTTGCCATCATATGGAATAATGCCCCCCAATATCAGAATAAGTGGTAGAAGTGGCATTTTGGTACCCTTGCCTTAAAAAAAAAAATAATAGTAATTATTTGGATCATAAATGTAAATAAAAATTTGAAGAAAAAAAAAATTGAAATGAACATTTGTCTCACTTTTTTTCTTTTTCTTTTTCTTTTGAAACTTCTATTTAAATTCATGATTCAAACACAATGTTAAAGTTATAAAAAATTTACTAAGTCTTATGTGCTTGACATGATTATAATGTGCTTCCCTAAGATTCAATTGTTAAGATTCAATTGTTGAGATCGTGTAGATTTTTGATAAAGTATTGAATTCTAACCATTCGACTTTAAATTTTTAGAAGTAAGGGCATTTTGGTATTTCCGTACTATTTACATGTTGTCTAATTGGTTCAATTGTAAAAATGAGAAATGCCTATAATAATATGATAAGAAAATTCAACATTACATAACTGAATTTGTAATAAATTTAAAATTAATACATAAAATATTATGTCATTATGCGTAAATGAAAAACTTTTTCCTTTACAAAATTGGATGTGAATTTTTTAAATAAAATGACCATGTGCAGCTCACATAATCGACTACAAGATCCACCACTAACTAATCTTCCTTTCATACTCCAACCACCTATCAACATAATTGTATACCATCACAACCACCCCTCTTTATCATTATACAATTTATACATAATTTTTGTTTTTTCCGCATCTCTCTCTTTCTCCTCTCTTATGCCTATTTGTCTCTCTATAATGACAACCATTGTGTGTGTTAATTTCCAACCATACAACCAAAGGGAAAACTCAGCTGGAGAGTACCGGCAGAATAGATTGCCCGAACAACCTGTCACAGAAAAGAAGAGATTTCGGCTGTGGTTCGTTCACCTGGGGGCACTCCGACGATCAAGTCAGTTATCTCTCAAAGATAGCAAAAGTGCTTAACTCACTATTCAGAACATAAAAAACATACCTTAAACCCATGAGGGTGCCTCTCTTTTATAGCCAACACAAACCTAATCCCAATAGAAACCTAGCTTCAATGGATTTAGCATTACTGCTAATCTTAGACTCCCAGTAGGATTGGGATAAACTCTCTAAGAGTCTTATCTTTACCCAAACTAAAGTCCTTCCTCATTCTAGGACTCTTGTCCCTTATCCGCTTATCCTGGATTCCGGTATCTTCGCAGATAACCCCGGCCTAGCCGAGATCACCTCAACGTTATGACCAAGACACGTGGCACCCTCGCTGACACTTCGGTGACACCTCGGCCACGTGTTTGTCACTAAAAAATTATGTCCCCACAACTGCCCCCTAGGTTCTATTACCTCAGCATCCTGAGGTGATGGAACTTATATCATTTCTTCCACTTAGCACGTCGGCTAAGCTCGCTTTATCCTTCATTACCGAGGTCATCATTCGTCATGTTTCAATCAGAAACATCGCCAACTTAGTTCAACTCTATTATATGCAAGTAGAAACTCTGTCATATAATAAGTCTAAGTTATTCGTCATGTTTCGCTTAGAAACATCGCCAACTTAGTTCAACTCTATTATATGCAAGTATAATTCAACTCTGCCATATAATAAGTCTAAGTTATTCATCATGTTTCACTTAGAAACATCGCCAACTTAGTTCAGCTCTATTATATGCAAGTGTAATTTAACTCTGCCATATAATGAGTCTAAGTTATTCGTCATGTTTTGCTTAGAAACATCACCAACTTAGTTCAACTCTATTATATGCAAGTATAATTCAACTCTGCAATATAATAAGTCTAAGTTATTCGTCATGTTTCAATCAGAAATATCGCCAACTTAGTTCAACTCTATTATATGCAAGTAGAAACTCTGCCATATAATAAGTCTAAGTTATTTGTCTTGTTTCGGCGCCTTTGTCCCCGGCGTGTCTTCTGGGATTCTCCTCTCCTTGATTCTCCATGCCCGACCTTCTGTGAAGGCCGGTGAGAATGTCCCTTGGTCCTGTCGTGTTGAGGGACTGCATGAACTATTTTTTGCCCCCCTTTTTGGGCATCTTTCTTGGTCACTGAATTGGCGTATCTTGTAACGGGAATGATGGCTGGATGATGTTGTTCTGCATCATGAAATTGACAACCGTATGTAGGTCCACCAATTTGTTCGCCATTCCCTTCACCTCGTCGTCCCTCCGCAGACATCTATCTTTCCATACCTGGAGGTCGTCCTCGTTATAATACCCGCTTTGGTCCGATTTGTTTGGCACGTCACCCTCCTGGCCGACGTCCTTTTCTACGTGATTCTTATCACGAGTCTCTTCGCTGTAGTTGTCTTTTTCGACGTCAAGGTCAGTATGTTTCCCACTCCTAGTAGGAGTGTCGTCCCCAATCTTCTCTTTCTGTCCGTCGTTGGCCATCTATTCTCCTTTCTTTCCCACAGACGGCGCCAAATTGTGTGTGTTGATTTTCGACCACACAACCAAAGAGGGAACTCAGTCGTCCTCGTTATAATACCCGCTTTGGTCCGATTTGTTTGGTACGTCGCCCTCCTGGCCGACGTCTTTTTCTACGTGATTCTTATCACGAGTCTCTTCGCTGTAGTTGTCTTCTTCGACGTCAAGGTCAGTATGTTTCCCACTCATAGTAGGAGTGTCGTCCCCAATCTTCTCTTTCTGTCCGTCGTTGGCCATCTATTCTCCTTTCTTTCCCACAGACGGCGCCAAATTGTGTGTGTTGATTTCCGACCACACAACCAAAGAGGGAACTCAGTTGGAGAGCACCGGCAGAATAGACTGCCCGAACGACCTGTCATAGAAAAGAAGAGATTCCGGCGGTGGTTCCTCCACTTGGGGGCAGTCCGACGATCAAGTCAGTTATCTCTCAAAGATAACAAAAGTGCTTAACTCACTATTTAAAACATCAAAAACTTACCTTAGACCCATGAGGGTGCCTCTCTTTTATAGCCAACACAAACCTAATCTCAATAGAAGCCTGGCTTCAATGGATTTAGGATTGTTTCCGTACGCCAGAAGGCAGATGGAGGGACAAGTCGGACTGCGAGATGGGTTCTATTGCAGGGACGGGCGGAGCACTGTTGCAAAAATTGAAGAAAGAATTGAGATTGCGGTGCCAGAATAATCTGTTGCCAGCAATACAAGCACCCTCTCTCTCAAGCAAAGGAAACTCCATGACTCCTAGACCCTCCACAAGTAGAGCAGTGTAGCCACGGGTGAATCGTTGAAAACTCCGATGGAAATCAGTCTGAAGCGAGGAAGTATATGGGACGCTTTGGTCCATCCTGAATTGCATAAAGACTTTATCCAGTCGATAGACGACACTAGACATGCCTTTCTCGTTCCACACGGGCAGAAATCCAGGGCGAATCATGGCAACAATAAAGAGAGAATTAGCCTGGATACTATCGAGAGAAAAGTCAACATGGCGGGCTTCTGAAAAATAAAAGGGGACAACAGAAACGCCTGGGAGAGGCTGAGTGAAAGGGTGGAAGACGCACTCCTCTATATGGTCAACATAGTCTGAAAATGGCCTATTGATGCCAAGGCCAGACTACCGAGAGATGCGAGGGAGAGACCGACGCACTTGCCTTGTGACAGGCTAACCCTCTGCATCTAGGACAAGGTGACCCTCCGCATCAAAGACTTCATCAGTAAAGAAAGGCTCGTGTTCCTTAAGGATAGGGCCCATGGCAGGAAATCTCTCATAGAAGAAGGTAGTCAGGAATTGGGTATGCATAAAACTCCACACGTCATAGTAGCTCATGGATCGCTCTATGTTCGAATGGATGAGGTCCAGGCGGAAATATAAGTTACCTAGGAAGAGGGGAGCCAAAGGAATTTGATTACCACTACAAAGCTTCACGGCTGAAGGAAATACCAAGGGATTGATGCTTTCGGTAGGGTTACTAGGTAGGACAAAGAAGGAAATGAAATAACTGATGAATGCGGTCAAGTACAAGTCACCTCGGTAGCCCGGCCCAACTACGGAGTCACGGTTCTCCTCAGTGACGTTGCCTACAACTAGTTGCAGATCTTTGAAAAAGTGCTTCAGCCAAGAAAGGTAGGTGGTCTTATCTCTCTTAGGCCTCTCTTGGAGCAGTTCCCCGGTTCTGAGGTCATACCATGAGCCAAACTTTCGCGTCTCTCGAAAGGCGGTTTGAAGAGCAGTGACAGCGACTTGCTCTGCAGGGGTCAAAGATGTTGGGTCAAAGGGCTGATTTCCAAGGGTACTGAGGCACAAGAGGACAGCAACATCTTTTAGGGTTGGGGTTATCTCCCCCCACACCAAGACAAAAGTGTGGGTATCACAACTCCAACGGGAGACAATCATATCAGTGTTGGTTTGCACCTTACGCACCGATAACTCCCTCGAGATCAAGATGGCATTGAAAAGGCGAACATCACGTAGACGCTACTCGAAGCCACCATCTGCAATGACGTCATCGACCCAAAGGGACCAATCTGCTGGAGGACCCGAATAGATGCGATAGTAGATGTAAGAATGTGGGAAGTTGCCGCGCTCTATACGAAACCACAGAACAAAAATAGGGTTCATCACGTCTGCGTCATCCAAAGTGGTCTCCCCAAAAGGAAGCAAGGATTCCTCTAGAGAAGGGGCGTCAGGAATGAAAGAGTCAACCGCTTTCTAGAAGAGGTCATTCAGCCCTCCGAAGTAAGGGGCCTGCCTCCACTCAGTGGGGAGTGGGACGGCCCTGTCGGCAAGAAACCTCGTGCTGGCCATGGAAAGAAGTAAAGAAAGTCAAAAGCTTTGGAAAGAGGGGATAAATGAGAGGAGAAGAAGAAGACAAAGGAGACAGAAAGGTGTGTTGGGAAGAAGAGGGAGACCAGTGAACCCAAGGGCATTATTTATAAAGAAAGTCAGCAAATGGCGATGGCACACTACCCTACGTCATTATGGCTTGGCAATCAAAAGGGTACTTTTTCAGAGCCGACGCAACTTCTGACCCAACCGACGCAACCCATGGGCTACCCGCCGACGTCATGCACACGCGGGAAACAGGGAGCGTGTCTCCCACGCGCACAGAGGGAAAAATGTAGAAGGTCAGAAATTAAACCCCAAACTAAGTATGGACCCAAGCACTAAGATCGCCCTGAAGAGGCAACCAGAGACAGAGAAGAGGCATGGGCAAAAGCCCAAGGGAACTGGGCCAACAAGTGGGCCGAGGTAGGTCTGACCCACCAGGCCTCCAGATGGACTCAGCGAGAAGAAATGCTCAAGTCAAGTTGAGAAGGCAACATGTGCAGCGACAAAGTTGCTGAGGCACTTTGCCTCAACGCTGCCATTCCTATTAACTTCGGTTCCGCCACCATTTGAAGTTGCCAAGAGAACATATGCAGCAGCAGAGTTGCTGAGGCACTTTGTCTCAGCGTCGCCATTCAAAGTAATGTCGGTGTCACGACCATCTGGAGTTGTCGAAGAAAAGAGAAGATCGAGGCAACTAAGTTGCTGAGACAATACTTGCAGTGACCAAGTTACGGAGGCATTATGTCGGCGCCGCCATCTCTAATATTCTCGGTTCTGCCGTTTGAACTTGCCACGGGAAATGGCTACCGCAGCAACTACGACCGCAACAACTAAGTTGCATAGGGAATATCCTACCAGGGTGATAGCAACCTTTGAGGAAGCCTTCCCTCTGCAGGTAGAGGCTAATGCCTGGCACTGATAGCAGGTCCCAAGGCATTACTAGCCTAGGGCTGATAGCAGGCCCCCTCCTCAAAGTTTATTTAACTTGGCGCTGATAGCAGGCCCCAAGACTTACTGGTTGGAGCTGATAGCAAGCCTAAAATACCAGTCTACCGTGGCAATCCCGCAAAGATGGGAGCAGGGTAGCCCGAACATAAGGGACTCCCTTTTCATCACCCAGGTCATGGACTTGCCTTAGTCGCACAGGTAGGACTGAAGCCCCCTTAAGCTTGGTACTAAGGCACAGCGTGGCTGATAGCAGGCTTGGCTGTGACCTTCGCCCTCGGAAGCTGGAGAGTTTGTGGTTAGGTGGCTAAGGGTGGAGGCTTCGCTGAGGTGACCATGAATGTAGTCAATAGCAGACTAATGGAGTCTTGAGAATACATGTGCTGGCCAAGTAGAACTGAGAAGGCAAGTGCAGCGGTGAGGTTCACCGCTGCAAGTGCACTTGTTGAGGTTCAAGCTGAGAAGGCAAGTACAGAGGCAAACACTCCCGTCACAACTGCACTTGCTGAGGCTCAAAAAGGTAGTTGCGGAGGCAAACAGATAGTACACAGTACATGCAGAGGGACACGTAGCACCTTCAGCCTGGTGGCTTAAGGCAGAATGTTCCATGTGATCCTCTAGGACACATATCTTCTCTCTATTTGGCCACTTAGTGTCTTCTTGGCACCAAGGAAAAACCTATAAATAGGGCCCGTTTCCCAAGGATTCGAGAGAGGAATTTTGGGGATTTGGGGGAGATGCTGCCCATTTTGGCACTGCCATTGTCTTCTTCTTGATCCATTTGCTTCACCCTCACCCAACTACACACTCTGCAACTCCCAAGTAGTTGCTGTTACTCATTCTTCAGCCACTTCCACCGTCAGTGGACCCTTAGCATAGTTTTGCCTCTCTAATCACCTTTCTTACCTTGAAGCCCACTACAGTTGGTAAAAAGCTGGCTTTTTGATTTTTTTGTGTTAAAAAAGTAGAGAGGAGATGTGACCTAAAAAATCCAAAAAACCAAAAACTTGGCTTTTTACTATGTTGGCAAAACACCCCTTGAGTCTCTAAGGAAGAGATTTGAAGTGATTTCTTTTTTCATGGAGTTTTGATGAGTGGTAGGTATTTATACACCCCCAAGATTGGCTTATGGTTTAAGCAATCGATTGTAGTGATGCCATGTGTCCAAGGGAACACGTAGGGAAAAGATTCTTTCTAATTGTGTGCTTGGTTTCAGTTTTCTGGAAACCAAAACCAAACAAGCTGAATACTTTGTTGAGTATTATGAACCTAGAGGGTAAAGTAATATTAGAGTATTACCCAAGCAAGCAAGAGGATAATAGAAGGTGTAGCAAGTAAAGAAGAACAATAAAGGAAGTTTTAGGCTGTGTTTGGTGTGGAGTTCTAATCATGACTCCACACTCATATTTGAGTGTGGTGTTTGGATACAACTTTCAAAAATTAATTCCACACCCACTTTTGAAAACTCGTTCCAGGCGGGGTTTTGAATTTTAAAATTTGGCCTACCCGGTTGTCCAGCCGATTGACCGGAACAGTGCTATTTTTTGGGGGGCAATTGGCACATGTTATTTTTTATATTTTAAATAAAAAATGTTTTCAGAATTTTTTAAAAATTTTTTATGAACTTTGAATAGAATTTTGGATTGTGTGTTTGGTTATGAGTTGTAAGTTTTTGAATCAAATATCACATGTTACATCAAAAATTCTAAACTCAATTCAAAATTATTTTCAAAACTCATAACCAAATAAATTTTCAACACTAAAATCATAATTCCAAAACTCACAAACTCAAAATACAACTTTATTCTCAAATCACAATTCTAAAACTCTACCAAACGCTACCTTATTTTTTTTTTCCTCAAAAGATGTGAACTGAGAATTGTCATTTTTAAAAGATGTGTATAGAGAAAACTTAGATTTCATATTTAGTGTGTGTTTTGATGTCCATTATTGTCATTTTGCTTCATAATAAAATTTTCATTGAAATTTTATTTCATTAAGTGTGTGCACAAAGATGAAATGGTGTGTGGAAATAGAATTTCTCTTGGAGATAGATGGCTAGTATTCTGAAGTATCGTGAGAATGACGATTTTGTCTTAAAGAGAGAGTGTGAAATGCTCAACCTGGTTCGTCATTCGTCTCCCTTTTTGGCAAGTGTTTTGTAAGTCTGCTGTTTTTTTTCCAAATTCATTTGCTGTTGTAATTGGTTTAATTTGCAATTAGTTTATATAATTAACAATTAAATTAGTATCAATTCGGTTTGTGCATTATGAGCTTGATTCTGTTTTATATTTCACACACAATTCACACGAGTATATTGAGGTTTTTGAACAATATATTCATATCATATCATATGAAGACTTTATTAAGATATACATGGTTAAAGCTAATGGCAAATATGAAAACTCATTTTTTACGTTATACTTTTAACTTTAAAAATAAGTGATATATGTCATTTAAGTAGAAATATGTTTAATAAATTACTCTTTTAATTTTTAAAATATGGGACATGTGTCATTTTGATATTCAAAATTATACATTTACTATTGACTTTAATGATTTGGTTAGATAATCAAATTGAAACATTTTAAAACATATTTTATATATTTGTTGACAAATTAGCACAATTTGAATATTTGAAATCAAAATAACACAAAATTCATACATTAAACATTAAAAATATAATTAAGGGGTATTTTTTTTAAGGTCCCTGATATTATGATTTTATAGTATAAAGGACATCAAATATTTTCATGATGTCTAAGGTCCCTCAACATCAATCCAGAGAAAATTGGTCCAGAGAAATTTTGAATTTCTCTGGCCTCCTCAGACCCAGAGAAATTCTCAGACAAAGGGGATCTTCAACTCCTACATTTGAACTCTCTCTCTTCCACCTAAGCTGTTAGAAAACCACATTCAACAAGCAGTTATGTCCCATGAATATGTCTGTGAACAGGTGGGGCATCAAAAGTTTTAACCACTTCCATCCATGGTTTGTCTACGATCAACACAGATTTTTTTGAAAGATGTCCAACAAATAAAACAGGGTCTCTGAAAGCATAAAATTCAAAATTCTTTCTACCATTGTGTTTCGTATCCAATTCGTAGCCTTTATATTTCCGCTTCAGTCTTCCATTAATGGGAGAGTTCTGCAACTTCTTCAGCACCGGATCATGACCATTTGCCAAGTCATTGTCATCATCTCGATCAACTGGTAACCCAAAGTCAATCAAGCACATTGCCCTTTATTTTCAGAGATTCTCTCACCCAGAGAATTTCTTTGAACTCCACAACCCAGAGAAAATTCCCAAACATATTTCCAGAGAATTTCTCTCAATCCAGAGAATTTCTCTCCACAACCCAGAGAAAATCCAGGAGCTTGCTTAATCCACCGAATAATTTCTCGTTGAAGAAAATCTGAGTAATCAAACCTCAAACATGACTAGTCTCTTACCAGGAGGAGGAGAACCCAGCAAATGGCATCACTAACCATCTTCTCTATTCCAAAAATACCATGCAAAACCAGATCCTCATACCTGACTTCATTTTCTACACAAATACAAAGCTTCGTCTAACAGTTGACTCGGGCCGAAGATTCTAACCAAATTCGCTCAGTATACTGTTGTCTCTATCGTTGCCGAAGAAGTAAACACTGTCTGAGTCAGCACCGAATGTCCAGCTCGACTTGGTAATCGTTGGATCGACTCTGTCCTTATCATCATCATCCATGCCGAGTTTGGTGGCGATAGGGGACAACCAGTGAGGAGCAAAGTCGTAAATGATCCAATCAGGTGCGGAAGCTTGAAGGAAGCCAACCAACCCAGTCTCGAGTCCGTCGAAGGCTTTCTTCAAGTAAGGAATATGGTCGGAGGGGACGTCCATGGTGGCCTCTGTGTTTTCACAGAGGTGGTCGTCGACGCGGGTCAGATGATGAAGATAGTATAAATGACTGAAATTTCTCTGATATATGTTTAGGGACCTTAGACATCAAAAAATAATTTTGTGAATCTCTTCCATTACAAAAAGTGGGAGAGGAACCCTAGACCAATTTTTTCTATAATTAACTTATTAGCATGAAAAATACAAAAATATGCCAATTATTTATTATATCTTTATATTTATATTTGTCATTATTGATTTTTTTAGAGAAAATATCTCCAATATATATGCATACATACACATAGACATATAGTGCATTAAAACTGCACACTTTGAAAATAAATAAAAAAAAAGTCACCAACAAAAAAAAAAAAAAAAACAAAAATATGCCATTTATTTCTTTCTTTATTTCACGTACTATGGTTTTTGGCTTTATTGAATTTTGTTAGAGGAAAAAAAAAAAATATATATATATATATATGTATATATGCATAGGCATATATCGCTATCAATGGGAAATCTCACGAGCTGTAGTTTCAGAACCGTTAACCTAAACCTCCAATGAGTCTCATTAGTAGTGCTTCCAGGAAAAGAATTGAACTGTTCGAGCGAAAGAGCAATTTTTGTTTTTTGTGCAAGGAGGTATCGAAGAGGCATCGAGTTTTGAATAGGAATTTTGCTAGGTCTTGGTGTTTTGGTGCGAACAACAATGGTGATAATGACGGAGATAGTAGCAACAATGCATCAAACGATTCGAATTTGGCGACAACGACATCGAGAGACGAGGCGGAAGAGAGAGCACAGAGCAGCGACGATTTTGATTCGGACGAGTCCAAGGCTTCTATTTCATCAAGGGTGAGATTTTTCTCTCTCTCTCTCTCTCTCTCTCTCTCTCTCATAGTTTGTGTTTTTTTGGTTTATTAGTGTGTTTGATTTGAAAGTTATATCTAATTTAGGAAAGGATGATGGGAATGAAATCTGTTTGGTAGCTGAAAATTCAGGAAATGAATTGGTTCTAATTTTATGAAAATTGAGAAAACGCTTATTAAGAAAAAGCTCTTTGGCTATTCCACCTTATGGGTGACCAAAGAAGAGCCATTTGGAGATCTAGGAGAGGGCATTCTTTTTCTTGGCAATCTGAGGGGAAAGAGAGAGGAAGTTTTTCCAAACTTCAGAGTCAGCTGGCTGAACTCATGGGCGATAAGTACAATTTATTTATGGTGGAGGAACCCAATTCTGAAGGACCAGACCCACGCGGTGGACCCCGTGTCAGTTTTGGTATGCTGCGTAAAGAGGTTTCAGAACCTGGCCCAACAACACTATGGCAATATGTGATTGCTCTATTGTTATTTGTTCTCACTATTGGTTCCTCGGTGGAGCTAGGAATTGCATCTCAGTTATTACTAATTGCTTTTACACTTCGACATTATTGTATTAAAAGTAGTTATGCTCTCCTTTCCATTTATCAAATCCTTTTTATAGAGTAGATTATTCCATGTGTATGTGTTCATTCATTGCATTTTTCATGAAGCAGATAAATAGGCTTCCACCAGAGGTAGTTAAGTACTTCACAGATCCAAATGCCATTGAGCCACCTGATATGCAGCCTTTATTCCCATTTGTGGAGTCTATTCTGCCCCTGGCATGTCGTGTTCTGGGGGTTCAGCTATTTCACGTAAGAAGAATTTCTATCTTTTTGTTGATTTAATTAATTGAATGCTTTTTCTTAAGGGGAAAAAAATGTATTTTGTGTATTACTATTTCCTGTGCTGGGCTTTATGCAGAAAATAGTTCCTTTAACCTTCTTTATCCATAATTTCTTATCATAAGATTACAAGGCCTTAAGCTTATAAACTAAACTAGCCTACATTTAATCTTTATCAACTATAGACTAGTAAGTAAATTTCTTTAATAAAAGAAGAAGTTGCCCCACGAGATAGTTATATACATCCATTCCTCCATCTTTCTCATTCTCCTCTGTATGACATTGTTAATTGTTTTAAACCACTTCGGTAAAAGTCCAAGTTTTTGACTTGAACCATTAGATAATAGGTCTTTGTCTAATGCTATGTGCCCTTTTTGGTCATCTGCTTCTCATCTTAGAATCATAAGCTGTCCCTAAGGCACAAATTCTCAGTATTTCGTCCCTCTCCAGTTGAAATAATTGGTGGCCCTTTATTGCATATCCTGATAGCCTTAACTTCTACGAAATTCTACTCTATTGTATTGGTATCATATGTTTTTTAATCATCTTAAAACAATTATTTTAGTAAAACCCATCTCATTAAGATCTTTCAGTTAAAAGCCAGCTATATGTATCAATGTGTAAGACAAAAACTATATTTCATCATGATTATTTTTGATGCCCTCTCATTTATTTTGATTGGAATATGTGAAAGCACAATAGAACAAACACCAAAAGAGGAGTTTAAAAAGAAAAAAAACACAATGCAATCACATTGTTTTGGACCCATTCTCCCATTTTATAAGCAATAGCCTACATGCTTCATACATGGCACAACAATTGCTACCAAAAAAAAAAAAGTTTTCATTCCCGCTTCCCTCTCCCACCCCCTCTGGCGGCCACACCCTTTGGCAAATCTCTAAACATGTTTTCTTGTTTATGTTTTTGGGTATTTTAAAACATGTGTGTACCAAACATGTTTTTTTATTTGTTTTTAGCAAAAAAATAAAATAAAATAAGATGAACATGTTTCCTATTTTCTGTAAACAAAAAATGGTAAATGGTAAATGTTAAATGTTAAATGCTACTTAACCGGACTGGACCTTATTTTTTCTCCTCCTCAAGGTTAATTCCACCCTAATTAGTCATTCATGTAGTATGTTATCTTTTGAATATGTAAATGAGAAAATTAATTTGACACAGGAAGTTGGGCATTTTTTTGCTGCTTTCCCAAAGAAAGCAAAACTAAGCATTCCATTCTTCATTCCTAATATTACTCTTGGAAGCTTTGGTGCAATTACTCAGGTAATTATGTCTACTTATCACTTGATGGATGTTAATTTAAATGAAGTTCTTATTATGTTATATATTTCCGTACACTCTTCCTCTCTCTATATATTTTAATGTATGTTTTACACATATACCAACATTAAACACCGCCAATGGGCCGGTGGTTAGCATTTTCCCTTTTTAAATAATTTGTTGTATCAACTTTTAGTGAGTCTGAATTGATCTCAAGTCTGCCATTTAACAGCATTTTCTTTCATCAATAAGATAATGGTCCCATGACCATCGATAAATGAGATCAACTCTATTTGGTAAAAGCATTTTTTTGTTATGACAGTTATCTGTTTTTTGCTCTTTTGATTTGATCCATGGATGCAATTTTTCTGCTTATATCTTTGAGTTTTTTTTTCTTTTCTTTTCTTTTCACTTTTGTTGATTGGAATTATGATCTGCCTGTTCTATTTTTTCATAAATTTATGATATGCCTATTTTTTACTGCTTAAAAATCATCAAATCTTGGCTTCTGCAGTTCAAATCTATTCTCCTTGACCAAAAGAAAAAAGTTGATATTTCCCTTGCGGTTCCATTTGCTGGTGCGACATTGTCTTTTTCTATGATTGCTGTTGGCTTGCTGCTTTCATCAAACCCAAATGCTGCAGGGGATTTGGTGCAGGTTCCGGGCATGCTATTTCAAGGTTCTTTGCTTCTTGGATTAATAAGCAGAGCCAATTTAGGTTATGCGTAAGTTTCTTCTTTGCTTTCATAGCTTTGATTGGCTGATAAATGATACATATGCAAAATATCAATAAATCCTACACCTAATTGTTCTAATACCCCTTTGGATTATACCTTGTACCAAAAATCCTAGATGGGACCTTTTATGTGCTAGGGTCTTAATAAATAAAAAAAAAGAAAAAAAATAAAATATACCAAACCAAATTAAACCTTGTGTCTCAATCAAGTAGGATCAGCTACATTAATAATTTTTCGCCATTCAGTTCTATCAAGGGTTATATGCTCAGTGAAACCAAAAAAATTACAAATTTTTTTATTACGACATGCCATGTCAGTTTAGGTCTTTCCTTCCTCTTAACATTTCCATTTATAGAGATCATATCACTTTTCCTTACCATTGCATCTATAGATCTTCGTTCTACATAATCAAATCATCTTCACTTGTTTTCTCTCAATTTAACTTTAATTGGTGTTACTCCAACCACTTAATGAATAGCTTCATTTCAAATTCAATCTTTCTTAGTTTTACCACAAATCCATCTAAGCATCTTCATCTTAGTTACGCACATTTCATGAATGTGTTGTTTCTTAGTTGCCCAACATTCTGTTCCGTAAATCATTGTTGGCCTTATAGCTCTCTATAAACTTTCCCTTTCAATTTTGTTAATATTCATAGATGACATAATAAGCTAGATACACTTCTCCACTTGGGCCAATACACATTAATCATATGGATCACATCATCTTCAATCTCACCATTCTTGTTAATAACCAAACCTAGGTAATAAAAATGTTCACCTTTTGTTATTGTATGATTTTTAATATTCACTTCATTATTTCCCCATTAGTTGTTACCAAAGTTACATTCTGCATATTTAGTTTTATTATTACTACTTTAAAATCATTTTGACTCTAGTTTTTCTCTTCAGATTTCTAATTTGGTATTATTTTCTTCTTTAGTGTCATCCACTATAACAGTATTGTTTGCAAAAAACATTTATCATGGGATATTATCTTGAATGTGTTTAGTTAATTTATCCTTAACTAAGGTAACTAGGTAATGTCTCAAAGTTGACTCTTAACATCGATTAAAAATTCGCTAGTTTGGTGATCTCGACGCTATTTTTTTCCAACACCCTCTATATTATATTTCTAAGCACACTAATTTGAGCTTTTTCAAAAACTATAAAAACTATATGTATATCCCTTTTTTTCCCAATACTTTTCTATTAACTGCCTTAATAAATGTATTGTTGCCTTGGTTGATTTGCCTTGCATAAATTCAAACTGATCCTCTACACCTTAAGCATTGATCACTTACTGTCTCCCATAATCTCATTGTATGATTCATCAACTTAATAATAAAGTACAACTATTGTAAAGCTAAAGCACTGAATGTTATCTCAATTATCTTCTTTAACTTAGTTGAGTGTCGGTTTGATATATAATTTTTTGTTTAAAACTGAAATTATTGTTATCTTGACAATACTGATTGAGATTTTGCTAATGTGTCCCTGTAGAGCAATGCATACAGCCACAGTTTGGGTCCATCCTCTTGTAATTTCAGGCTGGTGAGGCCACATAATTGAACATTGTTTCTTTATCACGATGTATAGATTGCTAACTATTCAAGTCCTCATTGTAGGTGTGGCTCAACTATGTCAGCTTCCTGTGGGATGTCTTGATGGTGGAAGAGCTATACAGGTATCCTTTTGCTTTTATTGTTTGATGAAGTATTGAGGTTTATGGTAAATCAGGAAGCATGAAGGAGCTTGGACAAGATAAACTTTATTTTTATATTTTAAGTATGAAGTATTGCTTTTCTTGTTTGATGAAGTATTGAGGTTTATGGTAAATCAGGAAGCATGAAGGAGCTTGGACAAGACACATATAATCATTAAAATTTATTTTTATATGTTAAGATACGAAAAAATCATTACAAAGACTCAAAAAGATAAAATATGGTTTTCTTGTTTTATAGTTTAGTAATAATCAAGGCACAATCCATTGATATTTGATAATGAAATGATTATTTGATAGCAAGACACAAATTATTGAAAAAAATTAAGGTAAAATTATTCAATTAAATTATGATAAAGAGAGTGCAAACAAAATTAAGGGAAAAAATTAGGGTAAAATTATTCAATTAAAATATGATAAAGAGAGTGGGCAAAAAAATTAAGATAAAATTAGACTCTGTTTGGATTCATTAAGTAATATATATTTAAATAATTTCAATTTGTTTGGACTAATTATATAAAATTTTAATTGGGCCTAATAATGATTATATATAAATTTTTTCAATTGGGCCTAACAAGATTTTTTAAAGGGGAATTTACTGGTAGGTCCCATACACATAGTTTAAAACCCATCTAATCTTAAAATAAAATACTTGTACCAATTAGTCGTACATATTTTTAATTATTACAAAAAAACTCTTAATTTTTATTTTTTAAATTTAAAGACGCTGCTACATCCACCACTGTTGGACTTTCGTCAGACAGTCACCAGAGAGTTGTCAGAATGTTCAATATCACCGGGAAGTTGCCGGAGTATCACTGGAGTGTTCTGAACGTCACCGGAATGTTTAGAACGTTCGTTGGACGTCAAGAATATCACAAGAGACTCACCAAAATATTTAGAATATTACTCAAAAAAAGAAGAAGGATAAATTAAGAAATTATAGTGAAAAAACATTACAAAATTTGCTAAATGTTAATAAACTGAAAGAAGAAGGAAAAAAAAAAAAAAAGAGTAAGAACAACAAATAGCAGCAATGAAAAAAAAAAAAATTTATTTTCAATTTTTATAAGGTTTAAATAAGTAATCTCAAATATTGATCAAACTAAAAAACAAGTTTTGAAACTGTAAAATGTTACAGTTTCAAAGCATGATTTTATTAAGTATTTATCTTTTCAGCACCAAAAAAATTGAAATTGTAAAATTTTATAGTTTCATTGTTTGTAACTAAAATTCGAAAATAATTTATTTAGAATTTAAAAATTCTCTATTATATCAGGAAAAATAGAAGTATGTAGTATAGAAAAAGTAAAAAAACCTAAAAGATCGAAGGAAAGCGACATATATTAAGAGAGACTTGTATTCCGTCAACTATTTTTGGTTTAGATCTAATCAGATCTGACGTAGATTCACTCAGATCTACATCAGATTTGAGTAGATCTACCCATCTTATTTGTCAAAAATTTATTTCCTCATTTGTCGTGGCCTTGAAGTAAGGAGTCAGTGCTCGGTGGTTGCCTGTGAACCCCAATCAATGATGGTCGCCGGCCACCGGTGACTGTAGATTAGAAAAAGAAAGAAAATAAGGAAGGTGTGGTCGTGGTCATTGCTGATATTAGAGGAAGAGAGATAAAGAGAAGACGTAAAGTGTAGGGAAAAAGAAGAAGATAAATGGGTATAGGACTTTTGGGTTTATCTAAAAGGTTTTAGGATTAAATAAAGCACACATTTTTCAAAAAGGACTTATGGATAATTTGTCTTTTTTTTTTTTGGGACCTGTTACATTGGGCCTCAAATAATTAAAAAATATTAGACTTTGAACTTATAATATAACATAGATGTAACGAACCAAATTTCTATCCCAAATGATAATGCAACAATTATGGCTCTCTTAAAAGAAAACCAAATATAACTTCCCATACTTGCATTACATAATAATAATAGTTCCTCATGCGATATTACATTGATTCAACAAGAAGTAAATAACCAAATAAGCATTTCCAAGGGTTTACAATCTTCCAAGGCTTAAGTTCGGTATACAAAATGGTTATTCAAACCGACACATACATAGCCCTTGGCTTACAAATAGGATCACAACAAATGAGAACTTTAGTGCTCTCAACACACACATGTCCACGCCCTCAATTAGGCGGATTCACCATGTCTTTTCCTGCACAAAAATCCGGTAGGGTGAGCATAAAGAGTAGTAGGAAATCCTTAACAAAGTATATATATTTTATATAAGTCTCAAGAGATGAATGTACATGCCATGCCATGCCTTTTTGAAAATAAAACACATCTTCATCTTTTGAAAATTATCATGTTCAATGATGTTATGCAACTTCAACTGTTCAAAATTTATCAATTTAATTAAAGGGGGCAATAAATACAACTCTAGTAATTCCTAGGTCGGTGCTTGCAAGTAGACTATACGAGTGCTACCAATTGCCATTTTTACCGGTATTAACCGGAAGGTTTGACACCTATCCGCACGGCTTTCTGGTCTTTCACCCAGGACACTCAGGCCAACTTAAACAATTTCATTTACACCACTTATAAAGACTTACTACCGTATTTATTCTAAAACCATTTCATGAAAACTTATTTCCCAATATTTTTTTCTCAATGCAAATTTCCAAAGCTTAACATAGTCCAATGAATTGAAATGCCAATGTATGCTTAATAATGAAATGCAACATTACTTCCATATTCAATTGTTTCACACAATATACCATTGTGATCACAATTCCCAATCCTCTTTTCAACACAATTCCACAAGATGAATATATATACTTTTATATCCAATTCATTTAAGAGAATAACATAATTCCCACATTTCGAGCAATCTCAACAATTTAGTCAATTCAAGACTAAATCAACATTTTGACAACAATCTCCAAAATAGACAACATTTTTTTTTTTTTCCACAAAATTCGTCGTTTATATATAAATAAACAATTTTCAAAACATCAATTTATTTTGATACACAAAATAAATATGATAACATCTTTCAAGGATTTTCAACATCTTTCAAAGAAAAGACCCAATTTCTAGGTTTTCTCACTAAAATCATTCATCTCCAAGATATTTAGAAGAATCTTCCCAAAATCATCTTTCTTCAATCAATATGGTTCAAAACTTTCAATTTTTATTTTAAAAGGAAAAGAAATTAAACCCTCTTTTAAAATCACTCATCTTTTTGAAATCAACAATCAATTTCTCAAAGCTAATCAAAGGATGATTTCGAAAATCATCTAGATTTTGCAAAAACATATATATATATAATTCTAAGAAAATCCCTACCTCAAGCTTTGAAGAAGAAATGAGATGAAACTCCTAAAATTAACGTTGTCGAAACTCAATCTTCACTGCGCACAACGAAGCCCTCGAGATGATAACCAACTTTGGTGAAGAACTTAGGTCTAAATCCCAATGGATCTGGAGAAATCAAAGAGAGAAGATGACTTCTAAAGAGAGAAGCTCCCAATCTGGAATTCTGGAGAGTTTTAGAGAGAGAGAGAGGACTGAAAAAGTGATATGAAATATCAGATTCATGAACTGATATAACATGGTCCGCTCGAGCGTGGAATGCCTCGCTCGAGCGTCAAATACACTAACCCAGTATTTTTGCAAGCAGGTTAAACTTCTGAAACCAAACATTCTCTGCTCAAGCGGACAAGCAACTTCGAATGCATTTTGCATTTTTGTTTTGGGAGCGCTGCCCCTCAACCCTACCAGGGCGTTGCCCTAGGACTCGGCCAAGGGACGCTGCACCCTGGACCCCTGCGAGTTGACCGGGCAGCTCGACCCCTGCCAAGGCGTTGCCCTTGGACTCGCCAAGGGGCGCTGCCCCCTGGGCTCTGGGAGCTGACCGGGTAGCTCGACCCCCAACCGGCCCAGTCGAAGTGGCAAATCTTGAAAGAAGGATTGAAACCGGAATCGCTATAATAGAACTAACAAATTTGAGAGTCCTATTTTGGGTCAAAATTTGGGAGTCATAGGCACAAGTTTTATTGGCCTTAGCCCAAGGCCAACCCTGCTTAGTTATACACATTGGGGTGTTAGTTATGACTAATTATGATATTGATTATGATATTATTTTAGTTATATCTACTGTGGTGTGTGAATATGACTATTTTATGGTAATCAACTCCATACATGTCATAATTTGCATATGGTATACACCCTTTAACATGACTATATGTTTTAAATACATATTTATTTAAAAGTTTAAATCCATAATTAAACCAAACCTCCTCTCTGGACCTAACGTTCTAGCATTATGACAACATCACACCATCATCGTCATCGTCATCGTCACTGGTATTTCCCAAACAGTATATGACATTGCTTGTATGATGGTTTAAATTAACGTGTAGCAAGAAATCTTACGAAAGAGATATAGTGACTCACTTTTATTAGGTAAGTAAAAGATAATGGATGATCCATTTAGTGTGAGTTACAATTTCTCATTTGACAAGAACACTACATAGATCACACCATATAGTACTCTGCAACTATATAATAATTTTTCTACTAGCAGCATCAAGTCGTTGTTGTTTTTTATTTGAGAAAGTTACACATGTAATCCTTATAATTTGTCACTTATATCAATTAAGTTCTTATAGTTTTAATCATATCAATTTTATCTTTCAAATTTTCACATTATATTAATTTAGTCCAATTAATAATATATTTTTTTAGAAATCAGGCAAAATTAAAGTGATTGAGTGGTTCATGCCTAATTTAAAATGGTTCATTCCGTTTTAAATTGACCATTTTACTCTTGATTTTTGTCTTATTTTTTAATTAAGGTTATCAATTGGACTGAATTGACATATTTTAAAAGAATTAAAGAGAAAAACTAATATGATTAAAATTACAAATACCAAATTTACAAGAGAGAAAAATCACAAAATTTATGGATATAACTAATTAACCCATGGTTGGAGTGATGGTTATTCAAGTTTAATTTCCATAATTACACACTGTACAGTTTCAATGAGTGTTCAAAGACTACGACTGTTTTGTACTTTGAATTTGTAGAAAGCTCCTCAAAAGAAAAAGAAAAAAACAAAGAAAGAAAAGAATGAATAAAATAAAAATTTGTAATGGGGATTGCCAAGGACTTGGTCAATTTTAACATTATTGAAGACTATTAGTCAATTTTAACATTATTGAAGACTTGAAGTTAAGATTATCAAAGACTTCTAGTCAATTTGTTAGAGTAAATTACTCTTTCTACCCTCAAGTATTATTGGTTCTTAAACTATAGAATTATTTATTTATTTATATTTTTTTATTATTTAGTTCCTAAATGATTGGATTTTTGTATTTCATTTACTATGGTCCAATTTAGAGAAAATATCATTTCGCCCTCCAAACTTTCACATATTCTTCAATTTGACCCCCATATTTTGATTAATATCAATTTTACACCCAAACTTTCGAAATTTTGATCAATTTGGCCCATGCCGTTACATTCTGTCAACAATTTGACGGAATGTGCTGACCAAACCAAACCAAGCCTTAAGTCTAATCAAATGGGGTCGGCTACATGAATCCTTTCTTTTTATGTGGCCCTATCAAAGGCCATTTCGTTAGTCAAATTAAATAGATCTATATCTCTATTTACAACGCTAGCCAACGTTAATTTAGGCCTATCTCATCCCCTAACACTTCCATCTGCCGTTATAGCACCGCATCTTTTCACTATTGCTTCTGTTGGTCTGCGTTGAATATGACCAAACCATCTCAATCGATTCTCTCTCAACTTATCTTCTATCGGTGTTACTCCTACCCATTCTCGAATACACTCATTCTTAATTTTGTCTTGTCAGTCTTGCCACACATTCACCTTAGCATCCTTATCTTAGCCACACTCATCTTATCTATATGTTGTTTCTTGGTTGCCCAACACTCCGTCCTATACAACATCGCTGGTCTAATAGCGGTTCTATAGAACTTACCTTTTAGTCTAGTGGATATTCGTTTGTCGCACGGTACCCCAGACGCACTTCTCTACTTACACCATTCTGCCTTAATCCTATGGGCTACATCTGCATCAATCTCTCCCGCTGTTGTGATAATCGACCCTAAATAACGAAAATGTTCACTCTTAGGCAGTTCTTGGTTCTCAATCTTCACTTCTCCTCTGCTTTCATTATTATTGTTACTAAATTTACATGTACTCTGTCTTAGTTCTGCTTATCCAGAATCTTTTAGATTCAAGAGATTTTCTCCAAATCTCCAACTTTGTATTAACTCCTTTTCTAGTCTTATCCACTAGCACGATATCTTCTACAAAAAGCATACACCATGGCACGTCATCCTGAATATTTTTCGTCAACTCATCCATAGCTAAAGCAAAAAGATAAGGACTTAAGGTAGATTATTGGTGTATCTCTATAGTGATAGGAAATTCATTTGTCTCTCTAGCAGGCGATCTAATAGTGGTCACCACCTCTTCATACATGTTCCTAATCGCATCAATGTAACCTTTTGTCACACATTTCTTCTCTAACACCCACCATATTATATCCTGGGGCACTCTATCATATGTTTTTTCAAGGTCGATAAACATCATATGAATGTCTCTTTTCTTTTCTCTATACTTTTTTATTACTCTCCTCAAAAGATAGATCGCTTCCATTGTTGACCTGCCAGACATAAACCCAAATTGATTCTCTGACATCTTTGTTGTATCTCTCAACTGGCATTCCATCACACTCTCACATTTTCATTATATGACACATTAGCTTGATTCCTCTATAGTTGTTGCAATTTTGGACATCTCCTTTATTCTTATAGACTGGCACTAACATACTTTTCCTTCATTCATTTGGCATATTCCTAGTCAACAAAATTTGCTAAACAACCTAGTCAACCAAGCAATTCGCTTTTTACCCATACACTTCCAAGCTTCAATAGGGATATCATCGGGTCCTAATGCCTTATTTGATTTCATCTTCTTAAGTGCAATCTCCACTTCAGAGTTTCTAATCCTACGATAGAACCGATAGTCTTGATTTATCGTATTACTGGCTATTTCTTTCCTTATTGTTGTACCTCCATGTTCCTCATTTAATAGTTTCTCAAAATAGTTTTTCCATCTTTCCTTAATCTCTTCATCCTGCACCAATACCTTAGAATCCTCACTCTTGATGTACTTAACTTGATTAAAATCTCTTGTTTTCCTCTCCCATATCTTAGCAAGTTTGTATACTCTCTTCTCTCCCTCCTTACTATCTAGTCTAGTGTATAGGTCATCATAAGCTTTCAACTTAGCCTCTCTCACTACTTTCTTGACATCCTTATTAGCCAGCTCTTAAGATTTTCTTTAGTTCTATATTTCCGCTACTTTTTAAAGCACTTTTTTTTGCCCTAACTACCGCTTGAATCTCTTCCTTTCACCACCAAGTTTCCTTAGAGCTGGGTCCTGTTCCTTTCAACTCTCCAAGCTCTTCCCTTGAGATTCTTCTCATACAATTGGCCATCGAGTTCCACATAGTGTTAGCATCATCTTCCAAGTCCCAAGTGCCTTCCTTATCTGTTCTATTTTTAAATATTTCTAGTTTATCCCCTTTTAGGTCCCACCATCTCGTCCTAGGATTCCCACCATCCTTCCTAGCTTGGTATTGCCCTCTAAAATATAAATCTAGTACTAAAATCCTATGTTGAGAGGCCAGGCTCTCTCTATGAATCACCTTATAATCATTGCATTTTAGGCGGTCTACTTTGCTCATTAAAAAGTAATCTATTTAGCTCTTAACTGACCTACTCTTAAAGGTTATCAAATGCTCATCCCTCTTATTGTACATAGTATTGGCCATCACCAGGTTAGAAATCAACGCAAAATCTAAGATACTCTCTCCAGTCTCATTTCTGTCACCAAAACCGTATCCACCATGTACCCTATGAACTCCATCCCAGATGGTAGTGTAACTTAAAGTCATAGTCCTCTATGAACTCTATCCACCTCTTCTGCCTCAGATTCAAGTCTTTCTGCGTACACAGATATTTCCGACTCTTATGATCAGAAAATACATCAAACTTCTCTCCATACAAGTAGTGTCTCCAATTCTTCAAGGCAAAGATCACCGCCGCTAACTCTAAGTCATGAGTAGGGTAGTTCTTCTCATGTGTTTTCAACTGCAGCGAGCCATAAGCTACCACTTTTCCCTCTTGCATCAAGACACAACCCAAATCTTCCCATGAGGCATCACAATACACTGAATAGCCTAAACCTCTCTCCAGAATAATCAAAACTGGAGCAGTGGTAAGTCTAACCTTAAGTTCTTGAAAAGACTTCTCACAAGTCTCACTTCATACAAATTTGATCCATTTCCTCGTCAATCTAGTCAATGGTGAGGCTAATATAGAGAAATCCCTCACGAACCGACGGTAGTACCCGGTCAACCCCAAGAAACTACGGATCTCGAAAGCTTTCTTAGGTTGTTTCCAATCTTGCACTGTCTCTATCTTGGCTGAATCTACAGTCACCCATTCCCCGAATATTACATGGCCCAAGAACTTAACTTCTCTCATCCAAAATTCACACTTCCCAAACTTAGCATACAGGTTGTGGGCTCTAAGTAACTCAACTATCACTCGCAAGTGTTTCTCGTGCTCCTCCTCAGAGGGTACGTAAATCAAGATGTCGTCCACAAAGACGATCACAAAACGGTTTAGGAACTCAAGGAAGATTCAGTTCATCAAATCCATAAACACAGCTGGTGCGTTGGTTAGCTCAAAGGGCATCACTAGAAACTCATAATGGCCATACTGCGTACGAAATGCCGTCTTCGGGATATCCTCCTCCCTTATTCTCAACTGGTGATAACCCGATCTCAAGTCTATTTTAGGGAAGCAACAAGATCCCTTCAATTGATCAAATAAGTCATCTATACGAGGCATTGGGTACTTGTTCTTAACAGTTACCCAGTTCAACTTTTGGTAATCTATACAAAGTCGCAACGCACCATCTTTCTTTTTGGCAAAAAGAGCCGGTGCTCCCCAAGGTGAAGTATTAGGGTGAATGAAACCCTTATTTGACAATTCTTGGAGTTGAATTTTCAACTCACTAAACTCAGCGGGTGCAAATCTATACGGTGCGATGGAAATCGGTGCCGTACTAGGCACTAAGTCGATAGAGAACTCTATCTCTCGATGAGGTGGTAAACTGGTAAGATTTTCCAGAAAAACATCGGGGTATTCACAAACTACCCTTGGTAACTCAACTCGGATTTCATCACACTCCCTACTCAAGAAACTGGCAAGAAGGCAACTAAGTTTACTCCGCCCACGCGGATCATACACCGGTGATAAGACCCTATCCACTCGATCTCCCAAGAAACAAAAGCAATCACTACTCAAGGTACATACAGTAACCCTTTGACGGTAGCAGTCTATAATAGTCTGATAGGATGACAACAAGTCCATACCCAATATAACGTCAAAACTAGACATATCAATCAACACAAATGCAAAAGGAAGTTGGTGACCAGCAACCTCTATGTCATAACCCCGACACCTCTGCTTCAAAATAACCTCACCACCAATAGGTGACTTTACAGAGATAGGAGATGCTAAGTGAGCCAATTCTAACCCCAAAATCGATGCAAATGCAGATGAAATAAATGAATGGGATACACCTCGTATCAATCAACACATTAGCAAATGAATTACAAAACAAGAAGGTACCTCTCACTACCGAAGGTGTTGGTACAAGATCTAGCGCGGTAACAACATACACACACCCTGTAGGTCTCTGCTCTAACCTGCTCACCCTTTGAAGCATAATCCAGATGCACTGACGGAGTCGAAGAGGCTCCTTGATTGGCCCTCAAGGCTTGTGCTGACTGTGCAGGCTGCTGGCTCTGTGTCTGCTTTGAACCATACGCACCATGTGTGCCACCCAACTGTGGACAAAATCTCTTCACGTGCCCCGCCTGCCCACATTGATAACAAGTAAGTGGCTTGCCTCTCCCCTGACTCTAGCCCTGAGAACGAGCCGACGATGGTGCAGATCATTGCCCTCCTCCGGGCAAGTTGGAGACTTGTGGCCCAACCGGCCACACTTGTAACAAGTAACATCTCCCTAACTACCTCTCCCAGAACTTGAACTCGGTACTAGAAAAGTGGACCTCGATTGAGCTCCCTGGGACAGTTGTGGATTGGAACCCTTCTGCCTCTTACTGTCCCCCTGTACATCCTGACTCCTTCTGGAGCCCCCCATCCTCTCCTCGTCCATCTGCATCACGGTCTCAAGATGAGCCGCCATCTCCACAAGGCGTCTGTAGTCTTTAATCATTGACCCGACTACTTTAAATATGAGTCCGGTCCTCAACCTTTTCTCAACTCCAAACAACGGCGCTCCTCAGTCGCCATTAACTCTGGTGCAAACCTAGAGAGGCTAGTAAAGGCTGCCTCAAACTCGGCCACTGGTGTGTTCAACTGCTTGAGCTGAGAAAACTGATCCCTTAACTTCTCCCTAACAGTGGGAGGTAAAAACTTGTCCTGGAAATCGTTGACAAAGGCCTCCCAAGTCACTCCAATGCGCCTGCACACATACTTCCACCATTGACCAGCATCTCCCTTCAGTTGGAAGGAAGCCATGGTCAGTCACAATTGATCGTCCTCGATGCCAAGCATCTCGAATGTTTTCACTATCTGCTCCAACCACTCATCTGCCTTCAGTGGCTCCTTAGGAACACCCACAAACTCATCCGGATTTGACCGAAAAAACTCCCGCTTCAAGAAAAACGGCCTTGCTTCAGCTACTTGGGCTTGGACCTGATTCTCAGTCCTGAGAATGTCCATGGATCCCTGCAATGCTCCGGCCATTTCATGGGCCAAGGCACCCATGGCCTACTGACCGACTAGTTTGGCCACATTGGCCTGACCAATTCCTTCTTCTTGCGCCAGAATCTTATCCGGTAAAGGCACTTCATGCCTTCTAAGCCTACCACCACCATGTCCACGTCCTGACATCCTAATGTAGGTAACAAAAGAGATTAGCACATTTACAAATGTATCAAAGCTAATTCACTCGCGTCCTAATGCGATAAGCAACAATAATTTATTCCACATAAGCACGTAGTCACGTAAACAAATACGAATTTTATTTCCGGATAATAATAGTTCCGTAGCGTTGCCGGAGTTCTAATTAGAAATAGCAGTGATCAAGTGCCTTTCTAATAGGACTCCTAAGAACCCGTAGACTCGATCAACATCCTAGAAATTTGATTCCATACCCACATAATCATATAAACATGTTATCACATAGCATTGCAAACATATAAACATCTCTTGTCAAACGAGATAAACCCATTGCGGTACTAACCACTTCCCACGTACCTAAAGTATTCAAACCTGGTACGCTCTGATACCAAGTTGTCACCCCCCAAAGTAATACAATAAACTAACCAAGACAATAGTTGTCATTCCCAAAGTAATACAATAAACTAACAAAGACAAAATGTGATTGACAGCAAGATGCAGAGTATAAAGTCCTTCTATTACATGAGATCCAATTATACAAGAGAGTGACATACGTAATTATACATTCATAAGTCTGTTCCTGAATCTACAACATATATCACAACATAAGATAGAGCTGGAAGCAAAATAAAGAATAAATGCCCTAAACGCTTACATCTTTCCAAAATAGTTCTTGGTTACAACAAAAGTGGACTTTCCATCCAATACATTTAAAGCCCTTTGGCTGTATAAAAGTTAAGTACATAAATAATAAAATTGAGCCTTCAGCTCCACAGTCCTTCCAAGCTAAGTCTTTGGTGGAGGCATATCATCAACACCTGAAAATGGTTTTTCCAAATAGGGTGAGCCCAAGCCCAGTAGAAACAATCTAACACAATATATGAATCTTAACAAAGATATAAATATGATGCACATACACAATACCGGTGACAAAATCATTTACAACTTGTTTGCAAACCATGCCATGCCAAGTTTTTGTATCACAAGTCATGCTATCATTATCTCCTATTTATCTCAATCATTTTATCTCACTTCATGAGCTATTTCCATTTATCACAAACAACCAAACTAAGGGTACAACTCAAAGGTTCTCAAACGATATAGTTATCACATAAACACTTTTATTTGCCATTTTACGAAAATTTCGTCCGCGGGAATCAGCATTCATGTATACACAAGATTTTCAGGACTTTCACCCTGGACACACATATCAACTTAATTCAATGGAATCCATCTCCTTTCTCCTCCCAAACAATGGAGTACATCACATTTCTCCTCCCACACATCATACATAAACAATGTATTAAAACAGACAGTCATATTCAATGACAACCGATAAGAGATTAGTTTCAATTTCACCTAATCTTCATGTAATTTCTACAACAATCATAGCTATCCTCCACCGATAGCCCAAAACAAATATTTCTAAATAGATATATAATCCCTTAAACAAATAAAATTATACAAAATTTCATAGGTGGGTGATAATGCAAATCCAGCTCCGCTATTAACATAAACCCTCATCCAATTTCATATTCCCAATACTAATTTCATTAGTTTATACACTAACAATTTGAACTATTTTAGGGCAAAACTCCCTTTTTGTAGCACTCTGTACTTCCTGTTATAATGGAATTATATTTGACTATTTGATTATCTTGATTGTAAACCTTCTTAGTCGATATTTGAGCTTTGGTTGAGGTGTTACCATAGTGGTTAAGTGAGATTGAATCAAAAACTCCAAATTTGAATAATTGTTATTGAGTAGTCTTCACTCTTTTATTATTTTATCTCTCCACACTTTGAATCTTGATGTGAGGCTAGAACTATTGGAAAGCTTACTTCCGGGGGCTTCAATTTGGACACAAGAATGACCCTAAACGGAGTTCGGACGAGAGAGAAATATCTGTTTGAAATTTGAGAATCTGTGCTGTGAGCATAGTGCGCTTGAGCGCAACTTTCAACGCTCGAGCGTACAACGCAAAATTAGATCTGTAAAAATCATTTTTTAGATCAAATCTCTTCATTTCTCACTTCCCTTTCTCTTTCCTTCCGCCATTTTTGGTTTCTTAAGCTTTGTAGGCTTGATTTCATCTAGTTCTATACATCTTTGACTCCTAGTTCCGTATACCAAAACGTAGAGCACGACGAGGGCTTCCATTTGATCTCAACAGATCGTTGTTTTGTCGCTGATGATTTTTTCGACTTGTTTCCTTCTTGCTTCAAGAGGTAGGGTCTATTTCTTAAACTCAGTATGAGTTCGGTAGTGTATTTGTGGTGTATTTTAGATATATAGATTCCATTGTTCTTGAATTGATTTTTGATGATTTGTTTGTAAGTTAGGGTTTGTTCCAAATGGGATTGTTGAGCTATGGTTTAGCTATAAAAGTTTATTTTTCACTTATAAAGAATGTATATGAGTTTTTAAAAGTGAAAAACGCTAATTTGAAGAAGCCCTAAAATGTTGGTCTTGTTGGAAGATTGTTTGATTATTAAATCAAAATGTAAAAGAGGGATTTCTAAATGTTTTCTTGAAAAAGGTTGTGATTATGAAATTGGAGTTGATATTTGTTGAAATGAGTTATTTCTTGCATTGAAATGAATTTTCAAAGAGGAAGGGAGTTATGCCCTAAAATATAAATTTTGAGATTGTAAAGAGGAAATGGAATAAATGTTGAGAAATGTGAAATTGAAATAATGATTAAGGATGATGGTAGAGTTAGATAAGAATTGTCACTCCCATTTGAGATTTTGGAAAAGTATATCTTTAATGGAATTTATTTATTTGTTTAGATATATTTGTTTTAGGATATCGGTGGAGGATAGCTATGATTATTATAGAAATTACATGTTGACTAGGCAAAGTGAACTGTTTATAAATCATGCATATCATGGAGTATGCAATGAATTTTGAGGATTTAAACTATATGTTTTGGAAAGAGATTTTGGAAATTCTTGTGTTATGTTTTAAGGGCATTTGTTTCATTTTGAAAATCATATTTTGGATTACATGTATTGTGCTATTTGGAAAGAGTAAATAAAATGATAAATCTAAGAAATGGTTGTTGTAGAACATTGTATGCAGATTAGGTGAATTGAAACTAATCTCTTATCGGTTATCATTGAATATGACTGTGTTTTACTACATTGTATATGTATGATGTTTGGGAGAAGAAATGGGATGTACTCCATGTTTGGGAGGAGAAAATAGATGGACTCCATTGAATTAAGTTAGCTTGTGTGTCCAAGGTGAAAGTCCCAAAAAACGTGCGTATACATAGATGCTAATCCCATGGATGAAATTTTCGTAAAATGGAAATGGTAGTGCTTGTATAGCTTACGTTTACATGGGTCCCGTTTGACGGTTTTCCGCGGACGAAATTTTCGTGAAAGGTTGTATTGGTTTTGGAGATTTACCCATTTTATTTATTATCATCTTGGTTTTGGAAAAAAATGATTTTAAACAGTTTTAGCAATGTATTTGCTGTTGGTTAACGATGTATTCATATTGGAATTGACAATGAAATTGCTAGTTGGTATTGAGATACCTGGATTGACTTGTGGAAATTGATTTTATATCAAAGTAATGTATTGAATTCGGAAAACGTTTTGAATAAACGAAAGGTTTGGAAGATTGGAAGGAAAGGGTTTTTATTGAGAAAGCAAGTGGATTTGAGAATGCTTTGAGCATATTATATATGTACGTATTGCATTCATGATCATTTACACTGGTGGAGCATATTTAGTTTTTGAAATATTTTTTACTGAACTTTATGCTCACACTACGTGGTTGAAATTATTTTTCAGGTATGCTAATGCGGCTGTGGACTGAGACATTGAAGTTGTGTTTGGAACCGCGTAAGTGGTTGCTTTATTTGTCGGCCAAGGGCCATATATGTATTTGTTGGTCATGTGCCATTCTTGTAAAGGTTACACCTTTTGTATATGATGCAAGCGTTTAGGCATTTTAATTTGATTTATAACATCTTTGTATATTTTGTTACAGAGCATCCATTCGACTTAGATATTGTATTTAAGCATGTATAAAATTGGAATAACACATGTATTGTGTGCTTATATTATATACATCTGCATAAGTGTTGTTATTGATCGTCTATCGTTGGGTGGTTTACTCACGTGGACTGGACCTCGTAAATCAGGGGTGTGACACTTTTATTCCAAAATCCACCCTGGGTATCAAAATCAACAAATTTACCACAACACAACTTCATAGTTACTTCCATAACCATTTTTTTTTACATATATATTTGAAAACCTTTCTTTTGATTTTTAACTAAAACCCTAGGTTTGTTTAAAATCAATTCAAGTTCTAAAGTTCCTTACACATCAACAAATAACTAATAAAAGTGTAGAAAATCCTTACTTGAAAGTGTAAGCAATGTGGAACCTTCAACAACGCAGAAACCAAGTTTTAATCGGATCAAAATGGAGCTCTTGGAATGCTCTAATCTTTTCTCAAAGACACTAGGATAAAAAACCCAATGGATTTAGGTTAAAATGTAGAGAGAGTGAGTTTTAGAGAGAGTCGATCTAGGGTTTTGAGAGAGAAAAAGGTGGAGAAGTGATGAAAAGGAAGGCTGCTGCGAACTGATATATGCACAGTCTGCTCGAGTACAAGAGTTGATGCCCGAGCGTCAGACACAATAGGTTATTCCGCTCGAGCACAAGAAGTGACGCTCAAGTGCAGAATGCACACTCCCAGTAGTGTTGTAGACAACAGATCAATGCTCGAGTGCAAGAAGGGCTGCTCGAGCGTAAAAAGATCCGCTCGAGTGTAGAATACACTCTCCTAGTAGGTTTGCAGGCTTGCAAAAATACTGAGAGTTCACAAAGCCCGCTCGAGCGGAGGAGTAAAATTTTAGGCAACAAGAGTTTGGAAAGTAGGCAACCAACCTATCCCAAATGCAATGACAACAATCCAATAGCCAAATTTAAGTAAAAATAAGGGGGAAAAGACATGAACAACATTTAGAAATCATAAAATCCCGAGTTTAGAAAATCAAATGGGTAAAGTCAAAACCGGAATCGCTATAATTTACTTAAACCTTATAGAAAATATTATGAAATTTATTAATAAAATCAAGCTAGTGACATTGAAGAAAGACCTGCACACTATATTTTCTAATACTTAAAGATTTATGACAAAAATTCTAATTTGTGAAGCTTCCAATTAAATTCCAATATATTTTTACTAATTTGTGGAGTGAAAGCTAGATCAATAGAAACAATATTGAGGACTAAATCATCCACTAATAGGTGAAGAAATTTCAGAGGACCAAGCATTAGTTGAAAATTACAAGATTAATACAGTGACAAGAGCTTTTAATTTTTCTTTGGATTTTTTTTCAATTATTAATTTACGATCGGTTTGAATTTCTTAGGTTAGTCATCTAACTTGATAGAACAATTTGGGTTTGGGGGATGTATTTTGGGATCGATCTTAATAATTCAAACCATTTACTTTTTAAGATTCATTGAACAAAAAATTCATATAAAATATTAAGGTGATTGCAGATCAATAGTTATATATTTGAATAGCATTTATATTATAAAACAATAGATGTTATTCTTGAATATATATTTATCATCCACTTTCTTTTTTTTTTAAACAAATGTGATTAAAACATGTAGTTACCGATATCTAATGATCTTAATTTTTTGCATTAATATTCTACTCAACAAGTTATAAAAAAGTGAACAGTTTAGATTACTGAGATTGACTCCAAAATGAGTTTACTAGGCCCAATTATTCTCTTAAGTTGAATGGCTAACTCGAGAGAATCCAACCCAATTTATTTATTTATTTGTTATATTGATTGAGAAGGGAGGGTTTGCACCAATGAAACATCTTATAAGAAACTTCCTTTTTCAATTATCTCATTACTCATCTGTCCATCCCTTTCTTCAATAATGATGTACAATATTTTGAAAGATTTTCACAAAGAATAATGCTATATATATATATATTTATATAATTTTTGTAGAAAGAATTCATACGAAATGATGATATCATTTTGTAGTCCTTTTGTTTCAAACAAAAACACCTAATGGTAGTTTATAATTGCAAAAGACTTGTAAATAGGTCTAAAGACTCCGATTTGGAAAATAATTTTTTTAGTTTTTTTTTTCTTTCTTTTAAGTCAAAATTTTTTTTTATTACTTTTTTAGGATAAATTACAAATAAACTTCTTGAAATTTGTTTAAAATATGAATTGTTTCCTATAATTTCAAAAATTACAAATATCTTCTTTGTCATAATTCCTCATTGGATAAACTATATTTTGCCTATTTTATATTTGGCCATTTTCTCAATTTGACTCTTAAAGTTTTTCTTTTCTTTTCCTTTTGACCCTTCATATTTCAAGTTTTTTCCAATTTATTCATAAAGCTAACTTTTATTCAAAATTAGACACAAAATGCCACGATAACTGTTACATAATATAAAAATATATATTATTATATTAGGATTTAAGTTTGTATTAGAGGTGTGAATTATGTAATAAAATATTTTGTACTACGTGACTGTCAATATATTATTTTACATCTAATTTTTACGTAAGTTTGTTTTAGGAATAAACTAGGCAAAACTTGAAACATGAAGGGCCAAAATAGGAAAAAATAAATTTTAAGGGCCAAAGTGAGAAAGTGATCAAACATAAAAGGAGAAAAGTGGAATTTATGGTTTGTCATTTAAAAGAGTTAACAAAAAAATAAAATTTTGAACTTTCCTGCTATACAACAATAAAATTATCATAATTGTTAATTAAAATATATTTGTGATATCATTAAAAACTATTAATTTTCTTAATAGTTAATTAATGAGATGTATCGTTTTTTATACAATTAAAAAATTTAAAGAACATGATATAATTTTTATAATCACAAGAGAAAATTTGTATTTCAGCAAATTTTAGAAATGTATTTATAATTTATCCTTTTTTTTTTTATAAACACCCCAAAAAAAAAAAAACCCCAATAAAAGGCAAATTTTTTTTTTTTTTACTTATGAAAACAACTGTTTAGCAAAGGGTTTCCGCCCCTAAAAGTCGAACAATAATAATAAAAAATAATAATTACCAAACCTCATCGATTTATCACCATTTAAGACTTGAGTCCGTAATCTCATAGGATTTGAATCCGCAATCTCATAAAATTTATCAACAATATTTTTTTTTTCATCGACTTAAATCCTCAACCTCATAACATAGTCATGCTACACAACTGTTAGGCCAAAGGGCCTGTTAACTGTTAGTAAAGTTTACCAAAAGTGTAATATGAGTTCTAGTTAATTTTATCATCATCATATTAGAGAGAGAAAGAGAGGTGAGAGAAATTACCTCTGAAAAAAAATGGTGGAGAGAGAGAGAGGAGAAGTATAAATCACCAAAGAGATGGAGACCTAAGGGGAAGTACATATTTTTTCAATTACCCCTTTAAAATTATGAAAAATATTATAAAAATTATTTTTTCCATTTAAATAATATTGATTTTTATCTTCATACTTATATAATTTTGATTGAAGAAAATCAAACTAATAACTTATGAGGTGCACAAGAAATGCCTACTGATTATTCAGTTGAACATCTACAATAATACATTAATAATTTGTGATCTAAAAGCTAGACTAGATCATTACAAATAATATTCGTGGACCAAATCATCCACAAAAGCTCCCACGTGGATCCTTTATTTAAGCTATATGTGAGGAAATTTCCAAGAACCAAGCATCATTAGTTGAAAATTCTAAGATTAATACATTGACAAGAGCTTCAATTTTTCTTTTGGTTGCTTTTCATTTGGCTAATAGTTATGTAGTGATCTAAGGTTATGGATTTAAATCTTATGGAAAAAAAAATTAACATATTTTATTTTTTTTTCTCATTATAAGGATTGTGTTATGTGATTGTTGAGTTAGTGTGGTTACTATGTAGTAATATTGTTGGGTTAAGCGTAGTGTTAGTAAACTTTTTTTGTTAGATTTCAATCTGACACAACCTTAATGTAAATTTTACCAACCAAACAATGACCAAGATATGTGTTGACAATTCAATTGCCCTATTAAAATTCTCAAAAAATATTTTTTCATTTACCCATCTGAAATTTTGATTTTGCTACTAAAGAATTTTCACCATGATTAATATAGTTACATTAGCTTTCAATTTTCTTTTGGTAACTTTTTATTTGGCCAAGTGGTTATGTAACATTATTTTGTAACGTGACACTTTTCTTTATTTACGAAACACCTAGGTTACAGAATAATGTTTATAACTTTAAAAAAAAAAAAAAATCCAAGTAATTTAAGTAATTATTTGCTAAATAGTAGTTTACTACTCCAATTATGCTTTTATAAACATTACATTATGCATTTAAAAAATAAATCTTGTAATCAAGATCACAAAAAACTTATCAAATAGTTTTAGTGGAGGGTTAATTATTGATGTAAAACAAGTAGTTAAAGAATTTTTGGAACAATTCGACGAGTAAAAAGTAAATAAAAAGTTTGAAAAATCTAAAAATCTCCAAGATATTGATTTGTGATTATGTATCAATTTTAAACAGTAAATAACAATCTTAATCAAACAATCAAAGACAAATCGACACAACAATTTGATTTGGAAAAATCACAATTGGAGTGCCTCCAATTGTGATAAAAAAAACTATGAGCCAAAGCCACAAAACAATCCATTAAGAAGACAAAAAAAATTACACAAGTGTACTCTCAATTACCTAGCAAATCCACGCCCAAATTGAACCGACCCCAATGTGCCTCTTCCACCACCGTCTTCACCTCAGAATTATCTTGCCCAATATTGAATCCACAACGATGATGTCGAATCCATGACGATAAGCCATTCCGAAATCCACCAAGGTTTTAGGCCCAAATTCTACGGAATCCACCAAAAAACAACTCTCTCTTTTGTGAATAAATGAAAACAAACAAACCCTTGAAGATGTTGATATGAAATTTGCGGATCCATTGATCACTCTTAAATCATCAAGGAAACACTCAGAAAGTACCCTCAAATATAAAACACTTTGTATCTTGTTCCTCTCTGAAAATCTGTACAGCTCAAACCCTAGAAACAGCAAATAGCGCACTTTATAGAAACCATGATCGCGCAGACCGCTCGAGCGGTCTGACAAAAGGCGGTGTGAAACATATAGGAGACTGCTCGAGCACTAAAACTTTCTTTCTAGAAATTTAGGCCCTCTGCAAAAATACTGGATGATCCTTTTCTTCACTCGAGTGCACAAATGACCGCTCGAGTTGTCAAACAGCTTGATCCCCAACATAGTCAACGAAGTGGCAAGCATGAAAGAATTAAGATCACAAACTCTTCTGCAAGGCACAATTCGGGTTGTATTCATATCTAAACACTCATAACCTCACTAAAATAAAAATCGAATAAGATTACAACTGAAAAGAGTTTTGTCAAACAGGATTGTCAATTACAAAAACTTAACAAAGTTAAATTGAGAGTAAAAACGTAACTTTTGTGATGAGCCTGGACCTCCCAAATTTTGTATCTTCCTTGTGGATTTAAAGTGTTTTTCATTATATCTAGCCTTATGTAATATTTTTCGGTGCGTACACAATACATTTGCACTTAGTTCTTTCACTTTAAATTGTAACAAGCAAATTCTTAAACTTTAAGTTAAGGTTCAATGTTACTCTTCCATCCACTGACATTAATAAAATTGACAAAAAATTTGACATATGAGTGACACATGATATTTTTCTTGTCAAACGTCTACACTTTCACCAAAAACTTATTTTGAACATTTCACTTTTAATTGTGTCCTATTGTTACATGTAAGTTAATTATAGTATGTCTCATTAATATCAATGGATGGAAAAATATATAGAAACTTAATGAGGTTGAATGTCATAAAAAAAAAATGCATGAAAAACGTAATTTGTAATTTCAATTCATTCCCCATACAATATAAAAAATTGAATTTAAATTACACATATAAAAAAATTATATAAAAATTCTAGATGCATAATTTTATTGTCATTGAAAATTTCAAGCCAAAATTAAAGAAGATTTGCTTAAAACTCCTAGTGAATATTTGAGAAAACTTTCTACGCAAACTTTTATGAAGTTATAGTGACAAATCTAAGCATGTGGGGTAGATTTTTTAAATACTGAAAGACACATGTCACAAAAATTTTAATTTTTGATTCTTCCAATTAAATTTCAAAATTTTTATAACTCTAAAAGTTATGCATTTCTTTGTCTACATAATTTAATTTCGTTTACAAAAATCCCTCTAAAGACTTTTCAACATTCCATTTTTTTTCCATATAAAAGACTTTTTACGGTCACAAAATATTCTTATTTCGCCCAATCAAAAAAATATACTAATAATAATAATAATAGTGTTGTTTGATACAACTGATTATAAATTAAAAGCTGATAATTTAAAAATAGAAGTCAAAAGCATCCCGTCACCTAGTTTTTAGAAATCTACTTTTTTTAACTTATTTAAGTTATTTCTACCTAATAAAAAAAGTAGAAATTGAACCAAACATAAGCAGAAGTTGTACCAACAATATGTGCCCACAAAAATTATAAACAACTCAGATAGGCCGCACCAAATAGGCAAAAAAGAAATTTACGCAAAGCATCTTCAGCCAAAAAACACACACACACACACACTCAACAAAAACAACAACAACAATAATAACAACAAAAAATAAAACATTTACCAAACCTTATCAATTTATAACCATTCAAAGCATATAGTCCAGTTTAATAAAAGTGTAATAAGAGGATTACTAAAGACTTACGTAAGCATTATAGTAAACTTCTAAATTAATTTTACTGAAAAAACAAACTTATAACAAAAACATAAGGGCAAATTATATTGATAGTCCTTGTATTTTGATCCTTACATCATTTTAGTCTCCGTAATTTCAATCGATTAGATTTTGATCATGAATTTATGATTTTGTATCAATTTAGTCCATACAAGTGTTAGCATTTTTTAATAAAAAATAAACATATAAGTGGCATGTGTCATGATTTAAAGGAAAAAATTATAAATTTACTCAACTCAGTGAGTTAACTTCAATCAATTCGGTGACAATATTTTGTCAAAAGTACTAACGGTATTATCAATTTGACCAAATTAATATAAAATCTAAAATTGAGCCAATTAAAATATAAGGACTAAAATGACTCAATTGACAAAATATAAAAACTACTTGTGTAATTTGTCCAAAACATAATTTTATGGTTATCTAATCAGGATTATTAAAGATTTACCTAAAGCTTATAGACAATATTATGAAATTTATTAATAAAATCAAGCTAGTGACATTGAGGAAAGACTTGCACGATATATTTTCTATTACTCAAAGATTATGACAAAAATTCTAATTTGTGAAGCTTCCAATTAAATTCCAATATATTTCCACTAATTTGTGGAGTGAAAGCTAGGTCAATACAAACAATATTCGAGGACCAAATCATGTGAAGAAATTTCAAAGGACCAAGCGTTAGTTCAAAATTATAAGATTAATACAGTGACAAGAGCTTTCAATTTTTCTTTGGATTTCTTTTCAATTATTAATTTACAGTCGGTTTGAATTTTCTTAGATTAGTCATCTAACTTGATAGAACAATTTGGGTTTGGGGGGCCCGTTTTGGAATCGATCCTAAGAATTCAAACCACTCACGTTTTAAGTTTGTTGAACAGAAAATTCATATAAAATATAAAGGTGATCACAGATCAATAGTTATATGTTTGAATAACATTTATATTACAAAAAAATAGATGTTATTCTCGAATATATATTTATCCTCCATTTTTTTTTAAAACACCGATATCCAATGATCTTGATTTTTTACATTAATATTCTATTCAACTAGTTCTAAAAAAGTGAACAGTTTAGATTACTGAGGTTAACTCCAAAACGAGCTTACTAAGCCCAATTACTCTCTCAAGTTGAATGGCCAACTTGAGAAAATCTAACCCCGTTAATTTATTTATTATATTGATTGAGAAAGGAGGGTTTGCACCAATGAAACATCTTATAAGAAACTTCCTTCTTCAATTCTCTCGTTACTCATCTGTCCATCCCTTTCTTCAATAATGATGTACAATATTTTAAAAGGTTTTCACAAAGAATAACGTTATATATATATATATAATTCATAATTGCAAAAATATTTTTGTAGAAAGAACTCATACGAAATGATGTCATTTTGTAGTCCTTTTGTTTCAAGCAAAAACACCTAATGGTAGTTTATAATTGCAAAAATATCATATTATATTATTTTTTAGCTTTATTTATAAAATTAAGTTTTTGAATCATTTTTGTTTTTAATAATATAGTTCAAGCTTATATAGTTTATTATTTTTTGTCTGAAGAAGGCCTGATCCGTCAAAAAAATATAATCCAAAAAATCATTTTGCGAATGTGTTATTATGGGTAATAATATTAAATTGATTAATTTTAGAAAATCAAAAAATCCTATGAAAAATAAATGGAAAATGAGAAATCACTCATGATGAGTAAGAACGATTTACTAGGACTTGAAATATCTAAAACCCTTAATAGGATATTAAACTATTAATTATTTTTCATGCATTAGATTATTTCTTCATTTCACAATTTTTCAAAAAAAAAAAAAAATTTATAAACCTTTTCTTACTAATCCTATCTTTCATCGTTCAAAACAAACGAGGCATTATATATGTTAATCGAACAGGGCCTGAGTTAGTCATTTCACTCTCTGATATTAATATACTGATATAATTATAAAAAAAAAAGAAAAAAAAATGTGAGGATATAAATAGGACAATCTAATAATTCTACGTCCAAAGTACCGGTTTCGGATCATCTATACCCATTTCCTGTACCCATCTTCTGTCATATTTATGATTTGAAGACTGACGACGTGGCAGGCTGAGATGAATAGGACAGAAGATGGGTACAGAAAAATAGGTACAGGAGATCCAAAGCCTATAATATTGAAGAATCAACACCAATTTTTTTATTTAGTCAAGCTTGCTATTGACATAGAGTACCAAATAAGAACAACATTGTGGGTCTTTTATTCAGGCACTGTTTGGAAAATGGCCAAATCATTTATAATAAGAAAAAATCTTTTTAAATCATATTTGATTATGAATTTAAATAGTGATTTGAAAATGTGAGAAAGTGAATAAAAAATTTAGCTTATATTTTATTTATATTTCTCTTATATTTGCCTTTCTTTTTTCAAATTCCCTTACCAATTCATGATTCAAACACAATTTTATTCATAATACAATGATGATTACATTTATTTACTAAAAATTATATATCACCTTCAATGTTAGCATAATATTATTAGTAATAAAAATGAGCAAGTGTTGGGACTCATTACTTCAATAATACGATACTGAATACTAATTACATTTATTTACTAAAAGTAATTTATCATCTTATATATTATCTTTATATTCGAGGACCAAATCATCCACTAAATATGAGATGAAATTTCAAAGAACCAAGCGTCAGTTGAAAATTATAAGATTAATATAGTGACAAGAGCTTTCAGTTTTTCTTTCGGTTGCTTTTCAATTATTAATTTACAATTTGAATTTCCTCAAGTTAGTCATTTAACTTAATAGAATAATTCGGGTTTGGTGCGTCCGTTTTGGGATTGATCTTGATAAAATATTCAAATTGCTCACTTTTTAAGATTCGTTGAATATAAAATTCATTAGGTGATCGCACATCAATAGCTATATGTTTGAATAATATTTATATTACAAAAAGATAGATGGTTATTCTTGAAATTATATTTGTTGTCTATTTTTGTAAGACAAATGTGATTCAAATATATAACTATCGATGTTCGATGATTTTGATTTTTTACATGAATAATCGACTTAACATGTAACACCCTGAAAATTGGGCAGGGTATATCTATTTATGTAAAAACCCACCTGATAGACGAACACATATATATAGCTAGCTATTCCATACATCCATTTCCATTAAATCTCAAATGCCAAATACATGTTATTCACATCTCAATGCCCCAGTTCCAATCCCAAGCATGCATTTTACAACAAGTATGAAATGGAAGCCAAACAGATAATAAGTGCCCTACAGGCTTACAAATTTATCCAAGAATATTCTTGATTACACAAAATGGAGTTTCAACTCAACGCAAATACAACCTTGGGCTTACATTCAACAAATAACAATAAAACAAAAATGAAGCCTCAACTCCGAGTCCTCCCAAGTCAATGCCTTGGCGGAAGCATAGCACCTATACCTAAAATAGTTTCCCTTATAGGGTAAACCATAACCCAGTAGAGATATACTACACAACATATGAACCATGACAAGACTAAAGAGGAGTATGCTCATGCCATGCTTATGATAAAACAGTTTATCTCTCTTTTTATAAAGCATGCAATGCTGAGATGCAATAACAGATATAAAGCCAATTCCATTTTAAACCATATTTGTTACATAAATACAGGCTCAGTGAATCTCTAGGTGAGTTTCTGCAAGTAGACCCTAATGCACTACCACTGTCATTTTTACCAGTAAACTGGAAAGCTCGACACTTAACCGCGCAGTTCCACACCCCCTACCCAGATTCACCAAGTATTTATCTTTTCGCAAACAGATACATTTCCAAACATTTTTCAAAAACAAATACATTTCCAATGAAATGAATGTAATGCAATATCCAATGCAACAAATGAGGAATGTGGTTCAATTTACCTAAGTCTCATGCATTTCTACAACAATCATGGCTATCCTCCACCGATAACCCAAAACAGATATTTCTAAACAGATATTTAAATAATTAAATTTCAAAAATGTTGATAAATACAATCTATTCCACATCTCATCAAATACGAACAACTACACTAGTTTTCATATCACAATCACGTCCCTTAATCTCTTAAGGTCCATTTTTAACCGTGTCGGTTTTATTCCAACAAATACATTAAGCAAAATAATACCGTTAATACCCAAGAAAACATCATTTTCTTTCCAAACTCATTCCTCAAGCATTATTCAACTATGACATCCTATTTTGATCAAAAGCCCCAAAAGTTAAACATAATTCTTTTATTTTCTTTAAAACTGCTCTTTTGGTCGCAAACCGGTAAAAATTTCAAAACCGATCGAGTCAAAGTCCGTTTTTGTACAAATTTAAAACATAACTCTTTCATAACCTTACAAACATATTCCAAGTTTACACTTTCGCAATTTGGGCATCAACTCTTCATTTTTCTCACAATTTCTCTTTTAGGTAATTAAATCACAAATTTTTCAAAAATTCTAATTACATTATATATAACTCTAAGCTCAGTATAATCAAGTAAAAGTGCATAAAGAAGTGTAGGAAAAATCCCTACCTCGAGCCAAGAAGCTTTCAAATTTTTCGGCAACAGAAATTAAATTTTTTTGGAGCCAAACGACACCTTTTCCGCCCTCTACGTTTTGATCCAAAGCACTAGGGGTCAAAAATGACTTACACTAGATCAAACCCATGAAAAACCAACATTGGAACCCTTTCTCTTTTCTTTCTCAGGGTAAGAACTCCAAGAACTCTCAAAAGTTGAATAAAAAATCCTTTTGGTTACTTTTATAGATATTTTCTAAACAAAGATCTAACTATATATACACCTATATATATATATATGTATATAAATTTAAAAATACATTTCAACATCTTTAATGACAAAAGTGAATATAATATTTTCTCACCACAACATATATTTCGTTTAATGGTACACACCATAAATATTCACAACTCTTTTATGTTAATTAAATAATAATAATAAAACCATAACAATATTACATGGTTATTAACGGGTCACAATTCAATCAATTGGATCCAAATGAATGGAGTTTAATAATTTAAAATAAATTCCCAACTGAGATTAAAGTATAAATTCAATTTGATTCAACTCGTTACATAACAAATCTTAAAAAGTAACAGTTTAGATTAACGAGGTTGACCCCAAAACGAACTTATTAAGCCCAATTATTCTCTCAAGTTGAATGGCTAACTTGAGAAAATCCAACCCCATTAATTTATTTATTATATTGATTGAGAGGAGAGGGTTTGCACCAATGAACATCTTGTAAGAAACTTCCTTCTTCAATTCTCCCAGTACACATCTGTCCATCCCTTTCCTCAATAATGATGTACAAAATTTTGAAAGATTTTCACAAAGAATAATGTTATATATATATATATATATATATAATTTTATTGAAAAAATTCATACGAAATGATATGTCATTTTTTAGCCCTGTGTTTCAAGCGAAAACACTTGATGGTAGTTATAATTGCACAAAATATCATATTATATTATTTTTTAGTTTTATTAATAAAAATTATGTTTTTGAATCATTTTTTGTTTTTAATAATGTAGTTAAAGCTTATATGCTTTATTATTTTTTGTTTGAAGAAGGCCCAATCTGTTAAGAAATCAAATTCAAAATATCATTTTGTGAATGTGTTATTGTACGTAACAATATTAAATCTATTAATTTTAGAAAATCAAAAAACCATATGAAAATTAAATGGAAAATGAGGAATCACTGATGATGAGTAAGAATGATTTACTAGCACTTGAAATATCTAAAACCCTTAATAGTAAATTAAATTATTAATTATTTTATATACATTAGATTATTTCTTCATTTCACAATTTTTCAAAATAAAAATAATTTTATAAGCCTTTTCTTACTACTAATCTAATCTTACCTTTGATCGTTAAAAACAAACAAGACATTATATATGTTAATCAAACAGGGCCTTAGTTAGTCATTTCACTCTCTGATGTTAGTAGTGTGTGTATACTAATATAATTATAAAAAAAAACAAAAACAAAAAAACAAAAAAAAAAAACAAAAGAAAAAGAAAAATGTGGGGAGATAAATAGGGCAATCTAATAATTCCAAGTCTATAGTACCGGCTTCAGATCTCCTATATCCATTTTCTGTACACATCTTTTGTCCCATTCATGATTTTAAGATTGACGATGTGGCAGCCTAAGATGAACGAGACAGAAGAATGGGTACAGGAGATCCGAAGCCATAATACTGAAGAATCAACACAATATTTTTTTATGTAGTCAAGCTAGCTATTGACATAAAGCACCAAATAAGAACATTATTGTGGGTCCTTTATTTAGGCACAGTTTGAAAAATGGCCAAATCATTTATAAAAAATAAAATAAAAAATCTTTTTAAATCACATTTGATTACGAATTTAAATTGTGATTTAAAAAGAAAATGAAAATGTGGGAAAATGGATAAAAAATTTAGCTTATATTTTATTTATATTTCTCTTATAACCTTTCTTTTTTCAAATTCCTTTACCAATTCATGATTCAAATACAATTTTATTCATAATATAATGATGATTACATTTATTTACTAAAAATTATATATCACCTCAAATGTTAGCATTATATTATTAGTAATAAAAATGAGCCAATGTTGGGACTCATTACTTTTAATAATGCTTTGTTGAATACTAATTACATTTATTTACTAAAAGTAATTTATCATCTTATATAATATCTTTATATTAGTAATAAAATTGACCGAGTGATGGAATCCATTAAATTAATTCAATAATAATATGTGAGACTATCATTCTCAAAAAAATAAAAATAAAAAAAATAAAAAAAAATAATAATAATAATATGTGAGACTATACCATTACAATTTTCGGTTTATATTTTTTGATTATTGAATTATTTATTAAGTTATAAATAGGAGAGTGCATGTAGAAGAAGGATCATATCCAATTCCCTCTCTACCACCCCACCCAATACTGGTGTAAGAATGGGTTTCTTACTATCCAATTATCAACTCACAATATGTATCCTCCTGTATTCCCTAATTTTCTGCTTCTCTTCTTCTGCACATCTTTGCCATAATGACGAGAGCACTGCTTTGCTCCAATTTAAGCAACTCTTTTCCTTCAATTGCTCTGCTTGCGAATGCTTCAAGAATCTTTATGGTGCATATAATCCTGATAATTGGAAAGAGGGTACAGATTGTTGTGCATGGGATGGGGTCACATGTGATAACACCACTGCTCGTGTCATTGGCCTCGACCTCCGTTGTAACTGCCTATATGGTACCATCCATCCAAACAGCAGCCTCTTCAATCTTGTTCACCTTCAACACCTCGACCTTTCTCGGAACAACTTCAATCACTCTCAAATTTTACCTTCATTTGGCCGTCTCACAAATTTGACCCATCTTGACCTGTCTTACTCCTATTTTTCTGGCCCAATACAAGGTAACAGAGAACTCACAGGTAAACTTGCAAGTTTTATTAATGGAACTCTCCGGCACCTTAGGCACCTTAAGTCGTTGGGTCTCTCTGAAATAGATTTCACCGGAGAGCTACCAAGTTCCATCGGCCAACTTGAGTACTTGGAGGACCTATCCCTCGGTGACTGCAATCTCTTCGGTACGATTCCGAGATCGCTTACAAACCTCACTCGATTAATTTGGCTTGATCTTTCATACAACAATTTTGAAGGCCCAATTCCTCAACTTTTTTCCAACTTCTCGCAACTTCAACTTATAGATTTCTCAAACAATCAACTAACAGGTCCCATTCCATCATCAATAACTGGCCTTCCAAATCTATGGTATCTAAATTTAGGCAGTAACTCAATCAATGGGACAATACCTCCTTCCTTGTTTCATCTTGTGAACCTTACCTTTCTTGATCTTTCGTCAAATAATTTAAGCCACAGTGTTGAGCTGGACACGTTTGCAAAGCTTGAATATTTGTATTCTTTGGATCTTTCAAACAGTGGTCTATCATTGACCACCACCAACTCCACTCCCTCTGTAACAACCCTCACTTTGAATCAGTCTTGCTTGCATGTATTTTGTATGATCTTGAATTGTCAAGTTTGTAATCTTGATACTTGCCTTGTTTTGCTTTGTTTTATTGTAAGTTGCTGGAATTCGTGTTTTGTTTGGAGCGTAGCCGAGGTCACCAAAGATAGTCTGCCTTTGAGCCTTTGAGCGCTTTTGGAACCTTAGCCGACCTCCATCTTCACCCGGCATGTTTGCCGAGATGTTACCTTTTGGGCCGGTGTGTATCGCCGAGGCTGTGATGTTTTGTGCTTGTAATCTTTGTTCTTGGGTGTATGGCCTAGGCCGAGATGTGGTACACCTGTGCCAAGGTGTGGCACGCCTTAGTCAAGTGTCGCCCTCCCTAACCTTTGTCTTTGTTGACTGTTGCAAGTCTTGTCTTTGGCCGAGGTCATTTCTAGCTCAAGGCTTAGCCGCCAAGCGTGTTGTGTACGCTTTGTCGAGACTTGTCTTGTCTAGCGATCACCTTTCTAATCGCACCAATCCGGTGATGCCACGTGTCCCAGCCGAGGCTATGACCGCCGACAGGCCTATAATGCATCATTGTGTATCTTTTGATTATGATTTGGTCTCAAATCTTTGTCTTGTTTAGAGAGAGAAGCTCTAGAACTTAGAGTTAGAATTTTAGTGTGGGAGTTGAGCTCCGAGCTTGATCGTGGAAGATCGAACCGTTGGATTTCAGTTTTGAGGTTAGATTCTTGTTCTACATCGATTGTTCCTGAGAGGGTAATTTATATTCATAAATTGGGCCGAGCTAAGTGTTGGGCCGATCTGGGTTCAAGATTGGGAGATACCCACTAAGAAAGGGGAAGTATGTGTAATTCGGTCGCCAAACGAGTACTTCGGTTGCGGCAAGTGCCGAGATAGTCCGGTTGAAGTTGGTAGACCGGTCGTAGAGACATGTCGGTTCTTGCATGCTAGGCCGGTCGTATTCTGACACCGGTTCGGACTCGGTAGTCCGGTTGGGTCGCACCCTAGTCCGGTTAAGTTCTCTTATGGTTAGCTCGGTTGTGCATGAGAAACCGAGGTAAGAGGAGTAAAAGCGAAGTCCGGACTATAGGTTACTTCGGTTGTAATGGAGTTCGCCGTAGTAAAGCCATCTCACTTGGTTTATGCAAAGGAGGGGGTGTTGGAAGATTCCGTATGAGTAATCCTAGAAGGACTTTTCGCAGGAGGAGTAAGAGTCCCGGAGGACTCTTCGCATGGAGAAGTTAGAGTCCTACCAGATCGTACACGCCAGAACCTATATAAGCTCACCAATATCACCTTTGGAGAGGTAACACAATTTTGCTTCCCTAATACACACGTAGCTTTTGCCTTCTTGTCTTGCTTATCGACTTAGGCATCGGAGAGGTTTCCGCACACCCCCGCCGCCAACTCACGCTTGTGCTTTCAGTGGTGGAACGACGACGTCGAGGAACGCAGACTTGATCAACAGGATTATACGAGAAGGTGTATTTCTTTCCGTACAATTGGCGCCGTCAGGAAGAACAGACAAGAACGACCTCTTGATCAAGCTTTCTCTTAAACATCAATGGCGAACAATGAAGAACTACCTCAGTCCGCTGTTGACGGACTGACTCCAGAAGGGGGTGCAAGGCGCGAAGGCCTTCCTTTGGTCCCTCCCATGGCGAGCCCGAACCACAAAGGCGTAATTCCAGAGGGATGCGAGGGGAAGGAGGAATAGCACCCTCATCCTTCTCGCCGCAAAGCCCGTAAAGACAAAGGCGCAGAGTTGATCCTCAAATCGAAGATCGCGTCGAGAACAAGACGAACCGATCCGCAAGATGGCGGCGGACATGGAGTCTCTGAAGCGCCAGATGAAAGGAAAAGAAGTGGCGACAGGAGTGGGGCGCAACAACAAGACGCCCCCTCGCCACTCCGAGGGTCGTGGTAGGAATTCTACACCCTCTCAACCAGAGGACAGAAGCCTCAGGACAGGCGACACGCCAACCGTATCTTCCAGACTCGCTACCTGTGTCCGAGAGGACGGCTCGAAGGTCATACACGGAGGGAAGTACTTATTGGCCCTCACATACGCATCATACGAGATCCAGACAGACGGAATTACCTAGGTCGTCCGACCTAAGGTCCATGTTGGAAGAAAAGGCGCGATGGAAGGAGGACGCCAGACGCGATCCCCACAGGTTCCCGCTTTGCGCCGATTGATTCTCGGACGCATGGAAGCGCCGAGGTTGGAATGCCAAGGCCGCACTTGGCATACGAACCAGCGGATAAGGCATTGGCGAGGCCGCAGACCTCACCATTCGCCCCAGAGATTGAGAACGCCTTCCGCCAAAGCTTCCTACAACCCAAATTCACGACGTATGAAGGAAAGACGGACCCTTACACCCACTTAAGCCACTTTCGCCAAAGTTATGGTCAGATAACGACGAATGAGGCGCCGATGTGCATCCTATTCCCTTCAAGCCTCGGCGACCTAGGCCTAACTTGGTTTGAGAAGCTTCCAGAGGGCAAGATAGCCTCGGGCGCACTGGCGTTGCTTGTAACACGGTTCGTAACAAACACAAAGACCCCTGGAGATCGATCGCCACTCTCCATCGACATGGGTGAGAAGGAGACATTAAGGTCCTATAACAATGATATTGGGAGACCTTCAACCAGATTGGGGATTGCCCAACCAATCGCCATCGCAAGAAGACAAGAGAGGCCTCCGGTCGGGAACAGGTCGAGGACTCTATCACCATGACTCGCCACTTACAATGGAGGCCCTGATGGAGAGAGTGCATCAAGACATCGAGGTAGAAGAGGATGGCGCTGCGTTAAGGCAAAACTGGTGCGATCGCTACACGGAGAAGAAGACCTCAAAGAAAGGTCAATACGGTAGGTCGCCGAAACCAAAATGCAGACAGGCGAGACGCGACAATGATGAAGACCAGACAAGAGATGGTTGAGAGTCCGAATCGCCATAACCACGGTGTTCAAGAAGCCGATCTATCAGATACTCGGTGAGATTCGAGACGAGCCTTTGTCAAGTGGCTCGCCAAGGTTGGCGAGGCCCGTAGGATTACGATGACAGATCCGGATGCACCTTCCACAAGGAAAAGGCACCGAATCGAAATCGCACGCACCGAGGCAACATTCGAAGAATTGGTGGCGAGCCACCTAGATAAATACATAGAAGGAGGGCGCCAGCCTCCCGTAACCACAACCTCCCCAACGGAATGCCAAACGACGCCCCGCCACAAGGCACCATCAACGTAATCCATGGAGTCTTTGAACCAGAGCGAGTATGTGAGCTCAGAGGTTCAATCAAAAAGGCAGAGCACATGAGAGAGGTGCTAAGTGCCCAACCGCCAAAAGGGGAGGATGGTTACGAATGTTATGTCTTTTTCTGACAAAGACTTGGACAGAATTTATTGCCCACACAATGATGCCTTGGTCGCCACTCTCCGGTCAAGGATTTTGACGTCAAGCGGATTTTGATTGACCAAGGAGCTCGTGCGAAATCATGTACTACTTAAACCTTCAAGCAACTCAAGTTGCAAGATAAAGACTTGGCCCCGCAGATCTCCCTCATTGGGTTCAACTCCATGCCGAGTGGCTACTTAGAAAATCATCCTCCCAAGAGCAGGAGTGTGACAAAGCAAGTGGAGTTCGTGTTAAAGGTTCCGGCCCACTTACAACATCATTTTGGGCGTAACGTGGTCAGACGCCATGCGCCGTGGCATCCTCTTACCACCAAGTGATGAGGTTCCCCAAATGACACCGAGTGATAGAAGAAGTATATGGGGACCAGATTATGTCCAAGCAAAGGCTTCAAGGTAACGAATGGTAGCCGCTACGCCAAAGGATATGTTCATTCGGTTGAAGAACCAGAGAGTAATGAACTATTCGCGGATGTTGGCAAAGAGGCGATCAAAAAGCAAAGGAGGACTTGGTGGAGGTCGAATAGACGAGAAGAACCCTGGATAAGTTCTTCTTGCTTGGCCTGCCGTTGTCCAAAGACAGAGAGAGTGGAGGTCTTGGAATTTCTAACTTCCAACATAGAAGTGTTCGCCTGGACTCCATACGACATGCCAGGCATTGACCCCAACTTTATTTGCCATCAACTCAATGTCCACCCTTCTGCTAGACCGGTCATCCAACGCACACGCAGATCGGCACTCCACCACGCCGAGATAGTGGCAGAAGAAGTGGGTAACTTGTTAGAAGCAGGGGCGATTAGAGAGGTGCACTACCCCAGGTGGATCTCTAATACAGTAGTAGTGCCAAAAAGAATGGGAAGTGGCGCTCAAGGCCGACTATAAAATGTCAACAAAGCATGCCCCAAGGATAGCTTCCCTTGCCAAGGATAGATCAATTGGTCGACCTAATACCGGTCACAAAGAAAGCTAAGCTTCCTCGACGCTGCATGAGGCTACCACCAGATCGCAATGCATGAGCTGCAGGAGGTCACATCCTTCACCACTCCAAGAGGACTATATCATATAGGGTCATGCCCTTTGGCCCGAAGAACGCAGGGCGACATTCCGAGAATGGTCACCAAGATGTTTGAACCATTGTTAGGCAAAACAATGGAGGCTTACATCGATGATATGGTGGTCAAGAGCAAGAGTGAGAGTGACCATCTCAAGGACCTAAGTGAGATGTTTGAGATCCCGAAAAGCATAAGTTACGCCTCAACGCGTCAAGTGTGCTTTCGGTAGGATCGCAAATTCTTAGGCTTCTTGGTAACCAATCGAGGTATAGAGGCAGATCCTTCTCGATCAAAGCAATTCAGAGTTAGAGAGACCTAACTCGGTGAAAGAAGCAAAGATCTCACCGCATGGCGGCAAAGATTTAACCGATTCATCACGGTCTTCAGACAGATTCGTCCATTCTTCCATCATTAAAAGCTAAGTTTGAGGGACGAAGAATGCGACAAAGCTCGAAAGTCCAAGGAGTACATGTCTTCTCCACCATTACTTGTTACCCCCATACCGGGAAGAACTCCTCTATTTGGCGCCTCCCAAAGACGCAGAAGTGCAAAGGTTGGTTCGAAAGCGTATGAATCCAACACCTACCTATCTTCTATGTCGAAGACATTGCTAGGAGCCAAGCAAGATACTTGCCTCGGAGAAGTTAGCACCGCCTTAATGATGGCATCCAGAAATTGGCGACTACTTTCACGCCCACACCATTGTCGCCCTCACGCCTTTTCCAATCGAAAGCTCGCTTGAGAGGGCCAACTTTTCTGGGCGAGTTTTGAAGTGGGCAGTGGAGTTGGGACAATATGACGTGAAGTTCCAACCCAGAACCGCAGTAAAAGCCCAATCTTTGGCAGACTTCGTCGCAGAGTTCACTCCTGGAAGCCACCAAGTTTGCCCAATTGACCTGACTGATACAACCACCCTAGGGATGGAGTTTGACGCCGGAATAGCGCAACCCCTAAAGTTACTCAACAATACCAAAGGCATCAGATAAAGAAGGCGAAGAAGAGGCCAACCTTACCACACCAAGTCAAAATTCACTAGCAACTAATGACTTGGGCCCAACAGAAGACAAGGGGCGATCATGATTATGGACTCAAGAAGACATTAGCAACCCGAAGACCCCAAGGCATCGACCCTCCACCTGTTGGAAGTTGTTCGTTGGGGAGATGTGGAAACTCTTTGTGGATGGCGCCTAATCGACATGGAGCAGACTTGGCATAGTCCTCATCTCTCGTGACGGCTTGGTAGTGGAGCAGCGATCAACCTTGGCTTCCCAAATACGAACAACGGCGGAGTACGGCGCTTGTAGGCTCAAGTCAAAGATACATGAAGGCCATCAATTAATGGTTTACAATGACTCGCAGCTTGGTGGTGAATCAAATTTCTCGCGATTATGAAGCAAAGGATGATAGAATGGCTAAGTACCAAGACTTAGTCAGACAGAGATCAAGAAGTTTGAAGTCGCCGAATTGAACAGATTAAGGTGGAGGAGAACAAAGAGAGCAGATTTAACTTGCGTGCTTCGCCAATGGCGATACCTCCATCCCTCATCCACTATTGATCGACTATCCGCCTGCACCAAGTATTGAAGACCCGTGTCAAGAGGTATGTTGTGCGGAGTTAGGTCATTCTTGGATGGATCCCATCATACTGTTCTCGAAAGACGGCACTCTACCGTAAGATAAGAAAGAAGCCAATGTAATCGAGCCAAGTCGCAACGATTTTGGCTCTCCATCCTTGGCATTATACAAGAAGTCGCTCAGACCTTATTTAAAATGTGTCCACCCCAGCAAGGTAGAAGCATTCTTGTTTGAAATACACGAAGGGGTTTGTGGCAGCCATCAAGGAGGAAGGTCATTGGCATACCGCGCTATTTCACAAGGATATTGGTGGCCCTACATGCAAGCGGATTCAGAGAAGTATGTCAAAAATGCGAAAAGTGTCGAAGTTTATGATCAAATTCACCAACCAAAGAAGAGAAGCCCTACCTCTCACAAGCCCATGGCCTCGCGCAATGTGGGGCTTGCACATAGTGGGACCACTCCCAAATTCCAGCAACAGAAGTTCTTTCTTGCAAGAACAGACTACTTCACAAAGTGGGTGGAAGCGAAGCCTTAGCCAATCAAGGAAAAAGATGTGAAGAAGTTTGTCCGCGTAACATCATTACTCATGGCATACCAAAAGCACCGATTTCGCATAACCAAGACTCGGTTTGATGGCGTAATTTTCAGGGCTTTTATGCGAAGATTACAAGATAGAATTCAACAGCTCCACACCGCATATCCCCAAGCAAATGGTCAAAGGAGGCGCTAAATAAAGTTGTCCTGGACGGATTAAAGAAAAGGTTGGAGAAAGCCAAAGGCAAGTGCGTAAGAGCTCCTCATGTCTTATGGGCTTATCGCACCACACCGCGACGGTCTCTGGGAAACACCATTCTCCTTAGCATATGGCATGGAAGCTATCCCTTAGAAGTCGGCCTTCCCACGATTCGAGTGAAAACTTTGATCCGCACTCTAAATGGCGAAGCAATAGCATTGAACTTGACCCGGTGGAAGAAAGACGAGAAAAGGCGCTGCACACATCGCTTCCTATCGCAAGAGTTGTCCGTAAAATACAACAAAACAAGACATCCAAGACAGCTCAAGATTGGCGATTGGGTACTTAAAGTGATGGGAAACACATTGGTCCCGTGAGATGGCAAGTTAGGGCCCAATTGGGAAGGTCCTTACAAAGTGGTCGGATTAGCGTGCAAAGGGCATACCACTTGGAAGATAAGGATGGCAAAGCAATTCCTAGGCCATGGAACACTGCCAATCTAAAGTTATTTTACTTTTAGCTTTTTTCTTTTTGGGGATGTGTAATTTTCTACTTTCTCAATAAAACAAGTCGATTCTTGTTCGTATATTTGTTTTCCTGAGAAAGTAGTTTTAGCAAGTTAGTAGCATTGTAAACATAGTCGGCCTAATAACCAATTATTAACCCTCCTAAGCCCGTGATCGTGATCCGTGCCGCAGGACATTTGGTCTGAATAACCAAACATTCTAAGTTGGTGGAAAAACCAACTTAGAGGTTGGTCGACTAAACCAACACTTAGCCAAAGTATGGGAATGGCTACATAGAGGTTGGTCGGATTAAACCAACACTTAGCCAAAGTATGGGAATGGCTACATAGAGGTTGGTCGATTAAACCAACACTTGGCCAAAGTATGGGAATGGCTACACGAGGTTGGTGGATTAAACCAACTCTCTGACTCTTCAAGTCAAGTGAGTTATACCGGTCAAGAGTGGTTGGGATTAAACCAACTCTTTGTACTCTTCACCGGTAAGTTATACCGTGAAGAGTGGTTGGTCGATTAAACCAACTCTTTGTACTCTTCAAATAAGTAAGTTATACCGGTGAAGAGTGGTTGGTCGATTAAACCAACTCTTTGTACTCTTCAAATTAAGTAAGTTATACCTATCAAGAGTGGTTATCGATTAAACCAACTCTTTGTACTCTTCACCAAGTAAGTTATACCGGTCAAGAGTGGTTGGTCGATTAAATCGACTCTTTGTACTCTTCACCAAGTAAGTTACACCTGAAGAGTGGTTATCGATCAAATCGACTCTTTGTACTCTTCACCAAGTAAGTTATACCTACCAAGAGTGGTTATCGATTAAACCAACTCTTGTACTCTTCACCAAGTAAGTTATACCGGTGAAGAGTGGTTGGCAAGTGAGGTATATGGTCAACCGAGATCACAGCTTGTAATCAAGTTCATGGAAAAGCAAACAACCAAGCAAGTTCATAACCGAGTGCAAGTTAAAAGATTTTTTCATTCAAATCAAAAGGAAGTGTAATTGTGGGACCATAGTCCGTTACATAGTTCCAAAACCAAGTACAAGAAAAAAAAAAAGCAAAAATTACAAAAATACAAGTCATCCTAGGAGTGCATCTAGTTCGCATCGAGCTCGCTTCAAGACCCGAGACCGGTTTAGAGGGAGCCCGTTTGGACCGTGGTATCCATGAGCGAGAGAGAGTTAGCTGGTGTCTCGTCGTCAAGTCCACGGTTGGCTCCAACCGAGCCGCTTGATTGTTTTGTTGATCGGTGGCGGCCGAGTCGAGATGGCTCCCCTCATCTTCATCATCATCGCCATCATCTTCATCATCCTCTTCGTCACCAGACGCCTTCAGAATGCCTTTTGAAGATCGTCCAGATATCGCTTAAGTGAAGTTTAATGAAGTACGGTGGAGCGTTAGGCATCGGTATCCGAGTGCAACCGAAGCTTCTCCACCGTGACTCCACCACCGCACTTAAAGAAGAGGTCTTGGTCACGCATTGAAGGTCAGACCTTCTTGAATCCTTCGCTTTGGCCCTTTTCACGGCCACTGCCGAAGAGTTCATTTTCTGCCTTTTTTATTTTGAAGTCAGCCATCTCCCACAAGTAGTGATCTTTCACCTCGGTGGCCTTTTGTTTGTCACTTTCACCGAGGTAACCAAATCAAGTAGACGGTCTACCTCGGCCTCCAGTTCGGCCGCCTTGTTCTTTGCTTGTGTTAGTTCGGTAGCTTTGGCCACTGCGTCCTTCATGGCCTGCCTCGCAGTCTTACGAAGCTCCATCACCTGCCGGTGTGCAAGCGTGGTTTTCTGAAGAGCCTGCACAGTATGGTAGATTTTTTAGTTAATTGACCGAAGTGGAAGTTAGACAAATTTTAGAGACAGAAAGGACAGTATTGCTTACCACGATCATGGACTTCGAAGCAGACCGGAGTGACTTTACTTCGGTGTTGAGCTTCTTGGCATGGTGCTCCATGTCTTTTGGAAGGCACACACCTCTGGCCAAATTGAAGGCCAGAAGGTGATCCTTGTCCGAGACAACGGAGTCGTCCTCGTTGATAGCCCGGTTGTTGAAGACTAGGGGAGGAGTCCACTGGGGAGTTTCAGACCGGCTTGATGACTCCTACCGGGGTTCTGCCAGTGACTGCTGGTGGGTTTGGTGGAAGTATGATCTCCTCCTCGTCAACAAGTTGTGGTCCGGTTTGTTCAGTCCGGGCACGCTTGTTTCGGCGGGAGGCAGAAGGCTGTTGCGATGGAAGAGCCACCACGGCCTGGGTTGAATGGCCGGCCTGTGGTACCTCGGTTGGGCTTGTTTCGGTGAGCATGGCCCTCATTCTGTTTTTCTTCGCCATCTCTTGTTCTGGGGTTAGTCGCACAAGGACGATTTCGGGCAAGGTTGGATCCGGTTCTGGTGGGTCTTCAAGGAGAAAATCTGTTACTCTTGCTTTTCGTCGACCGGAGTATCTCAGAGGTCGGCTCAAGTCAAGAAGTTTTGCCCAACTCCTTTCTTTCACCCGAGGCGCGAGTACGGTGGTGTTGGGATAGTTGTAGTTGGATAGGAGATGAGCTTTATCGCAGCAAAAAGAAGACAAGTGTTAGTCCCATGAGAGAAAGTAAAGTTCAAGGAAAGGCGAAATGAAAACCGGCACGATACCGGCTCCCTTTCTCCCCGCTTATTCTTCACCGATTCGGGCTTGAAGTCCTCAAAGTTCCCAGATACCCAGAAGAAGACGTCATCATTGACATCTTTATCCGGTATGCTTTATTATCTTTTCTACCTCCAAGACTCTCAAATAGTAACACCAACTTGGTTTTGGATCCTATTGAATATCGATGTAGTATCTCGCCGCACCTAGGTTCGCACCGGTTTGTTGGTTCAGAGCATCTATGCCCATTATTATTCGATATGTATTGGTGGATAACCGAGGGGCGTAGTCCAGTTTGTCTGAGGAATTCACAAATTAGTGGTCGGATCGAATCTGAGTCCGGTTTCTACTATAGATTGGAGTGTGAATGGGACAATCCTTCTTCGCCCCATGGGTCGACTCGGTTCGCTAGTTCTAGATTTACATCACCGAATGTTGTATCGTTTTCTAAGTCGGCTAGGCCGCCTGGGTTTCTACCAAATGTCCAGATTTCCCCATTTATTCTATAAGTTATGAAATAATTTATCTCGGTTGAAAAAGCGTGCTCAAGAGTCCCGTTGGACGACAGAGGAGTGCCCGACGCCTAAGTCCGCAAAGTGGAAAAAGAAGTGTCAAGCACGATCAAAGACCGTGCTACAAAAATAAAGCAAGAAAAGGTTGGTTTTACTTGCCTCTACAGGTGCTAAGCTATCTACATCGGCCAGAAAGGTTTGTGGTTATCTCGGTTTCACCTATGGTTTTCTTACCACGGTTAGGCCTCGAGGGCATCTTTCTCGAGTTCGGTTTAGAAACTCAAAGGATGGATTAGCCCCAGACTTAGCTCCTCGAGAGGCCTAGTTCGATCTGGGTCGAAATACCTATCTCAAATCGCTTTTTATTTCGCTAAGGTGAATCAAGTGGCAACTTATTGAAACCATCACTGTGGGTTGCAAGTGCTAGTTCGGTTTCACTTACTTCGACAGCAGTAACAAGATTCTAGTTCGGTTGTAGTGTGTGAAGAGATCGGAAAGGTGTCCTACAAGGTGAATTCAGAGTGTTCTTATGGAGTTCTTCAGAAATGCATGTGTAGTTGAAGAAAAACAAAATGTTTTGTAAAACACACAACGAAATAAACTATGAACTTACATGAAAGTAAGAAACAGACAAATGAAAGCAGATTCATGAACTTACCAAAAGGAAGAGGAGACGAGCTGAAGGAATGATGCAGATAGCAAACAAAGGCACGAGCTCAGGGGCAGGAAGAATGAGCAGAGCTCAGAGGAGAGTGAGAGAGGAGATGAACAGTGCAGAGTAGAATAGCATGGAAGGGTTGGTTTGGTGTAAAAGCTGTTTTAGGAGGAGGAACTGCTCAAATTTTTATGAAACACGAGGACGGGCGCGACAAATTGTGAGAGAGCCAATCAGGTTGCCACGTGTCCAGGAAGGACAATCGATTCTGGGTCAAGAGTGAAGAGACGATTGACCTGGACGCTTGAAGACGCCCCAAATTAGCTCTACCGGATAAGCTAAAGGTGTTTTACCTCGGCTGGATAGGCTAAGTATGTCTTAGCTCTACCGAAAGGCTTGGGGGTTTTTAGCTCTACCGAGAGGCTAAGCAGCTTGTTAGCTCGGTTGGAAAAGGTTCAAAGGTTTTAGCTCGGTTGGAGTAGCTAACGGATTTATTAGCTCTACCGAGATGTTAGAACTGTATCTCGGTTGTTACATGGGTAATCCCTATCATGCTTCGCAGATGGAATTAAGGGCAATTGAGAGGGTAATTTATATTCATAAATTGGGCCGAGCTAAGTGTTGGGCGATCTGGGTTCAAGATTGGGAGATACCCACTAAGAAAGGGAAGTATGTGTAATTCGGTCGCCAAACGAGTATTTCGTTGCAAGTGCCGAGATAGTCCGGTTGAAGTTGGTAGACCGATTAGAGAGACATGTCGGTTCTTGCATGCTAGGCCGGTCGATTCTCGACACCGGTTCGACTCTAGTCCGGTTGGGTCGCACCCTAGTCCGGTTAAGTTCTCTTATGGTTAGCTCGGTTGTGTATGAGAAACCGAGGTAAGAGGAGTAAAAGCAGTCCGGACTATAGGTTACTTCGTTGTAATGGAGTTCGGCCAGAGTAAAGCCATCTCACTTGGTTTATGCAAAGGAGGGGGTGTTGGAAGATTCCGAATGAGTAATCCTAGAAGGACTTTTCGAAGGAGGAGTAAGAGTCCCGGGAGGACTCTTCGCATGGAGAAGTTAGAGTCCTACCAGATCGTACACGCCAGAACCTATATAAGCTCACCAATATCACCTTTGGAGAGGTAACACAATTTTGCTTCCTGAATACACAGAGCTTTTGCCTTCTTGTCTTGCTTACTGACTTAGGCATCGGAGAGGTTTCCAAGACACCCCTCACCGCCACTCACGTTTGTGCTTTCAGGTGGTGGAACGACGACGTACTGAGGAACGCAGACTTGATCAACAGGATTATACGAGAAGGTGTATTTCTTTCCCGTACAGTTCCTATTGATCATCTAGATGCATTGCATGATTGGATCTGTTTTGCATGTCATGCATTGATTTGAACTTGGTTTTGAAAGAGAAAAATGTTGTTCTTGTGTTCTTAAAGGAGAACCTTGTTTTGATCCGAAAGTTTGGAACAAGAATCATGTTTTGTGTTTGTTCTTGCATAATTTTCTCGAATGAATACCTTAGTCCACGTTTTTGAACTCTTAGCATGAAAACCCCAGATTTCGTTTATGTGAGTTGGATTTCAGCATGCATGATCTTGTTCTTCGTGTCCTTTGAAAGGAAACTCAGGTTTTCCTAACTTTGCCTTGTCTTGCTTTTCGAGTCCACACCTCGGGGGAGGTGTAGGACCTCGGCTAGACCTCGATGGTACCAGGCACTTCCCTGTGATGGGAAATAATGTTTTGATTCCTTGCATGTATGTGAAGCTTGCTTTGAGAGTATGGTTTGCTATGTGATTGTAGGACTTTGATCTTTGCTTGAGCCTACACCTGAAGACCGAGGTGAGTGGTGCTTTTAATAAAGCTATGTTATAAAGCTTTTGATAAATCTTGCTTGTTTCGCTTTGGTAAAAGTAATTGCTAAGCATGAATGATTAGCCTATTTTGATGTTTTGTATATGAGCTTGTTTTGATGGTATTCTTGAAAGTCCCTCAGGCCGAGGACTCTAAACTTTAGCAAAGACTAGAGGAAAAGGTAAGTATGAACTTCGCCTTGATGATGTCCTTGTAATGGGTTGAGCGTTGTTTCGGATCTTTGGAAAGTCCCTTGTACCGAGGACTCTAAACTTTCGCAGACCATCTTGTTAAAAGGATACGGTCCTTTCTTTGGAAAGTCCCTTGTATCGAGGACTCTAAACTTTCGCAAGATTCTTGTTAAAGGATACGGTCCTTTCTTTGGAAAGTCCCTTGTACCGAGGACTCTAAACTTTCGCAAAGACTTCTTGTTAAGAGGATACGGTCCTATCTTGCTAAGATAAATGTTAAAGCGGCTACGGCCTAAGTAACACAAGTCCCTTGTGCTAGAGGACTTTAAACTTTTGTAGCACCACTTGGTGAAAAAGGGCTACGCCTAAGTCACAAACTTTGGTGAAAAAGGGCTCGGGCCTAAGTCATATAAGCTTGATATGTGTTGTCTTGAAGATTACCTCGCTACTACTTGCGCTTATCTCGCAAATGTTTTGACTTGTAAGACTTGTTGGATGAATACGGTTCATCACTTGATTCGATACAACTTGATTTGTTTTGTTTTGGAAGGAACCTCGGCTACTACTTGTTTAATCTTTGTATTGCTTTGTCTGGTAGGATTTGACAGATGAATACGGTTCATCTCTTGTTCGCATGCCTTGATATTCTTTGCTTGGCAGAACCTCGCTATTGTTTGAATGGTTTTGATATGCTTTGTTTTAAGGCATCTCTATTATTATTCATGCAAACCTTTATTTCTAGTACCATTCATCGAGTTTCCAAGCTCACCCTCTCTATATATATGTAGGTGATGAGCGTGACGGCGCGACGCCTAGAAGTATTTGTACAAATTTTGTTTTGGGATTTTGTTATGCCGACTTGACTTGCTTACATCGGTTGCTTTTGTGATTACCTCGGATATGTGTTACTTCGCATTCTTGAAAATCATGCTTCTTTGCTCAGAATCAGTATTTGTATATGTCGGCCGAGAAGCCTTTTGATCGATGTAACTTGTATTTGTTTTGTTATCCGCCGAGGTGCGCTTGTTATGTATGCAATTACATTTGATCTATGCAACTCTCAAGGACCATTTGTATTTAGTTTACTCGCTCGCATATGTGAGCCCCTATGATTACTCGATGTGTGTGAAATTTTGTGTCGCCTTTGGTAATTACATCACATCTCGCACCCAAATTTACTAGGGGCAAAGTTGGGGTCGTGACAGAGTGGTATCGAGCACAAGTTCCTCATAGTACGTTGATTCACACACTCGAGTCCTAAAGAGCATAGGATTCCATTTAGAAAGATGCTAGGGTTGCATCATATTGCTTGCTATTTGAACAAGGTGTGCATTGTCTTGACTTGCTTAATTGTTACTTGCTCATGAGTTATTTGTTTACTTGCTTTAAAGTCACACTTTGTATACTCATAGTATCATGAGGAGAGGTAGACCTCCACTTGCCCGAGATCGACCAAGACAGATTGGACAGAATGGAAAGATTAATGGAAGGATTGACCCGTGAGTTAAGGCAAATAAGACAAGAAGACGCTTAGTGCTACATCGACCCAGCCGAAAGGCATTTAATGGTCAAATGTAGTCCCTCCTCCACCTCCCCAACGCCACAGTTCCTCTACAACCAAATTTTATATGGAGATGGCACAATAGCTTTGATCGTGAGTTCAAGAAGATGAGACCACCAAGGTTTTCGGAGGTATTGAGCCAATGAAGGCCGAGGCATGGGTTTTGGAAATGGAGAAACTGTTTGAGATTTTCCCCAAAGACCGATGTTCGAAGGTGACTTTAAATGATTCACCCGACGCATTTATGCGGAGATGGTGGATGATGACCAGAGAAACTAACCCCGGTTTAACTCGGGCAAGGTTTTTGGAACTATTTTACAAAAGCATTTTCCTCGCTCGAATCGCAAGGCTACCGAATTTCGACCTTGACACAGGCAAAACAAAGAGCGAGAATATGATCGCGCTTTTACTGAAATGGTAAGGTTTGTACCTCACATGATCAACGATGAATACATGAAGGCTAGGAGGTTTGAAAGTGGGCTTCATGACCGATTCAAGACCCAAGTTAGCTCGCCGATATGCCGACCTATGCCGAAGTGCTGAACAAAGCCGTTTTGGCCGAAACCAACTTGAACAGGTACCAGAACTCGGGAGAGAATCAGCGGAAGAGACAGAACTAAGACAATCACCGAACCCAGTTGAACACCAATAAGAAGATGAACAAGGGCAGTGCTGGTTATCCAAAGCAGGAAGGTAATACTAAGCCGACATGTTCAGATTGTGGGAAGCAACATGTTGGGGTTTGTCGTCGGACATCCGAGCTTGCTATGAATGTGGAGAAATGGGTCATTTTGTGAGAGATTGTCCTAAGACAAAGGCTGAAACCAGCAAGAAGGGTGAGAATACCTCAGGTACGGTTCACAAGAATAATGCTGGGAAAGGACGGATGAGGCAGGCGTAGTATTTGCACTAGTGCCGGGGATACCTGTAATGCCGAGGCAAGAGTGTCGTATACTTTTAATTTGCTCCCTAAATGCTTATGTGTTAGTTGATTCGCTCTACGCACTCGCTTGTTTCTATTAAGTTTGCCGAGAAGATTAATAGGAAATTAGAATCTCTTGATTATGTGCTATCTGTGGTTCATCTCCGTCTGGGAGATCCATGATTGTTGCATCCATTTATAGAGCATGTGTTGTTGTCATTGAGCATGTTGAACTGCTAGTTGATTTAATGCCCTTGAATATAGATCAATTCGATGTTATATTGGGAATGGATTGGTTAGTAGCAAACCACGACTCATTGATTGTGTTTCAAGAGTGTCACATTGAAACCCCCAAACCTAGCCGGGTTATTTTTCAAGGTAAAGGAGTAATTCCCCACCTTACTTAATCTCATCCATGAAGGCCCGTAAGTTGATCCAAAAAGGTCAGAAGGGTTATTTGTGTAGTATATTGAAAGATCGTGATGGAAATGTTAGTTTAGCCGACATCCCAGCTTGTTAATGAGTTCGCCGACGCTCTTCCTAATGATTTACCCGCCACTTGGTCGATAGAGAAATAGGGTTTATCGTTGATGTTATATCGAACACAAAGATCTCCAAAACACCATATAGAATGGCCCCAAATTAACTTAGAGAATTGAAACTACAATTGCAAGAGTTGTTGGACAAGGGATTTATTAGGCCGAGCACATCACCATGGGGAGCACTGTGTTATTTGTTAAGAAGAAGGATGGCACACTTCGCCTTTGTATTGATTATAGAGAACTCAATAAGGTCACCATTAAGAATAAGTACCCACTACCTAGGATTGATGATTTACTTGATCGCCATAAGGAGCACGAGTCTTTTCCAAGGTTGACCTTAGGTCGGGCTACCATCACCTTAAGGTTAAGGCAGAGGATGTTGAGAAGACCGCCTTTTCGGACTAGATATGGCCACTACGAATTTTTAGTGATGCCTTTCGATTGACCAATGCCCCGCGCATTTATGGATTTAATGAACAGAGTCTTCAAGCCCCACTTAGATGAATTTGTGGTCGCCTTCATCGATGATATATTGATTTATTCCAAGAGTGAAGTTGAACATGAAAACCATCTGAGAATTTCTTTGCAAATATTGAGAGACCGGAAACTGTATGCTAAATTTAACAAGTGTGAGTTTTGGCTTTCTACTATTTCATTTCGGGTCATGTAATAAATGAAGAAGGTATTTCAGTTGATCCGAGCAAAATAGAAGTGGTAAATTGGCCGAGGCCACCAATGTGTCCGAGGTTCAAGTTTTCCGGGTTTGGCGGTGTTACTACAGAAGTTCGTGAAAGATTTCTCCAGATTGCAACTCCATTGACACAATTGACTAGGAAGGAGCACCGTATAAATGGATCAAGATCGAGTCACTTTTTCAGAACTAAAGACGAGGTTGGTTACAAGACCAAGATCTTGTACTTCCATCGTAATGAGGAGTTTCATGTTTACAGTGATGCGTCGCATAAGGGTTTGGGTTGTGTATTAATGCAAGGAGGTAAGGTTATAGCATATGCATCTCGTCAATTGAAGCCACATGAGAAGAACTATCCTACCCATGACTTGGAGCTAGCACCGTGGTATTTGCTTTGAAGATTTGGCGTCATTACTTGTATGGAGCTTCTTGTCGTTTTTACAGATCATCGAGCTTGAAGTATCTATTCACTCGTAGGAATTGAACTTGAGACAAAGAAGATGGCTCGAGTTGTTGAAGGACTACGATATGCGATTCAATATCACCTGTGGAAAGCCAACAACAGGGCCGACGCCCGAAAGCGTAAAATCGCTTGGAAATTTGGCATGCCTAACATTGATTTCGGCAGAACCAACCATTGTTGAAGAAGTAAAGGCAAGACAAATGGAGGATGAATTCTTCGAAAAAGTAGCCGATGAGATTGTTACCAAGCCGAGATCCGCACACCTTTGAAAACCAAGTGCTTAAGTTTGAAGGAAATTGTGTGTGGCCGATGTCCCGAGTCAAAAGGAAGATTTTGCCGAAGCCCATAATTCCAAGTTTGTTGCTCATCCAGAAATACCAAGATGTACCATGATGTGAAACAGATGTTTTGGTGGCGAACATGAAAAGAGAGATAGCCGAATTTGTGTCCCAAAGGTTTGCATTGCCGAAGTAAAAGGTAACATCGAGACCAAAGGACTTCTACAACCTTTGCCGATCCTCGAGTGGAAGTGGGAACACATCTCTATGGATTTTGTGACCGACCGCCGAGAACACGTAAAGGTATGGATTCGATTTGGGTTGTGGTAGATAGACTAACCAAGTCAAGACACTTTTTGCCCTTAAGACTACTTTCAACGCCGATCAACTTGCCCTACTTTATGTGAATGAGATTGTTAGACTTCATGGAGTGCCGATGTCAATAGTGTCTGACAGAGATCCTAAATTTGTTTCCAGATTTTGGCAGAGTCTCAGAGGGCCTTTGGAGCCGAACCGAGATTTAGTATGACTTTTCATCCCTGCATGATGGGCAAACAGAAAGAACGATTCAGACACTTGAAGATATGCTTAGACTCAGGTATTGGATTTCCAAGGAAATTGGGGAATGCATTTGCCATTAGTGGAATTCGCCACAACAACAGCTATCACGCGAGTATTGGTATGGCGCCGTATGAAGCTCTATATGGAAGAAAATGCAGACGCCGATATGTTGGACCGGTTGGAGATAAGGCTCGCTTGGTCCCGAACTCATTCAAGTAACAACAGAGAAGATTAAACTTATTCACAGAGAATTAAATCGCCAGAGCCGACAAAAGAGTTATGCCGACTGAGAAGAAATGAGCTAGAATTCAAGTTGGGGATCACGTATTCCTAAAGGTTTCACCAATGAAAGGGGTTTCAGATTTGGGAAGAGAGGTAAGTTAGCACCGTTATATTGGTCCATTTGAAGTCCTTGACAAGGTTAACTCCGCTGCCATGCACTTGCTTTGCCACCGAATTGAGCCAAGTCCATAACGTGTTTCATGTTTCAATGTTAAGGAAGTATATTCGATCCACGCATGTAATTAAGCATTCGAATCGGTTAATGAGAATTTGGGCTATGAAGAGAAGCCGACGCCTATTGTGATGCATAAGTTAAGCAATTGAGAAACAAGTCGATACCAATGGTAAAGGTGGAATGGAAAGAGCACTATGGCAAGGACGCCACATGGGAAATGGAAGAGGAAATGAGAATTCGACATCCGAGTTATTCTTGGACTAAGGTATTGTAAGTTTGGGGTCCAAACTTCCTTAAGGGGGTAGGATGTAACAACCCTCACTTTGAATCAGCCTTGCTTGCATGTATTTTGTATGATCTTGAATTGTCAAGTTTGTAATCTTGATACTTGCCTTGTTTTGCTTTTGTTTTATTGTAAGTTGTTGGAATTCGTGTTTTGTTTGGAGCGTAGTCGAGGTCACCAAAGATAGTCCGCCTTTGAGCCTTTGCTTTTGAGCGCTTTTGGAACCTTAGCCGACCTCCATCTTCACCCCGGCATGTTTGCCGAGATGTTACCTTTGGGTCAAGTGTGTATCGCCGAGGCCGTGATGTTTTGTGCTTGTAATCTTTGTTCTTGGGGTGTATGGCCTAGGCCGAGATGTGGTACACCTGTGCCAAGGTGTGGCACACCTTAGTCAAGTGTCGCCCTCCCTAACCTTTGTCTTTGTTGACCTGTTGTCAAGTCTTGTCTTTGGCCGAGGTCATTTCTAGCTCAAGCTTAGCCGCCAAGCGTGTTGTGTACGCTTTGTCGAGACTTGTCTTGTCTAGCTCACCTTCTAATCGCACTAATCCGGTGATGCCACGTGTCCGAGCCGAGGCTATGACCGCCGATGTGCCTATAATGCATCATTGTGTATCTTTTGATTATGATTTGGTCTCAAATCTTTGTCTTGTTTAGAGAGAGAAGCTCTAGAACTTAGAGTTAGAATTTTAGTGTGGGAGTTGAGCTCCGAGCTTGATCGTGGAAGATCGAACCGCTGATTTCAGCTTTTGAGGTTAGATTCTTGTTCTACATCGATTGTTCCTATTGATCATCTAGCTACATTGCATGATTGGATCTGTTTTGCATGTCATGCATTGATTTGAACTTGGTTTTGAAAGAGAAAAATGTTGTTCTTGTGTTCTTAAAGGAGAACCTTGTTTTGATCCAAAGTTTGGAACAAGAATCATGTTTTGTGTTTGTTCTTGCATAATTTTCTAATGAATACCTTAGTCCACGTTTTGAACTCTTAGCATGAAAACCCCAGATTTCGCTTATGTGAGTTGGATTTCAAAGATGCATGATCTTGTTCTTCGTGTCCTTTGAAAGGAAACTCAGTTTTCCTAACTTTGCCTTGTCTTGCTTTTCGAGTCCACACCTCGGCGGGGAGGTGTAGGACCTCGGCTAGACCTCGATGGTACCCAGTGCACTTCCCGTGATGGGAAATAATGTTTTGATTCCTTGCATGTATGTGAAGCCTGCTTTTGAGAGTATGGTTTGCTATGTGATTGTAGGACTTTGATCTTTGCTTGAGCCTACACCAAGACCGAGGTGAGTGGTGCTTTTAATAAAGCTATGTTATAAAGCTTTTGATAAATCTTGCTTGTTTCGCTTTGGTAAAAGTAATTGCTAAGCATGATTGGTTAGGCTATTTTGATGTTTTGTATATGAGGTTGTTTTGATGGTATTCTTGAAAGTCCGCTGTGGTGGAGGACTCTAAACTTTAGCAGCACTAGTGGAAAAGGTAAGTATGAACTTCGCCTTGATGATGTCCTTGTAATGGGTTGAGCGTTGTTTCAGATCTTTGGAAAGTCCCTTGTACCGAGGACTCTAAACTTTCGCAGTACCATCTTGTTAAAAAGGATACGGTCCTTTCTTTGGAAAGTCCCTTGTACTGGAGGACTCTAAACTTTCGCAATACTTCTTGTTAAAAGGATACGGTCCTTTCTTTGGAAAGTCCCTTGTACTGGAGGACTCTAAACTTTCGCAGTACTTCTTGTTAAGAGGATACGGTCCTATCTTGCTAAGATAAATGTTAAAGCGGGCTACGGGCCTAAGTAACACAAGTCCCTTGTGCTAGAGGACTTTAAACTTTTGTAGCACCACTTGGTGAAAAAGGGCTACGGGCCTAAGTCACAAACTTTGGTGAAAAAGGGCTACTGCCTAAGTCATATAAGCTTGATATGTGTTGTCTTGAAGATTACCTCGCTACTACTTGCGCTTATCTCGCAAATGTTTTGACTTGTAAGACTTGTTGGATGAATCCGGTTCATCACTTGATTCGATACAACTTGATTTGTTTTGTTTTGGAAGGAACCTCGGCTACTACTTGTTTAATCTTTGTATTGCTTTGTCTGGTAGGATTTGACAGATGAATACGGTTCATCTCTTGTTCGCATGCCTTGATATTCTTTGCTTGGCAGAACCTCGCTATTGTTTGAATGGTTTTGATATGCTTTGTTTTGGCAGACTCTGCTATTATTCATGCAAACCTTTATTTCTAGTACCATTCATCGAGTTTCCAAGCTCACCCTCTCTATATATATGTAGGTGATGAGCGTGACGGCGACGCCTAGAAGTATTTGTACAAATTTTGTTTTGGGATTTTGTTATGCCGACTTGACTTGCTTACATCGGTTGCTTTTGTGATTACCTCGGCATATGTGTTACTTGCGCATTCTTGAAAATCATGCTTCTTTGCTCGTGAATCACAGATTTGTATATGTCGGCCGAGAAGCCTTTTGATCAGATGTAACTTGTATTTGTTTTGTTATCCGCCGAGGTGCGCTCATATGTATGCAATTACATTTGATCTATGCACGCCTCTCAAGGACCATTTGTATTTAGTTTACTCGCTCGCATATGTGAGCCCCTATGATTACTCGATGTGTGTGAAATTTTGTAAGCCGCCTTTGGTAATTACGGTTCTTGGCCATCTCGACCCAAATTTTACTAGGGGCAAAGTTGGGGTCGTGACACCCTCCTCTTTCCGAAACATTAGGACATTACGATTGTCGTCTTGCAACATAAATAAAATTCCTGAATTTCTGAAAACCCGAATGGAATTGTTGGAGGTGCTAGACCTTTCGAACAACCACCTAAATGAAGAACTCAATCCACTCTGCAATCTTCATTCTCTTATGTATCTCGATCTATCCAATAACCAATTGGCCGGATTAATTCCTACCTATTTGGGGAACTGCAATGGAAATTTAACCTCATTAAATTTGCAAAGAAACAATTTCCATGGTAGCATCCCTCAAACATTTGGATATGCAAGCATGTTACAGGAACTTGACATTAGCCACAATGGATTGCAAGGGGTGCTTCCAAGATCATTGGCGAATTGCACAAACCTAGAAATTTTGAATCTGGGTCATAATTTCATAGAAGATGCTTTTCCATTTTGGTTGGAGAACCTGCCCCGATTGAAGGTTATTGTCTTGCGAGATAATAAATTCCATGGTCCCATAGGACAACCAAGGAAGAGATTAGCTTTCACCAATTTACATATCATTGACATGTCTCACAATGAATTTACAGGTACCTTGCCATCAAAATACTTTGAGAGCATGCATTCAATGATGATGGATGATGAAGACAAATCGGTCTTAAATTATATGGGCGGAGATCTTGGTGTTTATTATTCGGTAACCATAATGAATAAAGGACTAGAAATGAAACTCGAAAAGATCATCACTATCTTCAAAGCTATTGATTTCTCACACAACAAGTTTGATGGAAATATTCCAATATCCATTGGAAGACTTAAAGCCCTCTGTGTCCTAAATTTTTCAAGTAATGGCCTCACAGGTCTCATTCCAATGTCCTTGGAGGATCTAACTAACCTCGAGTCCTTGGATCTATCCCAAAACAAACTCTCTGGAGAGATTCCTCCGCAGCTGACTAAGTTGACATTCCTTGCATTTCTTAATTTCTCACAAAACAATCTAACGGGGCTTATACCACGAGGTAGGCAATTTGAAACATTTCTAAGCACTTCATATGAGGGAAATCAAGGCTTGTGCGGGTTTCCATTGTCAAATAATTGTGGGAATGTCCAAATAGCAGAATCACCAACTTTACCATCCTCATTTAGCCACAATTTTAAGTTCAAATTTGATGGCTTTGGTTGGGAAGCTGTGTTGATGGGATATGGGTGTGGAGTATTGCTTGGTTTGTTGATTGGAAGTTACATTATTCGAAGGAAAGAAGAATGGCTCGTAAGGATTTTTGGTGTAAAAATGCGTCAAAATGGGAAGAGATCAAAGAAAGTTCGGAAGAAGATAGCTCATACAAAGTCAATTATAAATTGTTCGTAGTAAATATATTGTGTATTCTAATAAATTGGAGAAAGTATTTGAAGGCTGCAATGCAAGGAAAAGCTATAGCGCAATTCCGTCACTGTGTCTTCTTTTGCCAATGCAAGTATTGTGGTTTGTAATCTCCAATGAACGACAACATGTGGAAGAAACGTGTAATTTTTCTGTTTCATAGAGATGCAAATCTTATCTTATATACTCTGACTCACTAATAATATATATTGTTATATATATATATATATATCTGTGTATGTGTGTGTATAATGCATAAGATCATAAATGGAAGTTAGTTTCTAATGCAAACAGGAAAAATTGCAACTTTACCTTTTTTTTGTCACAAGGCCACTCAAACTTCGTACAAAACAACTTAAGTCTTGTGTTACTTAACCATGAAATTGTTGTGGAACGCACTTGAAGTAAGGAGAAAATATATTATCAAAATGATTAGATTATGCCCTTCTTGTGATCTTTGAAGTAGCACACTTCTTGATGATTTCTTTTGTTGATCAATAATTGATTTGTTGTTTTTGTTTTGCATCTCTCTTCACTAATAGCCTTTTATGCTCCTTGGTTTCATCTGTAATTACTTATCAACTATGTTTTCAATTTGGCTTATAATATGCATATCTAAGTCGTATTCATTTTTTCTTTTCCCTTTCCTAAATGTTTACATTTTGAAACTTAGAAATTGTTAAGAAGGTAGTTAGTGTCATAAATTAATAGTTACCTAATCTTTTCCATTTTTTCTATCCTAGTGGACATGTTATCTTCCGCTTTAACATTATCAGCCACTGTGTACTTTCATTAATTGTGATGCCTTTTCGCCAAGTCACCAATTAACTTTTTTTTAGGCAAATTATATCATTGGTATATCTAGGATGAGCAAAGTTTCAGTTTGGTCCTCATAATTTCAATTTAGACTTTATATTATGTTACAATCTAATCCGTCTATCACATACCATTGAAATTTTATACGTAAAACTACCACGTGCAACACACATGAGATTTTTAGCAATTTCAACACAAGAAAAGAAATTGAATAAACTATACCAATGGTCTTTATTGTTTCTTTTGAATTCCACTTTAATTTCTTTAGTTGTACACGAGTTATTTTTCCATCCAAAAAATAAAAGGCACATGACAAGTGGACAATATTGCAACAAAAATGAAAGTATGAGATTCAAATGTTCAAATTAAGACTATGGGGATTAAAGTGAAAATTAATTCACTTAAACAACAGGGATTAATGGTGTAATTTACTTTCTTTCTTTGTCTTTCTAGTTGAATTTTTTGAAATTTTATCGAATAATACTCTATATATTTAACTCATTCAATTGGACTCTACCCTCACATAACACACCTTAACACATCCATGAGAGCACCAATTTACTCTCTAAATTAATAAGCACTTGACACACAAATTTAACATCTCTATTAGAGATGCTATAACAGAACTCTTGTGGAATACAGTAGGAGTAGACATGTTAGTTGTGTCTATTTCATATAGTCTATAGACCACAAATTTGACTCAGGCATCCCATAATAGGTACCAAGAGTTAAACAAGTTAACTTGTCCATCTTCCGACACAAATACAAATATGACACAATCCAATAATATGAGTATTAAACAAGTTAAGTTAGTATTAAACTTGTATAAAATGAAATTGATATAGATGTTTTATAAATAATTATTTACATATTTTAATGTTATTTCTACTAAATGGTACCATTACATTTTTGAATTACTTATGTAACTCCATCTAATTGATTAAAAAGTATGTAAAATAGGGATTTTAAAGCTTTTTTTTTCTTAATTGAAGATAATTTTTTGTCCTACTATTTTAATCTAATAAAAATATATAATAATAGGATTTAATTTTGTAATTAAGCACAAAAAAAAATGAATTGAAAGCAAATATTTTTATGAATAATTTCATCCAATAATTGGTCTTTACACTAAGTTTTTTAATTAATTAAGCTAAAAAAAAAAATTGATATGATATGTTAATATGACATGAACTGAACACATACAAAAAATGACTTGACTCAAAAATACGAATTAATAAACATGTTAGTGTTGAAATAATTCTTATACAAACCCAAAATGAAACCACACGAATACAACCTAACACGACATGACACCCACCGCTAGTTCATATAAAAAACTTGTCATTATAGGAAAAATCTATAATGTGCAACCCAAAAAAGTGTGCATGATTTGTACCCTCTCTAATTATGATGATGAGATGTGCACAAAATTATAGCACAATGTTCTCAAAATATGATGTGATCTCATTCTGTCATAACTCCAATGACCCAATGAGTTACTCGGTGAGTCATAACTCAAGTGTGACTCAATATATTTAAGTTATAATTTTAAGCACAATACATCGTAACTTCAAGCACATTGTTGCATCATGTGCACCTTCTAGGTGCCTAGCAGAGATTGATCCATAATTACATGTTCATACACTTGTTTTCAAGTTGTAAAAGTTAAAGATCTATGGAAAATCTAGGATTTGCACCAATTGGTCATATGAACAAATAAATCAAACCAAACCAAACTTTGGGATAAATTTGATCAATTGTATAAATCATTTTTAAGCATTCAATTTCACTTTATACAATTCTTTCCTTACTATTACATCTATTGCTGCGAAACTTCTAGTGCAAGTTGTAATTATGTGTGATGCAAGTGACAAGAGTGACAACCGCACACAAATTTACCCTGTACATCTTAGCATAAGTAACACTCATCAAACATGTTTCCCAACAATAAGGGGTAGAGGTGTGAGATTGCAATAGAGAGAAGCTAAGAGGTTCAAGCAGCTGAGATGGTTAGGGTTCATAGGAAAGGGTAGTTGTGATGGCGAGGGCTTAGGTGAAAAGGGAAAGAGTTGAGACTGATAGAAGCAACAAGGTGGCAATCAGCTGTAACAAAGGTAGAGATGACAGGAAATGATGGAACGGACTAGGGTTGCAAAGATGGGTAGGAGAAGGCTTTGGGGGTAACAAGGGAGGGCATGGCAATGGTGGCTAGCAGGAAGTGCCAAGCAACCAAAGTTGAAATGGAAGAAAACAGAGAGCAAAGAACAAAAAGGAAGGATAGTTTAGTCAATTCAAGGGATAAATTCCATGCTTCATATTTTTATTTTTATTTTTCTTTCTTCCCAACCCTATTGCAATCAAGATAAATTCCCCACTAAAATATACTTTGTTTTCCAAAGTCCCACTAAAATATAAAGGTAAAATGCCATTCATTATCATATGACCTATTAGGTAATCAATCTATCTATTAAGATATGCAAGTCAATCCCCAAAAATGTAATTACCCCTTAAAATTATTCACAGGGAGAATGGAAAACATGCTTAAAATTTACCAAAACTAGCTTCATAGATGAGATACCTTTCTAGGCCTTCCAGCTGTAGCATTATAGATTTGTGATAGAAACAAACATAACATATGCACCAACTTTAACTAAAACAGATAAACAAATGCAAACGGAGGTTGAAACTGCACGTGTGTTGCCCTTTTTGTGGGTGATCGAATAAGTGGGTTAAAACTGAAAATGAGAGTTAGAACACTTGACAATACTCTTTTTATGCAACCATCAAAAGTATTTTGGTAGGAAGAGGCATAGAAAGAGAAGGCACTATAACATGATTAGAAGATTTCAAAAGATTTGACACAATTGCTTAATGAAATAGTATGATGTATTAAAAGTAAACCTAAAACAAAGGAGAAGAAAAATTAAATGAGCACCATTCCTAGCCTCTACCTCATTGTACTGCTTCAAGTAACTAATTTCGTACTCTAACGTCGCAGCTACCATTTAAACAAACTAAATCGATCGCCACTTTCTACAAGATTCTCATCTGTGGAATCTGAGCCACTTCCAATTGTGTTATCTGTACTATCATCTGGAAGGAGTTGTATCCTGTCAGCATGCTTAATAATCCAATCAGTGAACTTTGCAGAGGATGCTAACTCAGCCACAGCATGTCGGGTAGATTCCTGGGTGAAATTCTCCCACTCTTTTTTTGAAAACTTCTTTCTGTTGGGTGTCCTATGGAATGTTGAATAGTAATCCTGTCGATTTCTTGTCACCCTCCCAGTGGTTGGAGATATCATACCGCAATGTACCAAAAACAAACTAATGAAGTATGAATTAAAGGTCAATACCAATGCTATATATAGTATAATTTACATGAGTACCATTGTACTTTATAGACATTTTTGGAAAGAGTGTGTGCATGAAACATCCTCAACAAGATTAATCCTCCCAACCAAAAACCTACTTTGTTCATTTCATTTTTATTATGATTACAATATCACGGTCAAAACCAAACCATGAAGAATGAACAGTAGATCATAGGAGCTCTGACACTGACACCATATCAGGCAACACAAGCCAATAAATGTCAAGAACATGAGATATTTCAAAAGAAACTAAATATTTACCGTGCCAAGTCAGGCATGAACCCCGCTTCTAATATACAAAAAAGAAAACTATTGTAAAGATAAGATATAAAGAAAGCAGAAACAGTTTTAAAGAAACACTTGCGTTAATCTTTAATTCCCAATTTGTGCAACTACTAATGCACAAATTTGGATAAATTTATTAAAAACGTAGACTTCTCCCCCATCAAAATATTTCTTGTTAGATATTGTCATGTCCTAGTATATCTACATCCAATTTTGCTAAAAATTTCACATCATACATCTCATTTAATGCTCCATGCTCCATAAAAACCATCATACAGACTTCATTAGGATAGAGAAACATAATTTTGTGGTTACTCATGCAACATACATTGAAAGGGACTGTCGAATTGCATGCCTACCACATCACCTGTCTGGACTGTAATCTCGGAAATGCAATTTAATCACAATCTCGGAAACCCAACTAAGCACCCTCTTTCACCACTTTCATACTCAACCAGACACTCGCCACCACCATACATTACGTAATAAACAAGCTACTTTGCTTTCTCGTCAAAAACCTCCACAACTGCTTACTTCCTTTGTACACATTTCTAGTGACGGCAATAACCACATACAAGGGGAAAGAAAGAAAATAAAGAGGGATAAAGGGAGACTGGGAAATCTCTTGAGAGAGGAAACTTGTTTCCCTATAAACTCATTTCAGGAACGAACACAGAACTCTCATGAAATTTTAAGGAAAACCTGTAGAAAACATCTCCAGAACAATCCAAGAATTCAAGTAGAATTTACATATGAAAGGAAAAAATCCAACTCAATTTGAATAAGATTGCGAGAGACTCTTTCAAAAAAATGTTCTTAAAACTCCCTAGAAATGCACTTCTCATAATTTTTACCATCTTTGTATACTTGCAAATACTATTTTTCAACAATAATATATGACTGCTCTAATAAGTTTCCATAGATATTGAGTAGTAGTAGTAGTAGTAGTAGTAGTATTTTAATTGATCATGAAAATATAAAAATAATTTACATTGCTATTTTTAAGTTTCTTGATAAATATTTCTTACAAATATCCTATTCAAACTTTACTCTTTTTTTTATTCAACCTATTCAATCTTTACATCACCTAATGTTTCACATTTCCATAATATTTTTGGATGAAGTTTCAGTTTCAGTTTCCGTTTCCCGCTTCCAAACCAAACCAATCCAATCTAAGCATTGTTTCCCTATCTACGTCAATCATTTTTTGCCATTTTGCTCTATCGATGCCTACAAGTTCAAATAAATGAAATACATTCATATCTTTTTTTACGACTATATCCCATGTTAGTTTAAGTCCTCCCCTTCCCCCAACTTTTTATTATAGAAATCATATCACTCTTCCTTGCCATTGCATCTACATTTCTTCATTGTAAATGACCAAACCATCTTAACCTATTCTCTCTCAACTTATCTTTCAATTGGTGTTTACTCCTACCATTTCAAGAATATATTTATTTCTAATTCTATCTTTCTTAATCTTACCACACATCCATCTAAGCATCTTCAACTCAACTACACTCAGTTTATTGACAGGTATTTTAGTTGCCCAATATTTTGTCCCATAAAGCATCATTAGCCTTATAGTCGTTCTATAAAATTCTTCTTTCAATTTTGTTAGAATTCATCAATCACATATTCTGTCAAATGCACTCCCACGCTTGAGCCAACCTACTTCAATTCTATGAATCACATCATTTTCAACCTCACTATCCTTATTAATAATCAAACCTAGGTTACGAAAAAGTTCACTTTGTTATTTTTTATTTTCAATCTTCACTTCTTTATCATTTCTATTTCTATTGTTGCTAAGTCACACTCTATATATTCAGTTTTATTTCTACTAATTTTAAACCTTTTAACTTGAGTGCTTCTCTCCATATTTGTAGTACAGTGTTAATTTCTTCCTTAGTTTCATCTAGAACAATACATCTGCGAACTATCATCCTAAATGTGTTTGGTTAATTCATCCATGACCATAGCAAACAGGTACGGACTCAAAGTTGGCCCATGATGCAATACAATAGTGATTGAGAATTTACTAGTTTCTCCTACAAGTGATCTAATTGTGGTCAATACCCCATTATACATGCGTTTTATTGCATGCATATACCTTTTGGTCACACCCTTTTTCACCAACACTCACCATATTATATCCTATAAAGCACAAATACTTCAAAAAGGGAGACGTATCCATATTGTATACATATTCGATACCGATACTCTTTGAATACTCGCGGATACATATCAGATACTTACTAAAATTATTGGATACTTCTTAATTATTTTTTCATTAATTTTGGAGCATCGGATGCTTAATTTTGAAGTATCAGATACTCCAAGTCACATATTACTCCCAATACTTTATTTAGTTATTTGAAAAATCATAGTGAGAGTTAAAGTAACAAAATTTGTCAAATTTATGTATCCATATTGTTTCATGCATGTCCTCTATAACTACATAGATAGTAAAGATTAACAAGAGAATATAACAATAGTAAAATTAATAAATTAATAAATAAATAAGCAAGTAAACTTGAATACAATATTTTTGCTAGTGCCAAAGGAGAAAGCATAGAAACAAGTTGTGGATTGCTCTATTATTGTAATATAAACATATTAAACTTCATATTAAAATGAAATATTTGCAAGACTTGTTGAAAATTTAAAAAGTAAACAAGCAATTGCCTAAAATTAATACCTAATTTTTAAAGATTAGTATTCTGCATTATAAAATTACAATGTGATCTCTCAACATTCTTGAGCTTATTTGTAACTCCACTCCTACTAATAAATTTATTTTAAATATATTTTTTACAAACATATTCTAGCCGTACTCGTATCCTACATTTTAGGTTTTGTCGTATCGTCATATCCATATCTCGTATCCATATCCATGCTTCCTAGATTATATCTCTAGGCACCCTATCACAAGTTTTTTTTTTTTTTTTGAAAATCTATAAAATCCATATTTAGATCCTTCATCTTCTCTTTGTACTTCTCTATTAATCTTCTTAGTAAAAATTGTGTTTCCATATTTGATCTAGGAAACATAAATCCAAACAGATTCTCTAACACTACTATTATAACTCTCAAGCAATGTTCAATCATTCTCACAAACAATTTTATTGTATTGACTTCTCAACTTATAATTGTTGCAATTTTGGATATCTCATTTATTTCTATATATAGGTTTTAAAATACTCTCTCTACTCATCCGCCATTTTCCTAGTCATTAGAATCTTATTAAAGAATTTTGTTAACCAGACAACCACTTACCCAAGCATTTCCAAGCCTCAATAGGAATACAATCCAGTCCTAATGCCTTGCCTTATTTTTTTATTTTTTTTATTTTTTTTTTTTTTTGATAAATCTAATGCCTTGCCTTATTTCATCTTTTTTTTAATGCAAATTCCACCTCAAACTCTCTTAGTTCGATGATAAAACTTATATTCTCTAGTTCCATCAAGGCTATCATATTCCTCTCCTTCCAAGTTTTTAAAATGATTTTCACTTAACAATTTCTCAAAATATCATTCACACTTTTTCTTGATCTCCTCATCCAACCTCCTTATTGGTCAACTTATGTCTTAAAATTATTCCCATTTTTATCCTTTTACTATGGCTTATATCTCACTATTCAACCACCAAGTATATTTCGATATTGGAGCTTTTCCCTTAGACTCTCCATGGCACTACTTTTGATATTCTTTCAATGCATTATGCTATTGTATTCCACATGTTATTAGTAACACCTTTCAAACCCTGCGTTGCTTATTTAAACACTTCATCCTCAATTTCTCAATTTTTAGATTTCACATCTAGTTCATGAGTTTTTAAAAAATATTTCCCGCTTTGATTTTGCTCTTTATTATTGTATATAATACTATATATTGAATATTGATAGCCTACTTTGTGCCATTAACTTTCTTTGGAAATAACCTTGAAACCTTTACATATTCAACGGTTTCTTACAAGAAAATGATCTATCCAACTCTTATTTGACCCATTTTTAAAAGTTATGTGCTTAACCCTCCTTTTTTAAAAAGTTGTTGGTTACAACATGATTAAATGCTACTGCAAAATCTAAGATGTTCTCTCCGCCCTCATTTCGATCACCAAGACCATATCCACCATGTATCCTCTCGTGGACTTGCTTATATTTTCGGACATGACCATTGAAATCTCCACCTATAATTATTCTCTCCTCTACAAATATTTGTTGTATTAACTCATCCAGTTGATCCCAAAATTTCCTTTTAATATGTTTCTCCAATCCTATTTGGGGTGCATTGGCGCTAATTATACTCTCCAATTACAATATTAATTAATATTACTATATAACTTATTCTCATAACTATTACTACCTTATTTTTCAGATGCTTAGTTACACCATTTCTACGTCTTTTTTTTTTTTTTTTTGATAAATAAATTTTATTGAAGAAGAGCATCAAGAAGATGCTAAAGATACAAAAAGGTCCCCATAAAAAGGAGCGCTAGCCAATTATGTCATCAAGGAAATCAAAAAGGGTAAACAAATCAGGATCCACACATCCTAACACCCAACCACACAAGACTCACAAAAATCTATCTACTAACCAATATTTCTAGCATACAAAATGTTGTACCGAGTTTTTTCTATTTCATTTACTTTCTCAGCTACTCACTTGGTTTCTTGTAAGCATGTTGTACTTTCCTTCTAATCATTGAATCTACTAATTCCATAGTTTTATCTGTCAGTGTTCCCTTTTCCAAGTTGCTAATGTAAACCAACAATCCTGGGCTAATTTCTTTACAGGTGCTCATCCAAGAAAACATAAGGACCCTTGCACAGTTCATGTTCATAAGAGATCTGATGGGGAGTTTTACGTGGTAACTATGGACGTGATCCATGATGTCAAAAGGAAAATAAGAGGGAAATAAAATGCTCTGTAGAAGCTTAAATCTTTTTAAAAAAATTGTTTCAACAGATAAAACAAATATTAGGGAGAGAAATGCAGAGTTTAACAAAAGTGTGTACCTTTAACAGGAGAGTCAGACCAACCAGAAGAGCTCCTTGGGCTGTTCCACAGTGTTCCCCGTGAAGCCACCATCCTCGACTCCGAGAAATTCAGCACGATTTTGTCTTACATTTGCTCGTCCTCTACCCCGCCAAGGATTCCCATTTGCAGAATAAATTGAATTCCCAAAAGTAATGGTAGAACTACATACAAATAATTAGTTAAGATCTTGTTAAACAAAGCAAACGAAAGATTTTTTAAATCTGTTCTATCAACTGAGCAGATATCTCTTCAATCAATATTCATGACCATTCATATATTAAATCAAGCATACCACCCATTTTGACTAATCCAAAATGGATTTCAACATCCCAACAGATATAACTCAAAAAGCTAACAAGATCTATTTGTTTTGGATTTAATAAGTTGAATAAATTGAGTTAAGCATCAATTATATGAACATTTATTTGGTACAATAATTACCATTCCGCCAGCATGATGCAAGGGGAGAGTAGGGAAAAAATGGTGCAACTAACTTACTCTGGACCATTCCACTTGAAGGAAGTGATAAGAGAGCAGATTGACAAACAAGAAGCCAATGCCCCCATTGCCAAAGGAGTATCAAGAGTACTCTGACAGATAATAAGAATAAAAAATTCAGAAATAATACAATTCTGAGAGTAGGAAGAAATTGCAGGAATGCAAAGCAAATTGCACACTGATTTCCGTTTGGTCCAGAGATACGCAAGTGGAGCATTATCACACTATTTATTAACATGAACACAATACCCACCTGGAAGATAAATGTGGCTGCAATAACGCGCATGGCCCATTTCACAAATTGAGCTACGCCAACATCCACACTTCCATCTTCTGCAATAACAAATTTCCGCACCATCAAATACCCTAGGCGACTCCCTCGCAACGACAATCCCAAGTAGTACAAAAATAGAAACCTGTAACCAAACAAGGTAAATAGTTTAAACAAATAAAGGACATAGTTGAAAACTGAATCTGTAATAAAAAAAAGGCTAATTATATGGTCTAGCAGTTATCAAGCCATTTGGTCTTGATTATGAATCATGTAATTACTTGTGAGGCTTTGTGACGGTCAAACTTGGGGTGATTGGTCATGAACTTGGTTATGAGGCTTTGTGGCTATGAACAGGTTACGAGGCTTTGTGGTGTTTTTGGTTACGAATCCTTGAGACTGAAATTTTGAGCACATGCCATATGCACCATTTTTCCTTTTCGAAAAACAATAAAAATGGGATTCAAGTCGTAGTAGAAGAAAATAAATAAATGCTTTCAAAAGTGGCCCAAAAAATGCCGAAATTTTTAATAGATGTAAGTGGGCTAACGCGGAGATAATAAGGACAGTTAAAGGTGCTAGATGATTGTCTTTATACCAGATTAGACATAATCAATTTCAAAATTATTGATTTTTATTAGATAAAAGAAATGCACTAAATTGAGAGAAGCGATGAAGGTTTCAGCAAGGAGAGTCACTCTTTAGCTACGTTAGATGGACTAGGGTACGAGTGTCGGGTGTAGATATGTATCTAAGGGTCGGACTCGGCAAACCTCTAAATGAGGGATACGCAGGTACATCTAAAAAGTAGCCAAAAATTAGACACGTGTACACGGATATGGCCAAATATGAATGTGTTAAAAAAATATTATGTATTTTTCTAATAAAGTTACAATAATTTATGGCTCAGAATGACTACATGTTTTTATCATGATGCTACACATTTGTAGTTAAAAAATATTGAATAAAAAATATATATAAGATTATTTTTCAAAAATGAATAATTGATTTTCCATGGGTATAAGTTAAATTCCAACTTAATCAGTATTAGGCCCAAACATGAGAAGCCCATGTCAAAGCCAGCCAGCCCAATAACCTTATAATTTTTATTATAAGGCCCAATTTATTAACAGACCAAAGTGTATCCTATATAAGCCCAAATCCACCAAACCCTTTAATACACCCCTAGCAACCATCAACGAAGATGAATACAGAAGACGAAGATGACGAACAACAATGACGATGAGGTCGTGAGCCATGTTTCTCTCCTCCTCCTTTGTTGCTGCCGTAAAAAATAGAAAAGAAAATCAACCGTATCCGGTTGTATTTAGCTATTTTGCCCACCCGTACTCGTGTCGTGTCGTGTCGACATGGGTACCTCTCAAAATACAAAGAGTCCGTGTAACATAGCTCCTTAGTTGGGATGGTCTAAGATTGTCCTTGAAAAGGAAGATGATAGAGATGGAGATGGTGACTTCCTGATGCTCAGAGAGAGAAAGCGAAACTTGAATCACTTGGTCAAACTAAAGCATGAGAAGTTAGATTGGTTGTGTGAAGTCCTTAACCAACTAATGGGTAGCGAAGGTGAGAAGGATTTTACAGAAGGATTTTGTGACAAGGTAGTCATATGGATGTTAGTTCCTTCATACTAGGGGAGGTTCCTTTGCATTTTGGTTGGTAAAGGTAGGCAATGGTGGTCTTCTTGCCAAAGAATAAAGGGCGTCCTCTTTGAGGGATGTGGCTAAGAAGTTATTGAAACTCAAGGTGTAGAAGGAACTAGCCAAGGTGAAAGAGGTTGATCCTTTATGCAGATGCCTGAAATGGTGTATTGGCCACCAAATCAAAGCCCTTCTAGACTAAGGTTACAAGGGGAAAAGAGAGTAGTGAATTCTATTGATGCCAAGGAAACCTTACATTTCTTGGAAAGAGGTTTGATGGGGAGGGTAGTGGACTAGTATAGGGGCATCCCCTCTACAACGAATATGCTAATCACCCTTGGAAGGTCTCGACCAGAGTTGGGTTTGATGTTAAAGATCTTTTTTATTTATTTTGTTGCCATCAAAAGAGGAGGCGAAAAGGGGTTTTGAATGAAAAAAGTTGAGTTCTTCTGACTGGTGGTCTCTAGTGGGAGAGTGTTGTCATGGAAATGGTGGTCCAAAGGCAATTTGGGTTCGCTTCCTAGGCTGTCACTACACCTATAGAATGAGGAGGTTGTTAAGGTGTTTGTGGAAGTGTTCCAAGGGTTGACAAAGACACAAGCAAAAATGTCAATATCGTTGGGCTAGGCTTCTTGTCGAAGATTACACAAGACAATTTCTAACGATTGTAATAGTGGAGGTAAATCCTTGGCTTTTGAGATCCCTCTCTGGATGGAATTGGGGTCTTCAAGTGCATGATAGTTGAAGGTCTGCGTACCATACAATGATTCGAGGTGATAGCGTTCACCAAATGAGGAGGATAATGGAGGGTCACACGTGGTCAATACATGGGTTTGCTTGGCAAAAAGGCATGCATTGTTAGTGCATAACAATTGTCATCTAGTTCAAATATGAATAGACAAAAGGACAAGAAAGTGCTATAGGTAAGAGTGTTCACGGGTCGAGTCGGCCCAAGTTTGTCCATAACCCGTCACCTAAACCAACTGTAAGCCTGGGAAATTTTAGCCAATTACAAATTGCCATGCACTACGAAGGCCTACAAAATATGGCACAATTATTGGCAAATCAAATCTTGCCACATGTCTAATTGGTCTCGAATCAAGATTACATGGTCGTCAAATTAAATATTGCCATGTGTTAAAATGATGCAGCAAGTCTTTGACTAATCAAATTAAGTCATAGTGACGCAGCAAATAAGTTTTTGACTAATCAAATTAAGTCACTTGTCACATTGAAGTGGTCAAGCCAATAAAAATTATGGCACACCATTAAAGTGACATTTTGGTATTTATCTCTAAATAAATCAAAGATAATTATCGAAGAAGTTAAAGTCTATTAAGACTCTCCTCCATCCATTCCTATAAATTGGGGTGATCTCTACCAAAAATTTTCATACAAATTCTACATACATAAATCAAGTTGTAGAGACAAAAATTTACATCAAGCAAGAGAAAGCTCCATCGGATTCAAGCCTAAAGCCCCGAGGTTTCTTTACCAAAGCCGATCAATCTCCATAAAACATAAAAGTTCGGAGATTCAAATCAAAGTTCATCATCAAACATATTGTCGTCTTCTACTAAATTGGAGGGGATTCTACAAACCTGATTTGGGAAAAACCTATCAGGCCCTCACGGTCTTCTTCGCGTTACTTGGAGGAGATTTCGACACTCAATTCGGGAACAAGCTATCAAGCCCTCGAAGCAACTTACTGAAGAGAAGAATTAGAGGATTTTTTTTTATTAGAAATTTCAGCAGAGATTGTACTCATTTTATTTTAAATCAATAAATTTATATTTATTACTCTATTTTTCTGTCTTTATTTTTGCAGACAAGAAATTTGTGTATACACCGACCATTTCAGATTCCAAAACTGACCATCCAATTTTGACCGAATCTCCCTTCAAAATCAACCAATTTTCTTCCTCTAGTTTAAATGTTGCTTTCTGTCTACTTCAAGACCCGCATACTCTCTACGCACATACGTAGATCTAAGAAAAACAAAAAGAGTTGAGCAGTAGCATTGTTTGATCAGACCCAAATCAACCTCAACCATTTGATGAATACATAAAAATGACGAATTACAGAGGGAGAGCGGTGATGGAGATCTAAGTGTAGGGGATTTCAAAGGGGGGGTTTAAAAATAATACAAAGAACACCAAATCAATATGCTTCAATACCTTAGTTTCTACAAGTACAACATTTGGGTTCTTCCTTTGATCGCATCGTTGAGAGAGAGAGAGAGAGAGAGAGAGAGAGAGATGAGATGCAGGTTAGAGAGAGATTGTGTATGTGTTAGATGTAGAAAAAGAATAAAAAGAAAGAGAAAAAAATTAAACAATACTATTTAAGGGGGGAGGGAGAGAGAGAGACAGAGAGAGAGATTTCAAATACTACAAGTCATTTGAAAAAAAAGAGAGAATTAAATAATACCATTTAAGAAGAAAAAGGGAATGATAGATTTTAAATATGAGTCGATTGAGAAGAAAGAGAAACAATAAAGTCATTTAAGAAGAAAGAGAATGAAATAGTATTTAAAAATTAAAAAAGACGGATGTTAGATTGAGAAGTAAAAAGATAAAGAATGCAATCTCAATTTCCAAAGACGCAATGGCACGTGTAATGAATATCCTGTATACATACACATAAATCGGACAGTTCGGGGTCCAATCATTGTTTTTTTTCCACATTCCAAGAGCCAACCAAAAATATAAAAAATCTACACTTCCAACCCATTGCCGACCTTGCAACTTCACGAAACCGTCCATAGCATGTCAAGTCAGGTTGGATCAGTCTGGTCGGGTGCACTGCGTAAGTCCCCTAGCTATAGGACAAGTGCATGGAGAGAAATGTGCCACATTGCCTAGGCAGAAGGTAGTGGGTCTGGGAAATCCCAACCATTTCAGCTCTTGAGTAACTGTTGGGTTACGACAAGAGTAAGTGTGTTCAGAGGTTGGATTGGTTCGGGTTTGCCATTGGCTCGTCACACAAACTGGTCCTTTCAAGTGGGAAGCACAAGCATCCGCCTTCGACCGAACACGAGGAAAAAAACTGGACCAAATGTGTTATTCGGATTGCAATCGTTTTCCGGTGGGTCTATTGGGTGGTTCATTTTTGTCCTTTTTTTTCTCGCAATCAACCACAACCCTAAGAAAAAAAATCAATTGTAAAGGCAAAGAAGACCGAAGAGGGAAAGGGGGTGAGAGATGAGACTGCGAAGATCGGATAGTGGAGACTAGAGGGAGATTGAAGAGCGATAGAAAGGATGAGGGTAAGGCAGATCAACAAAAAAGAGTGAATACCGTGTCTGCCTCCATCTTATCACAGCTTGCCACTACCTCCATCTTGCAGCAGCAGCTTGGCCTACAGTTGTTTGGTATTAATGATGCAACAAGACGAAGAGAAGAGAAACCGTGAGAGATTGCATATTGTAAGAAGATTTTGAGAGACAAAAAGCGATGATCTTCAACTAGGAAGCACAGGTGCGGGTACGGATACGGGTATGGATACGATAAGGGTACGCTGTTACGTCAAATTCTTTAAAAAGTAGGATACGGATACGATTGGGGAACATCAAATTTTATTTTATTTTTATTTATAGTTAAACATCCAACATACCAATCAAAGTTTCAATATCAAAACTAAACGGAGAACAACTTGTCTAAAAAGTTATATAATTCTTTCTTTTTCTTTTTCTTTTTCTTTTTCTTTTTTGAATGCCTAAAACAAGATGCAAAAGAGAGCATAGCCATGACTCATGGGTAAAGAATGTTGGAAACAAATTACCTAATGATTTTCAAAGTTGAAAGAAGAATAATAAATGCTGCAACAAATTTTGCAACTACAAAAAATAAAAATAAAAATACCACGTCATACCCAAAACATACCCAGCCCATACCCACGATGTACCCAAATGTATCTGCCGTACCCAACATGTATTTAGCGTACCCAGTACACGTGCAATCATACCGGTACACGTACCCGCACCCTCAACCGCACCCGCACTTGGTAAGTACCCAATACTCGTACGGCACCATTTTTGGAGTACCCGTGCTTCATAGATTTTCATTCATCCGATGATGGCTTCCGAAGGAGAGAACGAAAAACATAAACACAGAAAAAAAGTGACTCTAAGTGATACGATGGGAAAGAGAGAAGACTTAGATATGACTATAGGTAAAAGGGCAAAGGGTAGTACATAGGTCTAGTCTTTTTTTAGATAGGTCTAGTCTTTAGAGATAAGATAATATGATAAGGAAAGTGACTCAAGAGCCAATACTAACGCAACACATGTAGATGCAATATGCTAAGTAAATACATTAGTTGGTTTGGGAGGCAGATTTCTGGACAGTAGACCTGACATCCGACTGGTTGATTGAAAAAATTAATAACTTCACCCACCACAAAACGTAACTGATTTCAAAACCATCCGATGATGCTCTAGTCAGGTCATTCAGATTGAACGATTTGGATAATTTTTTGAACATTCTACACAATAGACTTTGTACTAGGCTAGTTCCTGATGGGATAAGAAAAAGTGGTTTGTTTTATTCGAGCTAGGAATAGAAAGGAAAATGGGTTACACACTATCCCAACAATCAAGCCCTACTCATGGTTGAAGACATAAGAGTTGCATTTTGTCAAAATGGTCCTTAGTGCCATCAAGCTTTGGTGTGTTCGCTTTCGGGGGCTTATTCTTTTTATCCTAATAGACCTTGTGAAAAGAGTCGGGCCTTATTCTTCTAGACGATCACCCCTTGTTATATGGTCATTTTTCAGCTCTATGGGCCATCTTTGGTGGTTGTGAAAAGGAGGTGGTCTTTGTTCTCAAAAGGGGAAGCTTTGATTGCCAAGAAATGTGTGCTCGAGAAGGAACAAAAGAGGGAGATGCTTCAAGACCTGAGTGGAGCAATACAATAGCTCTGAATAATACAAAGGGTGGGAGATGATTAGAGTTGATTGTTCAAAAGAGGGTTTGCAAGTCTCTCTTATGGACAACGAGCAGGTAAGTTCCATAGCATTGGGTGGAACGATGAAGTATAGGTACTTCGACAAACATGCTATACCCGTATCGGGTACTAGTACTTTGCATTGTTGTTCTGCATACATATCAGGTACACAAAGCACATACCTAAATTTTCCTCCTTAAGTTTTGTCATTCCCTAGAGGTACCTAGTATATACCGAAGTCATACTGAAGCCGGAATAATATTTTCTTTTATACAAAGGTGAATTCAGTTTCATTAGATTTTTTATGTATTGATTTTAAAATTAATCTTTGGTTTGTCAATTATTCAATATAATGACATGTAATTTTGCTTTATACCTTACTTTTGGTATTAAATGTAAATTGTACGTTGTATCTTAACCAACTAAACCATTTACCTAATTTTTGCACAACTCTAAATTAAAAATAAATCTTTTTTTACTAACGTACCTAGTTATACCCGTGATTTACTTTTTTTAGATTTTACCGTATTGACATACTCATACTCGTACCCGTACGCAGGCTTCATAGGGTGGAAAACATAAGGTAAGATACCTCAAGGTATAATATCAAGGCTGGAGTCTCAAGTCTCTATTCCTTCTATCTTTTGTCCGGTGTAATGTAAGAGAACAAGGATGTCGTGGTAATTTTTTAATGGACTTCAGTGGTTATTATGGGGGATTATTTTTGTCCAAGAAGCATGGGTGGAGTGTGTTCAAAGCGCTAAATTAGTTCTTGCGAACAAATGTAATACAACGCATGCAAATGTATTCTTCTTTAATTAGGAATGTTTTCTTCTTGTTTCTTTTCATGCAACACATGTACTTGCATTTCTTTTTTTTCTAATCTCAGGGAAACTGTATTCTTCTTTGATTATTTTCCACTCTTTTATTGACGATGAGTATTATCGCAGCCAGAAAAGTTGCTACGACAACATAAAACTTTAAGGATCATGTTGAAGGACAGGAAGAGTTGCTTGTCAACAATTTATCATGGTACTAGAGCATGTAATAGATCATGTCTTTGAACCTCAACACCTACCCGGTAATTATAATACTTGCACCTCTTTGGCCTGCTTTTGGAGGAGAGTTTGGCCATATGTGTGGGGCTTGTTGAGGATATAATTTATACATAGTGAAGTCACCACTTTCTCCAACAGTTTAAGCTCTTAGATGAGTTAACATTTATCAAATCATTTTGTTGAGTTTTAGTTAAAGGGTTGCACAATCGAAATTTGTCATACTTCAAAAGCAGGGTAGGCTTTAGAATATATATAATCTATATGATGTAGTATAATAAATAGACTAAGTGTTTGTTAAATAGCTTATTAGTTGTAGTATATAAATAGGTGATGTAATACTACTCATGTAACGATATGTAAGGAATAGGTGCTGCCAAGGTTCTGAAAAGCGGTTGCGGTCGCCGTAACGGTGGCGGTGGCGCGGTTGTTGTTGCGGGGTGTAAAGGCCATAGCGTAACGATTGCGGTAACCGAAACCTTGAATTTTTTTATTTTTCGCACAATTTGAAAAAAACTTACCGATACGCATATTTTTTTTTTCCATAATCATATTTATTGGGTTTTAAAATAAATATTGATCAATTTTTGTAAATTTTTAAGCATGATCCAATATATTTCATATTTTTAAATCACTATAAACCGAGTTTTTTACATTTTTTTTAATAATTAATGACTTTGTATGTCATAAATCCATATTACACTTGTAGAAAAAAAAAAAAAAAAATTATTGGGCTTAGATGTATAAAATTATTTTTTTAATTATTATACTTGTAGAAGCATATGCAAATTTTAACTTGAATAGTTTTAAAAAATAAATTATACATGCTAATATAATCATATAAAAATTAAAAAATAAATTATAAAGATTTTTTTTTTTTTTTTTTTTTTTTTTGATCACTTGAATATTCATCCTCTTTTTGGCTAACCTGTAAATGAAAATAAAATAAACTAATCAAAAAAAATTGACAACTATAAAATATGTATTAATATATAATTATAGGTGTTATGTTTTCTAGATATTTTACAAAAAAGCCAATCGGTAACTATAGTATATAAGATAAACAATGACAAAAAGTAAGAGAATAAATAATAACCTAAATATACATATATATATATATATATATATATTTTAATCAAGCCAAATAGATAATGATCACACTTATTATTATTATTTTCAAACAATATATAGATAGACAAAAACAAATAAAATGGTTGAGTGATAGTAGCTGAATAGAATAGCATAGGTCTTACAGCTTCAACAAATCAATAACATTTTCATCTTCCCTCTTCTCTCTCTATCTCTTACTCCTCCATCTTCCCTCTTTTCTCTCTATCCCTCTTCTCCCATTTTCAGCTCCATTTTTTTTTTTTTTTTTAGGTAACAGTTCATAACAGGCCATTATGGCACCGTTATGACCGCAACGGCCGACACACCTGTAAATCTCAATCACACAACAAAAGCGAGGGTAACGCGTGGTGCCTACCACTACAACCTTTACGTAACGCCACATTTTGAAACCATGGGTGTAATGTAACGGTGTCTAACGGAACGTTACGGTACCGCTACGGCCGTCATGTAAGACCAAAACGGCCGTTACACATGTGAATTTCCGTCACACCGCTATAGCGGCCGTAACAAGTGACGGTAACCACCACAACCGTTACGTAACGGCGTTACATTACGGTTGCGGCCGCTTCTTAAAATCTTGGATTTAAGTGATTCAAGCGGCATTGGAAAGATAACTCAAAGGGCTACGATTTTGTGCGAAATAGGAATTTTCAAATTTTGACTTTTACCAGGTCAAAACAAGCCAACAAGATGAGCCTAAAAAGCTGAGAATAATTACATCCTAATTGTCCTTTCATTTTGGGAAATTCTAACCTCTTGGGTATTACTTAGAAGGCTCCTAATGTCTACAATTATAAAACCCTAATCATTATTAGGATTGTTCTTGATTTTAGAGAGAGAATGTGGAGGCTACGAAGACGTGTGCAGCTAAGGAGCTCTCCTCTTAGGGTTTGGATGAAACTCTAGTCAAGTAACAATGTTTTGTATTTAGTTTGGGTTTTTATTATTGATTCAACAATTGTATAAGATTAAGGCTTTTCTATATTATTACTTTGTTTTGAATCTTTCTATCTGGCACATGTTCTTAGTTTCTGTGATTCTAATTGCATACTTATACAATAGTTTTCATTGATTTGCTTTTATTCAGTTAAAATAGTCTATGCTAGGAGAGACGATTCGTGCTAATACTAGATAGTCTATGTCAATCGTTAAACTACCAATTATCCTCTAGACGATACTATTGGGACTTGTAGTCACTAACGGATTATAGTTGAGTTGAATAATAAATCTGTAAACTGTTACAGTTCATTGATTACAATGTTATGGTGGATTCGAAACCCTAAATCCCTTCTATTTGATTGATACTAGTTTAATTATATTTATTTGTTTAATTTAATTAAGCTCATACAAAATTCTTCTTATCTACTTTTGAATTGATTTAAGAATTAATCTGAAATTTAAACAACTTAACTTTTTAGTCTCTGTGGATCGATACCCAAACTAAACCACTATTCTATCGAATTAAGGTCTCAGTAAGGATTTATTTTTGGTGTGCAAAACGACCTACCAGTGTGTCCATATCCTCTCGCTAAAAAACTCAGATAGACCCCCATTTCCAAACCCCTTCACCTCTAACTAGCATACTCGTGCAAAAGAGTACTCATTCTGTTGGAATGAGACCAATAGTTGGCAAATGACATCTTCCAAAGCAAAGCTAAGAAGATTGACACAATGATAGGATGGACGATGTATCCACTAGGCAAAACCATGAGAGTAGTTGATCACGAGCTGGAATTCGGCACTACACGAGTTCTTTCTTTCCTCCCTTGGCACCAATGTGAACTGAGCACACAAGAAGCAACCTACTCAACTCAAAACAACTTTGTAAAGAGATATGAAAGAGTCCTGACGATAAACTTCAAATAATTTCTTTAAAGCTGTCAAATATTTCAATGGCGGCTTGCGATGTGACAAGTCATCCACTCATTTGCTTCAACTCATCTTTTTGATTAAGAATTTTGATTTGGATTAGCATCAGTGTCCCTTCCAATTGAGAACATCTCAATTTCTTCACCCAAAGTCGGAGCATGAGCTCTACCACGGCCATCTCGATGACCTCGATTCCGATTAGCCATAACCAAACAACCCAATATGACCCACAAATAGTCTAGATATGCCAAATTACAGAGATCACAGTTTCAGACCCAATTTCACAATTGAGGACAACTCAATTCAATATCCATTCACAACCGTATGTAGCAGCAAATAATCAAAGATCCAATCCAAGAACAAGAATCAGGAATAAGATAGCCACATCGCAAATTGATTCAAGACAATTCCAATTGAGAAGAAAACTGAGTCAAACATACCAGAATTGAATTGAGTCATGTCGATCAACTTGAAAAACATAACTAGGTCAGATTTTGAATCACTTTTGAACTATGAGATTAAATCTTTAAGTTGATTTTTTTGGTAATCTGCAGTTGCAACTTCAAAAGAAGACGAGTTCACTACTCCGGACATCAACTTGTTGAAGAGGGTTGAATCGCAACTTGCAATTGATTGTCGAAGTCGACTCACAGCTTCAAACCCAAGATGTAGAATCGAAGTGGTACATGGAGTTCAAGGGAGTTGGTTCACGAAGAGTTGTGATACCTAATTCAGCGACAAACTGGAGTCGAAGGACCAAACCCAAATCGAATCTCATCTTGCAAGTCAGATCGCAAGGCCAAACTAAAATCGCAAGACCAGTCGAATTCGAAGTTTGCGAACTTGACTCAATAAGAGGATTCAAGAACTCCAGCAAACGCAAACTCAATCAAAGAGCTAGGTTGCAATCGCGATGAACAATAGCAACTTCGAGTTTGCAATGGGTCTTCAACTTCGACTTTAGAGAGATTCTAGGTTTGAACTTCAAACCAGATGTGACCCAGAACAACTGAACAAAAAAAAATTCCTCGTTCGTCCAGTGGAATCAACGAAGCAATCTGGTCAAATCATAATTTCCACTAAGATTTCAGAAAGAGATGGTTATTCCCCGGTTTCCTGACATAATCAAACAAATGAAGGGCTTCGAACTGAGATCTGAACTCGAATGAAAACTTCAAGATTCAAAAGCAAGTCGCGACTACCAAATCTAGGGTCAACTCTTGATTGCAATGTCAATTCTATGGCTTCAAATCAAATCAATCACACTTGTGATGGCAACTTCTGGTGAAATGATCTAGCATTCGCACCCAAGAATTAGGGTTTAGATCCAGAGTCAGGTATGTTGCTCCTTTCTAATTGACGAGCTCTATGTACAATTAGAAACAATGAAGTACAAGATCCTATGCTCTGATACCAAATAATGAAATCCAAATGCCAAATCAAGATCAAATTTGTAGGAAATTAATGTATTGATATTATTGATTGATATATAATGTTCTTACAAGAGCTCTCTTTTATAGAGAGAAATGGGATACAATGGAGCCATAATGGAGCACTATACCATAATGGATCACTAACTATATCACTAACTATATGAGGCACTAACTATAGCACTAACTAATGTGGAGTAGGTGGAATATTTGTAGGTGGAGTAGGTAGAAATTGTTACATAGAAATTGTTACATTCAACAGCCCCCCTCAAACTCAAGGGGGTTAGGAACTAACCAACTTGAGTTTGGAGAGAGTAACAAAACAGGAAAAAAATAATCTGACAAATAAAATAAAAGTGGATAAGAGACACTGTATGGTCGTGGTCGTTGTAGAAGACCGTATGGTTATGGCGTACCAAGGTAGATGATGCAGTTTATGGGGTCATGTCGGACCGTTGTAGAAGATAGTTTATGAGGTCATATCGGACCGATGTAGAAAACATTCTGACGTCATGTCATGGACCGTTGTAGAAAATAGCTTTACGGGTCATGTCGGACCGTTAGAAGACACTATACTACCGTGTCGAACGTTAGAACCGAGAACCGAAATCAATGTCGGAGCACATCGAGTCTTGTCGGACCCATATAGGAGCTAACCGAATCAATGTCGACGATTTACGAGTCTTGTCGGACCCATATAAGAGCTAACCGGAATCAATGTCGGACATGATTCTGTAGTCTTATCGGACCCATGAAAGTCGAGTCGTCCTCAAAAGGCGTGCCCAATCTCATCAAAAGGCGTGCCATCAAAAGGCGTACCATCAAAGATGTGCCCGATACCATCAAAAGGCGAAGCCATCAAAAGGCGCGCCCGATTTGTCGTCTGGCGTTGAGGCGCGTAAAGGCGGTTCCGCCTTGCTTATTTAAACCAAGGCGAGGCTGCCGCTGATGCATAACAAACCAGCTGAAAAACCTCTTCGTTCTCTCTGTAACACTTCTGAGAGAGATACTCTGTAACACGCTACAACCAACCCTGAATATGGCCTCTTCTTCCCGTTCAGCTACCCAGAACATAGCCTCTTCGTCCCGTGGTCTGCTCACTCTCTTTCTCGACCTCAACGAGTCCACAAGAGAGATAGCCGGGGCAGGTGCCCTTGATCACTGATCCATATAAAGTGAGGTAGAAGACATTTTTCCTCCCAGTTGGTAATAATTTCATCCCCTAAACCAATTTCAGCAGCAGTCCAATGAGATATTTCATCAATAAATTCAGAAGCAACATATGAAACTAGGCAGTAAAATGTTTTATAAAATTATAGCACTTGCATACAATATAGCGACCCCGGTCTTTTCCCATTTGATTATTGTATCCGGACTTATGTTCCGTAGATTCCGTTGTTATCAGATTGTTGTTGTCATCCTTTAATTCTATTTGGTTGAGTTTTGAGATGTGTTTGGCGTGTTTCGAACAGGTGGGTTGAGTTTTAGTCTAGATATTTGTTGCCCAGTTTTTAGCCTTTCCGCTCGAGCGGACATTCCTGCGCTCGAGCGGGATTTACACTCTTCCAGCATTTTTTTGGTCCCTGCGAAACTTCTGCAGGTGAGAATTCTACGCTCGAGCGGGCATGTTTGCGCTCGAGCGGACATTGTTTTTGTTCTTCACGCTCGAGCGGTGTGTTGTACGCTCGAGCGGACCTGTCCAGTTTATAAAGGCAGCAGCGGGATTTTTAGGGCAGTTTTTCATTCTTTTTTATCCCAAACCCTAAAGTCCGACTTGTCTTCTTCTCTAAACACCTTTTTCCCTAGGTTTGATCTAGTTAGGGTGTGTTTCTACCCTAGTTCCTTTACAAATAAGATAGAGGAGAGTGAGGGCTTTCATTTAATCGGAGCAATTGTTGATTTGGAGCACTTTGAAATTTGGGCAAACATCTTCATCTTCTTCTTTTGGGTTCATTGCTTTGAGGTAGGGATTTCCTACTCCTTGTATACGTTTTAATCCTAAGTATTGGTGTTTTGGTATGTGGGAAGTAGTTTGGTAATTTTGGAAGAAACCTTAGGGTTGTGTCATAGATTAATTCATGTAATTAATTTAAAAGGGGAATTGTGTATTGGTTAAATTCATGAGATTTGGGGAAATTGAGAATTGTTGGTATAGTTGAATATTTAATCAATCATCTGTGGAATTGATATTATATATATTGTGATATTTATTTCTTGCTTAGAAATAATTGTTTTGGGCTATCGGTGGAGGATAGCCAGTGATTGTTGTAGACCTTGCATGTGGCTTAGGTATAACTGGAATTTAGTCATTTATGTTGTTTAAATTAATACAGAACATTGCTTGTAATAATTATGTGTTGTATATGGCAAATATTATTTATGTTGCATATGCATTTGGTTTTGGAGGAGATAGGGGATGAACTCCACGGTTTAGGGGAAGATAGGGATGGACCTCTAAACCGGATTTTGTTGGGAGGAGATAGGATGGACTCAAGAGCATCACTTATGTGGGTGCTTATATTTATTTGTTGTTGATATGATACATCACCACCATGTGTATCGCTTGGGAAGTATGGAAGTGAAGTTGATTGTGATTAATGTAACACCAGATGTGTGTTTATTATGTTGTAAGAAAGGTTTGACTGAATTGTTATCTTTGTTGAGTTGTTGGCGTGGTTCGAGCCATGTTGGTATAAATGGAAGGTGAATTGTGTCATAGACCATGTGTCATAGACAACGTAGGCATTTATGTCTTAAAAATTGGGAATTTATTACCTTGTGCTAACCATGTATCGGATGTTGATGCTTTAGTTAATTCGTATGCCTGGTTTAGTATTTCTCTACTGGGCTGTGGCTCACCCTATATGGGAACTTCTTTTTTTCAGGTTCAGGCGGTTCACTACCTCCAAGGACTTAGCTTGTGAGGATTTGGACTTGAAGATTTGTTTTTTTTTGTTTATTTGCTTTTATATGTAAAACACTCAAGCCTAGGGCTTTATTTGTTTTTGAGTTAGAACTCATGGATTTGTGTCCAAGTATTGGCTTGGCAAGATGTAAGCCCGTAGGGCATTTATTTTGATGTTTTATTTCTTAAGACTCGGATGAATGGAATTATATTCTGATTTTTGTATATTGATGCATGTTAATATTGTTTATTATGGGTTTATTTTTGAGGGCGTTACATACAAAATGATAGTAAACCCATGCTCCAACAGATGTAACACTAGAAGAATGATAAAGAAGGAGAAAGAGGAAGAGAAGAGAAGTAAGAAGAGTATGAAGAGAGGAAAGAAAAGGGAAATAGTTCCAAAGCAAAATCAAATATATTCAATAATCAATATCCAAAACAAATCCGGAAATTCATTACACCAAATCAAACTAATAAGAAGAAGAATCAAATATATTCCCCATCGCCAACAATTCAGCCAGCAATAAAAACTCAATTGAAGAATAATGAATCTAACACAAGTCATAATGCTAAGTTTTCGTCTCATAAGAAGGGTAACTAGGCCTTTATGTAGGAGGATTATTCAGCGTTGAATGAGTATTGAAAATTGAGAGTTGTATTTGAGTATTTTAGGGTTTGTTTTTGTTTTCTGTGTGGTTTATTCGCTTTCTTCAGTATTACTATTCTTCTTTTCCAGTTGTTCTACATCACTTAGCCCCAAAAAACTGGCTTCAGGTACACGAATTTGTTTTCTCCTATCCACTCTATTCCAATCCATATTCTCGATTAAGTCTGAAGCAATCATGTAATTTGTCACCGCCCCATCCTATGTCACTTTTTTTTTTTTTTTTCCTTTTTTGTTTTATAGTTCCCATCCTATGCCACTCTTGACCTTCCTCTTTTCTTTTTGGCACCATGGACCCAGATCAGATCACTCTTTACAGGAACATTAATTGGTCAATGTCAAACAATTATTACTCATTGTATCTTCGAGAAGTGCCACCCTAAATCATGCAATACAGAAACAAAAAGACTTTTCCATCCTCTTGATCATTTAATTCTAAAGCTGGAGAAGGACAAAAATCAAAGCCCTATTTTTATTTCTCATCATTTCTTCTCCTTTGGAGAGACCATGAAAATATAAAATCCACACAGGTTATAAGATTTTTGGTTGTTATGGATCATATCGCCAATATTACCAGTGAATGCCTGCATTTTCTACAACCAGATTTTTGTCAAAGGTTGCAAAGGTTTCATGTTGAAAACATTTCAAGATTTCTGTACAACTAAACAGGCCAACAACTTTGATTTTTGTTATGTGATAGAAATTGAAACCTTAAGAAGAATAAGTGGGCACCATATGAGAATACAGAGTAAAATAAAAGGCAACAGATTTTTTTTTTCTTTAAAAAAAAGACTACTATACAATGCACATCAAATCCAAATACCTGAAAAAGAAGGATAATAATGACAAGAAAAACTCCAACAGCCATTGAACTGCTATAATAGAAGGGAACCCAACTGACCAAGGTGCCAACAAAGAATAAAACAAAACCAAAAGCAAGACAAAAGAGAAGCCATCTTTGAAACTCGCACAAACCACAAAAGCCAAAGACAAACATCAAAAGATGGAGACAGACAGATAAATTAAACCCAAGCACCAGACATAAATCCTCGACCTTTATCAACTATTATCACACATAACCAGCAATTTTATCAGCAAACTTCACATCAACATATCTGTCCTCATAAGGTTACATTACAGAGCTCCAAAGCTCCTTGTGGACAGTTTTCCATTCATCGGTTTCACATTGACATAAACCACATGAAGCATTCCTACAAAACACTTTCTATGTGAGATACTATTCTTAATCAACATAACTATCGCGTTGAAGTATCAGCTACGTTACACGGACTCCTTGTATTTTGAGAGGTACCCGTGTCGACACGATACAATAGGGGTATGATACCGTTCACTCCAATACTAAAACTAGAATTTTCATCAGATTTTTCCACATCCCCAGTTGTCCGGGGGGACATCCGGGCGGATGTCTTGGAGGTCGTCCGGACATGAACAAAAAAGGCTATCAAAGTTGCTCATGGGTGGACATCCAGGAGGATGTCTAGCCCAACGATAACAATTTAAATTTGATAAAAGATGAAAGCCTCCATTTGATGAAAGTTTTGGTTCATCCCTCAGTTGATATGAGTTTGATGAAAGGGTTAGAGGTTAAACAGTTGCCGTTTTTCATCAAATTTAAATTTGATGAAATATTAAATGCAGCGTTGGAGATGGTCTTACATGAGCTTCTCATGTTTGGGACTAATACTAATTAAGGTGTTGGAATTTAACTTATATCCATGGAAAATAAATTATTCATTTTTTTTAATAACGTTATATATAATTTTTATTCAATATTTTTTAACTACAAATGTGTAGCATCATCATAAAAATATGTAATCATTTTGAGCCATAAATTATTGTAACTTTATCAAAAAAATACATAATATTTTTTTGATACATCCATGTTTAGCCGTGTCCACATACCCGTGTCTAATTTTGGATACCTTTTAGACATACTCACGTATCCCTCATTTAGAGGTTTGCTGAGTCCGACCCCTAGATACATACCCCACACCTGACAATTGTACCCGAGTCCATGTAATGTAGAGTATTAGGGAGAGAAAGAGGGTGGGAGTTAAAGAGTCAAAATTCAAGGACATTTCACTTACTGGTGAAAACAAATCTGAATTTTGTTGTGCAGTCTCTCAGGAATTACTGCAGATGGGACCAATTTAACCTGATATGCACTGCATAACTCCCAAGTTCCAATCTTGACTGACCAGCAACTTGAACGCGTTCACACAATAAAACATCTTTGGAACCATGAGAAGATGATGTATAACCGGTAAGGGGAGACGGAGTGACATCAATAACTGGGTTTTCCAAATCAATGCCTGTATTATTAACATTTAGAGATAATTAATTATCAAAAAAAAATATATTACCAACAAAAAAAGGGAACATTGGAAGTAAGCAGCAAAACTGAGATAGAAAAGAAATGACATGTTCTAGGAATTCCATGATGGACATCATATAACACATCCCTTAAATTAGTATTTCCCGCACCACATTACTCAAATCGAATCAACCGCAAATTCAGCCTTTGAAGTGTCATATTCTGAAAATGTCATGTTCTAATTGGACAAACCCAACCACCCATATAAAAGTTAATTATGTTGTTGCTGACCTAATAGAGACCCTAATTCTATTAACAACTGTGAAATTTCCAAGTTACAAAACTTGGGAGATCTCATGTAAATGAAACTCCTTTACCAACATAAAGCATATTTAATATAACCATGAGGTTAAAACATTCATCTCATGAATCATGTCCATTATATATGAAAACCTATGAAGCACATGCACTCCATCTAGCCTAACGTATTAGTGTCCAACACGTCTAGGACACAGACAAGTTCGAACACACGGCAAACACATGTCAGACATGCCCTCTCTTGTATCCCACTTTTGTTCACTTCTTTTAGTTGCCGGACACACCTCCAAAACTCTCCGAACACTTCTCGGACACGATGATGGCCAAAAATAAAATTAAAAAATCACTGATTTTGTTCATGCTACCTGTAGGAACTCTAGATCTGTGATTCACAGAGAAAGAGATGAAGGAAGAAGTCACACAAGAGACAATAACAATATAGAAGAAGCATACTTACCTGGTTCAACTTCATCTTCTTCGACAGAGGCATCCTAGGTTCAGAATCGTTTTTTATTTTTTTCCACTTAATGGGGTAGGCTCTCTTTTTGTTGGTCTGTTGTACATTGTTATGGGCTTTGTGGGTGTTTTATTCTAAATTGCCAGAGACCCAAGTCATTGTGCATGGCTTTCTACTTGGACTACATCAAGCAGGTTTAAAAATCAAGCCCATCATGTCCAAGCATGATGAGGAAAAAACTATATTGCAAACCAATCCAAGAAAATAAATAAACAAATAGTGAGTGTTTAGGAAGTTGCTATTTTAGTTTTTGGCTATTTTAGTAAACTAAAATTTTTGTGTTTGGGAAGATGATTGGATTTTTTTATAATTGGATATGATATTTGTGAGAGAAAAAGTGAAATAATTATGGGTTTGATGTAACATTTTGTCTTATTAGCTATTTTCGCTTATTTTGTCTTTTTGTGAATTTCAGCCTAAAAGAGGATAAAATTTTTCTTGCCAAAACCCCCATAGTTTATTATAAATAAATCATATCCAATAAAAAATTTAAAAAAAATAGAACACAATATTGATTTAGTATTTTCTAAATTCATGAATATTGTAATATATATGACATAAATATATAAAAACATTGTTTTTTTCATGTATCCCCCAACATGTCGTGTCCTGAAATTTTGAAAAATTGTCGGGGACACGTTAAATATATGAAAAAAATAAATTCAATTTATATGAAAAAAATATGTATATTCAGGACAAGCTGGGGAATATATATAATTGAATTTATATATATGACATAAATATATAAAAATGTATATATGAAAAAATATATATATTCAATTGTCGGGGACACGTTCAATATATATAATTGAATTTATTTATTGTCATAAAATTAAAAATATATATATATATTGAAAGGTAATAAAAAAATACAAAATGACACTATTAAAATTACATTAAAAAAAAAACATTTTATATTTCAAAATAAAAAATTGGTTCCTATAATAAAATTAATAAACACATCATTAAAATTAATAATTTCAACAATATCAACTATAATTTTTTTTTTCTTCAAACAAAACTAATTTGTTCTATCAAATAAAATTATAAAACTAATCAGCCAACAAAATAATAATAACAATAATATTAATAGAGAGAGAAGCCTTACATTCAAGGGAAAAAAAAGAAACAAAAGAGAGACAGAAAAGCCTTGCATTTAGCAAAAAAAAATAAAAGAAAAAGAGAGTGATAGAGAGAGAGAAGAAAAACAGAGAAAGATAGATCGAAAAACTCGAAGAAGATCGAACAAGAAGATTGAACGAACAAGAAGAAGAAGAAAATCGAAGTACTTACCTTCGATATGGCAGCGAGTAGCGAGCAACGAGCAGTGACCAACCCTTTCTCTTGTCTCTTCTCTTCAATCAGTTCAATTTTAGGGTTCCAAATTGGGTTAATTGTTTTAATTTTGTTTTTTACAATTTGACCCCACCTCAAGTTTCAGAAATTATGTTTTGCACCCCGCAGTGTTCGAAACATGTCCGAAACGTGTCTGGCTGCAAAAAATTCAAAAAAAAAAAGGACACTCTCAGGAGAGAGTCGGACGCGCATCCGACATGTGTCCAACACTGATACGAAAGCCCTAGAGAGGTGTCCGTACTTCATAGGTTTTCATACCATAGAGCTCTTAACAATATTTATGCTATGAAATAGAACTGTGACTTAGACCTATACCAAGGTTTCAGACATAAAGGAAATAGCATCTTTATCTAAATTCCGTCTATTAACCAATTTTTCAAAATTTTGTTTAAGATAATTGAACATTGGGCACATTTTTATTTGTTGATGACCTGTGTCCAAGCCAACTTATGCACACCTCAACTAATCCCGAGACCCACACAAAGCACCCCCTCCACGTGGATCGAGTAAATCTCGAGCAGAATCCACGGGCGTGGCCCCAAGGAGTTGATAGCACTTAGTGGAAGTTGAACTTAAGATCTGGAAGGGAGCACAACCAAAGGTGCACCCACTAGGCCAAAACCCTTGGGGTTAACATTACGTACACTTACCATGTATTTCTCGATTCCATTCCTTTAGAATTCACGCGAGGTAAATACAAAGAACCCTAGAAAGAAGAAGATTAGGGACTTCTGCGTACTCAACTTTCCATTGAGAAAAAGTTGATGGCTTAAGAATATATATCCTAGCGTTGACTTATCTACTAATAAACAGATTGTTTCTAAACATTTCATTTTTATGAATCTGTTTTACTTTTCCTTCCTTTTCTTCTTTAGGTTCTTCCCCTCACTCTTCTTCTTCTATTGAATGGCTATCTCTTCCTCCTTAAAGATCCTACAGACTTCCTTTCATCCTTGATCCTCCTCTTTCTTTCTCTATCCCTACCATGTGGCCCCTATAGTGTTGTATTGTATTTAGGGTTAAATTCATTTTTCCTCCTTGTGATTTGAGGGCAGAGCACTTGACCCCCTTATCGTTTAAATATAGCCAGAAAGCCCCCATATGGTTTTGAATTAAAGTGCAACCGTTAACTATAAATGTAAAATGACTATAATACCCTCAAACCCTATATTTTTTTGTCATTTTCTTTCTCTCTCCGCTCTAATACACATAATTTATAATGTCTAACATTAATTTAATTAAATCACAATCAATTATAAATTCTTGATTATTTATTGTAATTCTTAACTTGTTATTCAAATTTTAATTTAATTATATTTTATATCATAATTAATCCGAAATATTTAATTATTTATTATAATTCCTAACATGTTAATCTAATTTTAATTTAATTATATTTTAGTTCAATTCTTAATTATTATTTATTTTATATTTTACTTAATTATATTTTAAATCAATTCTTCATTATATTTTATATTTTAGATCAATTCTTAATAATATTTAAATTTATTTAATTTAATTAACATATTAATCTAATTTTGAATTTGGAGAAAATGGAGGTAAATTTTTTTTTTTTTGTTGTCTTAATTTCACTTTAATTTTTCAAAAAACCAAACTCACTCTAAAAAATGATGTGTATTAGTTTGGATTGGAAAACAAACGGTAACACTTTAGGCCAAAACCACATGGGGTTTTCTGACTATATTTGAATCATAGGGACATCTCCAAGCCCCAACCACATGGGGTAAAACGAATTTAACCCTTGTATTTATCAATATATATATATACATATATGTATTACCTGCTTATTTAATTAATTAGTTATCTAATTAGTTGCGGGTGACAATTGTGATACTTGCCCAATTCCTTAAAGACTCTAATGTAGCAGTTATATAGCCTACAATATCATTCATCAAGTCAGGCATTATAGTCTTACAATGGTTAGAAGACGCTTATCTCTAGCGTAAGTGTGTATTAGAAAAACAAAGTACAATTATTGAGAGGAATTCAAGAAGGATCTTTATTCAAAAATCAATAATAATTATATATAGAACCCATATTGCAAATGCACTCACAAATTACAAATTGAACTATTATCATACCAAAAAAATAAAATAAAAAATGAATCTCCTATATTCTACAGCTTGAAGATCGCGATTGATTAAATCTCTACACCAAATCAATTAAACAAAAACTTCAAAACATAACCCTAAAATCTCTACAAATCAATTCAAAAAAAACACAGACACACACAGAGATGGGGTTTGAGTAGAGAAAGAGATGTGAAGTAAAAAGTACCTTTGAATGTAGGATCATCGCTTGAGCATGAAAGGATAGAGAACAACAATGAGAGAGAGAAAACAAGAAGAGGAGGAGCTACTGAAGAGCTCATCGCTCCAAGGAGAAAAAAGAACGCGCCACGTGCGCTTTGGGTTTGGGTGGGCCTTTTTTTTTTTTTTTTTTTTTTTTTTTTTTGATGATTTTGGTCTTTAATTTTTTGGGCTTTTTTACGAAACAGAGATTAATCGAAATTGGGTTTTTGGAAACACTCTCTCTGCTCTCAGCCCTGGAGGCGGCAATTCATTCCCGCTCTCCCAACTCTACATAATTGCGCCAATTGATTAGAGGATCCGAATGCTGAAATTTGAGCCTTTACACTGGTTATGTTGCGCTCAGGCACAGCAACGGTTGTGTTTTAATTTGAGATTTAGGCTTGGTTTGGCATTATTTAAATAAGTAAAAGTTAAAAAGTCACTATCTTATTTAAGTCACATCATCGTATTTAAATCACATCACATCTCTAATACATCACATCAAACCCAACCCAAACTCACCAATAAGTCAAAAAGTGCATTTTTTTAATACATGCCAAACCAACCTTTTATTTTTATAATTTGAATTATTTATTCTGTAAGATTCCTCAAGTATTTTAAAATGTTAAAAAATAATATTAATTGGATATGAGTAATTATGTGATTAGATTATATTTATTATTAAAAAATATTCTATTTTTCTTTTAAAATAGTATCAAAAATATGAATCTAATCATGTAACAATCATTATCCGATCAATATAATTTTTTATATGTATGAAATACTCGATAAATTCTACAAAATAAATGATTCGAATCATAAAATTAAGTCTACAATAAGTCTCAAATTGAGGCACAACAACTGTTGTTGTGTCAAGAGCACAGTAGCAACCCATACCCCATTTTAGGGGCAATAATGCTACACACAAAGAGGACCAAATACAGAATCAAACACAATGGGTAGGTTTGGTTTGTGTTTCTGAAAAAAATTTCAGAAATTTTCTCTACAAACAAATTTCAGAAATTTTCTCTACCAAACAAATTTTTCCAAAAAAATTTCCCAAAACACACAAACCAAACAAGTTTTCCAAACAAATCTCTCTCACACACACATCAAATCAATCACTTTTTCCAAAACTCTCTCTCAAAACAATTTCCCAAAACAAATTTCCCAAAAAACCAAACCAAACATGTTTTCGTACTTTTTATCTCTAAAACACATCTCTCAAACACAAACCAAACATACCCAATAATTGTTCATCCGGATGACCGGGTGGTTGGCCAGATGAAAAGATGATAGTCACGGTCGACAAGATAACAGCCACAATTGACAAGATGATAGTCGTTATCGACAAGATAACAACTACGGTTGATAAGATAATAATCGCGGTTGACAAGATAACAATCGCAGTTGACAAAATGATAGTCACGGTTGACAAGCTCTGGTCAAAATCGACAAGATGACAATTGCAGTTGACAAGATAATAGCCGAAGTCGACAAGCTCTAGCCGATTGACCACCCGATCGTCTGGCCGAATAAACAATTTATATGTTGGGTTCTGTGTTTGGTCCTCTGTACATATCATTACTAATTTTCAGGGGTGTTTGGGGGAGTAGGTTGAAAGCTAAAATAATTAATAAAGACAAAATATACTAAAATAGTTATTAAGACAAAATGTCACATTCAAACCATAATCATTTCATTTTTTCTCTCATAACTATCAAATCAACTACAAAAAAATAATTAAAAAAAAATAGAACAATCAACTTCTCAAACACAACTTTTTAGTCAAGTTAAAATAATCAAAAAACCAACTAAAATAACTAACTTCCCAAACGAGATCTTTGTAAAATAATAATCAATATATCTGGTTGAAGTTTTTTCTTTTTTTTTTAAAGGCTTTATTGAACAAAATTAATAAAAATCTATAACAAAATACATCTTAAATTTTTTATTTTGCCGATTTAAGTACTAATCTTTTATTTATTCTCAATTTAAACTATTTGTCTATTTTCGTTACAATGGAAAAAAAATATTATATTTTAGTCATTAAACTCAAAAAATATATTTTAGACATTTTGGGCTGGTTTGGGGTAGACTAATTCAGTCAAAAAGCCAAAAAGTTACTCCAAAATCCAAAAAGATATCACTATTCATCAAAAAAAATAAAAATAAATAAAAAAATTTTATTACCCAAAGTACACACAGAAGTGACCAACAGCAACATTGTCTGCAAGCAAGCATACGAAATGATTGGGAATGATTGGGTGTGCTTGGCACACACCGTTGTTTGGCTTGTGGGGCTATCACTGGTCCCGTTTTGATAATCTAAACCGTTAAATGTGTAGAACTCGTCGAGTACTATATGTCTGCAAAAAATCACATTGATCGGATATCGATAACTATATGATCATATCAGTTATGTACGACAAATGGATGGTGTTATAATTAATGATTAAAAATAAATATATCTGATCAGATAGCTATCGATATCCGATTAACGTGATTTTTTATAGGTACATAGTGTTCGACAAGTTATACACATTGAACGGTTCAGATTATTAAAATGGGACCCGTGATGACCTCCACGGACCAAACAAAACCGTGCAGTGCTTTGTAAAAAAAATAGCCAATAATTTCCAACTCCTCTCACACCTGCCGAATTGTACAGCTGGGGCCCACCTGTCACTATTCATCTCTTACACACTCTTTTTATACAATTTTTTAATACACATTTTTCCAAAAAAATCCAAAAAGTTAACCCAAACCTTCATATTTTTTTCTCAACTTTTGTAGTTCAAAAAGACAAAAAGTGCACTTTTTTAGTACACCCCAAACCAGCCCTTTATGTACACTTACGTTTAATTTAATGGCTAAAATACTATTTTTTCAGATAAAATTGGTGATAAATCCAATTTGGAGAGTATTTAAGGCATTAGATCTAGTGCATTTTTTTTGTTGGTAAGAGGTCCACTATTTATGAAATAATTTGAAGAGAAATCCTTTTTATTATTTTGAATGACATTTTGTTTCTAATTTTACCTCTTAATTTATCTGTTGACTTATTTTATCTATTATTTTTTTTTTTTTGACTATTTGTTCAAATTTATATCTATCTATTTAAATTATTTTTATCTGTTCAAATTTTTTCCCTTATTTGTTCAATTTTTTCCGTACCTGTTCAATTTTTTTGACTATATATTCAATTTTTACACCTCTTTTTTCTCTCTTTCTCTATCTATTGAAATTCTTATTTTTAACTTATCTGTTCATTCTCATTTTGAATAGATCAATCCACTGTTCAAAAAAATTATCTATTTAATTTTTTTCTATCTGTTAAAAATATATGTTCATGAATCCACTATCTGTTGGAATCTTTTTCTCTCTCCTCCTGTCTAGTGCAATATGTTTCATCATCATCATCATCAACAACAACAAAAACAACCAACAATCAACTATCAACTATCAACAATAAAAAATAAAGAAGGAAAAAAAAAAAAAAAAAAACAACAACAACAACAACATATCACCATCTTTATCAACAACAAGATCTAATACAGAGCTCAAATGTATTAAAAAAAAAAAAAACTAAAAGAAATGGGAGAAACAGGTCTTATGTGTTTTTTTTTTTTTTTGGTTTTAAGTTGTTGCAATCTCCTCACATATCTCTCTCTCTCAATATTTATCTATTTGTAGTTTCTTAACCTGAGGAATACTGTTAGAGTCACGAAGAATGACTCCAATCTGTAATGGAGTCATGTCTTTCTTTGCAAACATGCAGATGTTCTATTCAACCTACATGATCACAATAAATTTTAGTAGAAATATGATCAATCAGTGACTTTCACAATTTTCAATAATTAAAACCCCAAAAATAAAATAAAATAAAATAAAAATACAACAAACGTAGCTCATTGATGCATATTATGTGTGTCTATATATCGAACTCATGGCAGTTTTGACGAGTTCGTCGGAGTAAGATCTGGTACGGACAGAGATATGAGAAAAGGCAAATCGGCAATGTTAATGTATATATGGTATTGATTTCCTAAATATATTCGGTATTGATTTCCTAGATATATTTGGGAATAGCCATAGTTAGGTTTCTTGTAGGATACTCTTTCTCATATTTAGGTTTTAGTCGGATTCTCTTTCTCAACCTATATATACAGGTCTTTTATTGTATAAGATTAATTCATTGAATACAATACATATTATTTAGTCTCTCTTTACTATTCTAACATGGTGTTAGAGCTATAGGTTAAGCTCTTGGTATTCTTCGCTTTACCGAAGGGCAACAACCTCGCTTTGGCCGCCCGTCAGATCTTAACCTATTCCATTCTCATATTTTCCTTTCAGTATTGCTTCGTAGTGATCTCTTCCTCTATCCGCTAGTTCATTTCTACCCCAAATATCTCTATCATATATATATATATATATTGCTTGCAATCCTTCTTTTTTTTCTTTTATGTTTCTTCTCCACTTTGTCTTTCCCTCTATTTCAACCTCAAATAGGTTCTCTATTCAAACTTATTTGAGTTTGAAGGGGGTATTATATTTATATCATGGTGAGCATGGTTATACACCATGCGAACCACCCAAGCCGCCTGTCCCCTCTAGCGCACAATTCAAGCTGCCCCCACTGACGCACAACCCAAGCCTTCCCCTAGCGCACTCAGTTATCTGTTGCCATCATCGTTCAGCACCACGTCATAAGTTATGTGCGTGCCACGCTTGCTGGCTTAACATCCAGTTCTTGTCAACGGTCGAATACGACCATAAACTGTCTCTTGTCCCGGCATTAGTTTCGGCCAGTTCCTTCAACGGTCCGGTATGACCATAAACTATCTCTTGTCCCAGTATTAGTTTCGACCAGTTCTTTCAACGTTCCGGCATGACCATAAACTGTCTCCTAGTATTAGCTCAGGCATCTGACCGTTTAGACTTTGCAATCTATTTGCCTTTTATTTTATTTAGTTTTATTTCATGTTTTTGGTTTCTCTCTCAAAACTCAAGATGTTTATCCTCCTTGAATTTTGTGATGACCGGGTGTTATCCGTCTTATTCCTTTAGGTTAAATCTGATTTTGTCTCGTTAGCGTGTTAAGTTTCACTAGGAGTCTTGTTAATCTTTTGAGTTTGTGGTGATTCGGAAAATCTCTTTGAATTTTTATCCTTGTTTGTTCCGGTGATGGTTTTCACTTATTTCGGAGGGTGTAAAGTCGGTCCGGTGTGTCAGGAGTCGAACAAAGAAAAGTTTATGGGCTAGTTGGCTAGCCGCACATGCGGGGGTGATGGGCCACACGTGCGGGAGGCTAGGCCGCACGTGCGAAATTCAGGGGAGGTTGGAGGTTGCACACTGCAATATATGCAGGTGCTGGAAGAGGTGCGGCAAAGGAAATGCCGCACGTGCGGGGCTGAGGGCCGCACATGCGAGAGAGAGGCTTCGCACGTACGGGGGCTTGTGCCGCACGTGCGGGACGCTGGCAGATCCAGAAACTCTATTTTTCTCTTCTTTTGGGATATTTGTATATCATTTTAATTACATCTCTCTCTCTTTCTCTAAAAATACGTCTTTCTCCCTTCTCTCTACTTTCCTACCTCAAAAACAAGATTAAACCTTTGATCCTTCACCATCCATTAAAGATTGGTCCATAGTTTCTTCATCAACCCTGTAGAGCCTCTAGAGAACCACATTATGTATAGTGGAGATCTCCTTTCAACACCATCAAAGCTAGAGTTTTATCTCCATTTCTTCATCAAAACCTTGAGGTAGGGTCTCCTTTGAGTTATATATATATTTTTTTGCAAGTGTGATTGATCTTGTGAGGTCATCCTTGTCTAGTTCGAAAATGGGTTTTAAGGGCTCAAGAAATTGTTGATTTTGGAAAAGAAATTTACTCTTGTTACTTTTTAAAGACTTCTCTTGAATTATTGAGCCATATGGGTGTAGATTGATGCATATAGTGAGATTTTTGCAAAAGGGATAAGGAAATGTTGGAGTTTGGTGAAAACCTAGAAATTTGGGGGTTTCTTAAATGAAGAGGGATGAGGGCTTATGTTGAGATTATACATATGTATGTTTTTACATGTATTGTTGTGTGTCATGTTAGGCAAGGAAAATGAGAAATGTTTTATTTCACTCAATTATTTATATAGATGTTGATGGAGAATTTCTTGATATATGAAATTTGTTGAGATTGGAAGTTAACATTTATATAATGCATTGGCTTGAGATGATAAAAATATTGAAAGTGTGTGAGTTGTGGGCACATTGTTACAAATGGATTAATGATGGTAAATTTTGGCAATATTAATGAAACGGCATGGTCAATAGTTGCATTGGCATTACTAAAATCTTGCATGTCATGAAGATTGGTCCTTTTTTGAAAACTAGAATTTTCATTGAGAATGGATTTATTGTGATTGAAATCTTGGAAATGTAAAAGGGTAAATACGTTGGTAAGTCCAATTAGGGGGTGTAGATGAGTTTGATAAGTTGGCCTGAGTGCCCGGGGTGAAAGACCGAAAACATGTGCGGAGGAGGTACCACTTCCCTTCCAGTTAGTAATTGGTAAAGTGGGGTATTGGTAGTACTTGTTGAGCATACTTGCAGACACCAACCTAGGGATTACCTGAGTCGTATTTACCATCCCCATTTAATAAATTGTGAGGTTTGAAACTGTAAGAATGCAAATTGTTGTTGAAACATTATGATTTTCAAGAAGAGCATGAAATGAAATCTTTCTTTAAAATGGCATTGCATGGCATTTGCACTTGCATTTAATATTGGATATCTTGCATAAATGTATATACTTTGTTAAGGATTCTCTACTGGGCTTTATGCTCACCCCTATGGGACTTTGGTACAGGTAAAAATGTGGTGATCCCGCCGAGTTGAGGGCGTGGATATGTTTTGCGAAGAGTAGATTGCTCTTTTATTTTGTTGTAAATTTTTGTAAAGCCAAGGGCTAACATGTAAGGGTCCAATGGATCATTTTGATGTAACTAGGCTCATGCCTTGGAATGTGTAAGCCCTTGAGGGCATTTATTTATTTTGAGACCTATATGTTTCACATGCTATAGATTCATGTATTTTTTTACCAATGAATGTATAATTTGCATGTGAAACTTTTGTATAAACTCGTTTATTAACCATGTAAAGATTGAAGGATTATTATCATTTAATTAATGAATGTGGCTTGATGTATTATACATGTTGGGCTTATATTCGGGGCGTTACAAGTTTGAGGGGGAATGTTAATGTATATATGGTATATATTCCTAGTTATATTAGGTATTAATTTCCTAGATATATTTGGGAATAGCCATAGTTAAGTTTCTTGTAGGATACTCTTTCTGATAGTTAGGTTTCTAGTAGGATTCTCTTTCTCAACCTATATATACAAACCTTCTGTTGTATAGGATTAATTCATTGAATACAATACATATTATTTACTTTCTCTATACTATTCTAATAGGCAAAAAGATCCAAGTTGTTGATTGAAGGATTACTAACTGATCCACTGAGATCTTAAGCCAACTAGGAGGGGTTCACTTGTGAGGTAGAGTCGAAATGGACCTGCGAATGAATGCCCACCAAAGCTTCGACGACTTCAGATCTGAAGCAGCGAAGTCTAATGACGCAAAGGAGGGCTAAATCTAAGTCGTCATCATTATCACAGAGAAAGAGAGAGAAAAGAGAGAAAGATCATTAGTTGGCACCAGGTGGTGCTACGATGGTGTCTCCGAAGCCACAAAGGAGGAGATCGACAACGGTTGCAGCAGCATTGAACAGAAAAAGTGGAGGAGTGGAGAACGGCGATGAGGCGACAATAATGAGGCAACGACAACAATCGCAGGAGAGAGAGAGAGAGAGAAGGTAGTTGATCATAGGAGAGAAGAGAGAGCTAGGGGGCTGGGTTTGGTTCACGTGTATACCACACACATATATATATACTTGGTAGTTTGGTCATTTTGTGGGACCTTATCCTTATAGGCAAAGTATTTTAGAGTGCGGGCCTTTGAATAAAAAAAAAAAAATCAAAATTGAATTTATGGACCGAATGCCCTTTTTTTCATAGATTTTACTTAGCAAAAATAGATAAATGGCTTATATTAAAAACAAATCAAACAATTAAGTTTTAAATGATTAGATAAATGACTTCAAGAGCTCTCACTTTTCCAAAGCTCTTCAAGCTCCTATGAGTGAGAGGTGTTTGGAAAGTTGGTAAAAAGTTGACTTTTTGATTTTTTTTGTGTTAAAAAAGTAGAGAGGTGATGTGACCAAAAAAACCCAAAAAACCAAAAAATTGGCTTTTTACTATGTTGACAAAACCCCCCTTGAGTCTCTAAGAAAGAGATATGAAGTGATTTCTTTTTTTGTGGAGTTTTGATGAGTGGTAGGTATTTATACACCCCCAAGTTTGGCTTATGGTTTAAGCAATCGATTGTAGTGATGCCATGTGTCCAAGGGAACACACAGGGAAAAGATTCTTTCTAATTGTGTGTTTGGTTTTAGTTTTCTGGAAACCAAAACCAAACAAGCTGAATACTTTGCTGAGTATTATGAACCTAGAGAGTAAAGTAATATTAGAGTATTACCCAAGCAAGCAAGAGGATAATAGAAGGTGTAGCAAGTAAAGAAGAACAATAGAGGAAGTTTTAGGCTGTGTTTGGTGTGGAGTTCTAATCATGACTCCACACTCATATTTGAGTGTGATATTTGGTTACAACTTTCAAAAATTAATTCCACACCCACTTTTGAAAACTCGTTCCAGCCGGGGTTTTGAATTTAAAATTTTGGCCTACCCGGTTGTCCAGCTAGTTGATCGGAACAGCGCTAATTTTTTTTGGACAATTGGCACCTGTTATTTTTTATATTTTAAATAAAAAATGTTTTCAGAATTTTTTTTTAAATTTTTATGAGCTTTAAATAGAATTTTGGATTGTGTGTTTAGTTATGAGTTGTAAGTTTTTGAATCAAATATCACATGTGACATCAAAAATTCTAAATTCAATTCAAAACTCATAATCAAATAAATTTTTCACACTAAAATCATAATTCTAAAACTCATAAACTGAAAATACAACTTTATTCTCAAATCATAATTCTAAAACTCTACCAAATGCTACCTTAATTTTTTTTTTTCAAAAGATGTGAATTGAGAATTGTCGTTTTTCAAAAGATGTGTATAGAGAAAACTTAGATTTCATATTTAGTGTGTGTTTTGATGTCCATTATGGTCATTTTGCTTCATAATAAAATTGTCATTAAAATTTTGTTTCATTAAGGCCCCGTTTGTTTTGGGAGATAGAATGGAGGGGATTGATAGTGAGGGGATTAATAGTGAGGGGATTGTTAGTGAGGGGATTGATAGTGAGGAATTGTTAAATTATTTTTATATAAAATAATAAAATAAATAAAAATATATAAAAAATTAAACATTATATTTTTTTAAAAAAATTCCCAATATATAAAAAATTAAAAAACTTCTAATCCCCTCACTATTTTCTAATACCATCTCTACCTCCTCCTTATCAATCCCCCTTCCAAGGGTATTAGTAATACCAAGAGACTAATAGTCCCAAGGCTATCTCTCCAAACAAACAAGGGCATTAGTAATACATTGGTATTACTAGTCCCAATACCCTCCCTATAGCCCAAAACAAACGGGGCCTAAGTGTGTGCACAAAGATGAAATGGTGTGTGGAAATAGAATTTCTCTTGGAGATAGATGGCTAGTATTCCGAAGTATCGTGAGAATGACGATTTTGTCTTAAAGAGAGTGTGAAACGCTCAATCTAGTTCGTCATTCGTCTCTCTTTTTGCAAGTGTTTTGTAACCCTGCTGTTTTTTTCCAAATTCATTTGTTGTTGCCATTGGTTTAATTTGCAATTAGTTTATATAATTAACAATTAAATTAGTATCAATTTGGTTTGTGCATTATGAGCTTGATTTTGTTTTATATTTCACACACAATTTACACGAGTATACTGAGGTTTTTGAACAATATATTCATATCATATCATATGAAGACTTTATTAAGATATACATGGTTAAAGCTAATGGTAAATATGAAAACTCATTTTTTATGTTATACTTTTAACTTAAAAAATAAGTGATATATGTCATTTAAGTAGAAATATGTTTAATAAATTACTCTTCTGATTTTTAAAATACAGGACATGTGTTATTTTGATATTCAAAATTATACATTCATGATTGACTTTAACGATTTGGTTAGATAACCAAATTGAAACATTTTAAAACATATTTTATATATTTGTTGACAAATTAGCACAATTTGAATATTTGAAATCAAAATAACACAAAATTCATACATTAAACATTAAAAATATAATTAACCTATTAACATGAAAGATTTTAAAAAATGCCAATTATTTATTATATCTTTATATTTATATTTGTCATTATTGAATTTTTTAGAGAAAATATCTCCAATACATATGCATACATATACATAGACATACACGTATAGTGCATTAAAACTTTATACTTTGAAAATAAAAAATTGTAATAAATGAAAAAAAAAAATCACCAAGAAAAAAAAATTGCCATTTATTTATGGGAAAATTGGCCTAAGGTCCCTCCTCTACTTTTGATAGGAGGAAAGGTCCAAAATAATATATTTTAATGGCTAAGGTCCATGAAATTTATTTTAGGTTATAAAGTACCTAAATTACCCTTCCTTTATAACATAAATTTGTTTGAATATAATATTGTTGACTTAACTGATAGATTTTGGAAACCAAATTCGCAGGGGAGATTTCGTCGAGATTTCAGTGGAGTTTGACGAGAAAGATTGCTACGATCATGTTGATCTCGTCGGAGATTTCGTCGGAGTTTTGATTCTTTGTTTTTGAATCAATTTCACGGAGTGTTGACAGTGTATTGATCGCGTAAGTTTTTGAGTGGAGTTGAATCAGGTTTGTTTTCGATTTTAGATTCCACATGGATTTTGACTTTTGTTTTGAATTTTTGTTTCGAGAGAGGCCAGGTTTATAGAGTTGATTTTTATTTTTGGAATTAATTTTTTATTCTTTTGTTTTTTGATCAATTTGAAATAGTGTTGACAGTGTAATTGATTTTGATGTTTAGTGTTTATTTTTCGTACTCTGTTTTTTATCAACATGCTGATGAATGATAAGTTTTGTTCTATGTTTTTTCAAACCAGAGATTTGATTTTCTGCACTTTTGTTTGTGTAGTCCAGAGAAAATTATAAGTGCATATGGACATATTATTAGAAGTTTCTAATGGAGATAGAATATGAGAAAGTGAATGTAAGTTCATAAATTTGTGCAATAAAGTGAATATGAGATAGTATATAAGTTTGTAAATTTCTTTGGCTTTTTCTATGAGTGCAATATCAGTGTAAAGTGCATATATAAGGTGTATATGATTTTTTTCTATGATTGTGTTTAATAGTTAGCAGTAAATTTCTCTTTGTTTCGTTAAGTTTCTGTGATTTTGTTTTTTATCATCTTGAAGGTGAATATCAGTTTGTAGATGTGTCTTTGGACTTTTATTTTATGAATACAGACAAAGTTAGACAGAGGCAATTGAATACAGACAAACTTTTATTTTATGAATACAGAAAATTATAATTTTTAGAAATTTATCTGGACTTTTATGTTGTTTTTGTGAAGTGTTTCTATGTTAAACAATTTTTTTTCAGTTTTGTGAAGGTGAATATCAGTTTTGTTCTATGTTTTTTTAAACTAGAGAAATTTCATTTTCTGCACTTTTGTTTTTGTAGTCCAGAGAAAATTATAAGTGCATATGGACATATTATTAGAAGTTTCTAATGCAGATAGAATATGAGAAAGTGAATGTAAGTTCACAAATTTCTCTGGACTTGTATTTGTAGTTCAGAGAAAATTGTAAGTTTGTTACTCACTTTCAGTTTGTAAATTTCTATGATTGTAAATTTCTCTGGACTTGGATTTTTTTGTATGATTGTGTTTAATAGTTAGCAGTAAATTTCTTTGTGATTCATTGAGTTTCTGTGATTTTGTTTTTTATCATCTGGAAGGTGAATATCAGTTTGTAGATGTCTATGGACTTTTATTTTAAGTTCAGAGAAAATTATAATTTTTAGAAATTTCTCTGGACTTTTATGTTATTCTTGTGAAGTGTTTCTATGTTAACTAAATTATTTTTCTTGTTTTTTGTTTGATTTCAATGGGCGGTCTTGATGTTGTTCTTTGTGTAAATATGGGAATGATACTATTGTCATTAATGTTTCATGCGAATTGAATTTTGAGGAATTGGTTGGAATTTTGTGTAAAACATGGAAGAATTTGAAACCTGATATGATGTGTATTTCATATTCTATTTTGGGCCATCCGAATTGTATGGTTCGAAATAATATTGAATTTTTGAATATGTTAAGGGTTGTTTGTGCACGCGGTGTTGATATAGTTGATGTTTCAGTTACTAGATGTGGTACTTCTGATGAAGAGGATGAAGTGGGGTGTAATTGGGTAGATGTTGTGGATGGTGAGTGTGATAGGCTGGTGGATATTGAAAGGAATTCACTCTCTAAGTTTTGTTCTCACCAAGAAAAGGTGTTATTGTCGGTTCGTTGGCGGAATATTATTACGAGTGTTGGACAAAAGTTTAAGGGTGGTGTGGTTGAGTTCCGTACTTTTTTGTGCAAGTATGCTATTGAGGTTGGTTTTCAGTTTACGTATGTTAAAAATGACAAGCTGAGGGTTACGGCAGAATGTGCATATAAGGAATCAAGGGGATGTATGTAGCGTGTACATGCTTATGTTGAAAAAACAAATGGGTTCTTCTACATAAGGACTTTGAACAATGAACATACGTGTGGTGTGGCGGTTCGTACGAGTAAACATTTGAGGATGACTTCCAGCTTAGTTTCTAGGCTGATAGTTGACGAGGTAAGTGCAAAACCTTTAACTCGTCCAGTGGATGTTGTGAAAGAAATGAAAGACAAGTATGGGGTCTCAATCAGTTATAACTGTGGTTGGTTGAGTGTTGAAAAAGCAAAACGTAGTAAATATGGGGATTCTTGTTTATCATTTGATCAATTACGGTGGTATTTTGATGAGGCATTGAAGAACAATCCAGGTAGTCGTTTTGAGTTAGATTTTGAAGACAACAAGCGTTTCAAAAGAGTGTTTGTGGCTTTTCATGCATGCACAGCTGGTTTCAAATATTGTCGGTCATTGCTTTTTCTTGATGGAACATTTTTGAAAGGGCGATACAAAAGAGTTATGCTTGCTGCAACGGGGAAAGATGGGAATGAAGGTAATTGTAAATATATATAATTTTATCTAACTATGTGAATTTTCTATACATGTAGGAATTCAGTGAATGTGATTTTTCTCTGACACTTTGAATTTTCTCTGGTTTTGGCCTGTGTGGATTTTCACTGGATTTTGGTCAGTGTGAATTTTCTCTGGATTTTGTCATTGTGTGAATTGTATTTGTAGGTAGTCACTGAGTGAATTTGCTCTGGATATTATGATTATGTGAATTTTCTCTATAGTTGGTCACTAAGTCAATTTTCTTTGGATGTTGCCAATGTGTGAATTTTCTCTGGAGTTGAGCACTAAGTGATTTTTTGTTTGGATGTTGGCAGTGTCAAATTTCTCTGGTTGTTTATTGTTCTAATTTTCTATGCATGTGTATATCTGATATGCTTGTTCCTATTTGTTTTGTAGGTTTTTTCCCTGTAGCTTTTGCTGTTGTTGATGCTGAAAATAAAGACAATTGGTATTGGTTTCTTGAACATTTATGTGGAGTATTGGGATTAGAAAGGGTGATAAGTTTCATATCAGATCGACATTGTGGTATTGTGGAGGGAATTGCTAGGTTTTTCCCTAATTGCTTTCATGGATTTTGTCTTGAACATCTAAAGAGAAATTTGAGGGATAAGTTGTCATGAGGAAACACAAATTTGGTTAGGGAGACGATTGTGTCCAAGTTTTCAGAATGTGCATATGCGCCAACAAAGGCATCATTTTATTTCAAGTTAAATGAATTAAAAAGTGAAGGAGGAGACATTGTGATTGCTTTCTTGAGAAGTTTACCATATGAAAATTGGAGTGATGCATATTTTGCGGGGAAACGTTATGGTGAGATGTATTCAAATGTTGCTGAGTCATTCAATTCATGGATACGAGATGCTTGGCACTTGCCAATAACAAATTTGGTGGACATGATACGGTTGCAAATGTGAATATGAGGTCTGATAGGAGGCTGTTGTCTAGTAAATGGAATAAAGTTCTATGTCCTCGTATGGATAGTGTATTGGAGAAGTATTTTTTGGATGGGAGGACATGGAATGTGAGTTTGTCGTCTGATAATGTCTTTGAAGTGCATTGTTTTCCTTCGATTATGGTTGATCTTGGGTTGAGAACTTGTTCGTGTCGAAAATGGGAAATAAATGGGTATCCATGTCAACATGCTGTTGCTGCAATTTTTAGGAGTGGAAGGAATTTGAATTCATTTGTTGAACCATTTTTTCATGCTGATATGTATCGTCAAGTGTACTCGTTTTCGATTGGCCCAGTTCCAACTGTTGAAAAACCTGTGTGTAGCATTGAAGATGCTATGATTTTACCTCAATTGAGCAAGAGACCAGCTGGGAGGCCGAAGAAGAACATAATTGCTTCTACTGGAGAGTTTAAAAGGGTGATTAAGTGTAGTCGTTGTGGGAGTATTGGTCACCATAATAAGAGGACATGCAAGGAACCTTTGTTAAATAGTTGAGGATAATACATTTTATTGATTGAATAATACATTTGATGATTAGTTTGTGTATTTTGTTTTGTGAAATATGTTTTTTAGACAGTGTATATAATAATATCAATCAAATTCATCCAGAGAAATTTTTGCAATATCAGTTAAAGTGTGCATTGTGTTTGTTGATATATACTATAGGCATTGGGTTTGTAATACCTGTCAAATTTATGCAGAGAAATTTGGTATGGAAGAGAAAATTTTGTGTAATGTGTTTTGAAGCTTCAAATTCATCCATATAAATTTGACAATGGCAGATAAAAGTATTGTGTGGATTTTGTTTTTTGAAATTGATAATTGCTTTGTACTAACACAGTACATTATAGATTGCATGATCATATAGGCACCTTCTTTGGCATGATACGAGTTAAATTTTTCTGTGAATTTGTGGTAACTTCATATCAGTCATTTCAAGAAATGTGCATACCAGACAGAGCATACACAAAATTATTGCAATGAGTACAACCAAGAAACAAAATCATGTTTTTTTGAAATTTCTCTAAGTTAAGAATTTCTCTGGACCAGGGAAGAATTTATCTAGAATGAATTCAACTCATAAATTTTGCTCAAAGCCAGAGAAATTTTCCTCACCAACCCAGAGAAATTCACAACTCAGAAATTTCAAATTCATCCAGTGAAATTTTATAGTAGCAGATAAAATTACTGTTCGCTTTTGTGTTTTGTTGAGTTTGATGATTGTTTTGTACCAACACAAAGCATTATAGATTACATGATCATATAGGCATCCCGTTGGGACTGTACGAGTTAAATTTCTCTGAATTCTGGTAATATGATACCAGAGAAATTTGTGCAGACAATTTTCTCTGTGTGGATTGTGTTGACAATCACAATAAAAAAAAATATATATTTAACCATCGATAGGTATGAAATTGACATTAGTCGAAATAAAAAAAAAAATGAAATTTACATTAGTCAAGAAAGGATGTATATGGATAAGTCAAGCATCAGTATTCCTTCGATGTGTCAACAAAAAACTGAACGGTTAATACTGTATGGATATATACATATATGTGAGACAATTTTCTCTGTCTGGCTATGTACATTGTCTTCCTTTCACTAGTTTCACTATTACATGTTTGGTTGTTCTGGAGGTATTTCAATTGGTTCAGTCCATGATCGGCCAACATCGGTGACAAATCTCTCTATCAGTTCTGCCCTCATCAACCTGATCTCTTGTGTGGACAATTTGGAGCTGATTGGTTCATGCTTGCTATATTGTTTCATGATATAGCAGACAAAGAGGCCACAATCTAGACTGCATACAAATTATAGGAATGGAGTATCTTATTTATAGATGTATGAAACTTACGAATCACTTTCTTGTTGTGGAGCATTGTTGACATACTCAAAGTCGTAACTTGTGTTTTGTGAGTTTATCAACTTGAAAGAGGGTTGTGATTGAGCGTCTCTCTCAAGGCAAGCTTTCAAAAAATTCTCCACATATTCTTGCTGCAAGAAAATGATTTTTAAATAATAGAGAAATTTACAGACAAATCAATGGGATTGTATGAAAATTATCATCACATAAAGATTATGATGGATCAGAGAAATTTGCACTGGTTACCAATTGTTTTGCATATTTGACATATTTGTCTTCTGCATCATCCCTCCTTGGCCTCAGTGAGTTGTAGAACCTCCATAAACTGTCTTGTTTGTCGAGGACAAGCAAGGACCAATGATTTCAATGTGGACTTCTCATTACCTCCAGTGTTTATTGGGAAATGGAGGAACCTGTAGTTCCTCCATGCTGTTTCAATATGCTTGTCAAATAAGGACACTCGAAAAGATTGATTTTCTGTCATCTTGATGAAATTCTGTGTTCAGAGAAAATCCAAAAATGGTTTTGTTCAGAGAAAATCCAAGAAGTATCTTAAGAAGAGAAAGTAGTAAGTAAATTCCAGAGAAAATCAAATAAAATAGTAGTAACATACTAAGCTCATGGATGTGAAAAAAAAATGAGATTGGTTGTTGTCTTTCTTTCATTTGGTCAGCCAAAAGTATCTCTCCATAGCCATCAATGACCTGAAAAATATGATTTGTAATTGTAATATTGGTTTATAAAGGCTGATAGAACATTGCAAAGAAATTTTGATGAAAGGGAAAGACTTACATTGTTGGCAATTTCTTTTTGCTTTATTAGGTTTCCAATGTCTTCGAAGGTAATGAGGTTCAACTCACTTGTCCAAATTAAAGCCCTACAAGACGAGTTTGTGGAAATTAAATTGTTGTTAATGCAATATAAGTTTGTAATTTGTTGTTTGTTATCTTCTATTTTGTTTGTTGTACTTACTCAAGTCCAGAGACATTTGATATGTGCTGCAACATATCTTTTACGTGATCTTTTATCAATCTTGAAATCGGAAGAGTTTGTGGAAAGACCTAAGATTTTCCGATGTTTAGAGGTTGAGGCAAGATGTACGCATCAGTATCAAGCACTTCTTTGTCCTTCGTGCTTTGCTCAGCTTGCTTTGCAGCTTGTTTTGAAGCTCTAGTCACTTTCGCAACTTTTGGATATTGAAATTCTGGATCGTGCTGCTTTTCCTTCCTTTCTTTTGCTTTTAAATTTTTGATCATTGACGTCGGATCTTTTTTGACTGTAGACAGTGAAAATATTAGTAAAAGTGAAATTTCTCTGAAGTAACAGATGATATTTCAATATGTAAATTTATGTGATTCAATATTTTCCAATTACCATAGACTTTCGTCTTTTGTTTCGGTTGTTCTTTGTGTGCCATTTCTTCTTGTTGGGTTGTTGGTTGTTGTTCAACTTGCATTCCAACTAGGCACAGTGAAAATCAAACAAATCCCAAAAATGGAATTAGAAAATAGACAGAGAAGATGAAATGAGCAGTAGAAATCAATAGAAATAATCGGCAGAAACTAATGCTTGAGAGAAATATAACTTCTAGAGAAAATTACCAATGTCAGAAAATTATAATAAATAGAAATTTCTCTGAGTTATGCTGACTCAAGGACTTGACTTTTTGTGGGTCAAGATTTTCACTGACCTTGTGGTTGAAGTTGTGTTGGTGTTCTGTATGGTTGTGTTGCTAGTTGGACTGAAAGTTCTTGTACTTGTTCATGCAATTTAGCATTTTCTGTTTCAAGCTCTGAATTTGAATTCCTCAACTGTTGAATTGTTTTCATATCATGTTCCTTTTCAAGCTCCAACATCCTTAGTTTCATTTGGATTGTGCTTTCTTTTTCTTGAAGTTCTGAGTTAAGTGATGTCAGGGTTCTTATTGAAATATCCTTTTCAGCAAGTATTTCCATTCAATTTCTATCTTCTTCTTGTTTAGATTGAGAAAGTGCCTTCAGTCTTTCACGCAGATCAGCAATTTGGGCGTCCTTTGATTCATCAAATTATTGTTGGTCCACTGGCTCAATACGTTCTTCTTGATCACTTTGCTCGTTTTCTTCTTGTTGTTCATCTTCTTCTTCTTCTTCATCTTCTTCTTCACTGTCTTCTTCTTTCTGTTCATTCTGTTCTTTTTCTTCTGCTTCTATTTCTTCACTTTCTTCTCGGGCTTCTTCTTCTCCACTGCTTTCACTTTCTTCTCTGGTTTTTTCTTCTCCACTGCTTACTTGAGCTTCTTGTCCATTGCTTTCACTTTCTTCTCTGGGTTCTGCTTCTTTATTGAATTTGACAATTGCTTGACCTTCAGATGAATCTTGTAATTTCTCTTTGAATTTGACAATTGCTTTTTTTGATTCTTTCTTTGTCTTTTTACCAAGACAGAACTCCTCTGATGGGTTTTTGATTAGCTGCTTGTTATCTATTTGTAACATGAGGCTCTTTTATTAGAGAAATGTTACAAAATTCACTGAGAGAAAAATTAAAATAAGGAAAATAAAATTCATCTAAATGATACTAATGGGAAACAAACTTCAAAGAAAATTGTATGGGCCAGAGAAAATTACAGACAATGAGTTAATTTTATAAGGCAGAGAAAATTATGAAATGAGCAACATAATTTAGATATCAGAGAAAATCAATCAAGGCATATAAGTTAATGTTTGACTATAATTGTGTCAGAGAAATTTGGATTCCAGAGAAAATTCATTAGAAGGGCAGAAATAAACAGTGTTTATCAAAGATGCAAGGCAAATAAGTAATGGGCTAGAGAAAATTATGAAACAACATAATTCAGATATTAGAGAAAAGCAATCAGGGCAAATAAGTTATGGGCCAAAGAAAATTATGAAACAACATAATTCAGATATTAGAGAAAAGCAATCAGGGCATACAAGTTAATGTGTTACAATTGTGGTCAGAGAAATTTGGATTGCAGAGAAAATTGATTACAATGCAGAAATGAACAAGTTTGTACCAAAGATGAAAGCATAAATTGATAGTTGAGAGAAAATTGATCTTAAACAATCAATGCACAAGGAGGGAAACAAAGCAGTTGTCAGAGATATTTTGGAATTTCACTGAGATTTTAGGAGCAATAGGAATTAACCTGTCGAGGTGCAAGAGAGTGGAGTGGTGTCTTCTGCAGCTGTTTTGTCAAGGTTTGCAGGTTCCACTTCGCACATCTCGGGAAGTCAGTTGTGTTACTGTGTTCCGAGTCAATGATAGTTGCATGTTCACATATCTTGTGATGAAAATTAAAGTAAATAAAATTTTCTAAATGCACAAATTTGTAAGTATGATAACTGCAAATTTGAATGGATATTATACTTACCAGCAATGCAATGACACACCCCGTAACTTTTTTTGGGGTTTTGTGCAATGCCATGATAGAATCAATCAATGTTGATGTAACTGCCTCTGGTCAATCATGCTGTTTCATTGATTCAAGAGGTTCCACATACTGTATAAAAACCCACCCTATCGAATTCCCACTTGTTGCAACAAATAGGGTGAGACACAAGTACAATGTAACAATGATTGCTACATCTTTGTAGCCTGTTGGTTGCTTGCCTTTCATTGCCTTGAGCAAGGCGTTTTTAAGAACAGGACCAGTGAGCCTTGTGTCCTTTTGGAATCTTCTCTTTAGGAATGCAGATTTTGGCTTCTTAGAATATCTTAATGACATGGGTCGTTTACCTCCTTCCAAACCAAAAATCAAGGTCATGTCGTTTGTTGTGAAGGTCAGGTTCTTCTTACCAACAGTGAATGCTTTTGTTTTCTGATTGTAACATTTGATTATGGCAACTACATCATCATCGGATTTCCTACATTTCTTTGGATCCATTCTTCCACTGGTTAGAGCTTGGATCAAATACCAGAATGGGGACTTTTGAAGCTCTACAAGTTGTTTTGAATTGAATTTAAGTGTTTGAAAAAATGAGACAACAGACGAGAGGTTGGATCGGAATTGAATGGTGTAGTGAGCTCTCTTTCTGTGGAGTTTAGCAAGTTTTTGCCCCTTGAGGTTGAGTCGGTTGAAGTTGGGGTACTCATGTGGATGTTAGTTGCTTCATCACTTTGTGTGATTTGGAGTGGAGTTTGTGGTGTTTTGCTGCTGGTTTTTGATCTTAGATCATAGGAAGACTGAGAGAGTTGTTCTTTCTTGGTTGGTGTTTCCAGTGCTTTGCTGCTGGTGTTTGATCGCAGCTCATAAGAAGACTGAGACAGTTTCTGTTTCTTGCTTGGTGTTTCGGTGCTTTTACGTTTTGCTATTGCTAGACAATGATTAAAACATAAAGATTTCAACATTAAATCCCAGTGAAAATTGAACATGCTAGAGAAAATTGGACATATCAAAGAACATTACAGATAAGGTAGAAAATTACAGATAAGAGAAAGTGTAAGATGTCAGAGAAAATTACAGATGAGGGAAAATTACAGAAAATTGGACATGCTAGAAGAAATTGGACATCAAAAATTAAATGTCAGAGAAAATCAATAAAGCATCATAAATATGGGATATAAATTTTCAATAATTCTTAAAATTACATATAGAAGTAAACATACCAGAGAAAATGAATGACAGAGAAAAGTAAACATGGCAAGACAAAGAAAATTTCCATTCCACAATTAGCAAGATAAAATAAATAAAGTATTGTAAACAAGCCATTAAAAATTACACCACATTGAAACCAATAATTGAACAAAATAAACATACCAGAGATAAATACACATTCCGGAGGAAATTACACATTCTTGAGTAAATTTTCATTTCAGAGAAAATTTCAATTCATAATATTGAAATGCCAGAGAAATTTACATACATAACTAGAGAAAGTTAACCATGATAGAGACACACAAGGGGAGGAAAGTGATGTGATGTTTGTCAGAGAAAATTATGAATACAGACAAACTTAGACAGAGCAAGAGAGTAATAGACATTTTAGAGAAAAATACATATTCTAGAGAAATTTTCAAAGCAGAGAAATTCATAGACAAAATCACAGAAAAATGTTCAAAAATAAGATAGAAATACAGAGAAATAACTTTTTTTTCAAAATACACATGTCAGAGAAGAAACATTCATTCCAGTCCAAAATAAACATGGCAGAAAGGGTGATACATTCATTCCAAAATACATATGTCAGATAAGAAACATTCAGTCCAGTCCAAAATACATATTACAGAGAAATGTACAGAAACAAAATTACAGAAACACGTTAAAAAATTAGATGAAAACATAGGAAATTGCTTTTTTCAAAATAAACATGGTATAGAAAATTGAAATAAGAAACATACATCAAGAAAAAATCAGAGAAATTCAAATGCCAGAGAAATTTGCAGAAATAATCACACAAACATGTTCAAGAATAAGTTCAAAACACACAGAAATAACTTTTTCCAAATTCAGGTAGCTTTTTAAAACGAAAGTGAAACCCGAATTTATGGAATGTTAATATAAAATGCAATTAAAGTGTTTCCAGAGAAAATCTAGTTGTATTGTAGAAAAACTTACCAGAGTTAGGATGAAACTTTGAATGACGAGCTGATATGGTATGAGATAAAGATGCGACGTCACGAAGGTGGACTGAGATGACGATGAGCAGTGAAAACGAAGCTCTAAGGAAGGTCAGAGAAATTTGTGAGGAAGGAATGTGAATGATTTGTGCAGAAGAGAACGAAGCTTGAATGTCGATCGTGAAGATGATGTTGAAACCCTAATTGTGCTGTTCTTGTGTTCGTGAAAATAGTGGATGCTTGGAATGGAATTCAGACATCGAAAGGAGTATCGTTTCTGTGTTGATTTTGGCGAGGGTATTTTGGTCCAAAAAAATAATTAAAAACGCGTGCCAAATTGTTCAGGGACCTCATGCATCATTATTTTTTTGAGTGTCCTTTAACCTCTAAATTAGTATTATTAAGGGGTTTTAAAAAAATTCCCCTTTATTTATTTCTTTATTACACGTACTATGGTTTTTGTCTTTATTGGTTTTTGTTAGAGAAAATATCCCCTATATATATATATATATGCATAGGCATATATCGCTATCGAGGGAAATCCCACGGGCTGTAGTTTCAGAACCGTTAACCTAAACCTCCAATGGAGTCTCATTAGTAGTGCTTCCAGGAAAAGAATTGAACTGTTCGAGCGAAAGAGCAATTTTTGTTTTTTGTGCGAGGAGGTATCGAAGAGGCATCGAGTTTTGAATAGGAATTTTGCTAGGTCTTGGTGTTTTGGTGCGAACAACAATGGTGATAATGACGGAGATAGTAGCAACAATGCATCAAACGATTCGAATTTGGCGACAACGACATCGAGAGACAAGGCGGAAGAGAGAGCACAGAGCAGCGACGATTTTGATTCGGACGAGTCCAAGGCTTCTATTTCATCAAGGGTGAGATTTTTTCTCTCTATCTCTCATAGTTTGTGTTTTTTAGGTTAATTAGTGTGTTTGATTTGAAAGTTATATCTAATTTAGGAAAGGATGATGGGAATGAAATCTGTTTGGTAGCTGAAAATGCAGGAAATGGTTCTAATTTTATGAAAATTGAGAAAACGCTTATTAAGAAAAAACTTTTTGGCTATTCCACCTTATGGGTGACCAAAGAAGAGCCATTTGGAGATCTAGGAGAGGGCATTCTTTTTCTTGGCAATCTGAGGGGAAAGAGAGAGGAAGTTTTTCCAAACTTGAGTCGGTGGTGAACTCATGGGCGATAAGTACAATTTATTTATGGTGGAGGAACCCAATTCGAGGGACGGACCAGCGGTGGACCCGTGTCGATTTTGGTATCTTTGCGTAAGAGGTTTCAGAACCCGGCCCAACAACACTATGGCATTATGTGATTGCTCTATTGTTATTTGTTCTCGCTATTGGTTCCTCGGTGGAGCTAGGAATTGCATCTCAGTTATTACTAATTGCTTTTACACTTAGACATTATTGTATTAAATGTAGTTATGCTCTCCTTTTCATTTATCAAATCCTTTTTATCTGATGGATTATTCCATGTATATGTGTTCATTCATTGCATTTTTCATGAAGCGGATAAATAGGCTTCCACGAGCTAGTTGAGTACTTCACAGATCCAAATGCCATTGAACCACCAGATATGCAGCTTTTATTCCCATTTGTGGAGTCTGCTCTGCCCTGGCATATGGTGTTCGGGGTTCGGCTATTTCACGTAAGAAGAATTTTTATCTTTTGTTGATTTGGTTAATTGAATGCTTTTCTCAAGGGGAAAAAAATATGTTTCTGTGTATTACTATTTCTGTCTTAGGGCTTTATGCGGAAAATAGTTCCTTTAACCTTCTTTATCCATAATTTCTTATCATAAGATTACAAGGCCTTAAGCTTATAAACTAAACTAGCCTACATTTAACCTTTATCATTTGTAGACTAGTGAGTAAATTTTTTAATAAAAGAAGAAGTTGCCCTTGAGATAGTTATATACATCCATTCCTCCATCTTTCCCATTCTCCTCAGTATGACATTGTTAATTGTTTTAAACCACTTCATCTGGTAAAGTCCAAGTTTTGACTTGAACCATTAGATAATAGGTCTTTGTCTAATGCTATATGTGCCCTTTTGGCCACCGCTTCTCATCTTAGAATCATAAACTGGTCCTAAGGCACACATTCTCGATTTCGTCCCTCTCCGGTTGAAATAATTGGTGGACCTTTATTGCATATCCTGATAGCCTTAACTTCTCTGAAATTCTACTCTATTGTATTGGTATCATATGTTTTTAATCATCTTAGAACAATTATTTTAGTAAAACCCATCTCATTAAGATCTTTCAGTTAAAAGCCATTTATATGTATCAATGTGTAAGACAAAAACTATATTTCATCATGATTATTTTTGACGCCCTCTCATTTATTTTGATTGGAATATGTGAAAGCACAATAGAACAAACACCAAAAGAGGAGTTTAAAAAGAAAAAAACACAATGCAATCACATTGTTTTGGACCCAATCTCCCATTTTATAAGCAATAGCCAACATGCTTCATCCACGGCACAACAATTGCTACCAAAAAAAAAAAAAAAAAGGAAAAAAGAAAAAGAGACGCAAAGAAAGCCGCTTATTCTTTGGGCTGCCAAACTCCCTTTTGTGAGCTAAATGTATCTTGATCTTTCTCTCCCACCAATAAATCTCCAATGTCATCAACCAATTAGTCATGTAGCATTTATCCAATGCTATCATGTGGCACTTTGTCTTGGCTGACCTCCTTAGAACTTTTTTGGTTCTATAATGGAGTTGAGTACGGGGGACTAAACTTCCCATATTTTCTTTATGCAAGTGTTTTTATTTTGTGCACAGATATATGAACTGAAGTACTCATGAGGGATCTATTCACCATGAAATATCCTAATCTAAAGTCACAGCTTTTGTTATTTACTATTGCTTGTTTCACAGAAAGCATCGCTCATCTCGAGTTGGCAATCCTTGAAATTTTATGCCTATGTCATTGTTTCCTCTAACTGCCTACTGTATACATTGTGCATTATGTGCATGAGATTGTTAGAAGCTGCATATGTATTGAATTACTGGTAATGGATGCTACAAAAGAGAATGCCATAACTTGCACTTGTTGTATTCATTGGTTGCATAACTTTGTTTTGATCTGCATTGTAACTTAGTTGTTGTTTGGTTCGTTGCACGTTTCTTGTTTTTTGAAAAAAACAAAAAGAAAAAGAAAAGGAAAAGGAACATGTTTTTGTTTCTTTCCCAAGAAAGTTTGAAGTTTAATGGGCTTCCTCTTATTGTTAATACACCAAAACAAGTTAAAAACACTTCTTCTTCTTCTTCTACCCCCCCTTTTTTTCTCCTCATTCTGTGTGTGTGTGTTTATTTTGGAGCCTTGTTTTGAAAACAATTTTCAAAAAAAAAAAAAAAAGTACCGAACTTGTTTTAAGGATATGTTTGGTTATGTTACTGTTTTTTGTTTTTGTTTTTGTTTTTGTTTTGACAACTGTTTTCATTTCCAAAAATGGAAACAATTTTCAAATTTTACAAAATTTTAGGAAACACAAAATTTGTGTTTTCACTTGTTTTGGAAATAAGTTTTCATTCCCGCTTCCCTCTCCCACCCCCTTTGGCGGCCACACCCTTTGGCAAATCTTCAAACATGTTTTCTTGTTTATGTTTTTGGGTATTTTAAACATGTGTGTACCAAACATGTTTTTTGAATTTGTTTTTAGCAAAAAAATAAAATAAAATAAGATGAACATGTTTCCTATTTTCTGTAAACAAAAAATGGTAAATGGTAAATGCTACTTAACCAGACTGGACCTTATTTTTTCTCCTCCTCGAGGTTAATTCCACCCTAATTAGTCATTCATGTAGTATGTTATCTTTTGAATATGTAAATGAGAAAATTAACTTGAGGAAGTTGGGCATTTTCTTTGCTTTCCCAAAAGAAAGTAAAACTAAGCATTCCATTCTTCATTCCTAATATTACTTTTGGAAGCTTTGGTGCAATTACTCAGGTAATTATGTCTACTTATCACTTGATGGATGTTAATTTAAATGAAGTTCTTATTATGTTATATATTTCCGTACACTCTCCCTCTCTCTATATATTTTAATGTATGTTTTACACATATACCAACATTAAACACCGCCCATGGGCCAGTGGTTAGCATTTTCCCTTTTTAAATAATTTGTTGTATCAACTTTTAGTGAGTCTGAATTTATCTCAAGTCTGCCATTTAACAGCATTTTCTTTGATCAATAAGATAATCCCATGACCATCGATAAATGAGATCAACTCTCTTTGGTAAAAGCATTTTTTTGTTATGATAGTTATCTGTTTTTTGCTCTTTTGATTTGATCCATGGATGCAATTTTTCTACCTGTATCTTTGAGTTTTTTTTCTCTCTTCTTTTTACTTTTGTTGATTGGAATTATGATCTGTCTGTTCTTTTTTTTCGTAAATTTATGATATGCCTATTTTTTACTGCTTAAAAATCATCAAATCTGGGCTTCTGCAGTTTAAATCTATTCTCCTTGACCAAAAGACAAAAGTTGATATTTCCCTTGTGGTTCCATTTGCTGCTTTCATCAAACCCAAATGCTGCAGGGGATTTGGTGCAAGTTCCTAGCATGCTATTTCAAGGTTCTTTGCTTCTTGGATTAATAAGCAGAGCCACTTTAGGTAATGCGTAAGTTTCTTCTTTGCTTTCATAGCTTTGATTGGCTGATAAATGATACATATGCAAAATATCTATAAATCCTAGACCTAATTGTTATAATACCACTTTAGAGTATACCTTGTACCAAATATCCTAGATGGGACCCCTTGATGTGCTAGGGTCTTCATAAAAAAGACAAATAAATAAAATATACCAAACCAAATTAAACCTTGTGTCCCAATCAAGTAGGATCAACTATATTAATAATTTTTTCGTCATTTTGTTCTATCAAGAGTTGTATGCTCAATGAAATCCAAAAAATTATTATTATTTTTTATTACGACATCCCATATCAGTTTAAGTCTTTCCTTCCTCTTAACATTTTCATTTTGTAGAGATCATATCATTTTTTCTTACCATTGCATATATAGATCTTCATTATACATAATCAAATCATCTTCACTTGTTTTCTCTCAATTTAACTTCAATTGGTGTTATTCCAACTACTTAGCGAATATATTCATTTCAAATCCAATCTTTCTTAGTTTTACCACGAATCCATCAAAGTATCTTCATCTCAGTGACACACATTTCGTGAATGTATTATTTCTTAGTTGCCCAACATTTTGTTCCATAAGTCATTGTTGGCCTTGTAACTCTCTATAAACTTTTCCTTTCAATTTTGTTAATATTCATAGATGACATAATAAGCTAGATACACTCCTCCACTTGGGCCAATACGCATTAATTATATGGATCACATCATTTTCAATCTCACCATTCTTGTTAATAAACCTAGATAATAAAAATGTTCACCTTTTGTTATCTTATTATTTTTAATATTCACTTCATTATTTCTCCTTTAATTACCAAAGTTACATTATGTTTTATTATTACTACTTTAAAATCATTTTGACTCTACGATTTTCTCTTCAGATTTCTAATTTGGAGTTTCATTATTGTCATCCACTATAACAATATCATTTGCGAAAAACATTTATCACGGGATATAAAAAGAAAATAAAAGGGTTATTCAAAAAATAATGTCAAAGACAAAAACGTGAAAACAATAATATTTAAAACAAAAGTTTAAAAAAACAAACTAAACACTATAAACTTCTCTTATTTTAAATCTTTCTTAACTAATATCTAATTTTACATAAATTATTCACAAATTGCTTTCAATTTTTATGTGCATTTAATAATCTAATTAAAAAATGGTGCATACACACAAAAATGTAGCACTAAACATTTACATTATGACAACTATTTAATTATGAATAATTAATTTCTCATTGTTATCTGTATTATATTTTTATAAAAGATTTTACATATTACTTTTGTGATATCTTATATATGTCAATGTCTACATATATAAATATATATATAAAAACATAAATGTAAATTTATATGTCACTGTATTCATACATTGTATATCTGTTATATTATATTATCATTAGATAATTTAATTTTTTAACATGTATCGCCTTAGTAATATAGTTATATTTGTTAGGAAAAAATTACAGAATTGTGTATTGTTCTTCTATCAACTTATGATTAATACATATATACATACATGCCATACAAACAAGTGTCTACAACAAACATTTTCTATAACAAACTAAGACTTTACAAAATACCTCCATCACAATAATAATTATATATATTTTTTTTCCTTCACAAAAAAAAAAAAATCACATTATTGAGGGAAAATAGATTTTGAAATTCATAATAATATGATATTGCCTCAAAACTTTTACTCATCAAAATATTTTTATTACAATAAGTTATAATGGTTAGTAAGAAGAAAACAAGAAGATGGTGACATAAAAACTACAAAAGATCTATCACAACGTGCTCTCTAACCAAAGTTAGACGAGCTGAAACAGGAATTGTCCTATCTGTTGTGAAGTATGTACACATTTTAGTCAAATTACAAGGAAATAATTAAATGATGCCCAAACATTATCGCAACAGCTCAATAATGCAAAAAGTAAGTACATTAAATAAAAAGTTTTGATAAATTTTTGTCATATGCTGATTACTTACATATGACATAATAAATTATGTAACTTGATAGTTTCAAGAAAGTAATCCTTCAAACACTTATAAGTATGAATCTATAAATACTGTGAAAACAATTATAAAATTCCTATATTGATCGAAATATTAAGTTACAATATCATTCTATTTAAAAAATATATATATATATATACATATTTCACATTTTTTACAAAAATGAAAATATACTAATGACTAATGTTATATTTTTCATTATGCAAAATACTTGTGACACAGGAAACAAGACTCAATAACTCTTAATGTATAAAAATATATTATGCATTGATATTAATGCATTATTACACCAATAATATGCAATAGTGGGTTCAATGAATTTGTATTATGAGATGAACTATAAAACAAAATTGTATAATAGGCAATCAATTTCATACCTCAATTATATTACAGGGTACGAATTATGAAAAATTGAAATGAAAAGTTGATAGAGAAAGATTTGTGTAATACTATATATTTAAAGGATCTGTTTGTTGTTTATTGGTTTAGATAAGATTGTGATCTTAACAATTTAACTATAAATTAATGTTTATATTTATAAAATTTCTCATTTAAAATTTTTAGTTGAGTATTTATTCATTTCTTACTTAGTTGTATTTTGGATATAGATTAATTTATCCATACAAGTCTCCATGCTTTGTATACATATCATATACCAATTTAAGAAACACGTATAATTACAGTACGAATAGTTGATAAAAATTACGTGTCACATGCAATGCACTTGCCCAACCACTAGTATGATAAAGAGAGTAGGGAATAAATTTAAGATAAAGTTATTTATTTTATTAAAATCTCGACATGAGACTATATTTGGATTCACCATATAATATATTCAAATATATTTCAATTTGTTTGGATTAATTATATAAAATTTTAAATGAGCCTAATAATGATTATATATAAATTTTTTCAGTTGGGCCCAACTAGATTTTTTTTAGAATCTGTTAAACTGGGTCTGAAATAATAATAAAAAAAGATTGGGTTTTGAACTTATAATATAATATAGAAATAACAAATTTGAGAGCCCTATTTTGAGCCAAAATTTGGGGGTCTTAGGTACAAGTTTTACTGGCCTTAGTCTAGGGTTGGCACTGCTTGGTTATACATATTGGGATATTAGTTATGACTAATTATAATGTTGATTATAATATTATTTTAGTTATATCTAATGTTATGTGTGATTGTGACCTCTCTTCTTCTTCTTTCTTTCTTTTTTTTTTTTTTTTTTTTTAGGGTAATCAACCTCATGCATATCATAATTTGTATATAGTATACACCCTTTAACATGACTATATATTTTAAATACATATTTATTTAAAAGTTTAAATCCTAAACCAAACCTTCTCTCTAGACCTAACATTATGACAACATCACACCATCATCATCATCGTCACCGGTATTTTTCAAACATTATACGATATGTGTAGGATTATTATGTGTGGGGTTATTAATTTAAACCATCATATACCTAGTAAAAGTGAGTCATTATATGATGGTTTAAATTAACGGTGTAGTAAGAAATCTTATGAATGAGATATAGTGACACACTTTTGTTAGGTAATTAGAAGATAATAGATGATCACTTAATATGAGTTACGATTTCTCATTTGATAGGAATACCATGTAGACAACACCACGTAATACTCTGCAACCATATAATAATTTTCTTACTAGCAGCATCAAGTTGCTATTGTTTTTTATTTGAAAAAATTACACATGTAATCCTTATAATTTGTCTCTTATATCAATTAAGTTCTTGTAGTTTTAATTAGGTCAATTTTATCTTTAAAATTTTCACATTATATTAATTTAGTCCAATTAATAATTTCTTTTTTCAGAAATCGGGCAAAATCAACTCTTCCTAAAGTGATTGAGTAGTTTACATCTAATTTAAAATGGTTCATTCCGTTTTAAATTGACTATTTTACTCTTGATTTTTGTCTTCTTTTTTATTTTTATTTTTATTTTTATAAACGTTATTAATTGGATTGAATTGACATATTTTAAAAAATTAAAGGAAAAAACTAATATAATTAAAATTACAAATGCCAAATTTACGAGATAAATCACAAAATTTATGGATATAACTAATTAACCCATGGTTGGAGGGAAGGTTACTCAAGTTTAATTTACATAATTACACACTGTGCAGTTTCAATGAGTGTTCAAAGACTACAGCTGCTTTTGTACTTCGGATTTGTAGAAAGCTCCTCAAAAGAAAAAGGAAAAACAAAGAAAGAAAAGAATGGATGAAATAAAAATTTGCGATGGGGATTGCCATGGACTTGGTCAATTTTAACATTATTGAAGACTATCAGTCAATTTTAACATTATTGAAGACTTGAAGTTAAGATTATTGAAGACTTCAAGTCAATTTGTTAGAGTAAATTACTTTTCTACCCTCAAGTATTATTGGTTCTTAAACTATAGATTTTTTTTTTAGTTCCTAAATGATTGAATTTTTGTCAATATATTTCACTTACTATGGTCCAATTTAATCAAGCCTAGTAGATGTGTAGTACTATTTTGTAATGTAAAATTATGGATTCAAATTATATAGAGAGGAGATTGATATCAATTTATGTGGTCTCATTTCCCTACTAACATACTAACACATTCTAATGTATAGCGTGTGATAGAAGGGGGAAAAAAAAAAACAGAAGAAGAAGAAGAAGAAAAAAAAAAATCATTGTCCAATTTGTTAACAAAAAACTCCACATGCTGTTGAAGTTTTTGTTACTTTGATCTTTGGCCCTATTTGATTAGAATGATTAATAAGGGGATTAACAATTCATAAGAGTAGTGTATGATTTGTTATTCAATTGAATGGGTAAATATTACTTTCTTGTCCACTTTTGTTTTGCAATAGATGTGAAAATATATAATTCTAATTATATTTTTGTTTTGCATTTTTAGTTGTAGAATTAAAAAATTTGCCAATTTTGTTGGGTCAAATGTTCATTGAAATCTTATTTTGAACCCCAAGTATCACACTATTTCCACTTTAGCCCCTGTTGAAAGCCGTTTGATATTTTTGTTAGGTTGTATTTGGTTCATAAATTTGAGTAGAGATTTAGAAATAAAAAAAAAAAAAATGTGTGAAATGTAATTTTATTTCATTCACATATTCACATTTCACCCTTATTTTTCTCTCTTTTTAAATCTCTATCCAAATCCATGAATCAAACACAATATTAAAAAAAATTGATAATAGAATCCTATATGAAGCAAATTTAAAACAAAATTAAGGTTTTGTTTGAAAATTTTTAAAATTTTAAGTCAAAGTACGAATTGAGTAATATTTTTGGGAGTAAAGTACAATTTAGTCAAATTTATTATGGAAAATGCTATAGGTCCCAAATTTTTTACCAAACAAATGACCAAATATCTCACATGGGTGTGAGATCTAAATTTGATATCCCTAACATTATCCATTTATTATTGATGAAGAGTACTGACCTCGATAACCGAATACTGTGTTAAAAAAAAAAAAAGATAACCGAATACTTACCTAAGGATTCGTTTGAGATGTGGGTTGGCTTTTTAGCTATTTTAGCCCGGGGTTAAAAAGTCTCGTTTGGGATGGACTTTTTAGCTTTTTTGACTTTTGTGAGAGAAAAAAATGAAATGATTATGGTTTAGATATAACATTTTGTCTTATTAAGCTAAAAAATTTATTTTGTCTTTTTGTAATTATTTTAACCAAAAAATCCCATTTTAATTTATACCAAAGGAAGGCTAAGACTCATGAAAGTAGAATCGAAGGCTTTGTTTGAAAATGCTTACAAGAACTGAGGGAGCAACTTGCCTACAAGAATTGATGTGCAATAATGGTTTACAATTGTGACGACCGGGTGTATTTTCGCTCCGTTCTCCTTTGTTTAATTTTGGGTTTGTAGTGTCTGGAAGTTGTTCTCAAATAAATTCTTATTCTTGTTTGTTCGGTGTTGATTTTCACTTATTCCGGTGAGTGCGAGGTCAAGTCCGAAGTGCCTAGAATTGAGCTGAGAAAATTTTGGGCTGGGGAAACTAGGGCCGCACATGCGGAATTCAGGAGATGTTTGGGGCAGCACATTGCAATATATGCAGGTGCGGCATGGGAAAGCCGCATGTGCGGGGTTGAGGGCCGCATGTGCGGGGTTGAGGGCCGCATGTGCTGGAGGTAGGCTCCGCATGTGCAGTATGCTGGGCAGTTCAAAAACCCTGTTTTTTTCTTCCTTTTGGGTTAAATGTATATCATTTCAAAACATTTCCTTCTCACTCTAAAAAGTGTTTTGCTCCTCCATCTCTCTAAAAATCTCCACCAAACATCCAAAACCCTTGATTTTTTGCAATCCTTTGGGTCTAGATCCATTTTCTCTCACAAGTTTTGAAGATCAAAGCTAGAACATCCCTTTGTGTGGTGGAGATCGAAAATCTCTCATTTTTGGCTCTAGGGTTTTGATCTCACCTCTTCAACAAAAACTTAAGGTAGGGTTTCCTTTGAGTTATATATATATTTTTGCTAGATTGATGTGGATTTGGAACTTCTTGGTAAAAATAAAAAAGTTTTAATGTTGTTTCATGAATGTTATGATTTTCAAAGGTGGGCGTAATCATGTTTGTTCTAAATAGTCTCTTGAGGGTTTGAATAACCTTGGTCAATGAATGATGTCAATGAATGATGTCCTCTTTTCAAGCTTCCTTCATATGTTTGTGTGTGTGTTGTGGTGGTGGAAGTTAAACCTAGATATTTGGGGGTTTTGGAAAATGTGGAGAACCTATGAGATTTTCTTGTGTCAAAAGAATGGAGGAATGAAAATTTCATATTTTTGTGTGCAAAAATGACAATTTTCTTAGTATATGAGGATTGGGGATTTGTTTTAAAATTTTTGCTAAAAGCATGAATATGTGTAGTTATAAGATGACAAAATTGTTGAGTTCCTTGAAATAGGAAAGTTGTGATTTTGGAAGTTGGTATTCAAAACAGGGGATGTAATCTTGAAATGACCAAATCATTGAGAATTGTACAAAGTAGGGAAAATGTTGCCATTCGTTAATAACTTAAATTGAGCATGTAACTATTTTGTGATAAATAACATTGAAGAAGAGGAGATGGGAAATGTGATTGTTGTAGTATTATTGTTGAGATACTTGTGAAGGGAGATATGTTACGATGCATTGATAATTGTTGCATCACATAATCATTTAAGTGAATATTATATATTTTGAATTGTACTTGGAAAACGTTTGCATTGAAAAAAGAATATTAAAAATGAGAATTATTGAAATGTTTTGGGGTAAATACGTTGGTAAGTCCAATTAGGAGGTGTAGAGGAAATTGATAAGTTGGCCTGAGTGTCTGGGGTGAAAGACCGAAAATATGCGCGGAGGAGGTACCACTTCCGTTCCGGTTAGTAACCGGTAAAGTAGGGTTTTTGGTAGTGCTAGTTGAGTCTACTTGTAGATACCAACTTAGGGATTACCTGAATCGTATTTACTGCCCCATTGAGAAAAATTGTAATTTTTGAATTGATGAGATTTCATACTATAGTTGAACATGGTAACTCTCAACAAGGCATGTAAAGAAATTTTATTTTATTTTTTTTAAATTTGGCATTTGCATCTAATATTGGAAATCTTGCATAAATGTATATACTTTGTTAAGGATTCTCTACTGGGTTTTATGCTCACCCCTATGGAATTTTGGTGCAGGAAAAGATGTGGTGATCTCGTCAAGTTGAGGGCGTGTACATATTTTGTGAAGAGTAAATAACTTTGTTTTATTGTGATTTATTTTGCTATCCAAGGACTATCCATGCATGGGTCCGAGAGGCCATTTTTGTTTAACCGGGTTTAAGCCTTGGAAATTGTAAGCCCATGAGGGCATTATATTATTTTTGGGATATGATGCTCTACATGCTATAGATTCATGTATTTCTATATCATTGAATGTATAATTCGCATGTAGAACTTTTGTATAAACCTTGTTGATTAATGGTGTAAAGGTTGGAGTATCGTTATTATTATTTAGTGGACGTGGGTTGATGTGTTTAATTTATGTCGGATTATTTCGGGGCGTTACAACAATATATTTTGTTTTTCCTTTGAAAAATGATATTTTTATAGAACTTTTATAAATAATTTATTTTTTATTAGAATGATGTCATATGATATTTTTTAAAACATAAATTGATATAGGATTATTATATTAAAGTGATAAAATCAAGAAAAAAAGTACATTTAAATGTGAATAATTCAAAATAATTACATTTTTACAGAGGTATAAACGAGTTAGCTGTAACATGGTATACAACTTTCACTTCCTTTGACTTGCATCTCCACGAAAGTGCAATACTTTGAATTGTTTCCACTTAAATACATTTTTCTTAAAATTAAAACTTGTTACATGATTCTGTATTAAATTCTTGAATTATACTATATTTTTTTTCCTTTTGTTAAAAGGAAAAATTACTATTCATGAAGGTTTTTAAAAATTATTACACATTAGTGAAAATGTTTATAATTTTAATTATTAATATTTATAATATTTATCACATTTTTATAAGTACTTTTTTTTTTTGACAATTATTGATGTGTAATTTTTCCATGTAAAAACGGTGTCCCCTATCCATTGTATTCACCCAACTATATCATTGGTTATTTTATTGAAAAAAAAAAAAAAAAACTATCATAAAATATAAATGAGTAAACACAATTCTTAAGTCCCAGACGTAATGAACCTTTTTTGCCCAAGCAAAAACGGTGGGAGCTACGTACCACCTTGCTGAAGAGGTTTGCCATCATATGGAATAATGCCCCCAAATATCAGAATAAGTGGTAGAAGTGGCATTTTGGTACCCTTGCCTTAAAAAAAAAATAATAGTAATTATTTGGATCATAAATGTAAATAAAAATTTGAAGAAAAAAAAAAAGAAAAAGTGAAATGAACATTTGTCTCACTTTTTTTCTTTTTCTTTTTCTTTTTCTTTTGAAACTTCTATTTAAATTCATGATTCAAATACAACGTTAAAGTTTTAAAAAATTTACTAAGTCTTGTGTGCTTGACATGATTATAATGTACTTCCCTAAGATTCAATTGTTGAGATCGTGTAGATTTTTGACAAAGTATTGAATTTTAACCATTCGACTTTAAATTTTTAGAAGTAAGGGTATTTTGGTATTTCCGTACTATTTACATGTTGTCGAATTGGTTCAATTGTAAAAATGAGAGATGCCTATAATAATATGATAAGAAAATTGAACATTACATAACTGAATTTGTAATAAATTTAAAATTAATACATAAAATATTATGTCATTATGCGTAAATGAAAAACCTTTTCCTTTACAAAATTGGATGTGAATTTTTTATATAAAATGAGCATGTGCAGCTCACATAATCGACTACAAGATCCACCACTAACTAATCTTCCTTTCACACTCCAACCACCTATCAACATAATTGTATACATCACAACCACCCCTCTTTATCATTATACAATTTATACATAATCTCTGTTTTTTCCACATCTCTCTCTTTCTCCCCTCTTATGCCTATTTGTCTCTCTATAATGACAACCACCACACAACTCTATTTTTATCTTTTTCTCATATTCCTCTACTATGTCTCTTTAATAAAAGTCAAGTCATAGATGTTCTCATTATCTTTGTTATGTCTCTTTAGAGTGGCCATGGCTACTAAATTCTGACTCGAATAGTAAAAATTTGAAAATAATTTTTAAGGTTTTAAATTTGAGTTATTTTAAAGAGTCATTGAAAGTTTGTCAAATTATTAATTTCAGAATTCTAAAATTAATTAGGGTGCACGCAAGTTAGTCTAAGTATTTTATTGTCAAAAAAACTCTTTACAACTATTTTAAATTTAGACCAATCAAACATAAATTGCAAAATTAATGAGCATATTTCCCCCCTAAAGCTGGCACATGAAGAGCATGTGGCCGTTCTCTTTACAATCATGATGATTGTTATCAATTTTTTTTTTTTTTTTTTTTTTGTGATTTAATGATTGTTATCAATTTGGATATAAAATAAAGGATCAACAGGGTACAACTATTGCAGCTGAAATTGTACAGATCAAATTAACATAATAGATAAAATGTATACTATTATTGTAATTTTCTTCAAAATTATATATGCCTGACAAAGTATTTTTTTTATAATGATGGTCACATAATAAGTCATATTATTTATAATATGGTATAATGTGCCCGGCTATAACAATGCAATTCAGATGAGTTTGGTTGTCAAAAAAGCTTGCTAGACTCAACCCAAATAGTATTGAGAGTAGCCCAAGACCGCTTAGAAATTGACCACAAAACCTAAATTCCTCTTCCCCATTGAATTCAACAAATAGACTTCCATTGGTGCAAATATCCACAGCCCAACAACCAAAGAGATTTCCATTTTTTGGGCTATCATCTTTTGGGCTTTCTGCTGATCTTTAGTTTTTTGATAGTTTTCTTTGCAAATATCCATAGCCCAACAACTAAAGAGATTTCCATTGGTGCAGAAGGCAAAGAATCTAGTTTTGGGGCTTAAAAAGCCCAAACCAATCAAATAGATTGGATTGTAAAAGCCCACCATGCAACGAATGACCCACCTTCCTGATAGACTTCAAGTTGGATCGGGGTCCCTGACCCACTAATTGATTAGAGGGGAACATATTAATAAATCCCATACACAAAGTTCAAAACTCATCTAATTCCAAAACAAAATACTAGCACCAATTAGTCTTACATATTTTTAATTGTTACTAAATTTTTTTTAAATTTTTTTTAAAAATTAAAAAACGATGCTAAATCCCATCACTGCCGACCTTCTGTCAGACGATCACTAGAGATTCATCGGAATGTTTAACATCATTGAAAAGTCGCTGGAATATCACCGAAAGTCGCTGGAATGTCAAAAAATAGCTCAAAATTTAAACTCAATAAGAAGCCAAAAAAAAAAAAAAAAACACCAAGAGAATTCAATTTCCAAACCTATTTTAGACATGAATTGTCCACACTAAATCTACATTTACAGTACGATTCGTCTCTTGTTAGTATGATTTGTCATACAATTTCAATACATGTACAGGAGAATCATTGTATAACTATAAGTTTCAAATCACAGAAAAAGAATATATAAATCTAATATAAACTTTTATTAAACGAATGATCTTAAAAAACTTATACAAATATGATCCAAATCAAAGCAAATTCGAAAACATTACATCATTCTAATTACTTGGTTAGAGTTTCATATCAATCTTTTAGAGTCAATCATGGCAAGGATGGATTCCATATGGTTGTGAAAGAACATCATCGAATTTCTTCCAAAATCACCTTCTTCACTTCTGTAGTAATTTCTCCATTGTTGAACGATCCTATTTTTGAGTTTGGAAGTCCTATAAATGCTTTCCTTTCAGTCCTAGTTGTTTTAGGTTACGAATCTATGTTGTAAAAAAACACTAATATTCTAATGAATTACATTTTAAAATACATATTCTAAAATATGGTACACTTTCGTTCTAAAGCGATAAATTCAATGATTTGAAATGATCTTAAAAGTTTTTTTCAATATATTTCCTTAGAAGAAGAAAAAATCAAATACAATGAACCAAAATCTAAGGTAAATTAAATTTTGACAAGATAAAACATTAAAAGTTGGCCACACTACTCATAAAAATGTTTTGTTGCATGGGAAAAACTACATTTTACTAGATGCCTAATAGTAATATATATATATATATATAAAAAAATTACTTAGAAATATCTTGAATTCTTATATGTAATATGTATACAAGTCCATCTTTATTATACGATATTTTAGAATATGTGACATATCACGTTCCTGTTCCATATAACATAATTCATGTTTCCTAATGCATTAGGCTTTCCTAGAACTTCTGTTCATCCGGAGCAATTCTCTGGAGCACATCTTGGCAACTTTGCACTTCTCTTAGTTCTTGCCCTTTATTTTTGTTTTTATCATCAACACTTAATTGAATCACATAACATGAAAAAACCCATTACGAAGCCAAATAATATAGGATAAAGGAATAAAAATGAATCTTAAAAAACCTTAATATGTAACATTTTGACTCCAATCAGAAATTTCATATAAAAATTCTTTTCTAGTGATAAAACCCATTCCGTTGCAAACCAAACAATGAATCTACACGACCTATTTTAAGAAGTAACACTTTTAACTATAAACTTAATACAAAAAGAGTCAATTATTCTCTTTATTTTTTTAATTTTTTTTTTTGTAAAATATTAAAAAATTACTAAAAAAATCAATCTCAAAATGACTCTCAATCTCAATTCCATTTATTTAGTTAATTTTTATTTATTTTTAATACCAAAACGTTTTGTGTTTTGTGTTTTGTGTTTTGTGTTTTTTTTTTTTTTTTTTTTTTTTAAGATGAAAGATTTTCAAACCTTAACGTCGAATTTTTTGGGTCCATTTCCACCGTATTGCAAATTTATGGAAGACTTTTCCATTGTTTTTAATTTTTAATTAAGTTTTTTAATTTTTGTTAAATTGAAATCCAGTGTGTTGCACATGGGACATCAAGACACGGCACTCACTTTGTTCCTTGGTGGGTAGGTGGGTTGCCTGGCTACTTCCCACAAACTTTCCACATTCTACCATATTGGCCTATTTTTGGGAGGTGAAAATTCACATAATGTTAATAAAAAATGGAAAATTTGACCATGATTAAGAGTGCCAAACTTCTACATTCTCTACCATAGTGGAAAACACTCACCCTAGCTTTTGATGATTATAATAAAGTTGACACTACAACAAAAACATACTTTAGTGGCACTACACTAGTGGCATATTTTTAGAAAATGTCACAAAAAATGATATTTAGTGGCACGTTTTTGAAAAATGCCACAAAACGACAAACATAAAAGGCTCTAGTGACATTTTAATGAACAAGTGCCACAAAACTACAACAAAAACATACTTTAGTGGCACTACACTAGTGGCATTTTTTTAGAAAATGCCACAAAAATGATATTTAGTGGCACGTTTTTGAAAAATGCCACAAAACGATAAACATAAAAGGCTCTAGTGACATTTCAATGAACAAGTGTCACAACACTACAACAAAAACATATTTTAGTGACACCATACTAGTGACATGTTCTTAAAAAATGTCACAAAAAGAATATTTTGTGGCATTTTTTAGAAAAATGTCACAAAAAGAATATTTTGTGGCATTTTTTAGAAAAATGTCATAGAGCCACAAACATACAAGGCTCTAGTGGCATTTCAATTAAAAAAAGTGTCATTTCACTACAACAAAAATGTCACTACAACAAATTTACACTTTAGTGACACTACACTAGTAGCATGTTTTTAGAAAATGCCACAAAAATAAAAATTGGCATTAAATGTTTTAGAAAAATGCCACAGAACCACAAAACATATAAGGCTCTAGTGGCATTTCAATAAAGAAATGCCACATCAATTTTATGGCATTTTATAAAATAATGACACAAAAAATTATGTTCGTGACATTTACCAACAGATGTTACTAAACTTTAGTTGCAATGGCATTTTTTAAAAATGTCAGGACACTAGGTAGGTGTAAATTACTTTTTATGGCACTTAGGTGAAAAGTGTCATAAACAAATATTTTATAGCATTTTGAGAAATGCCACTAAGCCAAAAACTTTCCAAGCTGATAATGACATTTTTGAAAAAACAAAAAATGTCAATATATTTTTTAAATTTTAAAAATGCAGTAAATGATTAAAAATAAATGAATTAAACTCAATATACACTACAGGAAAAAGCATATTCAGCGACTAAATTTCCTGACCAAAAAAATTTGGTCGCTGAAAGTATAGCTTTCAACGACCAAAACAGCATTAGCTGCCAAAAGTAAAGCTTTTTGGTGACTAAACAATTTTAGTAGCCAAAAGTCTACAATTAGCGACTAAAACTAAGTTTGGTCGCTGATTATATGGGTTTTAGTGACTAAAAAATTTTTAGTAGCCCAAAGTAAAGCTTTTTGGCGACTAAAAAAATTTATTGGCCAAAAGTCTACAATTGGTGACTAAAAATAAGTTTGGTCGCTGATTATATGGGTTTTACCGACTAAAATTTTTTTAGTAAAGTAAAGCTTTTTGGTGCCCAAAAAAATTTTAGTAGCCAAAAGTCTACAATTGGTGACTAAAAAATATGTTTAGTCGCCAAAAGCGGTCATTTTTAGCGCGGAAGAACTAAAATCCTAAGGCAGGAATAAAATTTTTTGGTGACCAAAATTTTGGTAGCTGAAAGTGCATCTTCGGCGACCAAATCCGATTTTGGTCGACAAAAGTTAAGTTTTTTAGCAACTAAAAAATAATTAGTAGCCAAAAGCATAGAATTGGCGAGTAAAAAATATTTTTAGTCGCCAAAAGTGGTCTTTTTTTATTTTGGTAGTAAATAGTTTATTTTACATAAATTATGTTCAATAAAATAATTATGTTTATACATATATTTTTATATTATTATGAATGTATGTACTATATAAATAATATATGTTGCATATATAATCATGTGGTGCTATAGAGGTGTAGTGGCAAGAGTGTGGTATATAAGATTTATGGTGCAGGAGGTTGGCGGTTCGAGTCTCCACAAGAGCAGATCAAATTGTTCTACAACGAATTATCGTCACGAATAGTGCCTACCATGACATTAAAGTGTCACTAAAAGGTTTTAGTTTTGATGGTGTAATGATACTTATAAGTGTCACTAACTCTTTTTTTAATGGCACTTGATAGTGCCACAAATAATATCTACCATGACATTAAAATGTCATTGAAAATTTTTAGCCATGATGGTGCAGTGACACTTGCAAGTATCTACCGTGGCACCGATAGAAGTGGCACTTGTTCAAAATGCCACAAGACTAAAAAATGTCATTAGAAGAATAGTTTTGTGGCAATTTCAAATGTCACTAAATTAAGAAAATGTTGTAGTGTGAATATTATAAAAGGTTTTGTTAACATATGTTTTTAAGACATGTGATAAGAAAATGTAAAAGTATTATATATTTTTTTTATTATAGTCACTTTCTTGCATAATGTACAAACAGATAAAATATTTTAATATGTGTTTTAAAAATACACGTTAACAAAATCCTATTATAAATGACTCGAAAAGCAGGCACGGTCCCTCATTTAAATTTTGTTAAGAGTCAAGAGTGGTACAATGAAATGCAAAAATGCTTTGTGGCTTTTTCCTTAACATGAGACTCAAGACACACACATATATATAGTGATAATTCTATGAGGTGTATATCATATATTTCAGTTACGATATTTGTGATTTTGGATTAGAATTTAGTGTGATGTTAGTTTTAACTTAATTACAGAGGGTCGGCTTTGAGATTTACAGAATCTTAGGCAAACTTTGAAAGTGGGACCCATATATATATATATAAATTATGGATAGAATAATAATTATCACTAATTTTTTTATTGATTAGTAGCCACAAATAGTTTCCTTACACTTATAATCATTAAAATTTATTTATATATATTAAGATATGAAGAAATCATTATAAAGACCTAAAAAAGATAAAATATAGTATTGTTGTTTTATAGTTTAGAAATAATCAAGACATAATCCATTGATATCTGATAATGAAATGATTATTTGATAGCAAAACAAAAATTAATGAAAAAAATTACAGAAAAAATTAAGGTAAAATTATTTAATTAAATTATGATAAAGAGAGAGTGCAAACAAAATTAAGGGAAAAAATTAGGATAAAATTATTTCATTAAAATATGATGAAAAGAGTGGACAAAAAAATTAAGATAAAGTTATTTGTTCTATTAAAATCTTAACATGAGATTCTATTTGGATTCATTATATAATATATATTTTAATATATTTTAATTTATTTAGATTAATTATATAAAATTTTAATTGTGCCTAATAATGATTAATAAAAAAAATTCAATTGGCCCTGACAAGATTTTTTTTTATAACCTGTTAGAATGGGCCTCAAATAATAAAAAATGATTAGGCTTTGATTTTACAATATAATATAGAACTAACAAATTTGAGGGTTTTATTTTGGGCCAAAATTTGGGAGTCTTAGGTAGGAATGGCAACGGAGTGGGGCGGGGTGGGGCCGGGGATTGCACTCCCTTTCTCCGATCCCCGAAGCTACAAAATTCTCCTTCCCTGTCCCCGATCCCCCGCGGGGAACCCATCAACCCCTCCGCCCTCGCTCCCTAACGAGGATCAGGTTTCCCCGACCCCGAAAAATCCCCGTAGCTCTCTCTCTCTCTCTGTTTAGCTTTCTCTCTTAATAATAAATCATCAACAACAACATCATCAACGGCAACATCATCAACCACAAAAAAAAAAAAAAAAAAAAATGGAGACAGATCACAGATAGAGACACACACACACATACATCTATACACATAAATGGCAAAATCTTATCTTCTTAGATCTGAGATGTAAGATGTAAGATCTGCGATGGCGCGGAGGAGGTGGGATCTGCTCAAATCTACCCAGATCTGCCATGGTGGGAACCGAAGCCGGAGTATGAAGGTTCGGCAGTGGCGACGGAGGCGGATGAAGAGGCGGCGGCGAGGGTGTGCGTACTGCTGTGGAGGAGGAGATGACGTCGTCGCCACTACAGAGAGAAGAGTGAGTGAGTGAGAGTAGAGGGAAAAGAGCGAGAGAGACAAATCAGACGAGGAACATAGGGGATATATATATATATATATGAATGAATAATAGAGGGGTATTATAGTAATTTCATTTCGGGGAGAAATGGGGACGGGGACGGGTCGAGTCGGGTCCGAGGCTGTGAAAACTATCCTCGTCCCTGGCCTGAAATTGATTGGGGATTCAATTTTAAATACCATCCCCGGCCCGTCGGGGATATTTTTCAGGAAAAAACCGCTCTTATTTGGGACGGGGGGACGGGTCCCCGTCGGGATGGGTTTAAATTACCATCCCTAGTCCTAGGCACAAGCCTTAACCCAGGGCCGGCCATGATTGGTTATATACATTGAGGTGTTAATTATGACTTATTATGATATTGGTTCTAACATTATTTTAATTATATCTTATCTAATGTGTTATTATGATCTTTTTTTATGATAATCAACTCCACACATGTCATAAGTTACATATAACAAACCTCTTAACATGATTATATGTTTTAAATACATATTCATAATTAAACCAAACCTTCTCTCTAGACCTAACATTCCAACATTTTGACAACATCACACCGACATCATCACTGTCACCAGTATTTCCCAAACACTGTATGACATTGCTTATATGATGTTTAAATTAACGGTGTAACAAGAAATCTTATGAATGAGATATAGTGATTGACTTTTACTAGGTAATTAGATGATAATGGACGACTCACTTAATGTGAATAACAATTTCTAATTTGATAGGAACATCACGTAAATAATATCACATAATACGCTGCAACTATATAATAATTTTCCTACTAGCAACGTTAAGTTGCTATTGTTTTTATGTGAGAAAATTACACATGTAATCTTTATAATTTATCTCTTATATCAATTAAGTTTTTATAGTTTTAATTATGTCAATTTTATCTTTAAATTTTTCACACTATATTAATTTAGTCTAATTAATAATATTTTTTTTAGAAATTGGGCAAAATCAACTCTTCCTAAAGTGATTGAGTGGTTCACATCTAATTTAAAATGGGTCATTCCGTTTTAAATTGATTTTTACTCTTAATTTTTATCTTATTTTTAATTAATGTTATCAATTGGATTGAATTGACATATTTTTAAAAAATTAAAAGAAAAAATTAATATAATTAAAATTACGAATACCAAATTTACAAGAAAGAAAAATCACAAAATTTATGGATAGAACTAATTAACCCATGGTTGGAGTGAAGGTTACTCAAGTTTAATTTACATAATTACATACTGTACAGTTTCAATGAGTGTTCAAAGACTACAGCTGCCTTTGTACTTTGGATTTGTGGAAAGCTCCACAAAAGAAAAAGGAAAGAACAAAGAAAGAAAAGAATGAATGAAATAAAAATTTGGGATGGGGATTACCATGGACTTGGTCAATTTTAACATTATTGAAGACTTGCAGTTAAGATTATCGAAGACTTCAAGTCAATTTGTTAGAGTAAATTACTTTTCTACCCTCAAGTATTATTGGTTCTTAAACTATGGAATTTTTTTTTTAGTTCCTAAATGATTGGATTTTTGTCAATATATTTCACTTACTATGGTCCAATTTCAAGCCTAGTAGATGTATAGTACTTATTTTCTAAGCAAAATTATGGATTCAAATTATGTAGAGAGATTCTGGTTCAAAAAAAAAAAAAAAAAAATTATGTAGAGAGAAGATTGATATCATTTTATGTGGTCTCATTTCCTTACTAACATACTAACACGTAACACATTTTGATATATAGCGTGTGACAAAAAAAAAAAAAAATCGTTGGCCAATTTGTTAACAAAAATACTTCACATGCGGTTGAAGTTTTTATCACTTTGATCTTTGGCCCTATTTGATGAGAAGGATTAATAAGGAGATTAACAATTTATAAGATTAGTGTATGATTTGTTATTCAATTGAATGGGTAAATATTACTTTTTTGTCCACGTTTGTTTTGCAATAGATGTAAAAATATATAATCCTAATTATATTTTTATTTTGCATTTTTAGTTGTAGGATTAAAAGATTCGACAATCTTATTAGATCAAATATTTATTGAAATCTTATTTTGAACACCAAGTATCACACTTTTTCCACTTTAGCCCCTGTTGAAAGTCATTTGATGCGTTTTGTTAGGTTATATTTGATTTATGAATTTGGATAGGGATTTACAAATGAACAGGGAAAATGTTTGTGAAAAGTAATTATATTTCACTCACATTTTTCTCTTTTTCTTTTCAAATCACTACCCAAATCCATGAACCAAGCAAAAGATTAAAGAATTTGACAATAGCATCCTATATGAAGCAAATTTAAAACAAAATTAAGGTTTTGTTTGAAAATTTTAAAAATTTTGAGCCAAAGTATGAATTGAGTAATATTTTTGGAGTGTAAAGTACAATTTAGTCAAATTCATTATTGATGAAGACTATTGACCTAGATAACCGAATACTTACCTAAGACTTACAATATTTGTAGTGTACCTATCCCATTTATTTTTATTTATTTTTTGAATTTGTGAAACTCAATTGAGTTGTTTATATCTCTCAAAAGTTACATTTGTCAATCTTTTCTTGAGGCCAACCCAAGGCATAGCTACTTGATATATGTGAAGATAAGAAATTACAAGTATTCAAGAATTAGTCAAAACCAAACTGAAACATCCTGGTGAGCAAAAAAAAAAAAAAAAACTAAGTAAATTCAATATTTATGATTTTTATGCATTTATTTTTTAAATTATATAATAATATTATGATGATCACATTTTTTATATATTTTATTTATCATTTTATAGTTCAATATTGAAATCATTAAGCCAATGCAGTATTGACACATAAGATGTTAAATAAATTGTGATAAGAAAAAAGTGGCAATTAGTATTATTAAATCTTTAATTAAGCTAAATTCTTTAAAAGTTAGTTGAAAATTCCTTGAAGTTACTTACAGGTAAGGGAATCAATTGACAGGTTTACACATTTTCTTTCTGTTGTTTTATTTATTTATTATTATTTAATTTATTTATTGGTAAGGTAGGCCATGGACCAACAAACATCATATAAGAAACTAATTAAATTCACGATTTCTCTCATTACTCATCTCTCCCTAACCTTAATACTGGTGTAAATCAGATGGGTTGCTCCATATCAACTTATCAATTCAAATCCCTCTTGTTTTTTCTCTTATTTTCCCTAGTTCTTTGCTTATCATTTTCTCAAGAATCCCAACCATTGATCTGTAGCCTTCGTTTTCTTGAACATCTTGATTTGTCCAATAACCAATTCCATGGTGTCATCCCATCTTGTTTGGTAAACTTCAGTGAAAATTTGTTGGTACTAAATTTGCAAGGAAACAATTTCAATGGAACCATTCCTCAAACATTTCGACAAGCGAACAAGTTGTGAACCCTTGATGTTAGCAACAATAAATTGCATCGGGAGCTTCCGAGATCATTGGTGTAAAGCCCCAAAAATATATAACATTACCTAAGTACATTGACTAACATTCATTATAAGAGAAACTGTAATTCATCAACCCTTACATCATTGAATCATTAAGGTTTGTACAACACAGTTCTACATGCAATTATACATTCAACGATACTAAATACATGAATCTATAGTATGTAGAACATTAAATTCAAAAACAAATAAACGCCCTCAAGGGCTTACAAATTCCAAGGCTTAAGCCTGGTTACACAAAAATGGTTTCAAGAACCCATACATTTATAGCCCTTGGTTAGAAAAATAAACCACAACAAAATACGAGTCATTTACTCTCCATAGAATACGTCCACACCCTTAACTCAGCAGGATCACCACATTTTTTCTTGAACCAAAATCCCATAGGGGTGAGCTTAAAGCGCAGTAGAGAATTCTTAACAATATATATATATATTTTTATTCAAGATTCCCAATTTGAAATGCACATGCCATACTATGCCTTAAAAAAAAAAATTTTACATTTACATCTTTTGAAAACTACTATGCTCAATGATAACTTGAAATCTCAACAATTTAGAAATTTACAATTTAATCCAATGGGGCGGTAAATACGACTCAGATAATCCCTAGGTTGGTGTATGCAAGTAGGCTTAGTTAGCACTACCAAACCCCACTTTACCGGTTGCTAACCGGAAGGGAAGTGGTACCTCCTCCACACGTATTTTTGGTCTTTCACCCCGGACACTCAGGCCAACTTAATCAATTATATCTACACCCTTTATCCGGACTTACCAACGTATTTACCCCAAAACATTTCAATAATTCTCATTTCAAAATATTCTTTTCTCAATGTAAACGTTTCCAAACTCAATTCAAAATGTATACTAATCAATTGAATGAGTATGTAATGCAATAATTATCAATGCCTCATAATATTTCTCCATTTTTAAGTATCTCAACAATAATACCATAATAACCACATTTTCCATTTTCCTCCCTTCAATGTTATTTCACAAAATAACCACATGTTCAATTAAATCTATCAACACATAGCAACATTTTCTCACCTTGTACAATTCTCAACAATTTAGTCATTTAAAGACTATATGCAATGTTTTGAACATCAACTTCCAAAATCACAATTCTCATATTTCATGGAACTTAACATTTATGTAAACATAGAGAAGACTTTTCTAAAAAAGAAACTTTCATTTATTTTAGCACCTAAGGAAAATGTGGCCATTTCATTCATGAATTTCCATCATCATTTAAAAACCCCCAAATTTTCTAGGTTTTCTCACCATAACCTCACATCTCCAAAACATTTGAATAAAATCACACCAAAAGCATTTTTTTTTCTATCAATAGGAATTTAAACACCTTCATGCGATTATTTAAAAGAAAAGAGATAACCCACTTTCCAAAAATCACTCATCTTCTTGAGTCAACAACAAGATTTTAAGCTATTAAAGGGGATTTCGAAAAATCAACAAGATCTTGCAAAAATATATATATGACTCAAAGAAAAATCCCTATCTCAAGTTTTGATGAAGAGATGAGATGAAACCCTAAAATCAAAGGTGTAGAAATTCAATCTCCACTACGCAAAGTGAAGTCTTCGCTTTGTTCTCCAAAACTTGTGAAAGAGGATGGATCAAAACCCAATGGATTCCTAGAAATCAAGGGTTTTTCGTATTTCATGGAGGTTTTTAGAGAGAAGGAGGAGTAAAATGATTTTTAGAGTGAGAAGGAAATGTTTTAAAAGTGATATACACAGCCTAAAAGAAGGGAGAAAAACAGAGTTTTCGGACTTAGCCCATCTCAAGACGGCGACACTTGCCCTCAAGCGTGCGTGGCTTCCACATGTGCGGTACTCTCCTGCACCTCCCCTCCGCACCTGCCTTTTAAGCAGAATGCAACGCAGAAACTCCCCAGTTTCCTGTACGTGCGGCCTCACTTCTCGCATGTGCGGCTCCTCTCCTGCACATGCTGCCCAAGGCCCCGCATGTGTGGCTCAGCCAGCCCAGAAAATCTCCAGCTCAACCCCGGTCACTCCGGATCCAACCCTCACCTTCCGAAACACGTGAAACTTGGAGTAGCAATAAATAAGAATGAAAATTTTTGAGAAGGAGTTTTCAAAACAACAATCCAACGGTCAAACCAAAACCTTACACTAAAATCCAACGCTATAACAATCGTAAACCAAGGTTTAAACAAAAAGGAACAAATGAATAACATGATCGGTCATCACAACCTTCCCACCATAGGAAATTTTGTCCCCAAAATTAAATCAAACTACTCAAACAGGATAAAGACAACAAGTGATCAAAACCATGCTAGATGTTGTTTCAAATCGCAATATCTATTTTCAATCAAAATTCACCATTCTTATCCTGGTTTCCAAGTGTCTAGTCTCAAGGCTAACAACAATGGTTCATGATATCATATAAGCATGAAATATTTCAATCAACAATAATGGTCACACATATCAATCTCATACTCAAAACAACAATGCTTATAACAACACACGGTTAACAATCTTAATACATTTCCTTCAACACTAGGGAATATTGCAAATTAAAATAACTTAAGCATTCATAAACAAATCCGGATACTTGGAGCGGACTTTTGCCTCCTGCTCCCACGTTGCTTCTTCAACCCCATGGTGTCTCCACAACACCTTTACCAACAGTATAGTTTTGCCCCGTAACACTTGCTCTCGGGTATCTAGTATTTGAACCGGTCGCTCTTCGTAAGAGGCATCCTCATCTACCTCCAAATCAACCCAATCAAGCAGATGAGAAGGGTTCGCCTCATACTTCCTAAGCATAGACACATGAAACACATTGTGAACCCCCGAAAGTTGTGGCGGTAAAGCTAACCAGTATGCCACTTCCCCAATTCTCTCTAATATCTCGAAAGACCCAATAAACCTCGGAGATAATTTACCACTCTTATCGAATCTCATCAAACCCCGTCTTGGTGAAAACATGGTCACCCACTTCGAAAGACAAAGGTCTCCTTCTCTTATCGGCATAACTCTTTTGTCGGCTTTGGGCCGTTGCTAACCTCTTCCTGATGAGAGCAACCTTCTCGGTTGTCTCTCTAACAATTTTTGGGCTCAACAATGGTGCATCACCCACCTCAGCCCAACAAACCAGTGATCTATAGGATCGGCCATACAAGGCCTCAAATGGTGCTATCTCAATGCTAGCTTGATAACTATTGCTATAGGCAAATTCAATTAACGGCAAGTGTCTATCCCAAGACCCTTTGAAATCAAAGACGCAAGCCCTAAGCATGTCTTCCAAAATCTGGATGGTATGCTTCGACTGTCCATCGGTTTGAGAGTGGTAAGCGGTGCTAAAGGTCAACTTAGTTTCCAACACCTCTTGAAGGCTTTGCCACAACTGGGCAATAAAACGAGGATCTCTATCCGATACAATGGTTACAGGAACTCCATGAAGTCGAACTATCTCTCTAATGTACAACTCTGCCAAGTGCTCAACTGAGTCACCGGTTCACATCGATATAAAATGTGTAGACTTAGTCAACCCATCAACAATCACCCAAACGACATCATTGCCCCGCTGTGTTCTAGGAAGCCCAACTACGAAATCCATGGTAATATGCTCCCATTTCCACTCAGCTATCGGTAAGGGTTGTAACAAACCCGCTGGTCTTTGGTGTTCGGCCTTCACTTGTTGACAAGTAAGGCACTTCGATACGAATAAAGCAACGTCTCGCTTCATGCCCCTCCACCAAAACTGACGACTAAATCTTGATATATTTTGGTGCCTCTCGGATGTACCGCAAGGCGTGAGTGATGGAACTTCCGAAGTACTTCCTCTCTACAAGATTCTGGTACAAACAAACGGTCTAGATAACACACACTCAAATTAGAGTGAATGTTCAAACCCTTCTCTTCCTTCCCGTTGGAGATTCTATTCCGAATTGACTCCACTTCAAGGTCCCCTTGTTGTGGCTCTATGACTCTACTAATCAAGGTAGGCTGAGCACTCAAGGTAAACAAGGTTGCACTCTCACCGGACTCACCCAAGTGTAAATCAAACTTGCCAATATCACCTAGCATAACCCATTCTCGAATGGCCACACTTGCTAAGCTACTCACAGACTTCCGGCTCAAAACATCGGCCACCACATTGGCTTTTCCCGGATGGTAGTGTAACTCAAAGTCGTAATCCTCCATAAATTCCATCCATCTCCGTTGGCGTAAATTCAAGTCTTTTTGGGAAAACAAATATTTTAGACTCTTATGATTGAAGAAAACCTCAAACTTCTCCCCGTACAAATAATGTCTCCAAATTTTCAAGGCAAAAATTACACCGCTAATTCCAAGTCATGGGTGGGGTTGTTCTTCTCATGAGTTTTCAATTGTCGTGAACCATAGGCCATAACCTTTCCCCCTTACATCAAGACACAACCAAGCCCATCCCAAGACGCATCACAATAAATGGTGTAACCCAAACCCCTTTCCAGAATTTTAAAGACTGGTGCGGTGGTCAATCTAGTCTTTAGTTCTTGGAATGACCTTTCACAAGCCTCACTCTACACAAACTTGACACCCTTTCTAGTGAACCTAGTCAAAGGCGCGGCTAGTCTAGAGAAGTCCCTCACAAAACGTCGATAATAACCCGCTAATCCCAAGAAACTCCGGATCTCAAAAACATTTTTGGGTTGTCCCCAATCTTGTACCGCATCTATCTTTGAGGAATCTACAGTTACCTCTTCCCTCGACACCACATGACCCAAAAACTTCACCTCGGTGAGCCAAAACTCGTATTTCTCAAATTTGGCATACAACTGGTGCTCCCTAAGAAAATCAAGCACTACCCGCAAGTGAGCCTCGTGTCCCTCCTTGGAGGTTGAGTAAATTAAGATGTTGTCCACAAAGACGACCAAAAAATTATCCAAGTATTCTCGAAAAATTTGGTTCATCAAATCCATAAAGGAAGCCGGTGCATTTGTCAACCCAAAAGGCATTACAAGGAATTCATAGTGGCCATAACGAGTACGAAAGACCGTTTTCTGGATGTCCTCCTCTTGGACTCTCAACTGATGATACCCCGACCTCAAATCTATCTTCAAAAAGCAACAAGACCCTCTGAGTTGGTCAAACAAGTCATCTATTCTCGGTAATGGATACTTGTTCTTAACAGTAACCCGATTCAACTTACGGTAATTGATATACAACCACAACGACCCATCCTTCTTCTTCGCAAAGAGAGTTGGCGCTCCCCAAGGCGATGTGCTAGGGCAAATGAAACCCTTGTCTAAAAGCTCTTGGAGTTGAATCTTCAACTTGTGTAATTCGGTGGGTGCAAATCTATACGGCGCCATGGAAATAGATACTGTGCCTGGCACTAAGTCGATGGTGAACTCGATCTCTCGGTGGGGTGGCAAACTAGTAAGATCCTTGGGAAATACGTCCGAATATTCATGAACTACCCTTGGCAACTCAACACAGACCCCGTCACTCTCACTATCCAAGAGAGTAACAAGAAGGCCACTAAGCTTGTTCCTACTACGAGGGTCAAAAACTGGTGACAAGACCCTATCGACCCGATCCCCAAGAAAATAGAAGCAATCCCCACCCGAACTGCACACCATAACTTTCTGACAATAACAATCAATCACAGCTCGGTACGAAGATAACCAATCCATGCCTAGAATAATATCGAAACTTGACATGTCTAGCAATACAAAAGCAAATGGAAGTCGACGCTTGGCAATCTCTATCTCACAACCACAACACCCCCAGTCTAAATCAACGGTACCCCTAACTGGTGACTCAACCCTAAGTGGAGACGCTAACCGTGCTATCTCTAACCCTAATGCAGACGCGAATGTAGCAGATATGAATGAATAAGACGCACCCGTATCTATCAACACATTAGCCAAAGAATTACATACAATAAAAATACCTCTCACAACTGAGGATCCCGACAACTGCTCTGGCGCGGTAACAGCATACATGTGCGCCTATGGCCTCTAATCAACCTGCTCATCTCTCGAAGCATAGGCCTGCTGCACTGACTGAGCCGAAGCGGCTCCCTGATTTAAAATTGAATGATGAAAAGTTATTTGATAAAATTTTAAGTTCTGAATTAAAAATAAATTATTTGATGTGTATAAAATCAAATTTGAAATTTGTTATTTTTAAATTATATTTTTTAATTTTTATATTGTGATGGTGGCGGTGGTAGTAGTGGCGGTGATATGATGGTAGTGGTAGTGGTTGTGGTGGCGGCGATGGTAGCAATAGTGCTAGTAGTGGTAACGGTGGCATGGTGGTGGTGGTGGCGATAGCGGCGGCGGCTGCGGGAATAGCAGTAGTAGTGGTGGCGGTGACATGATGGTAGTAGTGGTAGTGGCGGTAGCGATAATGGTGGTAATAAAATGATAGTGCTGCTTATGGCAACAATGATAATGGTGATACCGGTGGTGGTAGTAGTGGTGATGACGGTGGTGGTAGTAGTGGTGATAGTGGTAGAAGTGGTGGCAGTGGCATAGTGATGGTGGCGGCAGTGGCGGTAGTATGGTGGTGGTGAGAGTGATGGTGAGTTTTATAATAGTGTATATCGATGGTTTAGTATTTATAAATTCAATCAGAATTAAATAAATTTCAAATGACATAAATTTTCTTAAGTTTTAACCTATATTTTAAGAGGTATCTTAAATTTTTAAGTGATGTCAATTATGATTATAAAACGAGCTTAATTGATTATCACTTAATACGTTCAGTTTTAAGTGCTAAATCAGATTATCAAACACCGCCTACTCTTGATTTTAATGATAAATTTATCGCTATAAAAATATCTTAAAAATACAATTCAATTACTTTTACAACTAAATGCATTAAAAAATAATCAATTAAATTTGTTTGATAACTATAATTGATATCACATAAAATTTTAAGTTACTCTTAAAATGTAAGTTAAAATTTAAAAAAATTTTAAATTAAATGAAACTTACTTAATTCTAACTAAATATTAAATATTAAATATAAGTACCGATATACACCATTATAAACTCACCACTACCACCACCACGATGCCACCTCTACAACCATCATCAACGCTACCATGCCGCTGTCGTACTACCACCACCACCACCATCAACATCATACCATTATCACCATCACTACCATTATTACAATATAAAAATTGAAATATACAATCAAAAAATAATAAATTTTAAATTTAAACATATATATCAAACAATTTATTTTTAGTTAAACACTTAAAATTTTATCAAATAACTTTCATTTAAAGAATTCAACATTCAATTTTCAATACTTAATTTTTAATTTCAATTCTTAGTTTTATCAAGCATCTTTGATAAAATTGAAAACTAAAAATTAAGATAAAGACATAATAAAAATTTTCACAAACATATATATGTATATATACTAACATATGAAATTTAATACATATATAAAAAAAATAAAAAAATAAAAAGAAGAAGAAGAAGAAGAAAAAGAAGAAAAAAAAACTCACAAAAAATGTATCCATATATATACATGCAAGGTAAATCCAAATAGTATTTTTCTATCTTGCCTTTGCATGCGTCAATAGATGAAATTGAATTCCTTAGGGGGGCAACCAAACCATGAGAGAAGAGCAGCAAAAGTGGGTAGGTTTTGACAAATAATTTTTCTAGACCTAAATCACTCAGGTCATGTTTGTTTGGGCGGAGTGGATTAGCGTTCTCATGACTAATAATCTTAGAACTACGAATCCCTTTGAATTGTGTATCCTATCCTATGTTTGGACTGAACTAGGATTATAAGGATGGACTAATAATTCAGGCTTTGGTTTAGTCTTCCAATTTATATCCCACCCCCCTCTGTGGGATTGAATAGTTCATCATATGTGGGATACCATATCCGGATGGATTGTTAATTCGTACTCCAATTGTTTAACCAAACATCGGATTCATAATTTTATTGGACTATTAGTCCAATCCCAAGCTCATATCCATCAAAACAAACATGACCTTAGCGTGTTAAGTGATAATTAAAGAGTAGGTTTTTTTTTGTTTAACTCAAAATTTTAGCTTTTTTGTAAGTGAGACTTAATTTAAGTGATATTATATATGTACAATCAAACTAGCTTAATTAAGAAATCATTTACTATTTTCAGTTTTAATAGCTAAATTCGATTATTAAACACCCCATCATGCTCTTACTTCTTAATGATAAATTTATCACTATAAAAATATCTTTAAAAATACAATTCAATTACTTATACTTTTACATCATATTTCAATATAACGTAAAACAAATAAATTAAAAATGAATCAAAATTTACAAACAAAAATCAAAATGTTCGAATTATTTATCACTTTAATAAATTTCACAGTATCATTACTAGTATCAAACCATTATTCCACAAATACAAAATATATATCAAAAAGTTCTAAAATTTTCTCACAATCAAAACCACAGTTAAATATGTACAACAAAAATTCATTAAAAACTTAAATAAATTCAGTCTATAAGACTGGGTGATAATTATCCCAAACAACAGTGCTACAATGGGTTTTAATTTCAAAGAAAATGCTAAAGATCTCAAAAGATTTACCAAAATTTCAACCAAATGTCTCAAATGGGTGTGGGATCCACACCATGTGGGTCTCATGCGAGTCTTATACTCATGTGAGATATTTGGTAAAAATTTTGTTAAATCTTTTGGAGTCTCTAGCATTACTCTAATTTCAAGGCGAATTGAAGTGATTTTGAAGCGTCATTGGGCTGTCCAGTTTTTGGACAATTGGAGTTAAATTTGTATGGGCTGTCATTTTAGTCTGCTAAGTAGACCCAATAAATATCAAACCTCCAACAAGGCCAAAATAGAACTTGGGTTAATTTCATTTTATTCCTAAACTACATCACTTTTTCTATTCATTTTTAAACTATTAATGTCACGACCCGAACCCGCCCCTATGGGTTAAGGTCATAACCGGCCAATAATTACGAGATTACCTACGGCCTCAAACCAAATAAGACAAAACTCATTAGAGTAAAGGGGCCAAACGGAAGCAAATTTAAAACTTTGTCCATAGAGCCGTGCTTATATGCACATAATAACGTTCTACACATAATTATGTTAACAACTCACATCAGAAAATACAGTAACATAAAGTTCTGTACAGACAGGATCATTCAAGTCTAGGTCAGCCAATCAAAACTATATATATACAACATAAACCAAAGTCCTCGCCAACGTGACAAAACAACATAAAATAACGCTAGGGCGAAGACGTGTCTCGTGCGTGAGACGCAAGGGCTGACTCTTCAAAACCTTAGTTGTTCCATATAGACTTCACTGAGGCTGGGTCTGGACCTCTCTTGGCTCACCTACAAACACATGAATGAGCGTGAGCGAAAGCCCAGTGAATAATATCAAATAAAGAAGATACATTGGAACAATATACATCAGACGACCTTGGGCCCAATTCATATTTCTATCTAATACATACGTATATCAATTGACTGCAATTCCAAACATATCGGACGGCCTCGAACCCAATCTGTTTGTGTCAGACCGGCCCTTGGCCCATTTGTCTTTCATTTATGTCAAACTGGCCTTTGGCCCATTCATTCTATCATTTAGATCATACTAGCCTCCGGCCCATTCATTCTATCATTCAGATCATTCTGGCCTCTGGCTTATTCATTCTATCATTCAGATCATACTGGCCTCTGGCCCATCCATTCTATCATTCAGATCATACTGGCCTCTGGCCCATTCATTCTATCATGTCAAACTGGCCTTTGGCCCATTCATTCATTTAGCAAACATTGTCCACCAATCGAATTAACGAACTTATAAAACTTACATAGAAGTAAGCAATTGGACAACAACATATTTCAAATATCTTTTGTTAAGATATTACTCACAGTGATCGGTTGGTTGATTTGCCCTGGAGCTTGACCCTACACATCATATAACACATATGGGTCACAAACGATTCAATCCATTCTTAATTCACATATTCCTCTTTTGGCTTCTTTCTTATCCTTTTAACTCATTTACAATGCTCAACGTATGCCTAAGAGTACTTAGAAGTGAAAGAGAACAGAAAACGAAACACAAAATGCCTTTTCAAAATTTCAGAAAACAGGGTCCCCGCTTGTGCGTAGACTTCCCCGCTCGAGCGTACCCTTAAGGTCCACAAAAGTACTGGTTATGTCGTTTTTACGCTCGAGCGTGAAACTCGGACGCTCGAGCGGAAGTTCATCCTACATAGCTCCCCGCTCGAGCGTGAACTTCCCGGCTCGAGTGGACACCATGTCTGCAAAAAATACTGGGAGCTCATATTTCCCGCTCGAGCGGACATCAAAATTTCTGACCTATCCAACTATGTTCTTGAGCTCAAACTTGCTATTCAAATCAACATTTCTTGCACATTATAGCTCAAACTTCACATATACATTTACTAACATGGTACAAACACCAAATTACAACATTATGAAGCTCAATTCTATGAATTACTTACATGCATGTCTCAAATTGTCCCAAACTCATCACCAACATACTAGATTCAAACATTCAAAACTAACACCCCCATGATTTGTACTTGCATGTGGGTTATATTCAATGCTCTCAATTTAGTTGGTGAAGAGATGATCAAATACATGAATTTAAATCAAAATTCAACATAGATTACATACTTTATGCTCAAACATGGAAATTATAGCAATTTCTTACATGCATGCACCTATTGGCTTCAAATACAACACAATTCATGATCTAGCTCACCAATTAATCTTGAATTCACAAAATCACAAGCTCAAACTTATGAATTATGGGTTGATTACTCACCTAGGAGCTCAATCTTCCCAATGTAAGCTTAATTCTTGAGTTACACTCCAAAATCTTCAATTGCTTCTCTCCCTCTCTCTCTAGCCGACCCTCTCTCTTTCTTAGAGTTGAAATCAGTCAAATATGAAGCTCAAGAGGAGAATTGAGTGTAGTGCCCCACTTAAATAATTTCCCTCAAATACATTTCTTTAATATAAAATAATTGGGTACCATTTCATCAAATTAATCTATTTAATTCGATCCGAATCAATTTTCATTTAAATTTCACTGTAGGCTCTAAAAATTACGCTAATCACAATGGCGTAGTCAATTTCCGGTTCTGCGGCCGATGAGGCCTTCAATTTAATTTCCAAAGCAGATAATCAAGCAGATATTCCTACGGTGCACAGATAGAAATTCAAAACCACATATATTCGCATAATTGGCACACAAAATCATATCGGATACATAATCAAATTCATAATAAGGACCAATTAGCATAACACGGAACAGGGTTGTCACAATTAATTTCATCTATTTAGTTTTTAAAATTTTTTATTTCAGTTCTTATAGTCCAATTGAAGATGATTATATAAATCAGTAAATGTTAAAACCTAATTTGATAGTAGAAAAGGTGATTTCAAAATTTGAACAATTCACTCATAATTACAACAAATTAATGTTTGAGAGAAAAAAGTTACAAGAAAAAAATATATTTTCAGGACTAATTTTTTTGTTACAAAAAATATCATTATATTTTTTACGATAAAATTGAAAAAAAAATGAACACTCTATCTGTTTTTAAAAATGAAATTAATCTTAGCAAACAGGAAATAATCATTTAAACAAAAGTCTAGTAATTATTCTCTTTCTTTCTTTTACTACTGATTTTGAAATAAGTCTCAATGTATGAACACTCTTTGTCTATTTTTTTGCTTTATAAAATCTATGTGAATAAGTAGAAAATGGAGACACAATTTCCATCAACCAACCCATACGTCGGGTCGGGAGACCCATTCCCACCACCATATTGCAAATTTATGAAAAGACTTTCTATAAAGACACACCTTTCACTTTGAAACATCAAAAGACACACCTTTCACTTTGTTCCTTTGTGGATGGGATAGCTTTCTACTTCTCCCAGTAACTTTCATGTTCTATTAGATTGTTGCCCTTCTTCTTTTCCCCTCTTTTTTTTTTTTTTCTTTTTTTTTTTGGGTCAATTTTTTTCCAGCTTAACATTACTATTTTTTAAATTAAAAGAATATGTAAATATACAAATTTGTTCCCATTTTTATAATTTGAAAGTGGATAGATAGACGCATATAACTATCTATCCATCCAAATTTTTAATATAAAAGTAATATAAAAGTACAAAAATAGAAATATTTGTCTCCATTTACAATTTGCAAGTTATTTATGTCATTTGTGAGTTTAATTATCAGAAATGGCATAACTCAATACTATGAGAATCATAATTTCAAAAAAAAAATAAAAATTATAGCCAAACATCACATGAGGTATATAACCAAACAACTCTTGAATCATAATCAAAATAATGACATAACCAACATCACAATGTGTCATGAGTAACAACACAATAGATTATAACTAAAGACATATAAATTATAACCAAAGGTGCATATATATTTGTCCCTAACAACAAAAAAATTCACTTATAGCAGCGGCCAAAACTGCTACTAAAAACAGGAAAAAGAGTCGCTAAAAAGTTGAATACCTTTACCAGTGGTTGAAATATCGGCGGCCAAACCGCCACAATAGCCCAATCGGCATAGCCTTATAGTGACGTTTTTGACAAACGCTAGTATAATTATTTTTATTGCAGCGGTTGATGTAGCGACAGTTATAAATGTCGCTATATCTTAAATTTAACCATTACTTGATAACTTTATAACGACGGGTTGACTGCTGCTATATCCTTTACTTTTGCGGCATTTTGTGAACCGCTGCTGTGATATCCCTGTTCCGTAGTACGCTAATTGGTCCTTAATTTGAGTATGATTATGTGTTTAGCATGATTTTATGTGTCATTATGTGAATATATGTGATTTTGAAATTCTATCTGTTCACCGTAGGAATATCTGTTCGAATAATCTGCTTCGAAAATTAAATTGAGGGCCTTATCGGCCACAGAATCCGAAATTGGTTACGCCATCGTGATTGGCATAATTCTTAGAACCTACGGTGAAATTTAATTAGAAATTGATTCTGGTCAGATTAAACTGATTAAATTGATGAATTAAGTACCCCAAATATTTTATATTGAAATAATATGCTAGTGGGGCTTGTTGTATGTTAGCATTACACTCTTCTTTAACTCTTTGGAACTCAAAATCTGAGTTAGACAATTGTGAGAGAGAGAGGGCCGGCCATAGTGAGAGAAAGGGAGAGAATTGTGCTAATTTGGCCTAAAGCTTGGAAATCTTGGAGATTTAGCTCAAGAATTGACTAGAGCTTAGAAGATCAAAGCTTCTAGGTGAGTAATTCTTGGATTATAGTTTGTAATTTTGTGTGCTCAAGCTAATTTGGTGATCAAGAGTAAGATTGAAATGAAATTGGGTTGTATTTGTTGAATTGGAGCTTAATATGTGCATGTATGTAGGAAATCACCTTGATATTGCATGTTTGAACACAAATGTGTATAATCCATGTGAAATGTTAAAGGAAACTCATATCTTGATCACCCTTTGTGTTATCTAAGTAGAGAATGTGGCTAATTCATCACATGCATGTACAATTTGAGAAGATATGAGCTTGAATGCATGAGTTTGTTATGTTGATGTTGAGTTTGACATATTTTGGGACATGCATGTGGATAAATCAAGAAATTGAGCTCCATAATGTTATAATCTTGCATTGGTGCCATGTTAGTATGTGTATATTTGAGATTTGAGCCATAACATGCATGTTTTGTTGGTTGGAATTCGAATTGGAGCTCAAGAACTCAACTGAAAACCAGATTTTGATGTCCGCCGAGCGGAGATATAGACGCCGAGCGGAAAATCGTGCTCAAAGACTTTTGCAGAGTTGGATATCCGCCGGCGAGATATCTCACGCCGAAGGAGCTTTGTGGACAGCATTCCGCTGAACGCCTATTCCACGCCGAGCTCATTTTTCATGCAACCAAGATTTTTAGAGGCTTAAGGGTCCGCCGAAGGGAAGTTCACGCTCAAGCGGAGACCTGTTTTCAAATTGCTTTTGCATTACTCATTGCTTTTCCGTTCTCTTTCACTTGTAAGCACTCTTAGGCATATGTTAAGCATCGTAAATGAGTTAATGAGATGGGAATAAAGCCTAATGAGGAACATCTGAATTAAAGAACGGATTAAACTGTTGGTGACCCTTTTGTATTCCTGAAATGTGTAGGGTCAAGCTCCGGGGCAAATCCACAAGCCGATCACTGTGAGTAATATTGATATTCGAATACTTGTGAATGTCCAATTGATTATTCCCTTATAAGCTTTATGTATTGCTAATTGGGATTGTGGACAAAAGTCTGACATGAATAAATGAATGGACCGAAGATCGTTTTGATAAACACAAATGGACCAAAGGTCGTCTTGATAGAATTGAATGGACCGAATGTCGTTTTGATAGAAATGAATGGACCAAAGGTCGTTTTGACATATATGAATGGACCAAAGGTCGTTTTGACTTATATGGATAGACCGAAGATCGTTTTGACATAAATGAGTGGGCCGAAGGCCGTTTGACAAGAATGAACAGGCCGAAGGCCGTTTTGACATAAATGAGTGGGCCGAAGGCCGTTTTGACATGAATGGAAACTTGAATGGGCCAAAGGCCAGAATGTTGAAACTACAAGTCACTTGATTTGAAATTCGTATAGTTATACATCGGTTAAATAGAAATATGAATTGGGCCTAAGGCCGTTTGGAACCTGTTGTTCTACATTGATATGTAACTTCTGTATTTGATATTATTCACTGGGCTATCGCTCACGCTCATTCATGTGTTTGTAAGTGAGCCAAGAGAAGTCCAAACCCGGCCCTAGTGAAGTCTGCCATGAACAACACGAGTTTTGGAGAGTCAGCCTTGTGTCTCACGCACGAGACCCATCCTTGCCATTTTGTTATACATTTACGTTTTGTTTTGTTGGCAAAGACTTTGTGTATATTTGTATATAGTCTGTTATGGGTTGGCTCAGCTTAGATGATCCTGTCTGTAAAGAAGTTTTACTACTGTACTTGTTGTGGGTTATTAACGTATATGTGCATGGTTTGTTTTGAGTGCATATAAGCACGGCTCTATGGACAAAGTTTTAAATTTTTGCTTCCGTTTGGCCCCTTTACTCTGACGAGTTATGTTTGTTTTGGTCTGAGGCCGTAGGTAATCACAGGATTACTGGCCGGTTATGTCCTTAACCCATAGGGGTGGGTTCGGGTCATGACAGAGTGGTATCAGAGCACGAGTTGATAACTCACACACTTGTCCAAAAAATGCAATAAGCGTCTAGATAAGATCTAGGATGCATCCATGTGATAAATATGAATTTGGAAGCATTGATTATATGCTTAACTGTTTTGATATGAACAATTATATGTGTAAGTTGTGAACTACTTGCATTGAAAATTATTTGGAAATATGTGTTTCTTAGTATATGCATACTTGTGTACCTTTTGTATAAAATATAATGCAAGTTCAATCAGATGGTGAGAACCAGAGGTGATGAGATAGAGGAATCTTCTACTGCTAGACTAGACAGAATAGAAAGACTGATTCAAGAAATGACAAAGGCTTTGAGACAACAACAGGAATGTCAACAACAGTGGCAGCAACCACACCCGCCACCTCCACCTCCAGCACCACCCGTGCCAGATAATCAAAATGATGACCGGATAATAACTCTCACCAAGGAATTCAAGAAAATGAAACCACCACAATTCCATGGCGGACTAGATCCTTTGAAAGCTGAAGCTTGGGTTCTTGGGATTGAAAAACTGTTTGAAGTGTTTCCGTGCTCGGACACACAGAAAGTGCTTCTAGCCACCTTTATGCTAGAAGACGAAGCAAGGAGATGGTGGATGTTGATGCGAGAAAACCACAAAGATGTTGACTGGGTGAAATTTTTAGAAATCTTCTATGACAAGTACTTCCCGCAGTGTGTTCGGGTTAGGAAAGTGGCAGAGTTCATGGAACTCAAGCAAGATAGCATGACTGTAGCTGAGTATGAGGCCAAATTTACTGAGTTGGCCAGGTTTGCACCACACGTAATTGACACTGACTATAAGAAGGCAAGACATTTCGAAGGTGGGCTCTGAAGTGACATCCTAGAGAGAGTGAATGTCCTAAAGTTGGAGACCTACATTGGGGTGCTTGACAGGGCCATCATATCGGAGACTAATATAGCTAGGCAAGCTAAGCCAACAACAGAATGGAAAGGCAACAAAAGGCAAGGCTTCTTTTCGAAGAAGAAATTTCTGAAAAAGCAAAACACGGGCTCCTCCACTACTTCAAATTCTTCCCGAGACACAGCTCCCATGTGCAATATCTGTAGCAAAAGGCACCGTGGAGTCTGTTACCGTGTATCAGGAGCCTGTTTCAAGTGTGGGAAACAAGGGCATATGGCCCGAGAGTGTAATCAGAATGGTGGAAAGATAGCAGCTAGTTCCACTGCATCAGTTCCAAAGCCGGGAAATACTTTGAGACCCGCTATTACCGGGGATACCGTGAGACAGGGAAGAGTTTTTGCGCTTGTTCCGGGCGATACACGGAATGCCAATGCCGTTTTCTTAGGTACCATTTCAATATGTAATCAAGATGCCTTTGTATTAATTGATTCTGGATCAACACACTCATTTGTGACATATACATTTGCATCTAGACTGAAAAGACCCCTAGAGTTGTTGCCATATTTATTGTGTGTGTCTGCTCTATCGGGGGAATCTGTGTTATGTGACTATATCTATCGGTTTTGTGACATGCATATTGAGGATGCTACCTTATATGTAGATTTATTGCCCTTGAACTTTAGACATTTTGATGTAATTTTGGGCATGGATTGGTTGACCAAGTATTGTGCCACCATAGATTGTGTGACAAAAAGGGTTGTATTTAAACCACCAAAACAAAAAGAAATTGTGTTTGTGGATAATGGGGTAGTGCCTCCACCTTATTTGATATCTGAAATGAAAGCATGTAAACTGATCAGGAAGGGGTGCCAGGGTTATTTGTGCTATGTGTTGACTGAACAATCTGTGAATGTTGAATTGAATGATATTCCTATTGTTAGAGAATTCCCAGATGTGTTCCCAAATGAATTACCAGGGAAATTGGTAGACAGGGAGATAGAGTTTACTATTGAGACTGTGCCAGGCACCCAACCTATTTCTAAGACTCCCTACAGAATGGCAACTGCCGAGATGAAAGAATTGAAAGAACAGTTGCAAGACCTGCTTAACAAGGGGTTTATCCGGCCTAGCACTTCGCCTTGGGGTGCACTGGTGTTATTTGTGAAAAAGAAGGATGGTACCTTGCGCCTGTGCATCGATTATCAGGAATTGAACAAGGTAACAATAAAGAACAAGTATCCCTTACCCCGTATTGATGATTTATTTGACCAGTTGCAGGGAACACATGTGTTTTCTAAGATTGATTTGAGATCCGGGTATCATCAGCTGAAAGTTAAGGCAGAGGATGTTGAGAAAACAGCATTCAGAACGAGGTATGGCCATTTTGAGTTTCTTGTTATGCCGTTCGGAGTGACTAATGCTCCGGCAGCATTTATGGACCTAATGAATAGAATTTTTAAAACCTACCTTGATGAGTTTGTTGTAGTCTTCATCGATGATATTTTGATATACTCTAAAGATAAACTTGAACATGAACATCATTTGAGGACTGTTTAACAAATACTTCGGGAAAGGAAATTATTTGCTAAACTAAAGAAATGTGAGTTTTGGTTGGATGAAGTTGTTTTCTTAGGGCATGTGATCAACAAGGAAGGAATTTTAGTGGACCCGCAGAAAATAGAGGCAATTGTGAATTGGCCTACACCGACTAATGTGACAGAGGTTCGCAGTTTTATGGGCTTAGTTGGGTACTACCGAAGGTTTGTGAAGGACTTTGCAAAATTAGCTGTACCTCTTACCCAATTGACACGTAAAGGGCAACCGTTTGAATGGAATGATGAAAGAGAATCTGCTTTGCAAGAACTGAAAACAAGATTGACCACTGCACCAATTTTGACACTACCTTCAGGTACGGAAAATTTTGTAATCCTCAGTGATGCGTCTTATAAAGGTTTGGGTTGTGTGTTAATGCAGAGCGGAAAAGTTATTGCCTACGCCTCCCGACAGTTGAGGCCACATGAGAAGAATTATCCAACGCATGACCTGGAATTGGCCGCAGTTGTTTTTGCTTTGAAAATTTGGCGGCATTATTTGTATGGGCAAAGTGTGAAGTCTACACAGATCACAAGAGCCTAAAATACTTCTTTACACAGAAAGAACTGAATATGCGACAGAGGAGATGGCTTGAACTGATCAAAGACTATGATCTTGAGATTCAGTACCACCCCGGGAAAGCCAATACAGTTACTGATGCCTTGAGTAGAAAATCAACAGGGAGTATGGCTTGTTTGCTTACAGAACAAAGGGAAATTTTGCAAGACTTTGAGAGGTCTGAAATTGAAGTAATAGTATGTGGGCAGGGCGGATTGATAGCCGCTATTACCGCCGAGACGGCCATTATTGATGAAATCAAACAGAAACAGAAAGAGGATGAGTTCCTCAGAAAGGTGATTGATGAATTTGAGACAAATCCGAAAGCAGAGTTTGGCATTGAGAATGAAGTGTTGAAATTCTGAAACCGACTATGTGTCCCTGATATCCCGGAACTAAAGAAAAGGGTCCTAGATGAAGCCCACAGATCCGTATTTGCTATGCATCCGGGTAACAATAAAATGTATCGGGACTTGAAACAAACCTATTGGTGGCCTAAAATGAAGAAAGAGATTGCAGAATATGTGTCTAAGTGCCTCCAGTGTCAGCAAGTTAAGGCTGAACATCAGAAACCAAGCGGTCTACTTCAACCTCTCCATATTTCTGAATGGAAGTGGGAACATGTGACTATGGATTTTGTCATTGGCCTACCTCGGACCTCTCGAGGTATAGATTCTGTTTGGGTTGTAGTTGATAGACTGACTAAATCTGCACATTTTCTGCCTGTCAAAACTACATTTACTGCTTATAGATTGGCTACCATTTACGTTGATGAGATTGTCCGTTTACACGGAGTTCCAGTATCTATTGTATCGGATAGAGATCCGAAATTTGTATCTAGATTGTGGAAGAGTTTGCAGGAAGCTATAGGGACAGAACTAAGGTTCAGTACGGCATTTCACCCACAGACAGACGGGCAATCAAAACGAACGATACAAACTTTGGAAGATATGCTTCACATGTGTGCTTTGGATTTTCAGGAGAGTTGGGAAGATTATTTGCCACTTGCAGAGTTTGCTTATAATAACAGCTTCCACTCTAGCATTGGTATGGCACCATACGAGGCTTTGTATGGTAGAAGGTGTAGATCACCTATTTGTTGGACAGAGGTCGGGGATAGAGCTTTGCTTGGGCCAGAAATTGTGCAAGACACCTCTGAGAAAATCAAAACTATTCGGCAAAGGCTCAAAACAGCTCAAGACCGACAAAAGAATTATGCAGACGTTCGAAGAAGACCTCTTGAGTATGAGGTTGGTGACCATGTGTTCATCCGTGTTTCCCCAATGAAAGGCCAAGTCAGATTTGGGAAGAAGGGCAAGTTGTCGCCCCGTTACATTGGGCCGTTTCAAATTTTGGAGAGGCTTGGCCCAGTTGCCTACAGACTTGCTTTGCCGCCGGGATTCGAGCAAATCCATAATGTGTTTCATGTGTCGATGTTAAGGGGTTACCTCCGAGACCCGTTTCATGTGATTGATTATCACCGGGCTGCTATTGATGAAAATATGGAATATGCTGAATGGCCGGAGCGGATTGTTGATCGGCAAGTGAAACAATTGAGAAGCAAGTCCATCCCAATGGTGAAAGTGGAATGGAAAGAGCACTATGGAACGGATGCCACATGGGAAAAAGATGAGGAGATGCGACTACGCTATCCACATTTGTTTCCCGACGAAGGTAACTTAAGTTTGGAGGACCAAACTTCCTAAAGGGGGGAAGACTGTGATACCCCTGTTTCGTAGTACGCTAATTGGTCCTTAATTTGAGTATGATTATGTGTTTAGCATGATTTTATGTGTCATTATGTGAATATATGTGATTTTGAAATTCTATCTGTTCACCATAGGAATATCTGTTCGAATAATCTGCTTCGGAAATTAAATTGAGGGCCTTATCGGCCACAGAACCAGAAATTGGTTACGCCATCATGATTGGCATAATTTTTAGAACCTACGGTGAAATTTAATTAGAAATTGATTCTGGTCAGATTAAACTGATTAAATTGATGAATTAAGTGCCCCAAATATTTTATATTGAAATAATATGCTAGTGGGGCTTGTTGTATGTTAGCATTACACTCTCCTTTAACTCTTTGGAACTTAAAATCTGAGTTAGACAATTGTGAGAGAGAGAGGGCCGGCCATAGTGAGAGAAAGGGAGAGAATTGTGCTAATTTGGCCTAAAGCTTTGAAATCTTGGAGATTTAACTCAAGAATTGACTAAAGCTTAGAAGATCAAAGCTTCTAGGTGAGTAATTCTTGGATTATAGTTTGTAATTTTGTGTGCTCAAGCTAATTTGGTGATCAAGAGTAAGACTGAAATGAAATTGGGTTGTATTTGTTGAATTGGAGCTGAATATGTGCATGCATGTAGGAAATCACCTTGATATTGCATGTTTGAACACAAATGTGTATAATCCATGTGAAATGTTAAAGGAAACTCATATCTTGATCACCCTTTGTGTTATCTAAGTAGAGAATGTGGCTAATTCATCACATGCATGTATAATTTGAGAAGATATGAGCTTGAATGCATGAGTTTGTTATGTTGATGTTGAGTTTGACATATTTTGGGACATGCATGTGGATAAATCAAGAAATTGAGCTCCATAATGTTATAATCTTGCATTGGTGCCATGTTAGTATGTGTATATTTGAGATTTGAGCCATAACATGCATGTTTTGTTGGTTGGAATTCGAATTGAAGCTCAAGAACTCAATTTGGAAAACTTAGATTTTTGATGTCCGCTCGAGCGGAGATATAGACGCTCGAGCGGGAAAATCATGCTCCCAGCACTTTTGCAGAGTTGGATATCCGCTCAAGCGAGATATCTCACGCTCGAGCGAGGAGCTTTTGTGGACAGGCATTCCGCTCGAGCGCTCTATTCCACGCTCGAGCTCATTTTTCATGCAACCAGTACTTTTGCAGGCTTAAGGTCCTTCGGCGAGACCACCTGCTTTTCAAATTACGTATTCATGTTCTATTTTCCGTTCTCTTTCACTTGTAAGCACTCTTAGGCATATGTTAAGCATCGTAAATGAGTTAATGAGATGGGAATATAGCCTAATGAGGAACATATGAATTAAAGAACGGATTAAACTGTTGGTGACTCTTTTGTGTTCATGAAATGTGTAGAGTCAAGCTCCGGGACAAATCCACAAGCCGATCACTGTGAGTAATATTGATATTCGAATACTTGTGAATGTCCAATTGATTATTCCCTTATAAGCTTTCTGAGTTGCTAATTGGGATTGTGGACAAAAGTCTGACATGAATAAATGAATGGACCGAAGGTCGTTTTGATAAACACAAATGGACCAAAGGTCGTTTTGATAGAATTGAATGGACCGAAGGTCGTTTTGATAGAAATGAATGGACCAAAGGTCGTTTTGACATATATGAATGGACCAAAGGTCGTTTTGACTTATATGGATGGACCGAAGGTTGTTTTGACATAAATGAGTGGGCCGAAGGCCGTTTGACAAGAATGAACAGGCCGAAGGCCGTTTTGACATAAATGAGTGGGCCGAAGGCCGTTTTGACATGAATGGAAACCTGAATGGGCCAAAGGCCAGAATGTTGAAACTACAAGTCACTTGATTTGAAATTCGTATAGTTATACATCGGTTAAATAGAAATATGAATTGGGCCCAAGGCCGTTTGGAACCTGTTGTTCTACATTGATATGTAACTTCTGTATTTGATATTATTCACTGGGCTATCGCTCACGCTCATTCATGTGTTTGTAAGTGAACCAAGAGAAGTCCAAACCCGGCCCCAGTGAAGTCTGCCATGAACAACACGAGTTTTGGAGAGTCAGCCATGTGTCTCACGCACGAGACCCATCCTTGCCATTTTGTTATACATTTACGTTTTGTTTTGTTGGCAAGGACTTTGTGTATATTTGTATATAGTCTGTTATGGGTTGGCTCAGCTTAGATGATCCTGTCTGTAAAGAAGTTTTACTACTGTACTTGTTGTGGGTTATTAACGTATATGTGCATGGTTTGTTTTGAGTGCATATAAGCACGGCTCTATGGACAAAGTTTTAAATTTTTGCTTCTGTTTGGCCCCTTTACTCTGACGAGTTATGTCTGTTTTGGTCTGAGGCCGTAGGTAATCACAGGATTACTGGCCGGTTATGTCCTTAACCTATAGGGGCGGGTTCGGGTCATGACAGCTGCTATACTTTGACTCTATTCCATCAGTTTTACACTGTCGCTATAGCCATAGATTTTTCTAAATTTTATTTGCGGCAATGGCTATTAACTGCGGTTATAGGCTATGTTTACTATTCAATTGCCAATAATATATAGTTTGAAATTTTCAATGGTTTGCTAACCATTAATTGTTGTCTCTCACTTATCCCTACTCACATTATATATCTATAAAAGCACTATTTTATTCTAATGGCTCAATACTCAATGATTGTAAAAAGTAAAAGAGTTTGCATTTTCATAATCCCAATAAATCTAAAACAGCTTAATTAAAAGGTTCATTACATAAACTTGTCATACCAAAATAGATCAAATATTTCTAGCAAACTAATAGCCATACCATCATCCAAAAGGTACACATAAACTTGTCACATGACAATATTACTCAAAAGTACTACTCATGACACCATTTTATAAAGACCTCCATGAAAAATGTTCAAATCGAGAAATGACTTCCATTGTTTGATGCTTTCATACTGTCTTATTTCCTGCAATAAAAATGATTGAATGAGCATAAGTATCATGTGCAAGCTCGACCAAGAGAAGCAAAAAAAGGTTGGCAAGAGATACCAACCACAACAAGAGGAAGGAAATAAAAAGATACAAAGAAATTACATGCAAATGAAATAGCCCCATATATACCAGGTTCACTCTAAACACACCAAACCCAACAACACCTAAGCTTCCATAAAGCATCACAAAAGCCAAACAAACAAAGGTAGCAAAGAAACCCGCCCCATACCAGCAAAAACAAATAATTCTGCATTATGATAAAACCCACCCCTGTTTTATTCCTCCGTTTTCTGTTTCTTTTAAACCCAGCAAAAAAAATTCTGCATTAGCTCTTGGTATTGTTCTCTAAGCACTGCAAGTTGATCTCTAAGATTAGATATGCCTGAAGACATCTAAAGGGCTTAGAACATGTAAGCAAGCAACCAAGGCATGCATAATCCAGCAAAAGATCATTTGGGAATACTAACAAAAATTAAAATGTATTCTGCAAATCCATTGTAAACCAAGATAATGTGACAAACAATTTGTTTTCGTAATCAAAACCAAGTCAGAAAATATGCAAAAAGTGAAGATAAATCAATATTTGTTAGCATTAATTATGAAAAATCACAAGGAATACCAATAAAAAAGATGTGAGTTTATCCATGACTACGTACATATGTATGTATTAACCAAAAACATTTTACAATTTATTGAACCTAGCATATTTTATTTACATCTTATATGTATAAATAAGCAAAGATACATGTATTTTCCTTTAGATCTTTTAGTTGTCTTGGTCAAATAGGATTGTACAATCTGTGACAGTGATCCAAGCCTTCTGTGCCCAAAGAAAGACTTCTTTTATTTCATTAAAACAAAAAAAACTATCAAGTCAACTTCACAACAGAGGCTTCACGCATTATGGGCATGCTCCATCAGTTCAGATGCCAAGGCCTTCAAATTCAATTCTTATTGGTTTCAAATTTCATGAAGTTTAAGTTTTGGAAAAAAAAGTATAAGCCAGCCAACTTCTTTACAAAAACAAACAGTATTCCCAAATTGTAAAATGATGAAGGGAATCCAAGCAAATACATGTATAGATAAGATAAATCACTTGAGGGAATCCAAAAAAATATATATCAGGTTCACTCTAAACACACCAAACCCAACAACACCTAAACTTCCATAAAGCATCACAAAAGCCAAACAAACAAAGGTAGCAAACAATATAGGAACCCACAGCCCATTATATGGTCTAAACTCCATGGTTAAATTTGAGTATTACATAATAGATAAGAAAAATCTCCAGTATAATATACTATTATTTTGGATTTGTCCCTATGATTTTGAAGGTTTGGCTGTTGGTGATTTGAGATTGGTTTCAATGATATGAAGATATGTATTGGGGAAATTGCTTTATGGTTGCTAAACTAGTTAAAAGGGTGAAATGTTTCAAAGTTTTTATGTTGATGATAAATGTTCTTCAATTATGTCTTTAGATTCAACAAAAAAAAGGGTGTACATAAATGTTGAATTTCCTCTAATCACATTATTAAACATTACAAACTGCGCATTAAATTCATGGACAACAATTTTTTGAACAAAAATAAATAAATAAATAAAAATAGAAAATAGAAAAATAGAACAAACCAATAAAGAAAAAGGTAGGCACTATTATTCCATTGTGGCATTTTATCAAATACCTAGCATACATAATAGATAGAGATGACCCACCTCTAGCCCTACTCAAACCCAACAAAATGCAAAACAAATCAAAAGCTAAGTTTCAAAAAATAAAAAAAAAAACTTTAAAAGCACTGTAACTATATTACCAATTCCATAGACTTTTTCGTGAGTTTTACTCACTAATAGTATTTGGTGGTTGGGTGAGTATGAAATTAGACTTCGTTCATCACAAGCAAACAATATATATGGACTAAATATAATGTTGTTTGATACTCGTATTTACATTTTCATCTCTGTCTATTAGATTTCTCAGCAGTGATACATTCTTATTCAAACACCTCTGCTTTAAATTTCAACCTACAAATCCATGAAAATTTGTGGGTTAAATTAATTTTGAAATTTCCTTTTGTTTGTTTGTATTGTAAACAAGGCCACAACATTACCTGATGAATATCATAGATGATCATATATTAGAAGCAATGAATGGAAACAGCCAGAAGCAAGAGAGGGGTAGAGAAAGATAAATAGAGAGAGCAGAGCAAATTGACCTTCAAATCACAGTGGTGTTGTAGCTTGAACTACATCAGACTGACCTAAACTACATCACTTTTTCCATTCATTTTTTAAACTATTAATTTCATCTATCTAATTTTTAAATTTTTTTATTTCAGTTCTTGTAGTCCAATTGAAGATGATTATATAAATCAGTAAATGTTAAAACCTAATTTGATGGCGGAAAAGGTGATTTTAAAATTTGAACAATTCATCCATAATTACAATAAATTAATGTTTGAGAGAAAAAAGTTAGAAGAAAAAATATATTTTCAGGATTAATTTTTTTGTTACAAAAAAAGTCATTTTTATATTTTTTACAATAAAATTGAAAAAAAAAAATGAACACTCTTTATCTGTTTTTAAAAATAAAATTAATCTTAGCAAATAGGAAATCATCATTTAAGTAAAAGTCCAATAGTTATTCCATTTCTTTCTTTTCTTACTGATTTTGAAATAGGTCTCACAATAGTGTATGAACACTCTTTGTCTGCTTTTTTTACTTTCTAAAGTCTATGTGAATAAGTAGAAAATGGGGATAGACAATTTTCATCAACTAACCCACACGCCGGGTCGAGAGACCCATTCCCACCACAATATTGCAAATTTATGAAAAAAACTTTCTACAGAGTCTTACATTTTTTAAATTATTTTATTATTAATTTCAAATCCAATGTGCTGCACATTGAAACATCAAAAGACACACCTTTCACTTTGTTCCTTTGTGGATAGGATAGCTTTCTACTTCTCCCAGTAACTTTCATGTTCTACCAGATTGTTGCTCTTTTTCTTTTCGCCCCTTTTTTTTTTCCTTTTGTTTTCATTTTTTTTTTTTGGGGGTCAATTTTTTTCCAGCTTAACTTTCCTATTTTTTAAATTAAAAAAATATGTAAGTACACAAATTTGTTCTCATTTTTATAATTTAAAAGTGGACAAATAGACACATATAACTATCTATCCAAAATTTTAATATAAAAGTAATTTAAAAGTACAAAAATAGACATATTTGTCTCCATTTACAATATGCAAGTTATTTATGTCATTTGTGAGTTTAATTATCACAAATGGTATAACTCAATACTATGAGAATTATAATTAAAAAAATTAAATTAAATTATAGCAAACATCACATGAGGTATGTAACCAAACAATTCTTGAATCATATCTAAATTAATGACATAACCAATATCACAATGTGTCATAAGTAATAGCACAATAAATTATAACTAAAGACACAAAAATTATAACCAAAGGTGCATATATATTTGTCCCTAAATTTTAACTTAAAAGTATATTTGTTAATGTTTTTTGAATTTGAAAGTGCCCCAACTAACCAAGAAATAGGTCATTTGCCCAAGTAAGAAAACAGATGTACTTTCACAGGTTGCCCCGTTCTGTATATGAGTTTTTTTTTTTTTTTTTTTATAAATTTCTCGTATTTTTTTTGTAGATTAATATGTCGAGGTCCATCGATGAGCACAAAGAAAATGTCTTGGTAGCAAACATCAAACTAATAAAACAAGGTTAGCTCTCCAACTGGCCTTTGATGCATTCATTGTCTTCGGAAGTTTTGACTTTTTGTTTCATATTTAGCTTAGTACTTGTAATTTTTATTGATGTTCTTTTTAATGTTATATATTACACTTAGTAAAATAAAATATAATTTAAAAGTCTCAACCTTCTATTTATTTTTATTTTTTTTTATATGTTTTAGTCAAAAAAATAAAATAAAATTTATATAAGTCCTATTTAGTATTACTATTACTTAGTAAAATATTCAAAAGGACAAAATAATCTTTTAAATATTTATCCATTTTTTAATATTCTAATTAAATATAAGATTTAATAAGATAATTCGTCCAAACGAACATCCAGAACATCACCCAAGAGTTAACTTTAGTTAATTTTACCCAATTTTCAGGAATGGGGGATAGCCCTTATTAGAATTTGACAATAGCTTCTAATAAGACCACATTGGCAAAAATTCAATAATTTAAGATTCTTTTAATCAAAGTAAAATTGAGTAATATTTTTTAGTCTGAAGTATAATTTAGTCAAATTTTATTATTATTGATTGGGTTAATTACACTTTTTAACTCATGTAGTTTGATTTAAATTTCACTTTAATTCTTATAAATTTAGTTTGAATAATTTGTTTCTTGGAGCACCTCCAATGACAAATGCTATAAATATCATTGGCATTGCTATAATTTGACAATAAATAGTGAAAAATGGTAGAATTATAGCAATGATGTTCTAATGGTTAGATGTCGTTTTGGCAAAACCAAACACAGAAAATGATTTGTTCGAGACAACCAACTGCTGGGTGGGAGGGCGGGAGGAAGGGAGAGAGGGAGGGAAATGGTTGGTTTTGGCTGAATTGGTGAATATGGCAGCTATTAAAGCTTGTGTCAAATTTGACACAAGTTTTGACATTTGCTATCTTTGTCAGCTGTCATATTCACCATTGGAGCATTGTTACTGTTTTATTATAGCAATAGTAGCTCCCATGACAAATCATTGGAGACGCTCTTACACATTAAGTCTAGTTTCAATATGATTCTTCTGTCTAAATTAAAAGTTAAAATTAATAATTTTGAGACACTTGCCAATTTTCTAAGGTATAAACATAGACAAAATTAACAAAAATTTAAACAGAATGATTAAATTAAAATTAGATTTAAAATATAAAGATCAAATTAAAATTATAAGATCTAAAATGAAATTTGAGTTAAATTATGAAAATAAAAAGTATGATTACCGAAGACTTGAAGGGAGAGATTACCAAAGATTTGCCCAAGACTTTTTAAGTCCGGAAGACTACGGCAATACGTACCAAAGACTTAACACAGTATCACAAAGACTTGTAAGTCATCTTCTATAAACTGCTGCTATCAAATCAAATATTTGTCCATAATTCAAAGTTTGAATAATTACCTTCTTTTCTTCTTTTTTTTTTTTTTTTTTTTTCAATGGGTAGTAAATAATTTGCACTAAAAAAGCTAAGTGCCAAAAAATTACGTCTAAAATTTTAATATTAGTTCTGATTCAATTCTTATAGTTGGAGTTACATTTATTATAAATTTGAATTACATATTATTTTTTTAAATAAAAATTTGATTATGTATTATTATTGTATAAATATCAATATCATGACAAACTAGACTAAATTGAAATTTAATTATGTAAAAAGGTTGAACAATATATATCCAAATGTATGCAACAAATTTGCCAATAAAATCATGGCCTCCCTCAACAAGCGAAATAGTAAGACTTTTACATTTGAGACCGTTGTCAATTTTATTAGAATAAAGGGTAAATCACTCCTTGTATCCTTATATTTGGATAAATTACACTTTGCATCTATGCACTTTGTAGCAAATCTTACTGTGGCCCTTACATATGAAATTATGATAGTCAACCCTCTGTACTTTTGGTCAAATCCTACTTTGGTTCCTGTACATAAAATTGGGGCAGTCAATCCCCTGTACTTTTGGTCAAATCTTACTTTAATCCCTATGTGTACGGGGGTAAAATATCCTCTGCTTTCCGTACTCCTTGGACGTCAAGCTTCTGGTGACGGCGTCTATCTCTGCAACACAAAAATGGTGAGCTGCCCGGCGGTGGTGTGCCGAAAAGACCCTCCGACGATCAAGTCAGATCACAAAGGAAGAAGACAATCAAAGGAGAGTGTTTGTGAGAGTGAATTCGCATACCTCCAACGTTCTTCTTTCTCCCTATTTCTAGGCTGGCCATGCAGCCCAAGATTGTCTTAGACTACCTCTGCTTGTCCTTCGCAGACAGTGGCGGTTTCGCCTCTCTCACTACCTTACGCGTGTAAAGGTTTTGTCCTTCCACCAGTACACACAGAACTGTCCAACGGTATTGAGGCGCGCGTGGAGCAGATATCCTCTCCCTCACGCCATTGGCCCAGGTGGCACACCTAACCGGGGTACAACGACCGGCCTAACACTTGTGGAAAATCGCCATCACGTGCACTTAACCGGGACACGAGCCGCCGACCTGTCCCTCGGCAGAGGAGCCGACATCAGACTCCCATGGCCGAGGTAACCTTGACCGGTCAACTCTAGCTAACCGGCTTCGATCTCGGCCACACGAAGGCATTCATCTCGGCTGGCCGGTCAAAGGCATGCCAGCCTCGCTGCAGCCTCAGCCCAGCTCGGATCACCCTTAGCTCGGCTACCACTCGCCACTCTGAGCTCTGTCCAATATGCACCAGCTACAGCTTGGCTAGGCGAATTCGTGCCTGTCCGGTCAACGTCTCCGATCGCGCAAGTCAGGCCGCTAGGCCGTTTCCACGGAGTAGTCAGCTCGGCGCCCTGCAGTCCGTAACGTTTGACGTTATTTCTCTTCAGCCGTACTATCTGACGCAAATCTCCCCTCTCAATTGCCCCTTAACCCTATCTGAGCTATCGTGATTGGGGTTACCGTCGTGACCGAGCCACGGTTGAGTTGTGCCATTACCAAGCCCAGCATAATTGGGGAAATTTCTGTCGCCGAGTTATCCCATTTGGCTGACCATCACCGAGCCAGGCATGATTGGGTAAATATCTATTGCCGGGCTATCCAATTTGGCCGGTCATTACCTCTGCAGTCACGTCAAGGGTCGTACAGCCGTACTGACAGTCGCGTTTTCAGTGCCACGTGGCTCCATGCCATTGGGTCGTGCTTCCAACTGTCCCCCACGCCCCGAATTTCAAATGGCTGCGCCGTTTGGGTGGTTTTCCCCCTCTTTTTGTGCACCAGTGAAGCGTCATTGTGCCCCTTCACTATTCATCCTCTCTCCCAAGCGCACCCTAAACCTCTCAAACCTTCGAAGCTTCAAACCGTCTCGTTGTTCCTGCCATTTCTGTCTTCGAGCTCCAATCTCCATCTCCATTCCTTTCGAAGGTTGCAGCCAAGCTCTCGAGGCCCAACTCTTACTCGCATCTGTTTTTTGGGTAAGTTGCATTACCCTTCCCTTGCATTTTCAGCCTCCATTTTTATATCCTTCGAACTTGTTCTTCATGTTTGTTTTTGGTTGTTCTTCGTCTTTCTCACGTTGTTCTTCACTTGTAGAGCCCTTACACCGTAGGCCAAATAGAAATGTAAGGCTGGATGGGGCCTTCGTGCCCCTATTCCCCTTAGTTCGAATGAATGCCTTGAATATAGGATGAACTAGATGAACATGACGAACACTGTGAAAAACCGAGCTAAATGCTCATTTAGATCCATGGGTAGAGCTATAACCGAGCAAAAAATTGTTTGTGGCTTCTCGCGGAGGCTGCGACCGGGCTAAATACTCCATTAGATCGGTAGGTAGAGTGAACCGAGCTAAAACCCTGAAACTTTCACCCAAACCTTGACCAAGCTGGTGGATCAACTAGATCCTTCCATAGGTCTTAACCGAGCTATAACCGAACTAGGGGGCCTAGGCGCACATGTAGTTGAACCGAGCTGAGACTTGCTAGTCAAAACACCAAATCCTTCGCTGAGCTATTTCCAATAGGAGCCGCGCAATCTATGCCGTGCTAATCCTTGGCCTTATTATTTTTGTAACATGCAGAACAAATAGGACCGACCAAGCCAGTCCAGCATTATAATTGGTGGAGCTCAAAGACCGAGCAAACACACTAACATTTTTGACCGAGTTACACACCAAACCAAATAAAACCGAGATAATGGGGAAGTACCGGTTCATGGTTAGCTCGCCCGGCGCGATGGCGGAGTTTCGAAAGAAGTATAAAGTTCCTGACGACGTCGTCCTAGAGCTTGCCAAAAAAGGAGACACCCCTTGGGGAGACTTAGACCGGTGCCCCTTCACGATCGTGTCAATAGTAGAGGGAGGTGTCCACTTCCCGGTCCAGCCCTTGCTCTGCGAGTTTTTGAGGCAGACAAGGCTTTGCCCAAGCCAAGTTTCAAATAATACATACAAAATAATAAACGGGGTCGCCGAGCTGAACCGGAGGCTCGGTCTCCATCTTGGCCTGGCCGAAATTTTCCATCAATACAGCCTAAGTAGAAATAAGAGTGGGCTTTGCTGGTACCTCAAAGTCAAGAAGGGCCAAGCAAAACTCATTGAAGGCAACCCCGACAAAGAAACCAACGACGACGACTTCCTCTAGGTGTCCGGTAACTACGAGGACACCGAGGCGCCCATACCGGGCTGATACATTAGGAAAGATTTTGGCTGTGCTGGTAAGTAGCCCGGCCGACCGCACTATCTTCTTTCTGTATTTCACTTTTGTCATTTTTTGCCAGTCTAACACTTGTTTTCTTCTTGCAGATAGACATTTGGCAGCAGACTATCATCAAGCCGACCCAGAAGCAATCCGAGCTCTGCTGCGCCACCTAGCTGAGGAGAGAGAAGTTTCGAAGCTGCTTGGCTTCGAACAGACCTATCATTACCAAGCACCGCGCAAAAGTCTCGTGACCGACTTCATTCGCGCGCCCTCCCCTGAACCGGATCCAAACCTACCGCCAATCAGACTTGTTCCCCTCACCGCCGAGCAAGAAATGGCGAAGATCAGGGCTATCAAATCCATGATCACTGGAGAGGAAAGGGAGTCCCAACCTCGAGCGTGGGAGGAACATCCTCCACCCACCGGTAAGAAGTAGCGATGCTTGCTCTCGCCACCGAACAACTGGCCGGCTGATCCAAGAAGAGGCCGAGGAAGGAGACGACCGGGCAGAACCTCGCTGATGAAGATTCAACCGAGGTTGCTTCAACCGAACTGGGAGACCAGACCGAGCAACCGCTGGCCCGCAAATCCAAGGACAAGGGCCTAGCCACCCCCCCGGTCTGGGCGCCCGAGTTCAGATACCAAGGCCGACTTGTTTCTACCGAGGACTCTGTCTATGCTGATAAGGATTATTTCCTTGGCTTCAACATGACCAAGGGGCTAATCCTTCCAGCCAACATGAAGAGGCATGACGAGCTGTCGGACCTGAAGGTCCTCCGCTCGGCGGCCAAATCCATCGTGCTGGTAAGTTCTTTTATATTTTTTGAGCTGTTTGCTCGGTTTTTCCTTGGTTTCTGAGTGCTAATGATCTGTCATTTGTTTGCAGGCCGCGTAGAAGAACTACCTTGCCCACGACCACATGATCAAAGTGCGGAAAAGTCTTCGTGAGGCCATTGCTGAAAATGAGGCCCAAAAGGCCGAGATAGCAAAGTTGAAGGCCGCGCAGGATGCTATCGCGGCGGAGCGGGATGAACTGAGGCAGAAAGTTGACCGAGCAGAAGCTGAAAAGCAGCGTGCCGTGAAGTCAACCAAAGCTCGGTACCTCGCCGAGCTAAGGAAACTGCGCGATGCCAACAAGGAAGCTCTGGACAAGGCGGTCGATGACGCGGAGGACCGGGGATATGCTCAGGGGGAGAAAACCTATGAACGGCAAGTCCAGGCGACGAAGGACATCTTTTTCCAGTGCGGCTGGAAAGCCACCGTGGAGAAAGTTGGACTTGGTCAGGATTCTGCCATGTTCATTAGTTCGCCTACTGCATATATCCTAGCCTACATGCAGGCGTACGCCAATGCCGCGCAAAACCGACTGATAGCAGAGGCAAGGAAAGAGGCTGAGGAAGAAGCCGCCGCCACACAACAGACCGAGCAAGCCACAAACACCGAAGCATCCCCAGATGTGGAGGCCGAAATTATTGATCGGGAGGTTGTCGCGGTGGAGGGCACCGACAATGAAGCGAAGAAACTGCTGGAAGAGCTTCGGCGTTAAAGCGAGCATCGAGGAGATCGCCGAGCAAAACCTTGAGCTGGACTAAAGATTTTTTTTTTTTTCATCGTCTTGTTCTCCTCAGTTTTTGTTTTGCAATGTAGCCGGGCTAGGCCCTAACTTCTGTACTGAATTTCTTTTTATCAATGAAACTTCAACTTTTTTGCTCATACATCTCCCATTTCTGTTCTATTGACATGTGTAAATTTCTTGATTCAAACTGTAAGCAACTGGTAGGTCGGCTAAACCGCACAATCTGTCGAGCTAAAATCAACTCACAAGTAATCTAATCAGGACTAGCAGTTGAATTTTCAAATGAAATGACATTTGAACCTGGCCGAGCAAAAGCCGCTCGGCCCTGATTGGTTTGCAAACTGAAATTCCAACACTTCAATGCGGCCGAGCAAAAACCAGCTCACCTTTCAAGTTGTTTAAAACGCTAACATTTCCCTTTAGCCGAGCAAAGTCAGCTCGGCCTTATAACTGTTGGACAAGACACCAACATTGCCAATTCCGCCGAGCAAGATCAGTTCGTTTCCCATATTGGACAAGACACCAATATGCCAATCGGGCCGAGCAAAATCAGCTCGGCTCCTACATTGGGCAAAACACCAATGTTTCAATTAGGTTGGTCATGCCGCCAACATTCCAACTGGGCGAGCAAAACCAGCTCAGCCCTAATGCGCATTGCTCCATACGCAAACTGTTTGCGCAGTCTGCTCCCATTTCGAGGAAAACAGTCTGGTCTCATTCAAGTCGGTCTACTTGCCTCTGGCATCTATAATTGCCTTGTGTCTTGCTATTTCATTGGATAGATGTAACACCATACGACAAGAGGGCTATTTTTTATTACAAAAACATTGCTATCTTTTACATCAAATGCAAAAAGGCTAAAGGCTCATAAAAGCTAAACAAAAGCAAATTACATGTCAAAAGTAAAAGACCTTAAGGTTGGCTGCATTCCACGGTCTGGGGACAGCCTTGCCGTCTAAGTCTTCCAAATGGTATGCCCCTTTGCCCACAAGACCAATCACCTTGTATGGTCCTTCCCAATTCGCACCGAGCTTGCCTTCGCCAGGGATCACCGTGTTGCCAAGCACCTTCCTTAAGACCCAATCCCCAATCTTGAATAGCCTGGGGTGCACTGCCTTGTTGTATTTTTTAGAGAGTTCCTGCTGATAGGCCGCTATGTGGATTAATACGCGCTCTCGCCTTTCTTCAGCAAGGTCCAGCTCTAATGCCACGGCTTCATTGTTCAGGTCTGGCTGGAAACTTTCTGAGCGGATGGTTGGCATGCCAATTTCTAATGGGATGACAGCCTCTATACCATAGGCCAAAGCGAATGGTGTCTCTCCAATTGATCGCCTTGGCGTAGTGCGGTATGCCCATAGCACATTAGGAAGCTCTTCAGCCCACTTTCCCTTGGCCTTCTCAAGCCGCTTCTTCAGCCCGTCCAAAATGGTCTTGTTTAAGGCCTCCGCTTGACCATTTGATTGAGGATAGGCCAGCGTTGAATTGTAGAACTCGATCTTCAACTCTTCGCAAAATTCGCGAAAGAGTTTCCCATCGAATTGAGTGCCATTATTCGAGATGAGGGCCCTGGGTATGCCGAAGCGAGTGATCACATTTTGCCAAACGAATTTCTTAACGTCTTTTTTCTTAATGGTTGCCAGTGGCTCGGCCTCCACCCACTTGGTGAAATAGTCAGTGGCAGCGATGAAAAACTTGCGATTGCCCGGTGCAACTGGGAGTGGCCAGACAATATCCAATCCCCAGAGTGCAAACGGCCAAGGACTTGTGAGGGAGAGCAATTCTCTTGCTGGTTGGTAGATCTGGTGAGCGAATTTCTGACATTTTTCACATCGGCGAACGTATTTTTGTGCATCCGCCTGCATGCATGGCCACCAGTAACCTTGTGAAATTGCTCGGTACGCCAGAGACCTGCCCCCAGTATGGCTGCCGCAGACGCCTTCATGGATCTCAAAGAGAAAATCCTCTACCTTGGCGGGGTGGACACACTTCAAATATGGCCCGGTGAAGGACCTCTTATACAATGCTCTGGACGGGGAGAGCCAAAACCGTTCTGCCTTTGCTCGGATCTTGTGGGCCGCATTTTTTTTCTGCCGGCAGAATTCTATCTTTTAGAAAGGCGATGATGGGGTCCATCCAGGAAGGTCCCAAGTCGGTGCAGAGTACCTCGGTTGCTTCTGGTTCCTCAATGCTTGGCCGAGGTAAAAATTCAATCATCAAGGGATTGGGAAAGGCTGTCTGAGTGGAAGCGAGACCGGCCAATTTATCAGCCGTGCTGTTTCTTTCGCGGTTGATCTATTCAACTCTAATGGCATCGAACTTCTTGATTTCTGCTCGCACCAGCGCCTGATACTTAGCCATTCTTTCATCTTTGGCCTCATACTCCCCTAAGACTTGATTGACCACCAGCTTGGAGTCACTGAACACCATAAGGGCTGTGACCTTCATTCTCAGCGCGCTTCTTAGTTCGGCGAGGAGGGCCTCGTATTCCGTTTCGTTGTTGGACGCTGGGAATCCGGGCATAATTGCTTGCTCAACAATCAGCCCATCGGGTGAAGTTAGCACAATTCCCAGCCCGGCCCCATGCCTGTTGGACGCCCCATCGACAAAGAGTTTCCACATCTCGCCAACAAACAGCTTCCAGCAATCAGACGGGTTTTGGGAGTTTCTCAATTCCAAGTTTCTGGTCGGCTCATTCTGGTCTCTTTCCACGTCTTTGCCGGGTTCTTCTTTCAACGAGTCGTCGGACTTTGCTGTTTCGGTCGAGCTTTGCCCTTCTCCCACTTGTGGGCCAACACTTGTCTCTGTTGCCAAAACCATGGGTTGTGCTAAATCCGCATCAACCAAATCAATCGGGCAGACTGGATGCGTTCCAGGGGCAAATTCTGCCATGAAGTCTGCAAGTGCTTGAGCTTTGATTGCGGTGCGCGGTCTGAACTTGATGTCATACTGGCCCAATTCCACGGCCCATTTCAGAATTCTCCCAGTGAAGTCCGCTTTTTCGAAGAGCACCTTGAGCGGGAACTCGGTTAACACCACTATTGTATGGGCATGAAAATAGTGGGCCAGCTTTCTTGACGCCATCATTAGGGCCAGCGCCAGTTTTTCCAAGGGAAGGTATCTCGTCTCGGTTGGAAGCAGAGTCTTGCTCACATAGAAGATTGGTAGGTGCTGGATGCCTTCAGCACGAACCAATACCGTGCTTACCGCGTGTTGAGACACAGCCAAGTAGAGGTACAACTCCTCGCCCGGCTGAGGGGTGGCCAAAATAGAGGCTGAGGAAAGGTACGTCTTTAGGTCTGCAAGTGCACGGTTGCACTCTTCATCCCAGAAGAACTTAGACTTCAAAGTTTTAAAGAAGGGCCTGCAACGATCCGAAGACCGGCTGATAACTCAAGGCGTACGCCATTCCGGCAAGATGTTGCACGTCCTTCGTGGAGTTCGGGCGCTCCAACTCTTGTATTGCCTTGATTTGCGATGGGTCGGCCTCAATTCCCCGGTTTGTGACCAGAAAACCTAGGAATTTCCCAGTGCCAACTCCAAAGGCGCACTTAGAGGTGTTCAGGCGAAGCTTGTGGCGCTTGAGAATGGCAAACATTTCTGCTAGGTCGGCGAGGTGCTGGGACTTCTCCTTACTCTTCACCACCATATCGTTGATATAGGCTTCCATAGTCCGGCCCAAGAGAGGAGCGAGCATCTTTGTCACCATCCGCTGAAAGGTTGCCCCGGCGTTCTTTAGTCCGAACGGCATGACCTTGTAGCAATATAACCCTCTGGGGGTAGTGAACGATGTGATTTCCTTGTCCAGTTTGTACAAGGCTATCTGATGATAGCCGCGATATGCATCCAAGAAGCTAAACCTTTGATGGCCAGCGGTTAAGTCCACCAGCTGGTCGATTCGAGGGAGGGGAAAGCTATCCTTCGGGCAAGCGCGGTTGACAGTCTTGTAGTCAACGCAGATACGCCATTTGCCATTTTTCTTAGGAACAACCACCGTGTTAGATATCCACCGAGGGTATTGCACCTCCTCTATGGCCCCTGCTTCCAACAAATTCTTCACTTCTTCCGCCACCACTTCAGCATGGTGTAAGGCTAAGCGGCGCGTCCTTTGAATTACTGGGCGCGCATTGGGAAAGACGTTCAACTGATAACAAATGAAGCTCGGGTCGACGCCAGGCATGTCGTAAGGCATCCAAGCAAAGGCCTCCAAGTTGGAAACCAAGAAGTTGACATAATCCGTCCGTTCGGCGCTAGACAAGGATGATTCCAAGAGGAAGAATTTAGTCGGATCGTTTTCATCGATGCGCACTTCCACTAAATCTTCGACTGATTTTTCCTCGGCCTTTCTTCCCACATCTTCGAGGACCTCCTTTCCCTCGAGCCCCTCGATCATCTGGACAAACCCTTTGGCTACTCGGCTGTCATTTACCGCAACGAAGCATTGTTTAGCCATCACCTGGTCTCCCCAAACTTCTTCTATTTGCCCGTTCAATGCTGGAAAGCGCATGACTTGGTGGAAGGTCGAAGCAACTGCTTGCATGGCGTGCAGCCAACCTCTGCCCAGGATCAAATTGTAAGTCGATGGCACTTTGAGCACCCAGAATTCTACTTGCTTCACAACCGATCCTGCTTTGACCGGCAAAATAATCTTTCCGATCGGCCATTCTGGTTGTGAGTTGAAGCCGACCAAAGGAGATGTTGCAGGAGCCAAATCCTTGTCTTCTAACTTTATTTGTTTGAACGCGTCATAATACATTATTTCGACTGAACTCCTCTGGTCGATCAATATTCTCTTAATATCAAAATCTTTGACGCGAAGGGTCACCACCAAGGCATCGTTGTGCGGCATCTGCACCCTTTCCAAGTCTTTGGTTGAAAACGAAAGGATGTCTCTCTCCTCGGTTTTTCCCTCCTTTACAGCGGGCTGGACAGAGAGCACTTCCCTCATGTGCTCAGCCTTCTTGATCATTCCTCTCAGCTCGTAGACCCTCGCCGGTTCAATGATGTCGTGGATGACGTTGATTACACCTTGCAGGGGCGCCTCTAGGGCGGCCATACCATTAGGCTCGGTTTGCCCGGTTGGCGCGGCCTTGACTCCCACATCTATATATTGGTCAAGATGCCCCGCCGCCACCAATTCCTCCAAGTGCTGTTTGAGCGGCAAGCAGTCCTCTGTCCGGTGCCCCGGTTCTTCATGGAAGATGCAGCGATATTTTGGATTGAAGCCTCGCTGCGCACTCCCTAACTTGGCCGGCCAACGGACAAAAGGCTCACCTCGGATCTCGCTCAAAATGCGGTAGATGGGAATTTTGAAAACCGTGGTAACTCCTGTCCGCGCCTTCAGTTTTCTCTTGGCTTCTTCTGCTGCGTCGCGAGGTGCGTCAGCTCGGTCGTTTCTGCGACCCTTGTTTCGGTCATCGCAGTTTAGTCCGCGCCGTTGATCTTTTGATCGATGCCGCTGGCGGTTATCCTCTGCCCAACCGAGTTAACTTTCTCGTCTTCGCCATCACCGCAACCGGATTATTCTTCTCGGTCGTAGAGGCAGCGTCATCTTCCACACGAATGTGTTCGTTGATCCGCTGCATCAAAGATTCCATGGTGGTGGGCTGATGCATCGTGAGTGAATCTCGCAGTCTATGTCCGACTGGGAGACCCCTCTTGTATTGAGTGATCGCTAGATTTGTAGGGCAGTTGAGGATCTCGTTGTAAGTTTCCCAGTACTTCGCATTGTATGCCTTCAGCGAACTTCCAGACTCCATCTTGACGCCCAGGAGATGGTCAACCTCCTTCGGCGTTCGAGTGTTGGTCTTGAATCTGGTGACGAAGGCTTCCGCTAGTTGCTACCACCCCTCAATACTCCTCTCTAGGAGCCTTTCGAACCACTTCAAGCCCAGCTCTCCCAAGCTTGCTGGGAATATGAGGCACATCAAGGCGTCGTTTTGCCGGTGGCCAGCCATCACTTGCTGGTAATGACTCACATGCATATACAGATCCGTCTTGCCATCGTACAAAGTGAACTTTGACTGGTGGAATCCGGCAGGGAGTGGGGTGCTCTCAATCTCTGGTGACAGCGGCGTAGCTGTAAGTCTCGCCAGCTCTTTGTCCTCCAAAGGCAGGGCCTCGACTCTGGCGCCAAGATCACTCGTCTTCATCAAGAACGAACTGGGGCACTCAACCTCTGGAGCGCCGGTACCCTCTGAGCCTCGCGACGGCGCGCTCTCTCCTCCAACACGTCCCTAAGATCCCCGGAACGAAAGGAGGCAGAGTAACGCGACGTTGATGATGGGTGTGAGGGGCGGTAAGTGCTGTTGCGAGTGGAGGATCTGCCCTCTTGCTGGTCTGAATCTCCAACCCCGTAGTTCCTAGTGATGGAGATTGAATAAGTCCTCATCTGGTGGCGACTGCTAGAACGAGGGGAGGGGGTGTGCTCACTGAGGTTGCCCTCTCCAGCAACACCCTTGCCCCTAACTTGGCGTTTCAGCAGCTCCATCTCCACCGCCATCCTTCGAATGAGGGTGTTTTGATCCTTGAGTTTGTGCTCCAGGCGTTCCTCACGGGACTCCCCCCTGCGTCGGCGGCCCTCTAGACTCTGTGAGCGATCAGAGCTCCTCCCACGCTTGTCGCGCACTCCTCGCGAAGAAGTTTCCAGGACCGCCATGGTTGGAACATTCGGGGGGCCTTCTCTCTTCCGGACATACTCTGGAGTGACGCCATCAACGATGGACAACGGAACTTCGTCGTTGTTGGCCATAGAAATGGTCGAAGAAGCTCGAAGAACAAGGGTTGAGAATCGAAGCTTCCCACAGACGGCGCCAATTGTACGGGGGCGAAATATCCTCTGCTTTCCGTACTCCTTGGACGTCAAGCTTCTGGTGACGGCGTCTATCTCTGCAACACAAAAATGGTGAGCTGCCCAGCGGTGGTGTGCCGGAAAGACCCTCTGACGATCAAGTTAGATCACAAAGGAAGAAGACAATCAAAGGAGAGTGTTTGTGAGAGTGAATTCGTATACCTCCAACGTTCGTCTTTCTCCCTATTTCTAGGCTGGCCATGCAGCCCAAGATTGTGCGCGCATTACCTCTGTTGTCCTTCCCTGGACAGGTGGCAGTGCTCGCCTCTCACCACCTTACGCGTGTAAAGGTTTTGTCCTTCCACCAGTACACACAGAACTGTCCAACGGTATTGAGGCGCGCATGGAGCAGATATCCTCTCCCTCACGCCATTGGCCCAGGTGGCACACCTAACCGGGGTACAACGACTGGCCTAACACTTGTGGAAAATCGCCATCACGTGCACTTAACCGGGACACAAGCCGCTGACCTCGGCGGAGAGCGGGACTTCCCATGGCCGAGGTAACCTTGACCGGTCAACTCTAGCTAACCGGCTTCGATCTCGGCCACACGAAGGCATTCATCTCGGCTAGCCGGTCAGAGGCATGCCGGCCTCGCTACAGCCTCAGCCCAGCCCGGATCACCCTTAGCTCGGCTACCACTCGCCACTCTGAGCTCCGCCCAATATGCACCAGCTACAGCTCGGCTAGGCTAGTTCGGGCCTGTCCGGTCAACGTCTCCGATCACAAGTTAGGTCATTAGGCTTTCCTGAGTAGTCAACTCGGCGCCTGATCAGTAACGTTGACGTTATTTCTCTTCGGCCGTACTATCTGGCGCAAATCTCCCCTCTCACTATGCAAGTGTCAATGTCTCCTTTCTGTTGCTCAATTATTTAAATCTTTAACAGAATTTAGTTATGTGATAAGAATGTGACTAAGATAAGAGGGTAAGAAAGGAAAATTATATATATTTTCACCAATACACATTTTATCCCAAAATTTACATCAAAATATGACTGTATTAGGTTAAAACAAAACGCAGATTGTGAAAAATAAGGAAGATGAACTAGGATTTTGTATAAATTGGAATTACGAAACTCTATTTTTTACGGCAATACAATCTTTCATTTATTCATCTTTTTTTTCTCTTTGATTTCTTTGTTGCATTTTTTTTTTTATATTTCAAAAGTTCTACTTTTTTGCCTTTTCACCCCAATTTTTACCATACAACTATTATATAACTCTCATGTGCTTATCACGCAAGGAAAAATTTATTGGTGGAAAACATGAATGATTTTCCTCTTTTATTCTCATTTTGTAGTCACATTTTTGTTACATGACTAGATTTTATTAAAAATTTAAAAATTAAGTAATAGAAGAGGGACATTGACACTTGTGCAGAGACCAAACTGAGATTTGAGTAAAAGTGTAAGGGTTGACTGTCACGATTTCATGTGTAGGGACTAAAGTGGTATTTGACCAGAAGTGCAGAGGGTTAACTGTCATGATTTCATATGTAGAGTCCAAAATGAGATTTGATACAAAGTGCAGGAGTGCAAAGTGTAATTTACCCCTTATATTTTGTACCAAATTTCACTTTCGCCCCTACAAATTAAATCATGATACCAACCCTCACTTTTGTCAAATCCCACTTTGATCCCTACACATTAAATTGTGACAGTCAACTCCCTACAGTTTTACTCAAATCCCACTTTGGTCCCTACACAAGTGTCAATGTCCCTCTTCTATTATTTTATTTTTAAGTCTTTAACAAAATTCAGTCATGTGACAAAAATGTGACTACGAAATAAAGGTAAAAGAGGAAAATCATCCATGTTTCCCACCAATACACTTTGTCCTACATGATAAGCACATGAGAGTTTATATAATACTATATATATATATATATTTGTATGGTAAAAATTAGGACGAAAATGTAAGAAAGTGGAGATTTTGAAATTAAAAAAAAAATGTGACAAAGAAATCAATGAGAAAGAAAGATGAATAGATAGAAAACTACGTTACTGTGAAAAATAGAGTTTTGTGATTATAATTTATGCAAAACCCTAGTTCATCTTCTTAATTGTTCACAATCTCCGTTTTGTTTTAGCCTAATACAATCATATTTTAATATAAATTTTGGGAAAAGTGTGTATTGATAGAAAATGTAGATGATTTTCCTTACTCTCGTATCATAGTCACATTCTAATCACATGACTAGATTCTATTAAAGATTTAAACAATTGAGCAACAAAAATGGGATATTGACACTTGTGTAGGGACCAAAGCTAGATTTTACCAAAAGTACAGCGGGTTGACTGTATCAATTTCATGTGTGGGGACCAAAGTGGGATTTCACCAGAAGTGCAGGGGTTGACTGTCATGATTTCATGTGTAGGGGCCAAAGTGAGATTTGGTGCAAAGTGCAAGAGTGCAAAGTGTAATTTACCCTTTGGTTATGTTAATTCCTTATTGAAGCATTGAATGAATCATAGGTAAATTGAGATATTTACATACTCATGCATCATATTCCATTATTCATGAATTTGGTTACATAGTAAATAGCGTATGAGTCCGGGTAGTTAAGTCGGGTTTTGGAAATGTAATGAGTATTGTATTGGTACCCACGCGAGGGGTCAAGGTGCCCAATTGTCCTATCTTGAGCTTATCGTGGGACAAATGTAGAAAAATATTTTTGGGTGTCCACTGGTCCTACCGTGTTAATAGCTAGTAAGAGTGAAAAAATGAATGATTTTGGGTGCCCATCGCCCTGCCATATTAATAGCCGGCAAATATAGGGATATTTTTAGTACAAAATCTATATATATGTATGATTTTGCGGCTCTTGCTTGGGACGTCATTGCGTATTTACCGCCTCATTTTTTATGACAAGTTTTGAATGGAAATTGTGCATTGGATATCATTGGTTTTAAAAAGAGATAAACATGAATTTTATCATGGATGTGCATGGCATGATCATATGCATTTCAATCATTTACATACCCTGTTAATAGTATTTCTACTGGGCATTAGTTCACCCTAAATCAACATTTTTTCAAGACTTGATGGTGTGACTCCGCCCAAGTGTCAAAGTTGTGGAAATGTTTTGAATGGAGCACGAAAGCTCATTTTGATATTCTATGTGTTTACAGCCATCGAGCTTATGTGTTTGGGATAGAATTCCATTTGTGTGTAATCAAGGCCCTAGCCTCGAAAGGTGTAAAGCCCTCTTTGGGCATTTTGTTGTATTTATTTTATTTCTTGAATTATCATGTATTATTAATTTGAACACTAATGTTGTAAAGTTGAAATGTAACCTCTTTGAAAAATCAAATGAGAAGAGATGGAACTTAATTAAAGGATTGGTAATTATAAAATGGGTTAAAAATATCGGGACGTCACACACAAGATGTTCTTCTCTATATCTGAGTTTCATTTGTCCACTCCTCCTACTACACCATTCTTAATAGATCCTTCTCTTTTGTTTGATGAGCTTGATACAGACACCACTTCCGACGTGATGACTCTAGCCCATCATGAGGATTTTGCTCCGCCTCTTGGTCTCGCTTGCTCCTCCACGATCCCTGGTTCTTACGCTCCACCTTATAGTCATGTCTTTATTCCCTCTTACAATGAGCCTCGTGCATCCTTTGATTCCACTACATCATCTTCAGTGATGACTGGGTCCTTGTTTCCTTTATTTTCTTTCTTCCTTCACTCTCATTTTATCTTCATTTGACTTGAAACGTTCGAAAAATGGTTCTCTAGATTAGAGTTCTTGCTCTTGTTTGGTTCGGTGTCAATTTTCGTTAGTCCCGGAGAACGTGAGGTCGAGTCTGGAGTGCCCGGAGACCGGAACAGATTTTTCTAGGCTGCTGGGCCAGGGCCGCACATGCGGTGGCCTTGGGCCCCACGTGCCGGGTGGGGGCCGCACATGCGGGGAGTGAGGCCGCACGTGCGGAATTAAGGGGAAGCTTGAGCTGCATTCTGTCTAAAATGCATGAGTGGAGAGAGGTGCGGGAAAGGAGCCCCGCACGTGTGGGGATGAAGGTCGCACGTGCTAGAAGGGCGCTGCACGAGGAGTGCGCCAAGACGTCTGCGTGCAGGCATCTGAATCTCTATTTTTTTTACCCTTTTAGCCGAAGTTGTATAACATTTTGGGGCTTTTTCTCTCACTCTATACTTCATTTCTCTCCTCCTTCTCTCTAGAAAACCCTAACCAAAACATTTAATCACCTTGATTCCTTGCAAATCCTTGGATCTTGAACATCATCATCTCTCCTTAATCTTGAAGATCTAGCTTGGACTTCTCTTGGTATAGGAGGAATTGAAGAATACTCCATCTTGATGCTAGGGTTTCATCATCTCCTTCATCAAGCTTGAGGTAGGGAATTCTTGAGTCATATATACATGTTTTGCTTTATAAATGTTGATTTTAAAGCTTCCATGAGATTGTTGTGTTAACTTTAATCTTGCACTAAATGAAGAGAGAGAAAGGGGGTTTTAAATCTCAACTTCCTTTTTATCCATGAGAATGTTCTTTGTGCTAAATTTAAGAAAAATATGGTCTTGAATGGGTTTCACCATGAAATGGGAGGATTGTTGGGTTTTGATGAAAACCCTAGAAATTGGGGAGTTTTTGAAAACATTGTGTTTAAATAAGTAAATGAGTGTGGATTTCACCATGTGACATAATGAAATGATAGTTTCCTTGATATAAAAGAGTGGAGGACTTAATTTTTTAAACTATTGTTGAATGTATAGAAATATTTAAGTGGAAGATGATAATTGTTGTGCATTATGGATTGTGAAAATTAATGTTTGAAAAACATTACATGTAGTCATGATGAGACTATATTGCTAAGAATTGTGAAAGGTGAATTGTGGCTAAGTGTAGATAACATATGGTTATCTTGGGGAAGAGCATTGAAAAGAGGTAATGGAAGATGTGATTATGGACATTATTGTAGAGACTTTGAAAATGGGGAAATGTTATAGATATGGAAAATCATTGCATTGCATATTCATTCAATTATTATTTTTGCATTGTAAATTTCGATTGAAGATATTTATGTCATGAAAGAAAATAACGTTGTGATAAGAACTATGGAACTGTGTATGGGTAAATACGGTTGTAAGTCCTGTTAGGAGGTGTAGATGAATTTGATAAGTTGGCCTGAGTGTCCATGGTGAAAGACCAGAAAACCGCGCAAATAGGTGTCAAGCTTTCCGGTTAATACCGGTAAAAATGACAGTTCGGTAGTACTCGTAGAGTCTACTTGCAGACACCAGCCTAGGGATTACTAGTGTTGTATTTACCGCCCCTATTGATTAAAATTGGAAGTTTGAAATGTGTTCAGTTTACAAGCTTTTATTAGAAAAATCGAAATCTTCAAGAAGAGCATGAAATGAAATTTCTTTAAAAAAGCATGGCATGGCATGGCATTGACATTTGCATCTTTATTGAGAATTGCATAACTGTATATACTTTGTTAGAATTCTCTAGTGGGCTTTATGCTCACCCCTATGGGACTTTGGTGCAGATAAAGACGTGGTGATCCCGCCAAGTTGAGGGTGCGGATAATTGTAAATAGTACATAGCTCTTACATTTGTTGTGATCTTTTTGTAAGCCAAGGGCTAATGTGTTTGGGTCCGAGAGACCATTTTGTGTGACTGGGCCATTGCCTTGGAAGATGTAAGCCCTTAAGGGCATTTTATTGTTTTGAGATTAGATGTTTTACATGCTATAGATTCATGTATTCTATTATGTTGTGAATGTATACCGCATGTGAAACTTTTGTGTTAAACCCATTTATTATATATGTGAATATGGAAGGATTATTATCATTGTGTAGCGAATGTTTATTGATATGGGTAGTTCATGTAGAATTATTTTGGGGTGTTACATCTTCTGTACCAGAGGTACCTCTTAGTCATTCCACTTGGGTAACATAACCTTCTGTCCTTTATGATTTCATTGTTGGTTCTACTACTTTTTCTTCTCATGAACCAACTTTTGATTAAGAGGCTTGTTCTAACCTTCTTTGGCAACAAGCTATGATTGATGAAATGTAGGCTCTAGATAAAACTCATACCTGGAAAGAGTGTTGTTAGTTGCAAACGGGTTTACGAGATCAAAACACATTCTGATGGTTCCATTGAGCATTACAAAGCTTGTCTTGTTGCCCTGGGGTTTACTAAAAAATATGTAATTGATTATGAGGAAACATTTGCTCCTATTGCTCATCTTACTTCAGTTCGCAACCTACTTGCCGTTGCTACTTCCATTGGAGTCTTTGTTAGATAGATATCAAGAACGCCTTTCTCAATTGTGATCTCACTGAGGAAGTTTATATGAAGACTCATCTCGGTTCCTTAGTTTTGTCCACCAAAGTCTATAAACTTCACTGTAATGTGTATGGTTTGAAACAAGCTCCTCGTGACTGGTTTGCCAAGTTCAATTCTACCATTCGTGACTTTGGATTCTCCTCTAGTGCCTATGATTATGCTCTATTTATACGTAAGATAGAGTGTGGTATTATTCTTCTTTTTCTCTATGTGGATGATACAGTATATATCACTAGTCTCAGATAGTTCCGTAGTCGCCAGTTTGAGATGAAATATTTGGGTTTGCTTAGCTACTTCTTCGGCTTGGAAATTTCTCATGATCTTTCTGGTTACTTTCTCACCCAGACCAAGTATACCTCTGATCTTTTGGCCGGTGCTGGTCTTACCGATTGTAAGACTACTCTTACCCCAGTTGATTCTCAGACTTGTCTCACACCTCTTGATGGTCACCTATTGTCGGATGCTACTTTATATCGCCAGCAAATTGATAGTCTTGTCTATCTCATGGTTACTCGTCCAGACATTGCCTATACTATTCACATTGTTAGTCAGTTCATGGCTACACCTCGCTTTTTGCACTATGATGCTCTGGTTCACATTTAGCGCTATCTCAAAGGAATTATGTTTCATAGTCTTCACTACTCAACACATTTTTCTCTATAGTTACACGCCTTTTTTTATGCAATTTGGGCAGGGGATCCTACTGACCACCGTTCTGCTACAGGATTTTGCTTCTTCTTGAGTAACTCCTTCATTTCCTGGTGTAGCAAGAAGCAAACTCTTATTGCTCATTCTAGTATTGAGGCTGAGTATTGTCTCTTTTTTATACTACTCAGGAGTTTGTTAGCACAAACTCCTTAAGAAATCCGGATTCTGAGGCTCGTTCGAGCGAAGCTTTCCTGGCTCGAGCGAGGAGAGTATTTTTCATGATTTCTACTAGTGCCTTGGCTCGAGTGACGGATCCTTGGCTCGAGCGAGGAATACACTCTTTCAGGTTTTTGTATGGACGCAATCCTTGGCTCGAGCGAGAACTCCTTGGATCGAGCGAGCAAACCTTCGCTCGAGCGAGCTATTCTTGGCTCGAGCGACCAATGGCAGACATGCAATTTTGAATGCAATTTTGCATTTTGTTGCCGCATGGTGATCGGGCAGCTCGACCCCCGTAATAATCAGCGAAGTGGCAATCTTGAAAGCATTAACATCACAAACTTCTCTGCATGGCTCGATTCGGGTTTGGATTTGCATCTAATAAACTCATAGCCTCACTGAAATAAAAGTGCGAAAATAAATACATCTTAAAGGAGTTTTGTCAAACAGGGTTGCCAAGAATAAAAACCTAACAAGCTTCATTGGCTTCTTTCTGGTATGAGGGTTTCTCATTCTGCTGTTACTAACCTCTATTGTAACAATCAGAGTGCTATTCAGATTGCTCATAATGATGTTTTCCATGATCGCACTAAGCATATTAAGATTGACTATTACTTCATATGGTAGCATGTTACTATTGGTAATGTTCGTTTTATCTTTGTTATCTTTGCCGATCAAATAGCCAACATCTTCCCTAAGGTTCATTCTCCAAGACGCTTTTCTGCCTTACTTTCCAAGCTCAAGTTGATATCTACATTACCACCTTGAGCTTGAGGTGGGTTGTTAGCTGTATATATTTATATTACCATATTGTGTATTACTATTGATAGAGTTTCTATACTTAGCTTCTTCTTCTCCTATATAAAAGAGTTTTGTATTCACTCATATTATTCATTTAATATAATACGAAGTTTTCTCTCTTTCTCTCTTTCTATTATCATAACACAAATCATCCACAAAAGCTCTTATGCGGATCCTTTATTTAAGCTAAATATGTGAGGAAATTTCCAAGAACCAATCATTATTAGTTGAAAATTCTAAGATTAATACATTGAGAAGAGCTTTCAATTTTTCTTTTGGTTGCTTTTCATTTGGCCTAATGGTTATGTAGTGGTCGAAGGGTATGGGTTTAAATCCTATGAGGAGAAATTTAACACATTTTATTTTTCTCTCATTGTGAGGGTTGTATTATGTGATTGTTGGATAAGGTGTGGTTACTATGTTGATTGTTGGATTGGGGTAGTGTTAGCAAACTTTTATGTTAGGCTTCAATCGACAACATCTTAATACAAATTTCATCAATCAAACAATGATCAAGGTACGTGTTGACAATCCTAGGGGGTTGGCTAGTGGGTGCAGTGTGCTACCTCCAAATCTCAGGTTCAACTCCCATTAGGTGCTATCAACTATTTGGGGCCATGCCCGTGGGCACTACTTGAGATTTACACATAGGTCTCGAAATTAGTCGAAGTGCGAGTAAACTAACCCAGACACCTGGTCATTAAAAAAAAAAGAAAAAGAAGAAGAAGAAAGAAAGAAAAAAATGACTTGTTGACTATTCAATTGCCCCACTAATGATTGTTTTAAAAATTATTTTTCTATTTTCCCATCTGAAATTTTGTTTTTGTTACTCAAGAATTTTCACCATGATCAATACAGTTACAAGAGCTTTCAATTTTTCTTTTGGTTACTTTTTATTTGGCCTAGTGGTTATATAGCATTACTTTGTGGCATGACACTTTTCTTTGTTACGAAAAACCTAGGTTACAAAATAATGTTTATAACTTAAAAAAATAAATAAATAAACTACTTCCAAGTAATTTAAGTAATTATTTTCTAAATAGTAGCTTACTTAAAATTATGCTTTTATAATAAACATTAGATTACGCATCATCTTTTTAAAATAAATTTTTAGAGAAAATTGGTGAAAAGCCTATCCCAAAGGGATATAAGACATTAGATCCAAGATAAAATTTTATTTGGTGATAAGGACACACTAAAAAAAATTGCCATAAAATTTGTGATGACCGGGTCTTGTTTTCTTTCTTTTTCTTTCGTTTTCACTCCATTCTCTTCTCGTTCTCTTTGGGTTTGAAACATCCGGAAATAATTCTCAAAATTTAGTCCTTACTCTTGTCTTGTTCGGTGTGGAATTTCACTTGTTCCAGGTAGTGCTCGGTTGGGTTCGGAGTGCCCGGGAGTTAAATCGGAATTTTTCTAGGCTGCTGGGTCAGGGCCGCACGTGTGGGGTTGGGCCGCACGTGCCGGAGGACAAGCCGCACGTGTGGGAAGCAGGGGAGGCTGGGCAGTGCATACTACTAAAAATGTACGTACATGAGGAGGTGCGGGGAGGTGCCACACGTGCGGGAAAGGGAAGCCGCACGTGCGGGAGGCACACGCTGCACATGCTGGAATAGGCTTCGCACGTGCAGGAGAGCCCAGATCCGAGGCTCTGTTTTTATTTTCTTTTGGGGCTGTTTGTATATCATTTTCATCACCTCTCTCTCTCTAAAATATATCTCTCCCCTTCTCTCTATATCTCTACCCCAAAACAAGAGTTAAACTCTTGATTCTTCATCATCCATCAAAGATTTATCCATGGTGTCTTCATCAACATTGTAATACATCTTTAGAACTACCTTGGAGTGGTGTAGATCTGCATCAACATCTTCAAAGTTTAGGGTTTCATCTCATCTTTCATCAACAAGCTTGAGGTAGGGTTTTTCCTTTGAGTTATATGTTTGTTTATGTAAGTTTTAGTTGATTTTGTGAACTCCTCCTTGTATTTTGAAAATGGGTTCTATGGCTCAAGAAGTTGTTGATTTTATTTGAAGGAAAACTCGTCCTAATCTCTTTTAAAAAATTTGTGAAAATGTTGAGCCATATGAGTAAAGATTGATGTATGTGTGTGGTTTCAAAATGGAGATGAGGAAGTGTTTGGATTTTTGGTAAAAACCCTAGAAATTTGGGGATTTCTTAAAAGAAAAGGGTTGAGGACCTATGTTGAGATTATACATATATATACAACTATATATGCATGTTTTTATTTGTGTTGTTGGTGCCATGTTAGGCAAGAGAATGAGAAATGTTTATTTACACAACTATGCACATAAATGTTGATGGAGAATTTCTTTACTATATATGAAAGATTTTGGAAAAATGAGGGTGATGTTTCTACATTGTTATAGTTTGAAATGGTTAAATTGTTGAAAGAGCATGAAATGTGGTTTTTGTTAATGATTGTTTGGCTATTGATGGAATGGCATTGAAAGGGGGAAAATGTAAACTTTGAACCTCTATGGAAGGTTAGTAGTAGTTATGGACCATGTAGAGAGACATGCAGTTATGTGGGTAAGTATTATATTGGCATTACCTAAGTTGTGCATATCATGGAAATTGTTTTTGAAAAGAAACTTGAAACTTCATTGAGAATGAGTCATTGTGACTAAAAATATGGAAAGATCATGACATTGCATATTCATTCAATTATTGCTTTTGCATTGTAACTTTCGATTGAAGATATTTATTTCATGAAACAAAATGATGTTGTAATGAGAACTATGAGTTGTGTTATGGGGTAAATACGGTGGTAAGTCCAGTTAGGGGGTGTAGATGAATTTGATAAGTTGGCCTGAGTATCCATAGTGAAAGACCAGAAAACCGCGCGGATAAGTGTTGAGCCTTCCGGTTAATACCATTAAAAATGACAGTTTGGTAGTACTCGCAGAGTCTACTTGCAGACACCAACCTAGGAATTACTAGTGTCACATTTACCGTCCCTTGTGATAAAAAAAAAAAAAAATAAAAAAAAAAAAAATTGGAAGTTTGGAAATTGATGAGATGGTAAATATGTTGATGAAACATGTTGATTTTCAAGAAAAGCATGGCATGTGAAAATTTTGAAATGGCATTGTATGGCATTTGTATTTATATTGGATATCTTACATAAATACATTTACTTTGTTAAGGATATCTCTACTGGGCTTTATGCTCACCTCTATGGGATTTTGGTGCAGATAAAGATATGGTGATCCCGCCGAACTGAGGGCGTAGATATTCTTGTGAAGAATAAATAGCTCTTTTATTTTGTTGTGGATTTTGTAAAGCTAAGGGCTAATGTGTATGGGTCCGAGAGACCATTTTGTGCAACCGGGCTATTACCTTGGAAGATGTAAGCCCTTAAGGGCCTTTATTTGTTTTTTTGAGATTAGATGTTCCACGTGCTATAGATTCATGTATTCATTTATGTTGTGAGTGTATGTTGGAAGTAGAACTTTTGTATTAAACTTATTTATTAAAGATATGAAATGGGACGATTATTGTCATTGTTCTAGTGAATGTTTATTAATGTGGGTAGTTCATGTTGGAATATTTTCGAGGTGTTACAAAATTGGTCGGAAAAGTCGCTGTCGTCGGCAGCCGGCACCGGTGATCGGTAGTAGTAGATGGTAGTGGTAAGGTAGAGAAATGTGTGATATTCAACAGATAGGTTGTTGAATGGATGACATGTGTCACATTTCTAACAGATAGTTAGTTTGGTGAATTTCAACAGATAAGCAAATAGGTTGATTTCAAAAGATAGGTTGATTTTAACAGATAGACAGATAAGTTGATTTCAACAAATTAGAAATTGGGCCTAATGACCTAAAAGATTCATAAATGAATTTATGGCCTGAAACCCTTAAATTTTATTATGTATATATGACCAGTGAGTATTGGGTTAGAGGACTTGTAATCAGGATCACAAAAGACTCATCAAATAGTTTTAGTGGAGGGTTAATTATTAATGTAGAACAAGTAGTTAAAGAATTTTTGAAATAATTGGATGAGTAAAAGGTAATGAAAAAGACAAATTGAGAGTAAAAACGTAACTTTAGTGACAAGCTTGGAATCCTTCCAAATTTCATGTCAACCTTGTATATTCAAGGTTCTTCTAGCCTTATGTAATATTTTCCGCTGCATACACAATACATTTGCACCTAGTTCTTTCACTTTCAATTGTAACACGCAGATTTTTAAACTTTAAGTTAAATTTTCATCCATTGACATTAATGAAATTGACAAAAATTGACATATGAGCTATATTTTTCTTGTCAAACGTCTACCTTTTCACCAAAAAACTTATTTTAAACATTTCACTTCTAATTGTGTCCTAATGTTACAACGGGGAACACCATTATCAACCTCCTCATAAGTTTCAATATATATTTTTTTTTCTTCATCGCTATAGAGATCATCATCAATAGATAAGCTTTCCACCTCGTTATCAAAGTTTTTTTTCATTAGAATTTTCATTCAACCCTATAGAAATTGAAGAGAAAAAAATGAACAAGTTTTTAATTTGTTTATTCCATTACAGTGGTAGAAAGAAAAGACAAGAAAAGGTTTCTTATTTCTCTTCTATAAATATTCAAATTTTGATACTTAATACTCCATAGATAGTTTGAACTGTATAGAAACAATAATCAATTTTAACTCGAATGGTTTGTAGGGGAACCCTGCCTTCTCTGATCCATTCGACACGTAAGTTAATTATAATACCATGTCTCATTAATATTAGATGAATGGAAAGATAATGTGATGACCGGGTGTGCTACTCGTTCTTATTTTTCCCTCGTTTAACCTTGGGTTTATTTTGTTGGAATGTCAGTTTGACTTGGAACCTTGTTTTCTTTGGGTTTGTTGCGTTCGGAGGTTTTTCTCAAAATTCTAGTCCTTGTTTATTTCGGGTTTGATTTCACTTGTTTCAGAGAGTTCATGGTCGAGCCCGAAGTGTGTGGAATCGAGCCGAGGAAATTCGGGATTGAAGGACCAGGGCCGCACGTGCGGGAAATAGGGAAAATTTTGGGTTGCATTCTACTTAAAAGGCAGGTGTGAATGAGAGGTGCGGGAGAGTGTCACACATACAGGGATCAGTGCCGCACGTGCGGGAAACACGCTCCGCACGTACGGGGGCAAGTGCCGCACATATGGGACGGGCTGAGTCCGAAATTCAACTTTTCTTCTTTCCTTGGGTTGTGTGTATCTCATTGTTTGTATGTCACTCTCTCTCTAAAAAGCCTTTTCTCCTCCTTCTCTCTATTTCCTACATCAACACCCACTCAATCTTTAATTTCTCCAAATCCATAAACATTTTGACGTTAGTTCCTTGATTAAAGTTGGAGAGCTAAGCTAGAGCTTCATTGTGTACGGTGAAGATCCGGTTTCATCACCGTTGATCTTGGGGCTTTCTTCTCAATCTCCTTCAAACTTGAGGTAGGGATTTTTCTTGGAGTTATATATACATTTTTGCAAGTTTTGGTCAATTTTGGGATTTTCCTCCTTGTTTGATTTAAAAATTTTGTTTTTGGCTCAAGAAATTAGTGGTTTTGAAAAAGGGGTTTATCTCTTGCTCTCTTTAAAAGATGTTCTTAAGAAGTTGAATCACATTAATTTAAGAATGATGTTTTTGGTGAGATTATACCAAGAAATAAAGAAATGCATCGTTTGGGTGAAAAACCTAGAAATTTGGGGGGTTTTGGTGGATGTTGAGAAACTTGGATTTATTTGTGTTAAATAAATGTTCAAGTGGAAATTTCATGATATTGGATGCAAAATGTCAATTTTCTAAGTATATGTAACGCCTTCAAAATAAACCCAATAATCATACATTCTTGACATGCTTAGACATAAGAGAATAAAGCGTAATTATATTTCATTAGAGTATTCCTTACAAAATGTATTACATGTTGACATCAAAAGTAAATGCCCTATTGGCTTACAACTTTCCAAGTCAACGCTTGGTTACAAAAAGAGAGTACTAACTTTACACAAAGTAAGCCCTTGGCTTGATATACATGTAACACAATAAAATCAACAAAAAGAGTCCAACAACCTCGAGCCTCCCAAGCTACGTTCTTGGAGGTGGCATGCTACCTGTACCTGAAAATAATGTCCCATATAAGGTGAGCCAACGCCCAGTGGAGATATGCTAAACATAATATGAGCAATAACTAAGACATTAGCATTCGATAAATGTTTGACTCACATAAATCAATCCATAATCTATTTCAATTACATGACAAATATGTCCATGTTTCATTTCTCTAACCTTTACTTAACCGATTTTCAATCCATAAACATGGCTCGGAACCTGGCCAAACAATTACCATGAGACCACAACTCATATCAACAATACTTCCATACTTCACATTAGATACACATATTTGCTGTATCAATACGTCATTACAACACTTCCATACTTCACAATAGATACACATATTTGCTGTATCAATGGAGTCCATCCCCTATCTCCTCCCAAACAATATCCGGTTTAGGAGTCCATCCCCTATCTTCCCCAAAACCGTGGAGTACATCCCCTATCTCCTCCCACACAACACATTGTATACAAACACATGTCATATACATAATCAATCAATACATAGATTTGATGTATTATTCCAACCGTCATATTCGATGACATTTTCAATTGATTAGTTTTAGTTCGCCTAATCATCATGCATTCTCTACAACAATCAAGACTATCCTCCATCGATAGCCCAAAGCAATTTATTTCTAAACAGATAATAAATGCATCAATAGATAAATTATCAACATTTTCAAAAGTGAGCGATTAATAAATTCAACTCCACCATTTCATCATATAATGAGCCAATTTCATTATTTCCAACTCAATTTCATAATTCCATGATAAATGTCATTAATTACACTAATGACTCAATTATATCCAAACATGACATTTTCCTCCTTTTTTCCAACATTGACCCAAAGGTCCAAATATTACCAACAACATCAATAATCACTTTTTAAGACCCAAAATATACATATTTGAGTAAAAAGGATAAAACCCCTCTTTTCAATATAACACAACTCAAACCCTAACTTTCCCAAATCAAACCATTTATACAAAAATGCTCAATATCTATGTTAAAGCACATAAAAATGAGTAGGAATCCCTACCTCAAGAGATGAACCCAAGGAAGAAGATGAAGGAAAACGAAAATGCTCCAAACTTCAAGATCTTTGGATCAAAATGTAGCCCTCGACGATCTCCATACTTTTTACAAAAGATAAAGGATCACTCCTATTAGATCAATCCCTAGAGAGGAGTTGTGTTTTTAGAGAGAGGAGCTCTCCAATGGAGTTTTGAAAAAGTAAGAGAGAGAAAGAAAATCAAAAAGTGATCCAAAAAGGTGAGATCTCGAAGTGATATACAAACAGGTCCGCTCGAGCGGAGAATAGGACGCTCGAGCGTCAAGCACAAAAACTGGACCCGCTCGAGTGCAAAAGGACCCACTCAAGCGCAAAAGGGAAAGCCACTCAAGCGTAGATTACACCCCCCCCGTATTTTTTACAGAGGTGGACTACCCGCTCGAGCGCCAAGAGGCCCGCTCGAGCGCGACCCGCTTGAGCGTAAGGAAATCCGCTCAAGCGTAAAAAAAACAACTGCAGAAGTTTTGCAGAGGCACGAAATGCTGGAAGTATGTAAACCTTGCTCGAGCGCAAGAAGACTCGATCGAGCGGATCACCTAAAAACTGGGCAACAAGATCTGAGACTTAAACTCAACCAACCTATAACGACCCTGCCCAACATATCTTAAAACTCAAATATATGGAATTAAAGGATGACAACAAGACTTACACAACAACCAACTCAACGGAACTGAGTCCGGGATACGATTAAACAGTAAAGAGAAAACTAGGATTGCTATAGTATATGTGAATTAGTGGATTTTCTTTGGAATCTATTGTTTAAGTATATATGTACATAATCATGAAATAACAATAGGTTGAGAATACATAAGACGTGGGATTGTTGCTACATTTTGATAGCTATATAAACACATATGTTATATATGTGGAAATGTATTGGAAAGAAAAGTGGAAATTGTGATCACAAACGGAGAGTTTGTGAGAAAGTTTCTGAATGGTAGGACGATGCATCGTATGGATAATCACCTCATTACTCGATTGATCATTTCATTGCATGGATAATTGTTGCATGAACACCTTAAATACCTTGCTAATTTTAAACATTGAATTTGGGATTTGAAACTTGCATTGAGAAAAAAATGTTAAGAAATGAAATTTATTGAAATGTTTTGGGGTAAATACATTGGTAAATTCGGATAGAAAGTGTAGATGGAATTGATTAAGTTGGCCTGAGTGTCCAGGGTGAAAGACCGAAAATACACGCAGAGGAGGTACCACTTTCCTTGCGGTTAGCAACCGGTAAAGTAGGGTTTTTAGTAGTGCTAGTTATGCCTACTTGCAGACACCAATCTAGGGATTACATGAGTCGTATTTACCGCCCCTTGTATTAAATTGATAAACTTTAAATTTGTTTAAAGATATCATAATATCATTGAGCATGATGGTTTTCAAAAGATGAGAAGAATGCGATTTTCTTTCAAAAGAGTATAGCATGACATACGCATTTCATTTCTTTGGACTTGTATAAAATGTATATACTTTGTTAAGAATTCTCTACTGGGCTTTAAGCTCACCCCTATGGGATTTTCATGCAGGAAAAGATGTGGTGATCCTGCCGAGTTAAGGGCATGGACATGTTCTGTGGAGAGTAAACAACTCTTATTTTGTTGTGGATTATTTTGCTAGCCAAGGGCTATAAATGTATGGGTTCGTGAAACCATATTTTGTGTAACCGGGTTTCAACCTTGGAATATGTAAGCCCTTAAGGGCATTTTATTTATTTTTGGGACTTGATGTTCTACATGCTATAGATTCATGTATTTGATATCATTGAATGTATAATTCGCATGTGGGACTATTTTGTACAAACCTTGTCGATTAATGATGTAAAGGTTGGAGAGTTGCTATTGTTCTTTAATGAATGTTGGAATATTTTGGGGCGTTACAGATATATAGCAATTTAATAAGGTTGAATGTCATAAAAAAAATACCTAAAAAACGTAATTTTTATTTCAATTCGTTCCCCTACAATATAAAATTTAAATTTAAATTACACATTAAAAAAAAATCCATATAAAAATTTTAGATGCATAACTTTATTATCATTGAAGATGTCAAGTTAAGATGAAAGAAGACTTGCTTAAAACTTTTAGTCAAAATTTGTGAAGACTTTTATTAAAGTTAATGACAAATCAAAGGCATGTGGGGTCGGTTTTTAAATATCGAAAGACTCATGTCACAAAAATTTTAATTTTTTGATACTTTTAATTAAATTCTAATTTTTTATGACTCAGTCATGCATTTCTTTTTCCACATAACTAAATTTCGTTTACAAGAATCCCTCTAAACTTTTCAACAATCCGAATTTTTCCACAAACAAAGACTTGTAATTACGGTCAGTGAAGATTCTTATTTGGCCCAATCAAAAAAAATATTAAAAATAAATTTGTTGGTTTCTTTCTTCTTCTTTATGTTAAAAAATCAAAGGGAGACTAATTTATAAGTCCTTTTTTAGACACTTATATTAGGCTAAGTCATGTGTAATTTCTTATAGAGTCTCAAGTCCAATTTAGATAGGAATGTATTCCACAAGATCCTACATAAACGTAACGTAATGTAATGTAACGTGACAACTACATAAACGAAACGTAACGTAACGTGACACCTATATAAACGTAGCGTGACACCTATACGTAACGTGACTCCTACATAAACGTAACGTATCGTGTCACGTTACGTTTCGCAAACTTAATGAGTTTTTATTTTTTTAAATTGAATGTGAAAATATTGCTGGTTTATGTTGGTGTCACATTACGTACAAGTGTCACGTTACGTTTATGTAGGTGTCACGTTACGTTATGTTTATATAGATATGATCCATGGTAACATTCAATTTCCTATATATGGTTTTACTGTTATTTATGATATTAACAATTAATATTGAGGGTAAATGTGTCAACAAACTTCCCACAAGACTTATGGGAACATAAGTTTTTTAGTAGGGCCATATGTAGCGTAAGTCTCCCTAATAGGACTTATAAATAATTTTTCCAAAATCAAAATCTAAGAAATCAATTTGATAATAATAATAATAATAATAATAATAGTGTTGTTTAGTACAATTTATTATAAATTAAAAACTAGTAATTTGAAAATAGAATCGTCATCCAACTTTTAGAAATTAATTTTTTTTTTTAACTTATTTAAATTATTTCTTTCTAATAAATTATAAGAAAAAGTCATACCAAATAATAAGCAGAAGATGTAATAAATAGTCTGGCACATATAGTCTTTTAGAATAAAAAAAACTATAAGGAGCTCAGATAGGCTGCACCAAATAAGTAAAAAAGAAATTTACCAAAAGCATCTTCAGGAGAAAAAAAAAATCACCTAAAGTCAAAAAAATACCAAAAAAAATAAAAATAAAACAATAAAACATTTACCAAACCTCATCAATTTGTAACCATTCAATGCTTGTAGTCCAGTTTAATAAAAGTGTAATACGGGGTTCTATTTAATTTTATTGTTATGATGTGAGGATTACTAAAGACTTACTTAAGCCTTATAGTAGACTTCTAAATTAATTTTACTGAAAAATCAAACTTATAGAAAAACATAATTTTATGGTTATCCAATCAAGATTATTAAAGATTAACTTAAAGCTTATGGATAATATCAAGGTAGACTCCTAAGTTTTGTTAATAAAATCAAGTTAGTAATATTACTGAACGATTTATGACCCCAAAACAAAAAAAAAATTCTAATTTGTGAAGCTTCCAATTAAATTCCAACATATTTCCACTAGATCAATACAAACAATATTTGAGGATCAAATCATCCACTAAATATGAGATGAAATTTCAAAGAACCAAACGTTAGTTGAAAATTACAGGACAAATACAGTGACAAAAGCTTTCAATTTTTCTTTTGGTTGCTTTACAATTATTAATTTTCGATTTGAATTTCCTCAAGTTAGTCGTCTAACTTAATAGAATAATTCCGGTTTGGTGCGTCCCCTTTGAGATTGATCTTGATAATATATTCAAACCGCTCACTTTTGAAGATTCGTTGAATGCAAAATTCATTACAGTGATTGCACATCAATAGCTATATGTTTGAATAATATTTACATTACAAAAAAAATTGATGATTATTCTTGAAATTATATTTGTCGTCTATTTTTTTAAGATAAATGTAATTCAAATATATAACTATTAACTACCAATGTCTAATTATTTTGATTTTTTATATGAATATTTACTCAATAAATTTTAAAAAATTAACAATTTAAATTATCGAGATTAACCCCAAAACAATCTCATTAAGCGCAACTACTCTCGCCAACTTGAGAGAATCCAACCTGTTACTTTATTTATTATATTGGTTGAGAAGCAAGGATTTGCACCAATGAACATCTTGTAAGAAACTTTCTTCTTCAATTCTCCCAGTGCACATTTTTCCATCCCTTTTTTTAATAAAGATGTACAAAATTTTAAAGATTTTCACAAAATATAATGTTATATATATATATAATTTTTATTAAAAAAATTCATACGACATAATATGTCATTTTTCAGTCCTTTGTTTCAAGCAAAAAAACACCTAATGGTAATTTATAATTGCAAAAATATCATATTATATTATTTATTAGTTTTATTTATAAAAATTATGGTTTTGAATAATTTTTTGTTTTTAATAATATAGTTAAAGCTTGTATAGTTTGTTATTTTTTGTTTGAAGAAGGCTCGATCCGTTAAGAAATTTGATCCAGAATATCATTTTGTGAATGTGTTATTATGGGTAATAATATTAAATCTATTAATTTTAGAAAATCAAAAAACCCTACGAAAATTAAATGGAAAATGAGGAATCACTCATGATGAGTAAGAATGATTTACTAGCACTTAAAATATCTAAAACCCTCAATAGTAAATTAAATTATTAATTATTTTATATACATTAGATTATTTCTTCATTTCACAATTTCTCAAAATAAAAATAATTTTATAAACCTTTTCTTACTACTAATCTAATCCAAATTTTTCATCGTTAAAAACAAACATGACATTATATATGTTAATCAAACAGGGCCTTAGTTATATATTTTACTCTTTGATGTTAGTAGTGTGTGTATATTAATATAATTAGGACAATCTAATAATTCCAAGTCCATAGTACTGGCTTCGAATCACCTATACCCATTTTTTGTACACATTTTCTGTCCCATTTATGATTTCAAGATTGACGACATGGTAGCCTAAGATGAACGAGATAGAAGATGGGTACAGGAGATCCGAAGTCCATCGTGCCAAAGAATCAATGCGGATTTTTTTATTTAGTCAAGCTTGCTATTGACATAAAGCACCAAATTAATTAGAACAGTATTGTGAGTCCTTTATGTAGGCACTGTTTGGAAAATGGCCAAATCATTTATAAAAAACAAAGAAAATAAAATAAAAATATTTTTAAATCATGTTTGGTTATGAATTTAAATATTAATTTGAAAAAGAAAACGAAGATGTGAGAACGTGGATAAAAAATTTAGCTTATATTTTATTTGTATTTCTCTTATATTTGTCTTTCTTTTTTCAAATTCCTTTACCAATTCATGATTCAAATACAATTTTATTCGTAATATAATGATGATTACATTTATTTACTAAAATTTATATATCACCTCAAATGTTAGCATTATATTATTAGTAATAAAAATGAGCCAATGTTGGGACTTATTACTTTTAATAATGCTTTGCTGAATACTAATTACATTTATTTACTAAAAGTAATTTATCATCTTATATAATATCTTTATATTAGTAATAAAATTGACCGAGTGATGGAATCCATTAAATTAATTCAATAATAATATGTGAGACTATCGTTCTCAAAAAAAAAAAAAAAAAAAAAAAATAATAATAATAATATGTGATACTATACCATTACAATTTTCGGTTTATACTTTTTGATTATTGAATTATTTATTAAGTTATAAATAGGAGAGTGCATGTAGAAGAAGGATCATATCCAATTCCCTCTCTACCACCCCACCCAATACTGGTGTAAGAATGGGTTTCTTACTATCCAATTATCAACTCACAATATATGTATTCCCTTATTTCTAGTTTTTTCGCCTTCTTTCTTTCTTTCTTTGCCATAATGACGAGAGCACCGCTTTGGTCCAATTTAAGCAATCCTTTTCCTTCAATTACTCTGGTTGCTACGGAATTCCTAGTCGATATGATATTGATAATTGGAAAGAGGGTACAGATTGTTGTGCATGGGATGGGGTCATATGTGATAACACCACTTCTCATGTCATTGGCCTCGACCTCTATTGTAACTGCCTATATGGTACCATCCATCCAAACAGCAGCCTCTTCAATCTTGTTCACCTTCAACACCTCGACCTTTCTTACAACAACTTCAATCACTCTCAAATTTTACCTTCATTTGGCATTTGGTCAAATTTGACCCATCTTCACCTCGACTCACTCCTCTCTATCTCGATTCGAGATAAACCTCACGCATTAATTTTCGCTTGGTCTTGAGGGAATAATCGGATCAATGGTCAATTCCCATCTTTCAATCGCCATCTTAAAACTTGGACTTAACTTGGAGTCGTACCCTCTTTTGGTACTTTTACCATTCGCTTGGAAACCTCAACCTCACGCTGATCTTTGAAATTTGATCTTGGATCAATTGAATTGTCAATTTAATCTTTAATCGCATCTTTAAAAACTTGGAGTTCTTAAGCCTTGACCGCAATTTCTTTGGTACCATTCGACATCGCTTGAAAACCTCACGCCGAATTTGATTGATCTTCAAGGAATAAATTGATCAATGGTCAATTCCTTCAATTCCCATCTTCAATCCCATCTTAAAATCTGCAACTTTGGAGCAATTTATGCCTCAATAACTAGATTGCTTACAAACCTCTTCCGAGATTTTTAAACCTCTTTCATACAACAATTTTGATCTTTCATACAACAATTTTGAAGGCCCAATTCCTCAACTTTTTCCCAACTTCTCGCAACTTGAATCTATATGTTTCTCAAACAATCAACTAACAGGTCCCATTCCTCCTTCCTTGTTTCATCTTGTGAACCTTGCCTCTCTTGATCTTTCGTCAAATAATTTAAGCAACACTGTTGAGCTGGACACATTTGCAGAGCTTGAATATTTGGATTATTTGGATCTTTCAAACAGTGGTCTATCATTGACCACCACCAACTCCACTCCCTCCTCTTTCCGAAACATTACGACATTACGATTGTCGTCTTGCAACATAAATAAAATTCCTGAATTTCTGAAAACCCGAATGGAATTGTTGGAGGCGCTAGACCTTTCGAACAACCACCTAAATGAAGAACACAATCCACTCTGCAATCTTCGTTCTCTTCGATATCTCGACCTGTCAATTAACCAATTTGCCGGATTAATTCCTACCTGTTTGGGGAACTTTAATGGAAATTTGACCTTCTTAAATTTAAAAAAAAAACAATTTCCATGGTAGCATCCCTCAAACATTTGGATACGCAAGCATGTTACAGGAACTTGACATTAGCCACAATGGATTGCAAGGGGTGCTTCCAAGATCATTGGCGAATTGCACGAACCTAGAAATTTTGAATCTGGGTCATAATTTCATAGAAGATGCTTTTCCATTTTGGCTGGAGAACCTGCCCCAATTGAAGATTATTGTCTTGCGAGATAATAAATTCCATGGTCCCATACCAAGGAAGAGATTAGCCTTCACCAATTTACATATCATTGACATGTCTCACAATGAATTTACAGGCACTTTGCCATCAGAACACTTTGAGAGCATGCATTCAATGATGATGGATGATGAAGACAAATCCTCCTTAAATTATATGGGCGATGGTTATGGTTATTATTATTCGGTAACCATAATGAATAAAGGACTGGAAATGGAACTCGTAAAGATCATCACGATCTTCAAAGCTGTCGATTTCTCGCACAACAAGTTTCATGGAAATATTCCAATATCCATTGGAAGACTTAAAGCCCTCTGTGTCCTAAATTTTTCTGGTAATGGCCTCACAGGTCTCATTCCAATGTCCTTGGGGGATCTAACTAAGCTTGAGTCCTTGGATCTATCCCAAAACAAGCTCTCTGGTGAGATACCTCAACAACTAACAAGCTTGATATTCCTTGAAGTTTTTGATGTCTCGCAAAATAATCTAACTGGGATTATACCACGAGGCCAGCAGTTTGAAACATTTTCAAACACTTCATATGAGGGAAATCTAGGCTTGTGCGGATTTCCATTGTCAAAGAATTGTGGGAATGTCCAGATAACAGAATCACCAACTTTACCATCCTCATTTAGTTACAATTTTAAGTTCAAATTTGATGGCTTTGGTTGGGAAGCAATGTTGATGGGATATGGAAGTGGAGCAGTATTTGGTTTGGTGATAGGAAGTTGCATCATTCGAAGGAAAGAAGAATGGCTTGTGAGAATTTTTAGAGTGAAAATGCGTCATCAGAAGAACAGATCGAATGAGGTTAGGTACCAACATGGAGCAAGATGACATGTTAAGAACTAAGTGGAGCTTGTTTGAAGTAAAGGTACTACCATGTTTTCCTATTCATTAAAGCTGTTTGTTTTTAATTTGATTGTGAACCATGATATCCCTTTTCATTTCCTACTTCTAAGTTTCAAATTTGACACTCACGATTGACTGCTAGAATATATAGTTAGTTACATGCATGTATGTAAGTAGAAAGATAATATATTACATGAAAAAAAAAAAAAAAAAAAAACCCTCTTTTGGAGAAACTGAATTCACAACTTTGTAATTCCAATCGCCTAAAATAACAAATTTAGATCCAAGTCGATGAGAAGAAAACAAAATGGTAATTCATGCTGACATTAGAAATTATGAACATGCTTTCAAAACGAATTTATATACTTGTTTTCAAGTCAAGTTAAATTTTCACAAATAGGTGTTCATTTTTTCTTTGTTGATTTTAGTTTTTCTTTGATTTATATACAAGTTTTTTTTTTTTTTCAAAAATTTAAATCTTTCTAGATTAGAAGCACTTGAAAATAATTTTTTTTTTTTAAAAAAAATTCTAATAAATTTTTTTTAAAGATTCACTAAAAATAAAATTTCAAAGAATGTTATTTTTTAGCATTTGCCAAATATGGATGGATTTTTTTTTTTTAATATTTATTGTCAGCTAAATAAGTTGTAACTAAGGTGGGCGTCGTGTAGTGTTAGGTCGTAATTGTGTCATGTTATTTCGAGTTTGTATCAAAATTAACTCAACACTAACACATTCCAGCTGTTTGTTATATAATATTATTGTGTCATGTCATTTTCAGTCTGTGTTCGATTCTGTTGTGTGAACACGTCATGTCAAAAAAATTATCCTTAATTAAAAGTATCAAGTGCATGAAAAAATTAAAAGTTTTCTTTACAAATTAAAATTAATGAAAATAATCTCTACTTGATGAAAAAATAAATAAAATAAAATATCTATAGATGAAATATTTAATTTTAACTCAATTCTATTTTCCTAATTTTCAAAATTAAATCTATGTTATATTTGCTTTACTTGATTACTTCTAAAATAGTTGACAAAAAAATACATTATCTGTATATATATATTTTTTAATATTAGCCTCAAAATTTTAATTTAGGTTGGATGGAGTTGCATAAGGATTCGATAATATAATGATAATCCTCAGGGCCTGTTTGGGAAGGGTTATTTGGGCTAAAATAGCCAATAAAAATAAAATAGGCTAAAAAAACTAATAAGACAAAATGTCCAATTCAACCCATAATCATCTCACTTTTTCTTTTACAACTATCAAATCAACTACAAAAAAATCTTCTATTTTTTCAAACACAACTTTTTTAGCCACGCTAAAATAGCAAAAAAGTCAAAAAAGACAACTAAAATAGCTAACTTCCTAAATGAGACCTAGTAGAAATAACATTACAATAAAATGAATTTGTACTATACATAAAAATTTCCATTGCCAAGGACACATGTATTTTTGTATTTTAAAAAAAGAAAAAATTGAATAAATTGTCCATGTTATGCATAATATTTTTCATAATAAGAGCTTATTTCTATAAAAATAAAAAATAAAAATAAACATGAGTTAATTTTTAGTATAAAGAATTCAAAAATATCATGATGTGATATATCCATGTGTATACAAACATTGATTTTTTTTTTAAATATTCTATAAAAAAAAAAATTAGAGAATTGACCAACTTTTCAAACTATTTAGGAAACTAACCTGGTTTTTAAAATCGCATTTTGAAAATGTGATTTTGAAATTGAAATTGCATTTTCAACATGCAATTTCACATTGAAATCACATGTTAAAAATACAATTTCAAAAAGTGAAGTCCATGTCATCATCAATTGCATTTTCAACATGCGATTTCATGAAATCGCATGTTGAAAATGTAATTTTAATTTCAAAATTGCATATTCAAAATGCGATTTCAAAAAGTAGGTCAGTTTCCCAAATAATTTAAAAAGTGGGTCAATTTTCTAAATTATTATCTTTTAGAGTATTTGAAAAAAAAAAAAACTCTACAAACATTACCATATTGATAATAAATTATTAAATATAAATGTGTTTTGAAATTAATAATTATTGAAGCCTGGACAGTTTCTTAAGTGCTTATGAAGACGATACTTAGGTGCTAAGTTGAGTAAAATTTTAGGTTCGAATCTATGAAGAGATGCTGACCTATATTATAATCTAACTACTAACATATTTAACCGTTATCTTAAAAAAAATAATTAATAACAACTCAAAAATAAATTTACTTTTCAAATTGTAGAGATATGATAATTATTACATATGAATCAAATAATCAATTATTAATTACATTTGAAATGCAATAAACCAATGATTGGATGACATGTGTGTTTATGAGTTATAAGTAATAATCAATTATTAGTTACAAAATTCATAGTTCTTAGTTATAATCATTATGGTGTTGGTTATGATTTAGTTATAACATATTATTGTTATTTTAGTTATGTTTGAAGAGGAGTTTGGTTATGTCTGAAACGATATTTGGTTATGACTCATATTAATATTGATTATAATTTATTGTGATATTAGTTATGACCTATTATAATTATTATTTTAGTTATGAATAAAAAAATTTCTTATTATACCTTAAGTGATATTTGATTATGATCATTTTTTTAGTTCGGGCATTTGTTACACTAGCATCACAATTATTAAGAGTTCTCTTCGAGGCCCATCTTAAGAGTTCTTGTCACGACCCCAACCTGCCCCTAGTAGGCTGGGTGCCGAGATGGCCAGTAATCCGTAATTACCAAAGGCCGGCTTACAAAATTTCACACACATCAGAGTAAACATGAGGGGCTCACATATGCGGAAGCGAATAAACTAAATACAAATGGTCCTTGAGAGCTGTGCATAAATCAAATGTAAATGTGTACACAACTGAACTGCACCTCGGCAGATAACAAAACAATTACAAGTTACATCCTGATCAAAAGGCTTCTCAAATTATATACAAAATACAACGAATTACAAACAAGAAGCATGATTTTCAAGAATCAAGTAACACATATGCCGAGGTAATCACAAAAGAGCCGATGTAAGCAAGTCAAGTCGGCATAACAAAATTCTAAAACAAGCTGTACAAAATATCTAGGCGTCGCCGCCGTCACGCTCATCACCTACATATATATAGAGAGGGTGAGCTTGGAAACTCGATGAATGGTACTAGAAATAAAGGTTTGCATGAATAATAGCCGAGTCTGCCAAAACAAGCATATCAAAACCATTCAATCAATAGCCGAGGTTCCCGCCAAGCAAAGAATATCAAGTGTACCAAAACAAGAGATGAACCGTATTCACCTAACAAATCCAACCGCACAAAGCAATACAGAGATTAAACAAGTAATAGCCGAGGTTCCTTCCAAGCAAAACAAATCCAGTTATATCGAATCAAGTGATGAACCGTATTCATCTAACAAGTCTTACAAGTCAAAACATTTGCCGAGGTAGTACAAGCAGTAGCCGAGATAATCTTCAAGACAAAACACATCAAGCTTATATGACTTAGGCCCGTAGCCCTTTTTCACCAAAGTTTGTGACTTAGGCCCTTAGCCCTTTTTCACCAAAGTTTGTGACTTAGGCCCTTAGCCCTTTTTCACCAAAGTGGTGCTACAAAAGTTTAAAGTCCTCTAGCACAAGGGACTTGTGTTACTTAGGCCCGTAGCCCGCTTTAACATTCATCTTAGCAAGATAGGACCGTATCCTTTTAACAAGATGGTACTGCGAAGTTTAGAGTCCTCCACCAAGGGACTTTCCAAAGATACAAACAAAGCTCAACCCATTACAAGGACATCATCAAGACGAAGTTCATACTTACCTTTTCATCTAGTGTTTGCTAAAGTTTAGAGTCCTCCAAAGACGGGACTTTCAAGTATACCATCAAAACAAGCTCATATACAAAACATCAAAATAGGCTAATCATTCATGCTTAGCAAATACTTTTACCAAAGCGAAACAAAGCAAGATTTATCAAAGCGTTTATAACATAGCTTTATTAAAAGCACCACTCACCTCGGTCTTCAGGTGTAGGCTCAAGCAGAGATCAAAGTCCTACAATCACATAGCAAACCATACTCTCAAAACGAGCTTCACATACATGCAAGGAATCAAAACATGATTTCCCATCACAGGGAAGTGCACTGGGTACCATCCAGGTCTAGCCGAGGTCCTACACCTCCCCGCCGAGGTGTGGACTCGAAAGCCAAAACAAGGCAAAGTTAGGAAAACCTGAGTTTCCTTTCAAAGGGCACAAGAATAAGATCATCAAGAACATGCATGCTGAAATCCAACTCACATATACGAAATCTGGGGTTTTCATGCTAAGAGTTCAAAACGTGGACTTAGGTACCCAACCAAGATAAACATGCAAGAACAAACACAAGAACATAGTCCCTAGTCCAAACTCGGATCAAAAGGACTTTCATCAAGAACACATGAATGCAAGCTTTCTCTCTCTAAAACAAACTCCAAACCGATGCATGACATGCCAAACAAACTCGATCATGCAATGCAGCTAGTTCAACAACAAGAACAACAAGAGGAGGTCAAGAATCTTACCTCCGATCTCGAATCCAACGGTTCGATCTTCCAAGATCAAGCCCGAACTCCACTCTCTCTCTAGAGTTCTTCTTCTTCAAACTTGAGAGCTTCTCTCTCTAAGCAAGACAAAGATTGAGACCAAATGATGGTTCTCAAGGTCGCCGACTGTCTTAACAGTATCCGGACACGTGTCGTCACCGGTGGTTCAGACGAAAAGGTGACTGATCGACAAGACAAGTCTCGACAAAGCGTATTCAACACGCTGAAGCGAAGCGTGTCGGCAACAAGGACATCGGCCAAAGTCAACACTCCGCACACAAGCACAAAACATCTCGCTAAGGAGGACGACACTTGACTAAGCTGTGCCACGCCTTGGCCTGGTGTACCACATCTCGGCCTAGGTCATACCGCCCCTGTATGCAGGATCACAAAAGAAACACATCGGCCTAGGCTCTAAGCACTACGCCCAAAGGATAACATCTCGGCAATCATGCCGAGGTGAAGACAAAGATCAAGCAAGGCTCCAAAACGATTCTAAGTACAAAAGCGCAAGGGTTAACAAAGCTCAAGGTGATCTCGCCATAACCGAGCAAGGAACAAAATCAAACAAGTAACGCTTAACTAAGCAAGGCAAAGCAAGTTAACAAGATTCATAGCACATCAAGACAAGTCCGTACATAGATGTATGCAATTATAGCTAAGTCAAGAATGAGGGTTGTTACATCCTTCCCTTAAAGAAGTTTGGTCCCCAAACTTAAGTTACCTTGTTCCAAGAACAACTCGATGTCGAATTCTCATTTCCTCTTCCATTTCCCATGTGGCATTTTTGCCATAATGTCGCTTTCCATTCAATCTTTACCATTGGTATTGACTTGTTTCTCAACCGCCTAACTTGTCTGTCAACAATGCACATCGGCTTCTCTTCATAGCCCAAATTCTCATTAATTTCAATCCCTGAATAATCAATCACATCTGTGGATCTCGGATATACTTCCTCAACATCGAAACATGAAATACATTATGAACTTGGCTCAATTTCGTGGCAAAGCAAGTCTGAAGCAACTAAGTTGACCTTGTCAAGAACTTCAAATGGTCCAATATACCGGGTGCTAGTTTACCCTTCTTCCCAAATCTGAAACTCCTTTCATCGGCGAAACTTTTAGGAATACATGCTCTCCTACTTCAAATTCTAAATCATTCCTTCTCCGGTCGGCGTAGCTCTTTGTCCGCTCTGTGCTTTTAATCCTTTGTTGAATAAGTTTAATTTTCTCTGTTGTCACCGAATCACCTCGGGACCAAGCAAAGCTCTATCTCCTACTTCGTCCAACATATCGGCGATCTACATTTTCTTCCATACAAAGCTTCATATGGCGCCATGCCAATATCGGCCCGATAACTGTTATTGTGTTTAATTCCACTAAAGGCAAATGCTTTCCCCAACTTCCTTGGAAGTCCAAGACACAAAGTCTCAAAGATATCTTCAAGTGTCTCAATTGTTCTCTCTGCTTGCCCATCCGTCTGGGATGAAATGTCAGACTAAATCTTAGCTCGGCTCCAAAAGCCTTCAGAGACTCTGCCAAAATCTGAAACAAACTTAGGATCTCTGTCCGACACAATAGACATCGGCACTCCATGAAGTCTAATTATCTCATTCACATATAACTCGGCAAGCCGATCGGCATCAAGGTGGTCTTGACCGCAAAAGTGTGCTGATTTAGTTAACCTATCAATGACAACCCAAATTGAATCCATACCCTTCGTGTCTTCGCAAACCAACCACGAAGTCCATGGAGATGTGCTCCCATTTCCACTCGTGAATCGGCAAGGTTGTAGAAGTCCTGTTGGTCTTTGATGTTCGCTTTTACCTTTTGACAATGCAAACACCGAGACACAAACTCGGCTATCTCTCTCTTCATATTTGGCCACCAAAAGGTCCGTTTCACATCTTGATACATCTTGGTATTCCTCGATGAACAAAGCAAACTTAGAACCATGAGCCTCTTGCAAAATTCTCCTCTTTAGTTCTGGAACGCGGCCACACACAGCCTTCCTTCAAACTTAAGCACTTGGTTCTCAACAAGGTACCCTGATCTCGGCCAGATCAATCTCCTCGCTACTTTTCTCAAGAATTCATCCTCCATTTGCCTCGCCTTTACTTCCTCAATAATGGTCCTGCTGAAACTATGGTTAGGCATGCCAAAATTCCAACCGACTTCGCTCAATCGCGGCCACGCCGTTAGCTTTTTCCTGGATGATATTGAATCAGCATATCGTAGTCCTTCAACAATTCGAGCCATCTTCTTTGCCTCAAATTCAATTCTTTCAGGTGAATAGGTACTTCAAGCTCTTATGATCTGTAAAAACCCGACAAGAAGCTCCATACAAGTAGTGACGCCAAATTTTTAAAGCAAATACCACGGCTAATTCCAAATCATGGGTGGGATAATTCTTTTCATGTGGCTTCAATGGCGAGATGCATAAGCTATGACCTTACCCTTTTGCATTAATACACACCCAAACCCTTGTGTGACGATCACTATAAACATGAAACTCTTCATTACCGATGGAAGTACAAGTACTGGTGTCAGAACCAACCTCGCCTTCGTTCTGAAAAGTGACTCGATCTTCATCCATTCATATGGTGCTCCTTTCTTGGTTAGTTGTGTCAATGGGACTGCAATCCTTGAGAAATCCTTCACAAACTTCCTCAGTAACCGCCAAACCCGTAAAACTACGAACCTGAACATTAGTCGGCCTCGGCCAATTCACTACGCTTCAATTTTGCTAGGATCAACTGAGATACCCTCTTCATTAATCACATGACCCAAAAATGAGATAGTAGAAAGCCAAAACTCACACTTACTAAACTTAGCATATAATTTTGCCTCTCAAAATCTGCAGAGCAAGTCTCAAATGATTCTCGTGTTCGGCCACTCTTGGAATAGATTAAGATATCATCAATGAAGACAACTACAAACTCATCTAAGTATGGCTTGAAGACTGCTCATTAAATCCATAAATGCAGGGGCATTGGTTACTCCAAAAGGCATCACTAGAAATTGTAGTGGCCATATCTTGTCCGAAAAGCGATCTTCTCAACATCTTCGGTTTTAACCTTAAGTCGATGGTAGCCCGACCTAAGGTCTATCTTAGAAAAGACACGTGCTCCTTGTAGTGATCAAGCAAATCATCAATCCTAGGTAGTGGGTATTTGTTCTTGATGGTGACTTTATTAAGTTCTCTGTAGTCAATGCAAAGAAGTGATCCATCCTTTTTCTTAACAAATAACACGGGTGCTCCCCAAGGTGAAGTACTCGGCCTAATGAATCCCTTTATCTAACAATTCTTGTAGTTGCGTTTCAGTTCTCTAAGTTCACCGGGCCATTCTATATGGTGTCTTAGAGATCGGTTGTGTTCTGACATAATATCAACAAGAAACTCTATTTCTATCGATCAAGTGGCCAGCAAATCATTAGGAAAGACATCGCGAACTCATTAACAATCGATGTCGGCTAAGCTAACATTTCCATCCCGATCTTTCAAGATGCTACACAAGTAACCCCGACATCCTTTCAATCAACTTATAGGCTCTAACGGACGAGATCAAATAAGGTGGGGAACTACCCTTTACCCCGAAAATAACTTCGCTAGGTTTGGGGGTTTCAGTTTAACACTCTTCAAACACAATCAATGAATGCATGATTCGCTACTAACCAATCCATCCCCAATATGACATCAAAATGATCTATATCCAAAGGCATTAAGTCAACTAGCGCTCAACATTCTCAATAACAACAACACATGCTCTATATATGGATGCAACAATCATGGATCTCCCGGATGGAGTAGACACAGATATAGCACATAATCAAGAGGTTCTAATTTCGTTAATCTTCTCGCAAACTTAGTAGAAACAAACGAATGCGTAGAACCCGAATCAATTAACACATAAGCATCTTGTGAGCAAATTAGAGTATACCGATACTACAGCCTCAAGATTCTCGAGTATCTCCCGGCACTAGTGCAAACACTCGCCTCGCCTCATCGGCCCTTTCAAGATTACCCTTCGAATCGGTGCCCGAGGTGCTCTCACCTTTCTTGTTGTTGTCAGCCTTTGCCTTAGGGCAATCTCTCACATAATGCCCCATTTCACCACATTCATAACAGGCTCCTGTCGTCCGACGACAAACTCCAAAATGCTGCTTTCCACAGTCCGAACACGTCGGCTTAGCATTACCTTCCTGTCTTCGGTAACTAGTACGCCCATGTTCAATTTCTTCTTGGCGCCTAACCGTGTGGTCGGCGACCGTCATAACTCGCCTCTTTCTCGTTCTCTCAACTCGTAACCATTCTGTTAGCCTCGCCGTAATGGCTTTGTCCAATACTTCAGAGGTCGGCAGATCGTGCAAGTTAACCCGATCTTGAATTGGCATTCGAGTCCACTTTCAAACTTCCTTGCCTTCATGTAATCATCATCGACATGTGAGGTACAAATCTCACCACCAAGAAAATACGATCATATTCGCCACCGCTCGGCCGCCTGTGTCAAGTTCTCAAATTCAAGGCCTTGCGGTTCCTTACACTCAATGGAAAGTGCTTCTTGTAAAACACTCCAAAAATCGTCCGAGTTAAGTCCGGATTCTTTTCCCGAATCATCAACCACCATCTGCGCGTCGTCATCCAATGTGAAAGTTGCCAATGTCACTTTCGAAGGCGCTAGGGAAGATCTCAAACATTTTTCCATCTCCAAAGCCCATGCCTCACCTTCATCGGCTCTATACCTCCGTAAAATCTCGGCGGTCTCATCTTCTTAAACTCTCGACCAAAGCTATGGTGCCATCCCCATATAAAGCCGGTTGTGGAGCAACTTGTGGCATCGGGGTGGTGGAGGCGGAATCACATTTCGCCGTTGGTCCGCTACCGAAGTCGAAGTAGTACCAAGAATCGCTGCCTGGTTTGCCTTAACTCGTGGGCCAAACCTTCAAATAATCTTTCCAATCGATCCAATCTGTCTTCGCCTATCTCGCCAATTGGAGGTCTACCTCTCCTCATGATGCTATGAGTTTACAAAGTATAACTTTTAAGCAAAGCAAGCAAATATTCACATAGACAAGTAGCAAACAAACATGTCAAGACAATGCACACCTTGTTCAAATAGCAAGCATTATGATGCAATCTTAACATCTTTCTAAGGGGAATCCTATGCTCTTTAGGACTCAAGTGTGTGAATAACGATACTAAGGAACTTGTGCTCGATACCACTCTGTCATCACGACCCCAACCGCCCCTAGTAGGCTGGTGCCGAGATGGCCAAGAATCCGTAATTACCAAAGGCCTCTTACAAAATTTCACACACATCGAGTAAACATGAGGGGCTCACATATGCGAAGCGAATAAACTAAATACAAATGGTCCTTGAGAGCGTGCATAAATCAAATGTAAATGTGTACACAACCGAACTGCACCTCGGCAGATAACAAAACAATTACAAGTTACATCTCGATCAAAAGGCTTTCAAATTTACATATACAAAATACAACGAATTACAAACAAGAAGCATGATTTTCAAGAATCAAGTAACACATATGCCGAGGTAATCACAAAGAGCCGATGCAAGCAAGTCAAGTCGGCATAACAAAATCCCAAAACAAGTCAGACAAAACATCTAGGCGCCGCCGTCCCGCTCATCACCTACATATATATAGAGAGGGTGAGCTTGGAAACTCAATGAATGGTACTAGAAATAAAGGTTTGCATGAATAATAGCCGAGTCTGCCAAAACAAGCATATCAAAACCATTCAATCAATAGCCGAGGTTCCTGCCAAGCAAAGAATATCAAGCAGTACCAAAACAAGAGATGAACCGTATTCACCTAACAAATCCAACCGCATAAAGCAATACAGAGATTTAACAAATAATAGACGAGGTTCGCGCCAAGGAAAACAAATCCAGGTTTATCGAATCAAGTGGTGCACCGTATCCACCTAACAAGTCTTACAAGTCAAAACATTTGCCGAGGTAGTACAAGAGTCGAGATAATCTTCAAGACAAAACACATCAAGCTTATATGACTTAGGCCCGTAGCCCTTTTCACCAAAGTTTGTGACTTAGGCCCTTAGCCCTTTTTCACCAAAGTTTGTGACTTAGGCCCTTAGCCCTTTTTCACCAAAGTGGTGCTACAAAAGTTTAAAGTCCTCTAGCACAAGGGACTTGTGTTACTTAGGCAGAGTCCGCTTTAACATTCATCTTAGCAAGATAGGACCGTATCCTTTTAACAAGATGGTACTGAAAGTTTAGAGTCCTCCAAGGGACTTTCCAAAGATACGAAACAAAGCTCAACCCATTACAAGGACATCATCAAGACGAAGTTCATACTTACCTTTTCATCTAGTGTCGCTAAAGTTTAGAGTCCTCCAAAGACGGGACTTTCAAGAATACCATCAAAACAAGCTCATATACAAAACATCAAAATAGGCTAATCATTCATGCTTAGCAAATACTTTTACCAAAGCGAAACAAAGCAAGATTTATCAAAGCGTTTATAACATAGCTTTATTAAAAGCACCACTCACCTCGGTCTTCAGGTGTAGGCTCAAGCAGAGATCAAAGTCCTACAATCACATAGCAAACCATACTCTCAAAACGAGCTTCACATACATGCAAGGAATCAAAACATGATTTCCCATCACAGGGAAGTGCACTGGGTACCATCCAGGTCTAGCCGAGGTCCTACACCTCCCCGCCGAGGTGTGGACTCGAAAGCCAAAACAAGGCAAAGTTAGGAAAACCTGAGTTTCCTTTCAAAGGGCACAAGAATAAGATCATCAAGAACATGCATGCTGAAATCCAACTCACATATACGAAATCTGGGGTTTTCATGCTAAGAGTTCAAAACGTGGACTTAGGTACCCAACCAAGATAAACATGCAAGAACAAACACAAGAACATAGTCCCTAGTCCAAACTCTCGGATCAAAAGGGGACTTTCATCAAGAACACATGAATGCAAGCTTTCTCTTTCTAAAACAAACTCCAAATCGATGCATGACATGCCAAACAAACTCGATCATGCAATGCAGCTAGTTCAACAACAAGAACAACAAGAGGAGGTCAAGAATCTTACCTCCGATCTCGAATCCAACGGTTCGATCTTCCAAGATCAAGCCCGAACTCCACTCTCTCTCTAGAGGTGTTCTTCGTCAAACTTGAGAGCTTCTCTCTAAGCAAGACAAAGATTGAGACCAAATGATGGTTCTCAAGGCTGTCGACTGTCTTAACAGCGATCCGGACACGGTCGCCACCGGTGGTTCAGACGAAAAGGTGATCGATCGACAAGACAAGTCTCGACAAAGCGTATTCAACACGCTGAAGCGAAGCGTGTCGGCAACAAGGACATCGGCCAAAGTCAACACTCCGCACACAAGCACAAAACATCTCGGCTAAGGAGGACGACACTTGACTAAGCCGTGCCACGCCTTGGCCTGGGTGTACCACATCTCGGCCTAGGTCATACCGCCCCATGCGAGGATCACAAAAGCAAAACACATCGGCCTAGGCTCTAAGCACTACGGCCCAAAGGATAACATCTCGGCAATCATGCCGAGGTGAAGACAAAGATCAAGCAAGGCTCCAAAACGATTCTAAGTACAAAAGCGCAAGGGTTAACAAAGCTCAAGGTGATCTCGGCCATAACCGAGCAAGGAACAAAATCAAACAAGTAACGCTTAACTAAGCAAGGCAAAGCAAGTTAACAAGATTCATAGCACATCAAGACAAGTCCGTACATAGATGTATGCAATTATAGCTAAGTCAAGAATGAGGGTTGTTACAGTTCTCTTCGAGGCCCAAAATTTCAGGTCCGACCATGTAACGCCCTCAAAAATAAACCCATAATAAATAATATAAACATGCATCATTATATTAAAACAATAATATAAGTCCATCCATCAGAGTATTATGTAATAAAACATCAAAATAAATGCCCTACGGGCTTACATCTTGCCAAGCCAACACTTGGACACAAATTCATGAGTTCTAACTCAAAACAAATAAAGCCCTAGGTTTGAAAGTTTACATAGTTCAAATAAAACAAATAAAACATAATAAGCAAATCTTCAAGTCCACGTCCTCACAAGCTAAGTCCTTGGAGGTAATTGTAACGCCCTCAAAATTAACCCATAATAAATAATATTAACATGCACCAATATATAAAAACAAGAAATATAATTCCATTCATCAGAGTCTTAAGAAATAAAACATTAAAATAAATGCCCTACGGGCTTACATCTTGCCAAGCCAATACTTGGACACAAATCCATGAGTTCTAACTCAGAAACAAATAAAGCCCTAGGCTTGAGTGTTTACATATAAAAGCAAATAAACTAAAAACAAATCTTCGAGTTCCAATTCCTCACAAGCTAAGTCCTTGGAGGTAGTGAACCATCTCTGCACTGAAAAATGAAGTTCTATATAGGGTGAGCCCCAGCCCAGTAGAGAAATACTAAACCAAGTATAAGAATTAACTAAAGCATTAGCATCTGATACATGGTTAACACACGATATTCCAATTACAATTTTTATGACACGAATATCTATATTGCCTATGACACATTGTCTATGGCACATCTTACCTTCCATCTATGGCTCAAAACCTAGCCAAAAACTCAACGGAATCTCATCTCTCAATGATTTAACAGGGATAACAAATTAAGTTAAACCTCTCTATAACATAACAAATACACATGCTGGTATTGTATCAATCACAACCACATTCACTTCCATACTTCCCAACTGATACACCTAGTGGTGATGTATCATATCAACAATAAATAGAAATACTTCTATTAACAAACAAAGACACATATATGTGATGCTAGTGGAGTCCATCCCTTTCTCCTCCCAACAAATGGTTTTAGAGGTCCATCCCTTTCTTCCCCTAAACCCCCCAACAAATTCGGTTTAGAAGTCCATCCCCTTTCTTCCCCTAAACCGGGAGTCCATCCCCTATCTCCTCCAAAACCAAATGCAACATAATCAATACTTGCAATATACAACACATAATCAATACATGTAATGTTCTGTATTAATTCAACAGTCAAATAAATGACTCAATTCCAGTTAAACCTAAGCCACATGCAAGGTCTACAACAATCAATGGCTATCCTCCACCGATAGCCCAAAACGATTTTGTCTAATTAGAAATAAATATCACAATATATATAATATCAGTTTACAGATGAGTGATTTAATATCCAACTACATCAATTGATCTCATAATCCCCCAAATTCATGAATTAAACTCAATTCCACAAACCTCCCTTAAATTAATTACACAAATTAATCTAAGTCAAAACCTAGGGTTTCTCCCAAAATTACCTAACCACCCCCATATACCAAAATACCAACACTTATGATTAAAGCGTATAAATGGAGTAGGAAATCCCTACCTTAAAGCGAAGAATCCAAAGGAAGAAGACGAAGATGATGCTCAAAACACCAAAGTGCTCCAAATCAACAATTGCTCCGATTAAATGAAAGCCCTCACTCTCCTCTACCTTTTTAATGAAGGAACTAGGTTAGAAACGCCCTCTAGATAGATCAAACCCAAGGAAAAGATGAGTTGAGAGAGAAGAAACTCTAACTAGGGTTTCGGATCAAAATTGTGAAAAGGACGTTTTAAAACTGCTGCTGCGTTTAAATATCGATGTGCTCGCCGAAGCGAAGACATGGTCGCCGAGCGACTGCATTAAAGAAACACTCGCCGAGCAAAGAAAAGCTCGCCGAGTTAAGAACTCGATGCTTCAGTTCGCAACCCAAGCATGCTCGAGCGATGTAATGCTCGCCGAGCGAAGAACTCAAACATACACCTAGCTCGCTCGGCGAAGGAAAGCTCGCCGGCGAAGACACTCTGCTCTCAGTGCAGATTAGACGCATCGCCGCTCGAGCGAAGAAATTCGCTCGAACCACTAGAGACAAACTCAACCTCGCCGGCGACCAAGCCTCGCCGAGCGATTTAACTCAAAATCGATGACAGCAAGATTTGGTTTCCAACCCAACCAACTTGAAACAGACACCCAAAACATCCTATAATTCCAAATGAGAAATTAAAGAACGACAACAACAATTAAACCATGCTAGGATCTACGGAACCTAAGTCCCGATACAATAATCAAATGGGAAAAGACCGGTCGCTATAACCTCCCCTTAAAAGAATTTCGTCCCGAAATTAAGCATGAGTTTGTAAAACAAGTTTTTCTTCATTCCCAATGATATATAAAACAACAATAAACAACTTGACCCAATACCGGTCACTTCATCTCTTTATCAAGAGGCATCTCACAATATAAACAAAAACAGAATATCTTTCAACCTGCATTAAAGATGCAATTTCCTTTCAAATTTAACATTTTGAAATACAAGATTCCCATTTTCATATCATATTCAATTCCATGATATTCAATAATAAACCAACATATGCAATGTTCCACTAAACTTCCAAAACAAATTTTTAAATTAATCTTACAAAACCAAAACATTCTCAATGTTTTCCAACTTAAGACATATATAAAATGCTCAAGTTCCACAATATTATATAATCTAGATACAAGATTACAAATCAATAAACATATCCGGATATTTCTCACGGACTTCTAACTCACGTTCCCAAGTGGCTTCCTCCACCGTCATGCTTCCACAAAACCTTCACTAAAGGGATAGTCTTGCCACGCAGGACTTGATCCCGCCTATCCAAGACTCGAACTGGTCTCTCCTCATATGAGACATCCTCATCAACAACTAAATCAGTCCAATCCAGTACATGTGACGGATCTGGCTCATACTTCCGAAGCATACTCACATGAAACACGTCATGAACTCCGGACAACTGCGGTGGCAAAGCTAAACCAAAAGCAACAGCCAATCCTCTCAAGGATCTCAAAGGGACCAATAAACCGAGGGGACAACTTCCCACTCTTCCCGAACCTCATTAAACCTCGCCTAGGTGAGATTTTCAGAAAGACATGATCCCCTACCTCAAACACCAAAGGTCTCCTCCTACGGTCGGCATAAGATTTCTGACGACTGGTCAGAGTAAGTCTCCTACGGATAAGCTCAACTTTCTCCGTCGTCTCCTCACTAACTCCGACCTATCAAAGGTGCATCACCCACCTCGGCCCAACAAACTGGAGATCTACACGGTCGGCCATACAAGGCCTCAAATGGTGCCATACCGATACTAGACTGAAAACTGTTATTGTAGGCAAACTCCACTAATGGCAAGTGCCTCTCCCACGACCCACTAAAGTCGAGAACACAACCCCGAAGCATATCCTCAAGGATCTGAATAGTACGCTCGGACTGCCCGTCAGTCTGAGGATGATAAGCTGTGCTAAAAGTCAACTTAGTACCTAAAGCACTCTGCAAACTCTGCCACAACCTGGCGGTGAAACGAGGATCTCTATCTGAGACGATCGTCACTGGGACCCCGTGCAACCTCACTATATCCCGGATATACAAATCGGCAAGATGATCTACCGAATCTCTAACACGCATCGGAATGAAGTGCGCTGACTTCGTCAACCGGTCTACCACCACCCAAATGGCATCACTACCCCGCTGAGTCCTCGGAAGACCCACAACGAAGTCCATAGTGACATGCTCCCACTTCCACTCGGCAATAGGCAAGGGTTGCAACAAACCCGCTGGCCTCTGATGCTCGGCCTTCACTTGCTGACAAATAAGGCACTTAGATACGAAAGCTGCCACATCTCTCTTCATACCCCGCCACCAAAACTGGCGACCCAAATCCCGATACATCTTGGTGCTTCCCGGATGCACCGCAAGGCGCGAATGATGAAACTCCTGGAGTACCTCCTCTCGACACGACTCTGGCACAAACAGACGGTCTTGGTATCTCACACTCAGGTCAGGATACACCGTCAAGCCCTTCTCAATCTTACCATTGGAAATCTTCTCTCGGAGAGATTCTACCTCAAGATCACCCCTCTGAGCCTCTAACACTCGAGTCACAAGGGTGGGTCACAGAACAACAGAAAACAAGGCCATGACCTCAACGGATTCACCCGTATAAATCAAACTCCCCAATTGCACCCAACATCTCCCACTCGGATGGCTATACTAGCAACGTCACCAACAGATTTCCTACTAAGGGCATCGGCCACAACATTGGCCTTTCCTGATGATAATGCAACTCGAAATCATAATCCTCCATAAATTCCACCTCCTCTGCCTCAGATTCAAGTCTCTCTGCGTGAACAAATATTTCAGACTCTTATGATCGGAGAATACTTCAAATTTCTCACCAAACAGATAATGCCTCCAAATCTTCAAGGCAAATATCACAGCTGCTAACTCTAGATCATGCGTAGGGTAATTCTTCTCATGAATCTTCAACTGACGTGGGCCATAGGCAACCACCTTTCCCTTCTGCATCAACACACAACCTGCACCTCTCGTGAGGCGTCACAGTAAACTGCATAACCCAACCCTCTCTCCGGAATAATCAAGACCGGAGCGGTGGTCAATCTAACCTTCAACTCCTGAAACGACTTTTCACAAGTCTCACTCCATACAAATTTGACTCCCTTCCGAGTCAATCTAGTCAACAGTGAAGCTAACTCGAGAAATCCTTCACAAACCGACGCGGTAATACCCACCAATCCCGAAATGCGGATCTCAAATACACTCTTAGGTTGTGCCCAATCTTGCCGCCTCGATCTTGGATGTATCAACAGACACTCCTTTCCCGTAAACTACATGGCCTAAGAATTTCACCTCTTCTAGCCGTAATTCACACTTCCCAAACTTAGCATCTGACTTATGGGCTCTAAGTAACTCAAGCACCACTCTCAAATGCTCCTCGTGCTCTTCCTCCGAAGGTGAGTAAATCGAGAATGTCGTCACGAAGACGACCACAAACAGTCTAAGAATTCCTAAGATCCGGTTCATCAAATCCATAAACACTGCCGGTGCATTGGTGAGCCCACACGGCATCACCAGAAACTCATAGTGGCCATACCGCGTACGGAATGCCGTCTTTGGAATATCCTCTTCCCTGACTCTCAACTGATGATAACCCGATCTCAAGTCTATCTTAGAGAAACAACGGGAACCCTTCAACTGATCAAACAAATCATCTATACGAGGCATAGGATACTTGTTCTTAACCGTAACCCGATTCAACTTCCGATAATCTATACACAGCCTCAAAGCACCACCTTTCTTTTTAACGAAAAATTTGGCGCTCCCCACGGTGAAACACTAGGACGGATATAACCTTTATCTAACAACTCCTGGAGCTGAACCTTCAACTCAACTAACTCGGCAGGGGCAAAACGGTAAGGTGCCATAGAAATCGGCGCCGTGCCGGGCACTAAGTCAATAGAGAACTCAATCTCTCGATGAGGTGGCAAACTAACAAGATCCTCGGGAAAGACGTCCGAGTACTCACAAACTACTCGCAACACAACTGTCGGTCTCAACATCCTCATTAATCGAAAGGTTCGCAAGTAGACTACTAAGCTCACTCGCCTCGCGGATCATACCACAGTGGCAAAACACTACCAACCCTATCCCCGAGAAAATGAAAGCGTTCTCCGTTAACGAGACAACAAGTGACCCTCGACGGTAGCAATCAATAAATGCCCGTATGACGATAACTATCCATACCCAAAATAACATCGAAGCCCTTCATGGGCATAACCACGAAAAGAAAAAGGGATTCTATGATCATCGACCTCTATATCACAACCCCTAACACCTTGTTTCAAAATCAATTCACCCCAAGTGGTGACACTACACAAATAGGAGACGCTAAGCGAGCTAACTCTAACTCCAAAATGGATGCAAATGTAGCAGACACAAAAGAATGAGATGCTCCTCAGATCGATCAAAACACTAGCAACCTAATTGCAAAACAAGAAGGTACCTCTCACAACCGACGGAGTGGTACAAGATTCTCATGATAACAAAGATACACGCTACCAGATGACCTTCGATCAACTGCTCACCCCTAGGAGCATAAGATCGCTTGACCGAATGGGACGATGAAGCCCTCGATTAGCCCTCGAGGCTCGAACGGATCGAATCGCCGACTCGAAGTTCCGCCTCAAACCAGATGCACTAGATGTGCCACTCAGCTGTGGGCAAAACCTCTTCAGGTGCCCTGGCTGACCACACTGAAAACAACTCAAACCAGACGCACCAGGTGTGCCACTCAATCATGAGCGAGAACCTCTTCAGTGCCCTGATGACCGTGATCGAAACAAGAGAGCGACTGGCCTCTACCCTGACTCTGGCTCTGAGATCGAGCCGAAGAAGATGCTGCCCTCTGCACTCCTCCCTTCTGAGGACAAACTGAAGACTTGTGGCCCAGCTGGCCACACTTGAAGCAAGTGATATCTCCCTGACTGCCTTTCCCAGAACTAGCACTGGGCACAGGAAATGTGGATCTAGAAAAACTACTCTGAGGCTGCTGAGGAGTGAAACCTCTCTGCCTCCTGCCATCACTCTGACCCTCCTGACTCCTCTTGGAGCCTTTCTGCCCTTCCCCCTCTTCCTGCATCATAACCTCGGTATGGGTCACAGATCAACCAAACGTCCAAAATCCAGAATCATAGACCCGACAACTCTCAGCTTGAGACCACGCCTCACCTACTTCTCAAACTCAATACAACGACGCCTCGCCGCTACTAACTCCGTGCAAACTCGACAAACTAGTGAATGCCGCCTCAAACTCGCCATCGATAAACTGTTTCGCTCAAGATGGCAGAATCGATCTCTCGACTTCTCTGGACAGAAGACAAGTACTTCTCTGGCGTCAACAAACGCCTTCCACGCACCTCCATACGCCTTTAGTGAACTTCCACCATTGACCCGCATCCCCTTTAGCCGAAAGATGCCAAGGTCACCTTCAGTGTCTCGTCTTCGATGCCTAGCATCTCAAACGTTTTCGTTGTCTGTTCGAGCCATTCGTCTGCCTTAAGCGGCTCGCTAGGATCACCTACAAACACTTCCGGTTGAGACCGGAAAAATTCCCTCTTCAGAAAAGAAGGCCTCAATGCTGCGGCAACTTTAGCTGGGCACTGGCCGGATTCATGACCCTCGGAATGTTCATCGACGCTGAAATGCCCCTGCTATCTCTTGGGCCAAAGCGCCCATAGCCTGCTGGCCTACTGGCTCGGCCACATTGGCCTGGCCAACACCCTCCTAAACTACCGGAATTTCCTCCGGTATAGGCACTTCCTGCCTGGCCTGCCTACCACGCCTACCACGACCTCGTCCTCGTCCTGACATCCTAATAAAGGAAACAAAGACGTTAGCACTCTAAATAATATGCCAAAACTATGACACTCGCGTCCTAACACATTGGATAACAATAAATCACACCACGTAAGCACATAATCACATAAGCACCTACGAATTTCATTTCTGGATAGTGATAGTCCCGAGACGTCACTAAAGTTCCGGTTGGAAACAACATTGATCAAGTGCCTTTCCAACAAGACTTTCAGAGACTCAAGGGTCCAATCAATATCCTAGAAACTACATTCCATACCCACATAGTCACATAAACATGTTATCATATAAGCATGCAATCATTACACTAAGTCTCTATCAAACGAGACGAACCCATTGTGATACTAATCACTTCCCACGTACCCAAAGTATTCGAACCCGGTACGCTCTGATACCAAGTTGTAACGCCCTCAAAATTAACCCATAATAAATAATATTAACATGCACCAATATATAAAAACAAGAAATATAATTCCATTCATCAGAGTCTTAAGAAATAAAACATTAAAATAAATGCCCTACGGGCTTACATCTTGCCAAGCCAATACTTGGACACAAATCCATGAGTTCTAACTCGAAACAAATAAAGCCCTAGGCTTGAGTGTTTACATATAAAAGCAAATAAACTAAAACAAATCTTGAGTTCCAATTCCTCACAAGCTAAGTCCTTGGAGGTAGTGAACCATCTGACCAAAAATGAAGTTCCATATAGGGTGAGCCACACCAAGAGAGAAATACTAAACCAAGTATAAGAATTAACTAAAGCATTAGCATCTGATACATGGTTAACACACGATATTCCAATTACAATTTTTATGACACGAATATCTATATTGCCTATGACACATTGTCTATGGCACATCTTACCTTCCATCTATGGCTCAAAACCTAGCCAAAAACTCAACGGGAATCTCATCTCTCAATGATTTAACAGGGATAACAAATTAAGTTAAACCTCTCTATAACATAACAAATACACATGCTGGTATTGTATCAATCACAACCACATTCACTTCCATACTTCCCAACTGATACACCTAGTGGTGATGTATCATATCAACAATAAATAGAAATACTTCTATTAACAAACAGCACACATATATGTGATGCTAGTGGAGTCCATCCCCTTTCTCCTCCCAACAAATCTGGTTTAGAGGTCCATCCCCTTTCTTCCCCTAAACCCCCCAACAAATTCGGTTTAGAAGTCCATCCCCTTTCTTCCCCTAAACCGGGAGTCCATCCCCTATCTCCTCCAAAACCAAATGCAACATAATCAATACTTGCAATATACAACACATAATCAATACATGTAATGTTCTGTATTAATTCAACAGTCAAATAAATGACTCAATTCCAGTTAAACCTAAGCCACATGCAAGGTCTACAACAATCAATGGCTATCCTCCACCGATAGCCCAAAACGATTTTGTCTAATTAGAAATAAATATCACAATATATATAATATCAGTTTACAGATGAGTGATTTAATATCCAACTACATCAATTGATCTCATAATCCCCCAAATTCATGAATTAAACTCAATTCCACAAACCTCCCTTAAATTAATTACACAAATTAATCTAAGTCAAAACCTAGGGTTTCTCCCAAAATTACCTAACCACCCCCATATACCAAAATACCAACACTTATGATTAAAGCGTATAAATGGAGTAGGAAATCCCTACCTTAAAGCGAAGAATCCAAAGGAAGAAGACGAAGATGATGCTCAAAACACCAAAGTGCTCCAAATCAACAATTGCTCCGATTAAATGAAAGCCCTCACTCTCTACCTTTTTAATGAAGGAACTAGGTTAGAAACGCCTCTAGATAGATCAAACCCAAGGAAAAGATGAGTTGAGAGAGAAGAAACTCGAACTAGGGTTTCGGATCAAAATTGTGAAAAGGACGTTTTAAAACCGCTGCGTTTAAATATCGACAGGCTCGCTCGGCGAAGACATGGTCGCTCGGCGACCGACATTAAGAAACACTCGCCGAGCAAAGAAAAGCTCGCTCGAGTTAAGAACTCGATGCTTCAGTTCTGCAACCTGAAGCATGCTCGGCGACAGAATGCTCGCTCGGCGAAGAACTCAAAACATACACCTAGCTTCGCTCGGCGAAGGAAAGCTTCGCCGGCGAAGACACTCTGCTCTCAGTGCAGACTAGACGCATCGCCGCTCGGCGAAGAAATTTCGCTCGAACCACTAGAGACAAACTCAACCTCGCCGGCGACCAAGCCTCGCCGGCGAACTCAAAATCGACAGCAAGATTTGGTTTCCGAACCCAACCAACTTGAAACAGACCTGCCCAAAACATCCTATAATTCCAAATGAGAAATTAAAGAACGACAACAACAATTAAACCATGCTAGGATCTACGGAACCTAAGTCCGGATACAATAATCAAATGGGAAAAGACCGGGGTCGCTATAGTAATGAACCGCCTGAACCTGAAAATGAAGTTCCCATATAGGGTGAGCCACAGCCCAGTAGAAAAATACTAAACCAAGCATAAGAAATAACTAAAGCATTAGTATCTGATACATGGTTAACACATACTATAATCAAGTTACAATTTACATGATACGAATGTCTATTCTGCCTATGACATAAGGTCTATGGCACACTTTACTTTCCACTTATGACTCAGAACCTGACCAAATAACTCAACAGGGGTTTCATCTTTTATTAACAACACTTCCAATTCCACAGGAATAACAATTCAAGTTAGACCTATTCATAACAAATACACGAGTTGGTATTGTATCAATCATAATCAATTCACTTCCATACTTTCCAACTGATACACATTTTAGTGATGTATCATATCAACCATAAATAGAAATATATCTATTAATCAATAAGCACACATAAGCGTGATGCTACTGGAGTCCATCCCCTATCTACTCCCAACAAGTCCGGTTTAGAGGTCCATCCCCCATCTTCCCCTAAACCGTGGAGTTCATCACCTATCTCCTCCCAACAAGTCCGGTTTAGAGGTCCATCCCTATCTTCCCTAAACCGTGGAGTTCATCCCCTATCTCCTCCAAACCAATGCATATGCAATGAAACACACAATTGCCATATACAACACATAATTAATACACAAAAGTTACAGATTAACTCAACAGTCAAACAATTGACTCAATTCGATTATACCTAAGCCGCATGCAAGGTCTACAACAATCAATGGCTATCCTCCACCGATAGCCCAAAGGATTATTTCAAGCAAGAAATAAATATCACAATCTATATATAATATCAACTCCACAGATGAGTGATTAAATATACAATTACATCAACCAATCTCAATTTCCCAAATCTCATGAATTTAACCAATACACAATTCCCCTTTCTAAATTAATTACATGAATTAATCTATGACAACACCCTAAGGTTTCTCCCAAAATTACCAAACTACCCCCCCCACATACCAAAACACCAACACTTAGGATTAAACGATACAAGGAGTAGGAAATCCCTACCTCAAAGCAATGAACCCAAAAGAAGAAGATGAAGATGTTTGCCCAAATTTCAAAGTGCTCCAAATCCAACAATGCTCAGATTAAATGAAAGCCCTCACTCTCCTCTACCTTTTTAATGAAGGAACTAGGTTAGAAACACCCTCTAGATAGATCAAACCCAAGGAAAAGATGAGTTGAGAGAGAAAAGACTCGAAACTAGGGTTTCTGGATCAAAAATTGTGAAAAAAGACGTTTTAGAACTGCTGCTGCGTTTAAATACTGGACAGGCTCGCTCGAGCGAAGACATGGTCGCTCGAGCGACCAGACACAAGAAATACTCGCTCGAGCGAAGAAAAGCTCGCTCGAGCCAAGAACTCGATGCTTCAGGTCTGCAACCCAGAAGCACGCTCGAGCGACAGAATGCTCGCTCGAGCGAAGAACTCGAAAACATACAACTCGCTCGCTCGAGCGAATAAAAGCTCGCCGGCGAAGACACCGCTCTCGTGTCTATACTAGACGCAATCGCCGCTCGGCGAAGAAATCTGGCTCGAGCCACTAGAGACAAACTCAACCTCGCCGGCGACCAAACCTCGCTCGGCGACCAACTCAAAATCGAAGCAAGATTTGGTTTCCAACCCAACCAACTTGAAACAGACACGCCCAAAACATCCTATAATTCCAAATGAGAAATTAAAGAACGACAACAACAATTAAACCATGCTAGGATCTACTGGAACCTAAGTCGGATACAATAATCAAATGGGAAAAGACCGGGGTCGCTATAGTAATGAACCGCCTGAACCTGAAAATGAAGTTCCCATATAGGGTGAGCCACAGCCCAGTAGAAAAATACTAAACCAAGCATAAGAAATAACTAAAGCATTAGTATCTGATACATGGTTAACACATACTATAATCAAGTTACAATTTACATGATACGAATGTCTATTCTGCCTATGACATAAGGTCTATGGCACACTTTACTTTCCACTTATGACTCAGAACCTGACCAAATAACTCACAGGGGTTTCATCTTTTATTAACAACACTTCCAATTCCACAGGAATAACAATTCAAGTTAGACCTATTCATACCAAATACCCGAGTTGGTATTGTATCAATCATAAACAATTCCCTTCCATACTTTCCAACTGATTCACATTTTAGTGATGTATCATATCAACCATAAATAGAAATATATCTATTAATCAATAAGCACACATAAGCGTGATGCTACCGAGTCCATCCCTATCTACTCCCAACAAGTCGGTTTAGAGGTCCATCCCCATCTTCCCTAAACCGTGGAGTTCATCACCTATCTCCTCCCAACAAGTCGGTTTAGAGGTCCATCCCTATCTTCCCTAAACCGTGGAGTTCATCCCTATCTCCTCCAAACCAATGCATATGCAATGAAACACACAATTGCCATATACAACACATAATTAATACACAAAAGTTCGTATTAACTCAAATCAAACAATTGACTCAATTCGTTATACCTAAGCCGCATGCAAGGTCTACAACAATCAATGGCTATCCTCCACCGATAGCCCAAAAGCGATTATTTCAAGCAAGAAATAAATATCACAATCTATATATAATATCAACTCCACGATGAGTGATTAAATATACAATTACATCAACCAATCTCAATTTCCCAAATCTCATGAATTTAACCAATACACAATTCCCTTTCTAAATTAATTACATGAATTAATCTATGACAACACCCTAAGGTTTCTCCCAAAATTACCAAACTACCCCCACATACCAAAACACCAACACTTAGGATTAAACGTATACAAGGAGTAGGAAATCCCTACCTCAAAGCAATGAACCCAAAAGAAGAAGATGAAGATGTTTGCCCAAATTTCAAAGTGCTCCAAATCCAACAATGCTCGATTAAATGAAAGCCCTCACTCTCCTCTACCTTTTTAATGAAGGAACTAGGTTAGAAACACCCTCTAGATAGATCAAACCCAAGGAAAAGATGAGTTGAGAGAGAAAAGACTCAAACTAGGGTTTCGGATCAAAATTGTGAAAAAGACGCGTTTTAGAACCTGCTGCGTTTAAATCTTTGGACAGGCTCGCTCGGCGAAAACATGGTCGCCGAGCGACCAGACAAGAAATACTCGCTCGGCGAAGAAAAGCTCGCTCGAGCCAAGAACTCGATGCTTCAGTTGCGCAGCCGGAAGCACGCTCGAGCAGAATGCTCGCTCGGCGAAGAACTCAAAAATATACAACTTCGCCGCCGGCGAATAAAAGCTCGCTCGAGCGAAGACACCCTGCTCTCTGGTCTATACTAGACCCAATCGCTCGCTCGTGCGAAGAAATCCTGGCTCGAGCCACTAGAGACAAAACTCAACCCTCGCTCGGCGACCAAACCTCGCCGAAGCGACCAACTCAAAAGCGGGCGGAAGATTTGGTTTAGAACCCAACCAACCTGAAACAGACCTGCCCAAAACATCCTATAACTCAAAATGAGAAGTTAAAGAACGACAACAACAATTAAACCATGCTAGGATCTACGGAACCTAAGTCCGGATACAATAATCAAATGGGAACAGACCGGGGTCGCTATAGACCACGTAGCGTTGCATTGCACCCAATCTTATTACCCAAAGCCAATACTTGAGAAAGCCCATATGATTTCTCCGGATAAAAGAAAAATAGAAAAATAACTAATAAATCTAATTTTTCTTACAGAAAAATCATTAAGTCTATTAATTTTTTATTAAGATAATTCATTCATATTTTAAATAAATTATTTTTGAAATAGTTCAACACTGCAGTAATACTATAATTTTTCTCACTTTTACCTTTTTCCATGGATATTAATTACATTTGTACTCATAATTTAATGGTCAACTTTAGTAAAAAATCATAAATAGGGTCTCAAAAATTATAATTAAGATTATTCACTCTATTTGGTTCTGAATATTTAAAAATAATTTTTTGAGTTTTTAATTATGTTTTTTTAGTGAATTTGTTTAATATTTTAGTCAATTTTATTTTTTGTTTTTGGATTCACCTAATAGATGTACTTGAAAAGTAAAATATTTGTGAAAAAATCATAAAAATTTCAAAATATACAAAAAGAATACAAAAATATACTGAATTTTTGTATTCTTTTATATTTTTTTAGTATATATTGAATTTTTCTTGAAAAAAAAATCAGAAATTTTGTATTTTTTATGTGTATCTAAATTAAATTGATATAAAAAAAATTAAAATGACCAAAATAAATTCACCAAAAAAAAAAATTTCAACGCGGCTGAAAAAATCAAAAAACAAATTAACCAATAAAATAATGAACATGTCAATTCTAGATCAATACCTAATACATCAAAAATTAATAGTTACATGAAAAAAAATAATAATAATTCAACTGAAATTGCATAGTGTTTGGTATTATTGTATAATGATATTTGGCTTTAGCAATCACCTCATTATGGAAAAACTGAAAAGAAAAAAAATCTAACATGATCAGCAAGAGGAATATTTTTCTAACTATTGACTCTCTTAAATATTGTGAGTATAAAAGGAATATATGATAAATAAGACTTTGTGGAAGTGTTTTATGCAAAATACAACTGGATTCTTCTAATAGAAAATTGATAAAGGTTGAATAATTTTTTTAAAGAAAAGTAAGACTAATTTGTTATTTTTCAAAAAAAAAAAAAAAAAATTGACCAACAAAAATAAAACCATAATCTATAGTTTGTTTGTTGTTTTGTTTTATTAAAAAAAAAAAAAAGTTTTGTTTTGGTGTTATTTTCTTCTTTGATGTTTTCATTTTTAGTTTTTTACTTTTAAAAAATTTCCAAAAAAAAAAAACATTATGAAAATTAAAGGGAAAATAACAATTAAGTGGTAAATTTAAAAAATAATTTCAGATATATGATAAAGTTTATAAAATTACTTTTTAATGTTGCAAAATTTATCATTAATATGTAAATATCTTTTTAAAATTACACTGAAATGAAATTCTTCCAAAAATTAAACTCATTGTTTTCATATTATTTCAAGTAATTTACATTATACACCCCTACACTTTACATCAATTTCATTTTGACTTCTTATTTTTCAATTATTTATTCTAAAAAATTTATAGTTTTAAAAAGATAGGGATGTTTTTGACATGGTGAATTGTGTACTGAGCAACATATAAAATTTTAAAATCATTTAATGTAACGCCCCCAAAATAATTGACATAAAGATTGGTCTAATTAATTCACTTAAACATAAAAACTCAACTCAAGTGAGCATATCTATAACAATTCTAGTTTTAACCCGACACCTTTATTGCTTTTGGACCTACGAAGCCGTGTATTTAACTGTGGTTTAGCTCATTTCCATCTTCTTGTTGTTTTTGTCACGACCCCAACTGCCTAGTAGGTCTTGTGAGATGGCCAAGAATCCGTAATTACCAAAGGCGACTTACAAAATTTCACACACATCGAGTAATCATAGGGGCTCACATATGCGAGCGAATAAACTAAATACAAATGGTCCTTGAGAGTCATGCATAGATCAAATGTAAATGCATACATAACAGCGCACCTCGGTAGATAACAAAACAAATACAAGTTACATCTCGATCAAAAGGCTTCTCACCGACATATACAAAATCTGTTGATTCGAGCAAAGAAGCATGATTTTCAAGAATCGCGAAGTAACACATATGCCGAGGTAATCACAAAACAGACCGATGTAAGCAAGTCAAGTCGGCATAACAAAAATCCCAAAACAAAATTTGTACAAATACTTCTAGGCGTCCGCCGTCACGCTCATCACCTACATATATATAGAGAGGGGTGAGCTTGGAAACTCGATGAATGGTACTAGAAATAAAGGTTTGCATGAATAATAGCCGAGTCTGCAAAACAAAGCATATCAAAACCATTCAAACAATAGCCGAGGTTCTGCCAAGAAAAGAATATCAAGGCATGTGCAACAAGAGATGAACCGTATTCATCTGTCAAATCCTACCGCACAAAGCAATACAAAGATTAAACAAGTAGTAGCCGAGGTTCCTTCCAAAACAAAACAAATCAAGTTGTATCGAATCAAGTGATGAACCGTATTCATCCAACAAGTCTTACAAGTCAAAACATTTGCCGAGATAGCACAAGTAGTAGCCGAGGTAATCTTCAAGACAGAACATATCAAGCTTATATGGCTTAGGCCCGACCCTTTTTCACCGAAGTTTGTGACTTAGGCCCGTAGCCCTTTTTCACCAAGTGGTGCTACAAAAGTTTAAAGTCCTCTAGCACAAGGGACTTGTGTTACTTAGGCCGTAGTCTGCTTTAACATTTATCTTAGCAAGATAGGACCGTATCCTTTTAACAAGATGTACTACGAAGTTTAGAGTCCTCCGGCACAAGGACTTTCCAAAGAAAGGACCGTATCCTTTTAACAAGATGTCTTTGCGAAAGTTTAGAGTCCTCCGGACAAGGGACTTTCCAAAGAAAGGACCGTATCCTTTTAACAAGATGTCTTTGCGAAAGTTTAGAGTCCTCCGGACAAGGGACTTTCAAAGAAAGGACCGTATCCTTTTAACAAGATGTCTGCGAAAGTTTAGAGTCCTCCAAAGACAAGGGACTTTCCAAAGAAACCGAAACAAAGCTCAACTCATTACAAGGACATCATCAAGACGAAGTTCATACTTTCCTTTTCATCTTGTGCTGCTAAAGTTTAGAGTCCTCCAGCACAGGGGACTTTCAAGAATACCATCAAAACAAGCTCATATACAAAACATCAAAATAGGCTGATCATTCATGCTTAGCGATACTTTTACCAAAGCGAATCAATCAAGATTTAGCAATAGCTTTATAACATAGCTTTATTAATTGCACCACCCACCACGGACTTCAGGTGTAGGCACAAGCAAAGATCAGAGTCCTACAATCACATAGCAAACCATACTCTCAAAAGCAGGCTTCACATACATGCAAGGAATCAAAACATTATTTCCCATCACAGGAAGTGCACTGGGTACCATCGGTCTAGCCGAGGTCCTACACCTCCCGTAGGTGTGGACTCGAAAAGCAAAACAAGGCAAAGTTAGGAAAACGAGTTTCCTTTCAAAGGACACGAAGAACAAGATCATGCATCTTTGAAATCCAACTCACATATACGAAATCTGGGGTTTTCAAGCTAAGAGTTCAAAAACGTGGACTAGGGTACTCATTCGAGAAAATTATGCAAGAACAAACACAAAACATGATTCTTGTTCCAAACTTTGGATCAAAACAAGGTTCTCCTTTAAGAACACAAGAACAACATTTTCTCTTTCAAAACCAAGTTCAAATCAATGCATGACATGCAAAAGCAGATCCAATCATGCAATGCATCTAGATGATCAATAGGAACAATCGATGTAGAACAAGAATCTAACCTCAAAAGCTGAAATCCAACGGTTCGATCTTCCACGATCAAGCTCGGAGCTCAACTCTCACACTAAAATTCTAACTCTAAGTTCTAGAGCTTCTCTCTCTAAACAAGACAAAGATTTGAGACCAAATCATAATCAAAAGATACACAATGATGCATTATAGGCTGTCATGCGGTCATAGCCTCCGGCTCGGACACGTGGCATCACCGGATTGGTGCGATTAGAAAGGTGACGCTAGACAAGACAAGTCTCGACAAAGCGTACACAACACGCTTGGCGGCTAAGCCTTGAGCTAGAATGACCTCGGCCAAAGACAAGACTTGCAACAGGTCAACAAAGACAAAGGCTAGGAGGGCGACACTTGACTAAGCTGTGCCACACCTTGGCACAGGTGTACCACATCTCGGCCTAGGCCATACCGCCCAAGGACAAAGATTACAAGCACAAAACATCACAACCTCGGCGATACACCTTCGACCCAAAGGTAACATCTCGGCAAACATGCGGGGTGAAGATGGAGGTCGGCTAAGGTTCCAAAAGCGCTCAAAACGCAAAGGCTCAAAGGCAAACTATCTTTGAGTTGACCTCGGCTACACTCCAAACAAAACACGAATTCCAACAACTTACAATAAGACAAAGCAAAACAAGGCAAGTATCAAGATTTCAAACTTGACAATTCAAGATCATACAAAATACATGCAAGCAAGATGATTCAAAGTGAGGGTTGTTACATCCTACCCCCTTAAGGAAGTTTGGACCCCAAACTTACAATACCTTGGTCCAAGAATAACTCGATGTCGAATTCTCATTTCCTCTTCCATTTCCCATGTGGCGTCCTTGCCATAGTGCTCTTTCCATTCCACCTTTACCATTGGTATCGACTTGTTTCTCAATTGCTTAACTTGTCCATCACAATAGACGTCGGCTTCTCTTCATAGCCCAAATTCTCATTAACTTCGATTCGAATGCTTAATTACATGCAAGGATCCGAATATACTTCCTTAACATCGAAACATGAAACACGTTATGGACTTGGCTCAATTCTCGTGGCAAAGCAAGTCTCAGTAAACGGAGTTAACCTTGTCAAGGACTTCAAATGGACCAATATAACAGGTGCTAACTTACCTCTCTTCCCAAATCTGAAACCCTTTCATTGGTGAAACCTTCAGAATACGTGATCCCCAACTTCAATTCTAGCTCATTTCTTCTCTGTCGGCATAACTCTTTTTCGGCTCTGGGCGATTTAATTCTCTCTTTGAATAAGTTTAATCTTCTCTGTTGTTACTTGAATGAGTTCGGGACCAAGCGAGCCTTATCTCCAACTTCGGTCCAACATATCGGCGATCTGCATTTTCTTCCATATAGAGCTTCATACGGCGCCATACCAATACTCGCGTGATAACTGTTGTTGTAGCGAATTCCACTAATGGCAAATGCATTCCCCAATTTCCTTGGAAATCCAATACCTGAGTCTAAGCATATCTTCAAGTGTCTCAATCGTTCTTTCTGTTTGCCCATCCGTGCAGGGATGAAAAGGCATACTAAATCTCGATTCGGCTCCAAAGGCCCTCTGTAGACTCTGCCAAAATCTGAAACAAATTTAGGATCTCTGTCCGACACTATTGACATCGGCACTCCATGAAGTCTAACAATCTCATTCACATAAAGTAGGGCAAGTTGATCGGCGTTGAAAGTAGTCTTAACAGGCAAAAGTGTCTTGACTTGGTTAGTCTATCTACCACAACCCAAATCGAATCCATACCTTTACGTGTTCTCGGCGATCCGGTCACAAAATCCATAGAGATGTGTTCCACTTCCACTCGAGGATCGGCAAAGGTTGTAGAAGTCTGCTGGTCTCGATGTTACGCTTTACTTCTTGGCAATGCAAACCTTTGGGACACAAATTCGGCTATCTCTCTTTTCATGTTCGCCACCAAAACATCTGTTTCACATCATGGTACATCTTGGTATTTCTGGATGAACAGCAAACTTGGAATTATGGGCTTCAGAAAATCTTCCTTTTTCACTCGGACATCGGCCACACACAATTTCCTTCAAACTTAAGCACTTGGTTTTCAAAGGTGTACCGGATCTCGGCTTGGTAACAATCTCATCGGCTACTTTTTCAAGAATTCATCCTCCATTTGTCTTGCCTTTACTTCTTCAACAATGGTTGGTTCTGCGAAATCAAGGTTAGGCATGCCAAATTTCCAACCGATTTTACGCTCGGGCGTCGGCCACGCTGTTGGCTTTCCACAGGTGATATTGAATCGCATGTCGTAGTCCTTCAATAACTCGAGCCATCTTCTTTGTCTCAAATTCAATTCCTACGAGTGAATAGATACTTCAAGCTCGATGATCTGTAAAAACGACAAGAAGCTCCATACAAGTAATGACGCCAAATCTTCAAAGCAAAAACCACGGCTGCTAGCTCCAAGTCATGGGTAGGATAGTTCTTCTCATGTGGCTTCAATTGACGAGATGCATATGCTATAACCTTACCTCCTTGCATTAATACACAACACAAACCCTTATGCGACGCATCACAGTAAACATGAAACTCCTCATCACGATGGAAGTACCCGATCTTGGTCTTTGTAACCAACCTCGTCTTTAGTTCTGAAAAGTGACTCGATCTTGATCCATTTATACGGTGCTCCTTCCTAGTCAATTGTGTCAATGGAGTTGCAATCTGGAGAATTCTTTTCGAACTTCTGTAGTAACTGCCAAACCGAAAACTTGAACCTCGGACACATTGGTCGGCCTCGGCCAATTTACCCACTTCTATTTTGCTCGGATCAACTGAAATACCTTCTTCATTTATTACATGACCCAGAAATGAAATAGTAGAAAGCCAAAACTCACACTTGTTAAATTTAGCATATAGTTTCCGGTCTCTCAATATCTGCAAAGAAATTCTCAAATGGTTTTCATGTTCAACTTCACTCTTGGAATAAATCAATATATCATCGATGAAGACGACCACAAACTCATCTAAGTGGGGTTTGAAGACTCTGTTCATTAAATCCATAAATGCAGCAGGGGCATTGGTCAATCCAAAAGGCATCACTAAAAATTCGTAGTGGCCATATCTAGTCCGAAAGGCTGTCTTCTCAACATCCTCTGCCTTAACCTTAAGCTGATGGTAGCCCGACCTAAGGTCAATCTTGGAAAAGACTCGTGCTCCTTGTAACTGATCAAGTAAATCATCAATCCTAGGTAATGGGTACTTATTCTTAATGGTGACCTTATTGAGTTCTCTATAATCAATACAAAGGCGAAGTGTGCCATCCTTCTTCTTAACAAATAACACAGGTGCTCCCCATGGTGATGTGCTCGGCCTAATAAATCCCTTGTCCAACAACTCTTGCAATTGTAGTTTCAATTCTCTAAGTTAATTTGGGGCCATTCTATATGGTGTTTTGGAGATCGGTACGTGTTCTAGATATAACATCAACGATAAACTCTATTTCTCTATCGACCAAATGGCCGGGTAAATCATTAGGAAAGACGTCGGCGAACTCATGAACAAGCGGGATGTCGGCTAAACTAACATTTCCATCCGATCTTTCAATATACTACACAAATAACCCTTCTGACCTTTTTGGATCAACTTACGTGCCTTCATGGATGAGATTAAGTAAGGTGGGGAATTACTCCTTTACCTTGAAAAATAACTTCGGCTAGGTTTGGGGGTTTCAATGTGACATTCTTCGAAACACAATCAATGAGTGCGTGGTTTGCTACTAACCAATCCATTCCCAATATAACATCGAATTGATCTATATTCAAGGGCATTAAATCAACTAGCAGTTCAACATGCTCAATGACAACAACACATGCTCTATAACTGGATGCAACAATCATGGGTCTCCCGGCGGAGTAGAACCTGAGATAGCACATAATCAAGAGATTCTAATTTCCTATTAATCTTCTCGGCAAACTTAGTAGAAACAAACGAGTCGTAGAGCCGAATCAACTAACACATAAGCATTTTAGAGCAAATTAGAAGTATACGACACCTTGCCTCGGCATTACGAGTATCCCCTGGCACTAGTGCAAACACTCTGCCCTGTCTCATCTGTCCTTACCCAGCATTACTCTTGTGAACCGTACCTGAGGTATTCTCACCCTTCTTGCTGGTTTCAGCCTTTGTCTTAGGACAATCACTCACAAAATGACCCATTTCTCCACATTCATAGCAAGCTCAGATGTCGACGACAAACCCCAAAATGTTGCTTCCCACAATCTGAACATGTAAACTTAGTATTACCTTCTGCTTGGATAACCAAAGACGCCCTTGTTCATCTTCTTATTGGTGTTCAAGCTGGTTCGGCGAGTGTCATAGTTCTGCCTCTTCATGATTCTCTCGAGTTCGATACTGTTCAAGTTAGTTTCGCCAAAAGCGGCTTTGTTCAAGACGGCATAGGTCGGCATATCGGCGAGCTAACCCGGTCTTGAATCGGTCCGAAGCCCACTTTCAAACTTCCTAGCCTTCATGTATTCATCGTTGATCATGTGAGGTACAAACCTTACCAATTCGATAAAAGCGCGATCATATTCTCTCTTGTTACCGCCTGTGTCAAGGTCCGAATTCGGTAGCCTTGCGATTCGAGCGAGGAAAATGCTTCTTGTAAAATAGTTCCAAAAACCTTGCCCAGTTAAACCAGGTTAGTTTCTCTGGTCATCATCCACCATCTCCGAGCATAAATCGTCGGGGTGAATGCAGCTAAAGTCACCTTCTGAACATCGGTGCTGGGGAAAATCTCAAACAGTTTCTCCATTTCCAAAACCCATGCCTCGGCCTTCATTGGCTCAATACCTCCGGAAAACCTTGGTGGTCTCATCTTCTTGAACTCCCGATCAAAGCTATTGTGCCATCTCCATATAAAAGGTTGGCGTGGAGCGACTTGTAACCTTTGGGGAGGTGGAGGAGGGACTACATTTCGCCATTAAATGCCTTTCGGCTGGGTCGATGTAGTACTAGCGTCTTCTTTCTTATTTGCCTTAACTCACGGGTCAATCCTTCCATTAATCTTTCCATTCTGTCCAATCGTCTTGGTGATCTCGGGCAAGTGGAGGTCTACCTCTCCTCATGATACTATGAGTATACAAAGTGTGACTTTAAAGCAAGTAAACAAATAACTCCGAGCAAGTAACAAATAAGCAAGTCAAGGCAATGCACACCTTGGTCAAATAGCAAGCAATATGATGCAACCCTAGCATCTTTCTAAATGGAATCCTATGCTCTTTAGGACTCGAGTGTGTGAATCAACGGACTATGAGGAACTTGTGCTCGATACCACTCTGTCACGACCCCAACCTCGCCCTAGTAGGTCAGGTGCGAGATGGCCAAGAACGTAATTACCAAAGGCGACACAAAATTTCACACACATCGAGTAATCATAGGGGCTCACATATGCGAGCGAATAAACTAAATACAAATGGTCCTTGAGAGCTGTGCATAGATCAAATGTAAATGCATACATAATGTAATGCACCTCGGTAGATAACAAAACAAATACAAGTTACATCTGATCAAAAGGCTTCTCGTGACATATACAAATACTGTGATTCACGAGCAAAGAAGCATGATTTTCAAGAATGCCAAGTAACACATATGCCGAGGTAATCACAAAACAGCCGATGTAAGCAAGTCAAGTCGGCATAACAAAAATCCCAAAACAAAAGTACAAATACTTCTAGGCGTCGCCGTCACGCTTCATCACCTACATATATATAGAGAGGGTGAGCTTGGAAACTCGATGAATGGTACTAGAAATAAAGGTTTGCATGAATAATAGCGAGTCTGCCAAAACAAAGCATATCAAAACCATTCAAACAATAGCCGAGGTTCTGCCAAGAAAAGAATATCAAGTCAGCATGAACAAGAGATGAACCGTATTCATCTGTCAAATCCTACCAGACCAAGCAATACAAAGATTAAACAAGTAGTAGCCGAGGTTCCTTCCAAAACAAAACAAATCAAGTTGTATCGAATCAAGTGATGAACCGTATTCATCCAACAAGTCTTACAAGTCAAAACATTTGCCGAGATAGCACAAGTAGTAGCCGAGGTAATCTTCAAGACAAAACATATCAAGCTTATATGACTTAGGCCCGCACCCTTTTTCACCGAAGTTTGTGACTTAGGCCCGTAGCCCTTTTTCACCAAGTGGTGCTACAAAAGTTTAAAGTCCTCTAGCACAAGGGACTTGTGTTACTTAGGCCGTAGCCGCTTTTAACATTTATCTTAGCAAGATAGGACCGTATCCTTTTTAACAAGATGTCTTTGCGAAAGTTTAGAGTCCTCCAAAGACAAGGGACTTTCCAAAGAAAGGACCGTATCCTTTTAACAAGATGTCTTCTGCGAAAGTTTAGAGTCCTCCAAAGACAAGGGACTTTCCAAAGAAAGGACCGTATCCTTTTAACAAGATGTCTTGCGAAAGTTTAGAGTCCTCCAAAGACAAGGGACTTTCCAAAGAAACGAAACAAAGCTCAACTCATTACAAGGACATCATCAAGACGAAGTTCATACTTACCTTTTCATCTAGTCTTTGCTAAAGTTTAGAGTCCTCCAAAGACAGGGACTTTCAAGTATACCATCAGATCAAGCTCATATACAAAACATCAAAATAGGCTGATCATTCATGCTTAGCGATTACTATTACCAAAGCGAAACAAGCAAGATTGATCAAAAGCTTTATAACAGAGCTTTATTAAGAGCACCACTCACCTCGGTCTTGGTGTAGGCTCAAGCAAAGATCAAAGTCCTACAATCACATAGCAAACCATACTCTCAAAAGCAGGCTTCACATACATGCAAGGAATCAAAACATTATTTCCCATCACGGGGAAGTGCTGGGTACCATCGTGTCTAGCCGAGGTCCTACACCTCCCGCCGAGGTGTGGACTCGAAAGCCAAAACAAGGCAAAGTTAGGAAAACCTGAGTTTCCTTTCAAAGGACACGAAGAACAAGATCATGCATGCTGAAATCCAACTCACATATACGAAATCTGGGGTTTTCAAGCTAAGAGTTCAAAAACGTGGACTAGGGTACTCATTCGAGAAAATTATGCAAGAACAAACACAAAACATGATTCTTGTTCCAAACTTTCGGATCAAAACAAGGTTCTCCTTTAAGAACACAAGAACAACATTTTTCTCTTTCAAAACCAAGTTCAAATCAATGCATGACATGCAAAACAGATCCAATCATGCAATGCATCTAGATGATCAATAGGAACAATCGATGTAGAACAAGAATCTAACCTCAAAACTGAAATCCAACGGTTCGATCTTCCACGATCAAGCTCGGAGCTCAACTCTCACACTAAAATTCTAACTCTAAGTTCTAGAGCTTCTCTCTCTAAACAAGACAAAGATTTGAGACCAAATCATAATCAAAAGATACACAATGATGCATTATAGGCCTGTCGGCGGTCATAGCCTCCAGCTCGGACACGTGGCATCACCGGATTGGTGCAGTTAGAAAGGTGACTGCTAGACAAGACAAGTCTCTGACAAAGCGTACACAACACGCTTGGCGGCTAAGCACGCATGCTAGAAATGACCTCGGCCAAAGACAAGACTTGACAACAGTCAACAAAGACAAAGGCTAGGGAGGGCGACACTTGACTAAGCCGTGCCACACCTTGGCACAGGTGTACCACATCTCGGCCTAGGCCATACACCAAGGACAAAGATTACAAGCACAAAACATCACAGCCTCGGCGATACACACTTGACCCAAAGGTAACATCTCGGCAAACATGCCGGGGTGAAGATGGAGGTCGGCTAAGGTTCCAAAACTGCTCAAAACGCAAAGGCTCAAAGGCAAACTATGCTGAGTTGACCTCGGCTACACTCCAAACAAAACACGAATTCCAACAACTTACAATAAGACAAAGCAAAACAAGGCAAGTATCAAGATTTCAAACTTGACAATTCAAGATCATACAAAATACATGCAAGCAAGACTGATTCAAAGTGAGGGTTGTTACAGTTTTCCTCCTTGTTGTTTGTTGAGTTTGGCTTTTGGGAGTTTTGGTATTGAAAAATCTAGAAACCTCCTAGATGTTGATTTGTGATTAATTAAAAAATCTAGAAACCTCCTAGATGTTAATTTGTGATTATGTATCAATTTTAAGCAGAATATAACAATCCCAATCAAACAATCAAGAGAAAGAGACACAGATTTTATGTGGAAAAACCACAATTGGACACCTTTCAATTGTGATAAAAAAACCACGGGCAACAGCCACAAGAACAATCCACTAAGAAGATATAAAGGAATTACACAGGTATCACTCTCAATTATCTAGCGAATTCACAACGCCTAATTGAACCAACCTCTATGTGCCTCTTCCAACCCCATCTTCAGCACGGAATTGTCTTTCTGATGAGCCACTCCGGATTCCCTCCAAAGCTTCAGGCTCGAATTCTTCAGAATTCACAACTGAAGAACAACTCTCTCTTTTGTGTATAACAAACAAACCTTTGATGTACTCTCTTTAAACCATGAGTTAAATACTCAATAAAACATCAAAGAAAAATAACAAAATATCCCCAGATATAAACCTTTAAGAATCAAAAAGAAGATATGGAGGACTTCAATCAATTAACTGAATAGTTTTGGGAGAAAACCAATTACTTATAGAAAATTCAAAGCAATCCTAGTTGGGAAAGAAAACCAACTTCTTGTTTGAAGAAAACCAACTTCTTGTAGAACTCCAAAGTAATCCCACTTCTTATAGAAACCCAAAATAAACCTTGTTTCAGAAGAAAACCAACTCCATAATGAATCTGGAAATCTGGGATCGCGTGGTCCGCTCGAGCGTCGGTCTTTCCGCTCGAGCGGAGACTTCAAATCTTGTGATTTCATATAGGCTCCCCGCTCGAGCGTCCGTTTCCCCGATCGAGCGGAGAATCACACCTTCCAGTATTTTCAGGAAAAACAGAGATACTGTGAGCTTGCAAACCCCGCTCGAGCGCCCATTTCCCCGCTCGAGCGGGAAGGCCAAAACTGGAAAATCTTGAAAAGTATAACATGAACGGACAGGCAACTTTTGAATGCATTTTTGCATTTTGCTTGCATGGTGACCGTCACCGATTTCGTAATAATCAGCGAAGTGGCAATCTTGAAAGCATTGACATCACAAACTTTTCTGCAAGGCTCGATTCGGGTTTGGATTTGCATCTAATAAACTCATAGCCTCACTGAAATAAAAAGTGTGAATAAAATTACAACTCAAAGGAGTTTTGTCAAACGGGGTTGCCAAGAATAAAAACCTAACAGGTTGTATTTGAAACAAGTTGGAAAGTTAGTTCTTCGAAATGTTGTTGCCCAAATTTTTGCCTGTTCGCTTGAGCAATGCTTCTTGAGCTCGAGCGTTCTTTTACAGTCTATAAAACTACTGAGAGTTTGATATTTGCGCTCGAGCGACGCTTCTTGCACTCGAACGAACTTTTACATGTCTGAACTACTAGGAAGGGGCCATTGTGCGCTCAAGTGGTAGTTTTGGTCGCTCGAGCGATCATGCATGTATTAGTCCGAGAGACAATCTCTTTCAGTCACTTTTTCATCTCTTTCTCTCTCTAAAACATTTCAAACCCTAGATCTACTCTCTCTTTCTCTCTCTCTAGTTCTTGAACTTTTGCACTAAATACTCTCAATCCGTGCATTTCCTCACCCTAGTCCTTTGGAGTAAAAGATAGAGCATGTCGAGGGTTTCGTTCTAATCGGAGAAGTTGGTGTTTTTGACTCCATTAAGTTCTATCCATTGTTATTTGTGTCTTCTTATTTGAGGTAGGAATTTCTTTGACTCTTTTTATGATTTTTAGCTTAGTTATTTGTCTTTTTAAAAGGGTTATGTGCTTGGAAAATTTTGGTAAAACCTAGGATTTGGTTTGAAATCAAAAGAGGGGTTTTTCAAATTGATTCTTGAAAATGGTTGTAGAAATATGGTTGTGGATGAGTTGTGATTGAAAAGGTGGAAAGTTTTTCCTCAAATTTGATTTTGGAAAGAAAATGGGATTTTTGCCATAATTTTTGGATATTTGAAATTGTTAAAATGGAAATGGAAATGGAAAATGGCGTTGGATATTGTGAAATTTGAATAATGATTATGTTAATGATGATGGTGGAGTTGGATATGTATTATCACTCCTATTGGAATTGATGAAAATGTATCTTTTGATTGAAATTTATCAATTGTTTAAAAATATCTGTTTTAGGTTATCGGTGGTGGATAGTCTTGATTGTTGTAAACATTGCATGAGGATTAGGTTGAATTGAAACTAATTTCTCATCCATTGTGCATTGAGCATTATTATACATTGAACATTGTAAATGTAATTGTTTTCTATATAAAAGGATTATTTTTCATGAATTGATATATAATCTAGCATTGCATAGTTTTGAGATGAAAAAAATGAAACGTCTGGAAAATGACATGCATTGTGCATTCACCATATAATTGTGCTGCGATTCATTTGGCTCACCCTATGTGGGAAATAACTTTCAGGTGTTAATAATATGCCTCCGCCAAGGACTTAGCTTCGAAGGACTCGGAGCTTAAGGCTTCTCTTTTTGGTTTCGTCTTGATGTAATTATATATTTAAGCCTCGGGCTTTATTTGATTTGAGTTGAAACTCATTTTGTTGTAACCAAGCATTGTCTTGGAATGTTGTAGACCATTAAGACATTTCTCTATTTGATTTTAATTTCCCTGCATCAATGTCATATGTTGTAGATTCAAAATCTAGAATTTATGAATATATGTCGCATATGCCACCTTTTGTAATAATCATAGATAATATAAATGTAAGATGTTCGTTTATAAATCAATTGATTTTACTGTTATGCATTGGGTTTTATGTCAATTATATCGGGGCATGACAAAATCTCTATACTTGTATTCGATTCATGTGAGAGATTTACAAAAGGTCCACATGCAATACACATTCAATCCTCTTATAGTTTGAATCCATAACATGTGAGATAGTTAGAAATGAAGAAAATAACAACAAAAGAATGCCTCATGGGTTACAAGTTCCAAGACTTAGGCCTGGTTACACAGAAGATAGTTATCAAACTCACACAAGTAAAGCCTTTGGCTTGTCAAAAGAACTAAGAAGAGCCTCTTGCTCTCCAAAGACTTCCCACACCTTTAGTTAGGCGGGATCACTATATCCTTTCCTGCACAAATCCACTGGGGGGGAGCATAAAACCCAATAAAGATATCTTCACAAAGTATATATGTTTAAGCAATTGAATGCACATGAAAGCAATGCTATGTCATGCTTCAAAATCACAAGTTTTATTCTTTTGAAATTCATATGCAATGATCTTTTAAAGACACTTCATTATCTCAATAAATTACAAACTTTAATTATGAGGTAGTAAATACGACTCAGGTAACCTCTAGGCTAGTGTCTGCATGTAAGCATAACAAGCACTACCAATCCCCCACTTTACCAGCTCCTAACCGGAAGGCACGTGGTAGCTCCCCCGCGTATATTTTCAGCCTTTCACCCTAAACACTCAGAACAACTTAACACTACCATCTACACCCCCTATCTAGACTTACCAAACGTATTTACTACAAAACATTTCAAGATTTTCAATTGTTCTCTCAAAAAGAATAAATCAATTCCCAAGGCATAGTCATAATAAACAATATTCAAAGCTATATAAAATGAATGAAATGAGATGCAATTATAAAGGTTCATTATAACATTCCACAATTCTCAACATTTGCTCAAGATAAAATGTAATATTCAATAATTCTCCATTCATTTCCAAATTTCCATACTCACGTGACATATGATATTTTTTCATATCCACAATCATATTTATTTCTTTCTCATAGTCCAAGCATGTACATAATCACATCATCATATAAATTTCTTAACTAAAAATCTCATCCATTCCATGGATATCTCAATCAATACAACAATAAAGAAATTTCATCAATTTTCTATGTTAGGTTTTTATAATTAGCAATCTCGTTTGACAAATTTTGTATTGTTTAAGTGTATCTAAATTAAATTGATATAAAAAAAAATTTAAAATGACTAAAATATTACTAAGATTCACAAAAAATTTAAAAAATATATAGATGAAAAAAAACAATTTTTTTTAAATAAATAAAATGATTAACATGTCGACTTCTAGATCAATACCTAACACATCAAAAAATTAATAGTTACTTGAAAAAAATAATTCAACTGAAATTGCATAGAGTTTGGTAATATTCTACAACAATATTGTGCTTTAGCAATCACCTCATTAAGGAAAATTTGAAAAAAAAAATTAAAAAAAAAAAAACTAAAGGATCAGCAAAAGAAATATTTTTCTAAATATTGACTCTCTTAAATGTCGTGAGTATAAGAGGAATATATGATAAATAAGACTTGTGAAAGTGTTTTATGCAAAATATGACCAAATTGTTCTAATAGAAAATTGATAAATGTTGAATAATTTTTTTTTAGGTAAAGTAAGACCAATTTGTTATTTTTCAAAAAAAAAAAAAATTTGACCGACAAAAATAAAACCATAATCTAGAGTTTTTTTTAATTATTATTATTATAAAAAAAAAGGTTTTGTTTGGTATTATTTTCTTCTTTGATGTTTTCATTTCAAGTTTTTTACTTTTAAAATATTTCAAAAAAAATTATGAAAATTAAAGGGAAAATAAAAATTAAGTGGTAAATTTAAAAAATAATTTCAGATATATGATAAAGTTTATAAAATTGCTTTTTAATGTTGGAAAGTTTATCATTAATATGTAAATATCTTTTTAAAATTACACTAAAAAATGAAATTTTTCCAAAATTAAACTCATTGTTTTCATATTATTTCAAGTAAATTACATTATATTGTGTACCGACCAACATATCAAATTTTAAAATCATTTAATGTGTTTAATAAGAGTGTGTGTTGAAAGATTTCGATGTGTGCAAATAGAGAAACTCCCAAAATGAGGCCATTCATAATAAGTAAAACTAATATAAAAATGAGATAATTTTCTCAAAAAATTGAAAGTTTTTCTTGGCCTCATTTAGAGTAACTTACACTGTTGGTCCCTTTAGTTTGAACGATATTTTACTTTGGTTCTAATAGTTTTAATTTAAATAATTTGATCTCTATAACTTCAATTTTATTGCAATGTGATCCTTTTATTATTTACCGTTAAAATTTTGAACGGAAAAAAATCATGCAAAATTAAAGTAGCGTCTTTGTAGTTTTACATTGCTCTTTCTAGTTTTACACGTGATCTTTTTTGTTTAAATTATTAACGGCACATAACAAATAGACCACATTACAACAAATAAAAAGTGTAAGATTTAAATTATACAAATTAAAAATATGGGAACTAAAATGACATTTCACTCAAATTATAAATACTAAAATATAATTTATTCTTTTATTTATTATTAAAATTGACTCAACATACCACACAACATAATCAACTTATCACATGATCTCATGATGCTTATCACACAATGTGACCTTCCTCTCAGCACTAGAACAATGATTTTACTTATCGTTAGGGGTAAGCAAAGAATCATAAATTCATCGGTCTGGTTTTTTAATACAAGGTTCAATATTGAATCTTAAAATAAGTGAACTGCATTCTATGATTTTATTTAGGGGTGTTCAAATTATCTAATCAACCAAATAACTAAATAATCAAACCAAATTGACCACTTTGGGCCGAGTTGGATTGATTTTTTAGGATGTTGGTTTGGTTCTGTTTTTTCAAATCGTCAAACCTATACGATTGGATTCGTTTTTTGTTTAGGCTTTGTCTAAACCAAATTAGCCCAACAATCAAACCTATATATGTATTTTTAAATTTTATTTATATTGATATGTCTTCATTTAATTAGTCTATTACAATAGATTTGATAGCCCATAATAATTTTCTACATACATTTTTTTTTTTTAGGTGAAAGAAGGAAGTAGTAGAAGTTTGAATTAGATTTCGCAGTTGATTTAATTTATATTGATTGTATTAATGGATATGGATTTAATTTGTATAGTTATGTTTAAGTTTGGGTTGAATTTAATTGTATTGGCTTGCATTAAACAAGATTTTGCTCTTCATGTGTGTTATGTTTAAATGTTAAGGATATGTTTATTTAATTATTCACTATTGATTGATTCTCACTTATTTTTAATATAGTAAACAATGGTTTCAACCCAAGCTACATTGGTGCATATTATTCAATGCTTTGAGAGCATTATTCTATTCCATTTATAAGTTGACACCTAATCAGTTGTCTCCTAAAATTCTAATACAAAAGTAATAGGTCCTATAAGTTAGACCAATAACTACTACTTTGGAGCACCACTAAGATTTGCTCTTAGAGCATTGAATAATTTCTCGAGAAAATATCATTTCGCCCCCCAAACTTTCACGCACTTTTCAATTTGACCCCCAGACTTCGATTAATATTAATTTTACACCCAAACTTTCGAAATTTTGATCAATTTGGCCCCTGCTGTCACATTCCGTCAACAATTGGAAGAAATGTGTTAACGTGGGGGCAAATTGATTTTTAATTTGGGGGTTAAATTGATTTTTTAAGTATAGTTTGGGGGTAAAAATAAAATCTAAAATGAAATTTGGTGCCACATCAACACATTCTGTCCAATTGTAGACGGAATGTGACAGCAGGGGTCAAATTGATCAAAATTTCAAAAGTTTAAGTGGAAAATTGATATTAATCGAAGCTTGGCGTTGAAATTGAAAAACGCTTCAAACTCTATATACTATAAGTAGTTACTAATATAATTTTAAATTAATATATTTCGTATCTCCAAAATTTTAGTAATTTGCACTCTCAAAATTATAAAAATTCACACCCCAAAATTATTTGCATAACTAAATTTTGAAAATAAATTTTAAGTCAAATTTTATCAAATATTGATCATTTCTATTTGTTATCTATGTTATTTGCTATATTTTCATATCGTTTAGAATTATTTATATTTTTCTATTTATTCTTATTTGTTACTGATTCTTGAGTTGTTTTTCCATTCAAAAAATAAAAGGCACATGACAAGTGGACAATATTGCAACAAAAAATTAAAATATGGCATTCAAATGTTCAAATTAAGACTACGGAGATTAAAGTGAAAATTAATTCGCTTAAACTATAGGGATTAATGGTGTAATTTACCTTCTTTCTTTGTCCGTCTAGTTGAATTTTTTGAAATTTTATCAACTGATACTCTATATATTTAACTCATTCAATTGGATTCTACCCTTACGTAACACACATTTTAACACATCCATGAGAGCACCAATTTACTCTCTAAATTAATAAGCACTTAACACACAAATTTAACATCTATAAGAGAACTCTTGTGGAACACAATAGTAGTAGACATGTTAATTTTGTCTATTTCATATAGTCTATAGACCACAAATTTGACTCAGGCATCCCATAATAGATACCTAAGAGTTAACCAAGTTAACTTATCCATTTTCCGACACAAACACAAATATGGCACGATCCAACAATATGAGTATTAAACAAGTTAAGTTAGTATCAGGCCCGACCCTGAGTTTTCCGAGGCCCAAAGCCAATAATCAACTAATAAATTTCTGGGGCCCTTTACATTTTTTTTCATTGAATGAAAAAAATAAAAATAAATAAATTGATGGTAAAAGAAAAAAGATTTGTGTCAAAATCACAAAAAATACTTAGCATTACATTATAACAACTAATAAGTATTGCTTGGTTCTTTCTCTTCTTACATTTTTAGAGGCAAATAAATCAATCATACTTGCATAATCTAGTTTTTTTTTGCAAAATCATTTTCAATGGATAACAATGCTAATTATTTTAAATGGGCCTTTCAATTTTTTTAATGAGTGAATTTATTTTAAATTAGTTTGGGCCTTCCTTAATTTCTTTTGGACTTAAAACATACTTAATATAATACATTAAACTATAATAGGAAGAGGGCCCTTTTTTGGGTCTATTGTCAATTGGTAACAATGCTAATTTTTTTGAATGGGTCAATTTATTTTAAGTTAGTTTGGATCTTCTTCAAATTTTTTTGAACTTTAAACATACCTAATATATTACACTAAATTATAATAGGAGGAGCCCCTTTTTGGGTCTATTTTGAGGGGTCCTAGGCCATGGCCTGCTGGGCCTATGCCCAAGGCCGGCCCTGCTTAGTATTAAACTTGTATAACACGAAATTGATATAGATAACTTGTTTAATAAATAATTATTTACATATTTTAATATTATTTCTACTAAAAGGTTCCATGACATTTTTGAATTACTTATGCAACTCCATCTAATTGATTAAAAAGTATGTGAAATAGAAATTTCAAGGCTATAGCAATCCCGGGTTTTCCCCTTTATGTACAGTATTCTGAACTTAGGTTCTGTGGTTATGTATTGTTGCATTTGTTTCATTTCCGTCCTTTAATTCCTTATATTTGAGTTATAGAATGTTTTGAGCAGGTTTGTTACAGGTTGGGTGAGTTTTGAAACCAATGGTTCGTGCCCAGAATTTTGGTTCTTCGCTCGAGCGAGGCTTTTGTCGCTCGAGCGAGCTCTTTGTTTTAGATCCTTCGCTCGAGCGAGAGTTGGGTGATGTATCTGGTGGCTTGAGCGAGAAGTCTTACGCTCGAGCGTGCGTCTGCATCTAGTTCTAGACCTGAAGGTCGAGTTTCTTGGCTCAAGCGAGCTTTCCTTCGCTCGAGCGAGCGAGCTGTATGTTTTGGGTTTTTTCGCTCGAGCGAGCAAGCTGTATGTTTTGGGTTTTTTTGCTCGAGCGAACTTTTCTTCGCTCGAGCGTGCTTTTGGGTTTCTTCGCTCGAGCGAGCTTTTCTTCGCTCGAGCGTGCTTTTGGGTTGCAGACCTGAAGCTTCGAATTGTTAGCTCGAGCGAGGCTTTCTACACTCGAGCGAGGGTTCCTTGTGTCTGGTCGCTCGAGCGAGCCTCGTATATTTTAGTAGACAGCAGCAGCTTCTTCCTTCACTTTTTCATCTCTTCTCTTATACAAACCCTAGACCAGCAGCTCTTTCTCTCTGTACATATCTTCTCTCTAAGGTTTGATCTAGTTCTTGAGTGTTCCTACCCTAATCTCTTTGTAAGAAAGATAGAGGGTTGCGTGGGCTACGTTTTAATCTGAAAATTTGTGAATTTGGAGCACTTTAGATTTTCATCATCTTCTCCATTTGGTCTCTTCATTTCGAGGTAAGGATACCCTACTCCATCTTATGAGTTTTGTCATAAATTTTAGTCATTTTGATTAGTTGGTGTTGTTGGGTAATTTTGGAAAAAGTTAGGGTTTGATTCGTAACTTATAAAAAGGGGGTTTTCAAAATGATAAATCCCATGTGTATGTGAGACCTTGGAAAATGGAATTATTGTTGTTATATTGATGAAATTGAACCTTAGGGTTAATATTGAGAATTAGGGAAAAATGCCCTAGCTATGTGATAAATTAATTCGAATAATTAATTTGTGGGAATATGAAATTAAGTTGGAAATTATGAAATTGGAGAATTATAAAGTTGAATGGTGGAGTTGGATAAATTAATCACTCACCTACGAAAATGTTGATATTATATCTATTTAATGCATTTATTTTCTGTTTAGAAATAAATGCTTTGGACTATCGGTGGAGGATAGTCTTGATTGTTATAGACACTGTATGTTGATTAGGGAAAACTGAAACTAATCACATTGAATATGACAGTTGGAATAATACATCAAATATGTGTATTGATTGATCCTCGTATATGATAAGTGTTTATATACTTGGAATATGTGTATTGTGTGGGAGGAGATAGGGAATGTACTCCATGATTTGAGGAAAGATAGGGGATGGACTCTCAAACCTGTTTGGGAGGAGATAGGGGATGGACTCCATTAATACAGCAAATATGTGTATTAAATTGAAGTATTGATACAGCAAATATGTGTATCATTTGAAGTATGGAAGTGTTTTAATATGAGATGTAACCTTATGTGAATTGTGAAGTATTAAAGTATTTTAAATTGAGTTATAGCCTCATTGAATTGTTTGGCCAGATTCTGAGCCATGTTTATGAAATGATTTGGATAAGTAAAGAAAAGTGAATATAACATGGACATGATTGTCATGGAACTGTATTGTGATATAAATTGGTTTATAAGTATTAACCATTTGTTAAATGCTATTGTTTTAGTCATTACTCATATTTGATTTAGTATATCTCTACTGGGCTGTGGCTCACCCTATATGGGACATCATTTTCAGGTTTAGGTGATATGCCACCTCCAAAGACGTAGCTTGGAAGGCTTGAGGCCGATAGCTCCTTTTGTTGTTTATCTTTTTTGTATTACATATAAATTCAAGCCGAGAGCTTAATGTGTATTTGAGTTAGTACTCTCTTTTTGTAACCAAGTGTTGGCTTGGAAAGTTGTAAGCCCATAAAGCATTTACTTTTGTTGTCAACATGTAATACCTTTGTAATGAATACTCTGATAAATAGAAATATGCTTTATTTTCTTATGTCTATGCATGTCAAGAATGTGGGTTTATATGTATTATTTTAAGGGCGTTACAAAGGCTAATATTATTTTTCTTAATTGAAGATAATTTTTTTTCCTACTATTTTAATCTAATAAAAAATATATAATAATAGGATGTAATTTTTTAAATTAAAAAAAAAAAAATTGAATTGAAAGCAAATATTTTTTATGAATAATTTCATCCAATAATTGGTCTCTAAACTGAGTCTTTTTAACTAATTAAGGTAAAAAAATTTGATATGACACATTAATATGACATGAACTGGACAAATACCAAAAATGATATGACTCAAAAATACAAAATAATAAACGGGTTAAGTTAGTGTTGAAATAATTCAGATACAAACCCAAAATGAAACAATCTAAATACAACCTAACACGACATGACACCCACCACTAGTTCATATAAAGAACTTGTCATTTACGAAAAATCTATGATGTGCAACCCAAAAACTTGTGCACGATTTGCACCCTTTCTAATTATAATGATGTGATCTGCACAAAATTACAACACAATGTTCTCAAAATATGATACGATCTCATTCTGTCATAACTCCAATGACCCAATGAGTTACTCGGTGAGTCATAACTTGTAGTGTGATTCAATATGTTTAAGTTATAATTTTAAGCACATTACATCATAACTTCAGGCACATTATGTCACAATTGAAATGAATGTGCATCATGTGCACCTTCTAGGTGCCTAGCAGAAATTGATCCATAATTACATGTTTATACACTTGCTTTTAAGTTGTAAAAGTTAAAGATCTATGAAAAATCTAGGATTTGCACCAATTGCTCACATGAACAAATAAAATCAAACCAAACTAAACTTTGGGATAAATCTGATCAATTGTATAAATCCTTTTTAAGCATTCAATTTTCACTTTATACAATTATATTACCTTTCCTTACTATTACATCTACTACTGCGAAACATCTAGGGGCAAGTTTTAATTATGTGTGATACAAGTGATGAGTAACAACCACACACAAATTTACCTTGTACATCTTAGCTTAAGTAACACTCACCGAACATGTTTTCCAACAATAAGGGGTAGAGGTGTGAGGTCACGATGGAGAAAGGCTAAGAGGTTCAAGTAGCTGCGATGGCTAGGGTTTATAGGAAAGGGTAGTTGTGATGGTGAGGGCTTAGGTGAAAAGGGAAGGAGTTAGGACTGATAAAAGCAACAATGGGGCAATGAGGTGTAACATTGGTAGGGATAATGGGAAATAATGGAAAGGATTAGGGTAGCGAGGATGGGTAGGAGAAGGCTTGGGGGTAACAAGGAAGGGCATGACAGTGGTGGCTAGCAGGAAGTGCCAACCAAAGTTGAAATGGGAGAGGAAGGATAGGTTGGTCAATTCAAGGGATAAATTCCATCAATTTTTTTTTCTTTCTTCTCACCCCTATTGCAATCGAGATAAATTCCCCACTAAAATATAAAGATAAATTCCAATTAAGTCCTATCAATTTGTCATTGAAAGTTGATCCTATCAAATTGTTGCTAAAAAATCATGATTAGTGACTTTTTTGTGACGATGTTTTAAATCTATTGCTAAAAACTGACAATTAATGACATTTTGTGACGATTTTATAAATCTATCGCTAAAAACTAACAATTAGTGATTTTTGTGATAAAATTTTCAAATTGTTGCTGAAAACGAATAATTAGTGATGCTTTTTTTTTAAAAAAAAAAAACGCCGTTAATTGTCATATGACCTATATTGGGTAATAAATCTACCTATTAAGACATGCACGTAAATCTCCCAAAATGTAATTTGTAGCGATCCCGACTTTGACCTGGTCAACTTACGGGGGTCGAGTTGCCCAGTCAGCTCACCGAAAGCAAAAATGTAAAATGCATTCGAAATTGCTTACAGGAAAGTGTATTTCATGCTTGAGTGGACCATGTTATATCAGTCTGTAAATTAAGGTTTCAGATCACTTTTTGTAGCCCCCTCTCTCTCTAAAAACTCTCAAAATTTCCAAATCTAGAGCTTCTCTCTCTAGAAGTCATATTCTCTCTTTGATTTCTCCAAATACATTGGGATTTAGGCCTAAGTTCTTCACCAAAGTTAGTTATCACCTCGAGGGCTTCATTGTGTGTGGTTGAGATCGGGTTTCGGCACTGTAAATTTTGGGGTTTCATCTCAGATTCTCTTCAAAACTTGAGGTAGGGATTTCCTTTGAGTTATATATATTTTTGCAAGATCTAGATGATTTTCGAAATCATCCTTTGATTAGCTTTGAGAAATTGATTTTTGATTACAAGAAGATGAGTGATTGAAGAAAGATGATTTTGGGGAGATTCTTCTAAATATTTTTGAGATGAATGGTTTTGGTAAGAAAACCTAGAAATTGGGTCTTTTTGAAAGATGATGAAAATACTTGAAAGATGTTGTCATATTTATTTTGTGTATAAAAATAAATAGATGTTCTGAAAATTGTGTATATATATAAATGACAAATTTTGTGAACAATATGAGAAATATTGTTTATTTTGGAAATTGTTGTGAAAATGTTGATTTAGTCTTGAATTGACTAAATTGTTGAAATTGCTCGAAATATAAGAATTACATTATTCTCTTGAATGAATTGGATGTAAATATATATATATATATATATATTCATCTTGTGGAGTTGTGTTGAAAAGAGGATTGAGAATTTTGATCACAATGGTATATTGTGTGGAACAATTGAATATGGAAGTAATGTTGCATTGCATTTTTAATCATACATTGGCATTTCAATTCATTGGACTCTATTAAGTTTTGGAAATTTGCATTGAGAAAAGAATGTTGGGAAATGGGTTTTCATGAAATGGTTTTGGGGGTAAATATGATAGTAAGTCTTGATAGGTGGTGTAGATGAAATTGTTTAAGTTGGTGTCACGACCCCAAACCGCCCCTAGTAGTTCGGCGCCGAGATGGCCAGTAATCCGAGATTACCAAAGGCCTCTTACAAAAGTTCACACACAACAGAGTAAACATGAGGGGCTCACATATGCGGAAGCGAATAAACTAAATACAAATGGTCCTTGAGAGCTGTGCATAAATCAAATGTAAATGTATACACAACTGAACTGCACCTCGGCAGATAACAAAACAATTACAAGTTACATCCTGATCAAAAGGCTTCTCAGCCGACATATACAAAATACAACGAATTACAAACAAGAAGCATGATTTTCAAGAATGCAAGTAACACATATGCCGAGGTAATCACAAAGAGCCGATGCAAGCAAGTCAAGTCGGCATAACAAAATCCCAAAACAAGCAGTACAAAACATCTAGGCGTCGCCGCCGTCCCGCTCATCACCTACATATATATAGAGAGGGTGAGCTTGGAAACTCGATGAATGGTACTAGAAATAAAGGTTTGCATGAATAATAGCCGAGTCTGCCAAAACAAGCATATCAAAACCATTCAATCAATAGCCGAGGTTCCTGCCAAGCAAAGAATATCAAGCTGTACCAAAACAAGAGATGAACCGTATTCACCTAACAAATCCAACTGCATAAAGCAATACAGAGATTAAACAAGTAATAGCCGAGGTTCCTTCCAAGCAAAACAAATCCAGTTATATCGAATCAAGTGATGAACCGTATTCATCTAACAAGTCTTACAAGTCAAAACATTTGCCGAGGTAGTACAAGCGATGGCGAGATAATCTTCAAGACAAAACACATCAAGCTTATATGACTTAGGCCCGTAGCCCTTTTTCACCAAAGTTTGTGACTTAGGCCCTTAGCCCTTTTTCACCAAAGTGGTGCTACAAAAGTTTAAAGTCCTCTAGCACAAGGGACTTGTGTTACTTAGGCCCGTAGCCGCTTTAACATTCATCTTAGCAAGATAGGACCGTATCCTTTTAACAAGATGGTAGCGAAAGTTTAGAGTCCTCCACCAAGGGACTTTCCAAAGATACCAAACAAAGCTCAACCCATTACAAGGACATCATCAAGACGAAGTTCATACTTACCTTTTCATCTAGTGTCGCTAAAGTTTAGAGTCCTCCAAAGACGGGACTTTCAAGAATACCATCAAAACAAGCTCATATACAAAACATCAAAATAGGCTAATCATTCATGCTTAGCAAATACTTTTACCATAGCGAAACAAAGCAAGATTTATCAATGCGTTTATAACATAGCTTTATTAAAAGCACCACTCACCTCGGTCTTCGTGTAGGCTCAAGCAAAGATCAAAGTCCTACAATCACATAGCAAACCATACTCTCAAAACGAGCTTCACATACATGCAAGGAATCAAAACATGATTTCCCATCACAGGAAGTGCACTGGTACAATCCAGTCTAGCCGAGGTCCTACACCTCCCGCCGAGGTGTGGACTCGAAAGCCAAAACAAGGTAAAGCAAGGAAAACCAGAGTTTCCTTTCAAAGGACACAAGAATAAGATCATCAAGAACATGCATGCTGAAATCCAACTCACATATACGAAATCTGGGGTTTTCATGCTAAGAGTTCAAAACGTGGACTTAGGTACCCAACCAAGATAAACATGCAAGAACAAACACAAGAACATAGTCCCTAGTCCAAACTCTCGGATCAAAAGGGGACTTTCATCAAGAACACATGAATGCAAGCTTTCTCTTTCTAAAACAAACTCCAAATCGATGCATGACATGCCAAACAAACTCGATCATGCAATGCAGCTAGTTCAACAACAAGAACAACAAGAGGAGGTCAAGAATCTTACCTCCGATCTCGAATCCAACGGTTCGATCTTCCAAGGTCAAGCCCGAACTCCACTCTCTCTCTAGAGTTCTTCTTCTTCAAACTTGAGAGCTTCTCTCTCTAAGCAAGACAAAGATTGAGACCAAATGATGGTTCTCAAGGCTGTCGATCGCCTTAACAGCAGTCCGGACACGTGTCGTCACCGGTGGTTCAGACGAAAAGGTGACTGATCGACAAGACAAGTCTCGACAAAGCGTATTCAACACGCTGAAGCGGCGTGTCGGCAACAAGGACATCGGCCAAAGTCAACACTCCGGCACACAAGCACAAAACATCTCGGCTAAGGAGGACGACACTTGACTAAGCTGCCACGCCTTGGCACAGGTGTACCACATCTCGGCCTAGGTCATACCTGCCCCAGGCGAGGATCACAAAAGCAAAACACATCGGCCTGGGCACTAAGCACTACGGCCCAAAGGATAACATCTCGGCAAGCATGCCGAGGTGAAGACAAAGATCAAGCAAGGCTCCAAAACGATTCTAAGTACAAAAGCGCAAGGGTTAACAAAGCTCAAGGTGATCTCGGCCATAACCGAGCAAGGAACAAAATCAAACAAGTAACGCTTAACTAAGCAAGGCAAAGCAAGTTAACAAGATTCATAGCACATCAAGACAAGTCCGTACATAGATGTATGCAATTATAGCTAAGTCAAGAATGAGGGTTGTTACATCCTTCCCTTAAAGAAGTTTGGTCCCCAAACTTAAGTTACCTTGTTCCAAGAACAACTCGATGTCGAATTCTCATTTCCTCTTCCATTTCCCATGTGGCATTTTTGCCATAATCTTTTTCCATTCAATCTTTACCATTGGTATTGACTTGTTTCTCAAGCGCCTAACTTGTCTGTCAACAATGCACATCGGCTTCTCTTCATAGCCCAAATTCTCATTAATTTCAATCCCTGAATAATCAATCACATGTGTGGATCTCGGATATACTTCCTCAACATCGAAACATGAAATACATTATGAACTTGGCTCAATTCGGTGGCAAAGCAAGTCTGTAAGCAACTAAGTTGACCTTGTCAAGAACTTCAAATGGTCCAATATACCGGGTGCTAGTTTACCCTTCTTCCCAAATCTGGAAACTCCTTTCATCGGCGAAACTTTTAGGAATACATGCTCTCCTACTTCAAATTCTAAATCATTCCTTCTCTGGTCGGCGTAGCTCTTTGTCTGCTCTGTGCCGTTTTAATCCTTTGTTGAATAAGTTTAATTTTCTGTTGTCACCTGAATCAGCTCGGGACCAAGCAAAGCTCTATCTCCTACTTCGTCCAACATATCGGCGATCTACATTTTCTTCCATACAAAGCTTCATATGGCGCCATGCCAATCTGGCCTGATAACTGTTATTGTAAGCGAATTCCACTAAAGGCAAATGCTTTCCCCAACTTCCTTGGAAGTCCAAGACACAAAGTCTCGAGATATCTTCAAGTGTCTCAATTGTTCTCTCTGTTTGCCCATCTGTCTGGGATGAAATGTCAGTACTAAATCTTAGCTCGGCTCCAAAAGCCTTCTGAGACTCTGCCAAAATCTGAAACAAACTTAGGATCTCTGTCCGACACAATAGACATCGGCACCCATGAAGTCTAATTATCTCATTCACATATAACTCGGCAAGTCGATCGGCACTGAAGGTGGTCTTGACTGGCAAAAAGTGTGCTGATTTAGTTAACCTATCAATGACAACCCAAATTGAATCCATACCCTTCGTGTCTTGACAAACCAACCACGAAGTCCATGGAGATGTGCTCCCATTTCCACTCAGAATCGGCAAGGTTGTAGAAGTCCTGTTGGTCTTTGATGTTCTGCTTTTACCTTTTGACAATGCAAACACTGAGATACAAACTCGGCTATCTCTCTTTTCATTTTTGGCCACCAAAAGGTCTGTTTCACATCTTGATACATCTTGGTATTTCCTGGATGAACAGCAAACTTGGAACCATGAGCCTCCTGCAAAATTCTCCTCTTTAGTTCTGGAACGTCGGCCACACACAGCCTTCCTTCAAACTTAAGCACTTGGTTCTCAACAGTGTACCCTGATCTCGGCCAGATCAATCTCCTCGGCTACTTTTCTCAAGAATTCATCCTCCATTTGCCTCGCCTTTACTTCCTCAATAATGGTCGGCTCTCTGAAACTATGGTTAGGCATGCCAAAATTCCAACCGACTTCCTGCTCAATCGTCGGCCACGCTGTTAGCTTTTCCTGGATGATATTGAATCGCATATCGTAGTCCTTCAACAATTCGAGCCATCTTCTTTGCCTCAAATTCAATTCTTTCGTGTGAATAGGTACTTCAAGCTCTTATGATCTGTAAAAACCTGACAAGAAGCTCCATACAAGTAGTGACGCCAAATTTTTAAAGCAAATACCACGGCTGCTAATTCCAAATCATGGGTGGGATAATTCTTTTCATGTGGCTTCAACTGGCGAGATGCATAAGCTATGACCTTACCCTTTTGCATTAATACACAGCCCAAACCCTTGTGTGACGCATCACTATAAACATGAAACTCTTCATTACCTGATGGAAGTACAAGTACTGGTGCTGTAACCAACCTCGTCTTCAGTTCCTGAAAAGCTGACTCCCGATCTTCAGTCCATTCATATGGTGCTCCTTTCTCAGCATTACCCTTCTGAACGGTGCCCGAGGTGCTCTCACCTTTCTTGTTGTTGTCAGTCTTTGCCTTAGGGCAATCTCTCACATAATGCCCCATTTCACCACATTCATAACAGGCTCCTGTCGTCCGACGACAAACTCCAAAATCTTTGCTTTCCACAAATCAACCGTCGCCGCTTAGCATTACCTTCTGTCTTCGGTAACTAGTCGCTTGCCCATGTTCAATTTCTTCTTGGCGCCCAACCGTGTCGTGACCGTCATAACTCTGCCTCTTTCTCGGTTCTCTCACGAACTCGTAACCATTCAAGTTAGCCTCGGCGAGAATGGCTTTGTCCAATACTGCGTGAGGTCGGCAGATCGTGCAAGTTAACCCGATCTTGAATTGGCATTCGAGTCCACTTTCAAACTTCCTTGCCTTCATGTAATCATCATCGGACATGTGAGGTACAAATCTCACCACCAAGAAAATACGATCATATTCTGCCAATGTTCGGCTGCCCTGTGTCAAGTTCTCAAATTCATGGCCTTGCGGTTCCTTACACTCAATGGAAAGTGCTTCTTGTAAAACAGCTCCAAAAATCTGGTCCAGTTAAGTCCGGATTCTTTTCCCGAATCATCAACCACCATCTGCGCGCGTCGTCATCCAATGTGAAAGTTGCCAATGTCACTTTCGGCGTCGATGCTAGGGAAGATCTCAAACAGCTTTTCCATCTCCAAAGCCCATGCCTCAGCCTTCATCGGCTCTATACCTCCGTAAAATCTCGGCGGTCTCATCTTCTTAAACTCTCGACCAAAGCTATGGTGCCATCCCCATATAAAGCTGGTTGTGGAGCAACTTGTGGCACTGGGGTGGTGGAGGCGGAATCACATTTCGCCGTTGGTCCGCTCGGCTTTGAGTCGAAGTAGTACCAAGAATGCTTCCTGGTTTGCCTTAACTCGTGGGCCAAACCTTCAAATAATCTTTCCAATCGATCCAATCTGGCCTATCTCGGCCAATTGGAGGTCTACCTCTCCTCATGATGCTATGAGTTTACAAAGTATAACTTTTAAGCAAAGCAAGCAAATATTCACATAGACAAGTAGCAAACAAACATGTCAAGACAATGCACACCTTGTTCAAATAGCAAGCATTATGATGCAATCTTAACATCTTTCTAAGGGAATCCTATGCTCTTTAGGACTCAAGTGTGTGAATAACGTATACTAAGGAACTTGTGCTCGATACCACTCTGTCACGACCCCAAACCGCCCTAGTAGTTCAAGGCCGAGATGGCCAAGAATCCGAGATTACCAAAGGCCTCTTACAAAAGTTCACACACAACAGAGTAAACATGAGGGGCTCACATATGCGGAAGCGAATAAACTAAATACAAATGGTCCTTGAGAGCTGCATAAATCAAATGTAAATGTATACACAACTGAATCGCACCTCGGCAGATAACAAAACAATTACAAGTTACATCGATCAAAAGGCTTCTCGGACATATATACAAAATACGAATTACAAACAAGAAGCATGATTTTCAAGAATCTGCCGAAGTAACACATATGCCGAGGTAATCACAAAAGAGCCGATGCAAGCAAGTCAAGTCGGCATAACAAAATCCCAAAACAAGTCAGACAAAACATCTAGGCGTCGCCCCCGCTTTCATCACCTACATATATATAGAGGGGTGAGCTTGGAAACTCGATGAATGGTACTAGAAATAAAGGTTTGCATGAATAATAGCCGAGTCCGCCAAAACAAGCATATCAAAACCATTCAATCAATAGCCGAGGTTCTGCCAAGCAAAGAATATCAAAATTGTCAAAACAAGAGATGAACCGTATTCACCTAACAAATCCAACCAGACAAAGCAATACAGAGATTAAACAAGTAATAGCCGAGGTTCCTTCCAAGCAAAACAAATCCGGTTATATCGAATCAAGTGATGAACCGTATTCATCTAACAAGTCTTACAAGTCAAAACATTTGCCGAGGTAGTACAAGCGATGGCGAGATAATCTTCAAGACAAAACACATCAAGCTTATATGACTTAGGCCGTAGCCCTTTTCACCAAAGTTTGTGACTTAGGCCCTTAGCCCTTTTTCACCAAAGTGGTGCTACAAAAGTTTAAAGTCCTCTAGCACAAGGGACTTGTGTTACTTAGGCCCGTAGTCCGCTTTAACATTCATCTTAGCAAGATAGGACCGTATCCTTTTAACAAGATGGTACTGCGAAAGTTTAGAGTCCTCCAGTACAAGGGACTTTCCAAGGATACCGAAACAAAGCTCAACCCATTACAAGGACATCATCAAGACGAAATTCATACTTACCTTTTCATCTAGTGCTGCTAAAGTTTAGAGTCCTCCAGCACAGGGGACTTTCAAGAATACCATCAAAACAAGCTCATATACAAAACATCAAAATAGGCTAATCATTCATGCTTAGCAAATACTTTTACCCAAGCGAAACAAAGCAAGATTTATCAAAGCGTTTATAACATAGCTTTATTAAAAGCACCACTCACCTCGGTCTTCGTGTGTAGGCTCAAGCAAAGATCAAAGTCCTACAATCACATAGCAAACCATACTCTCAAAAGCAGCTTCACATACATGCAAGGAATCAAAACATGATTTCCCATCACAGGAAGTGCACTGGGTACAATCCAGGTCTAGCCGAGGTCCTACACCTCCCGCCGAGGTGTGGACTCGAAGCAAAACAAGGTAAAGCAAGGAAAACGAGTTTCCTTTCAAAGGACACAAGAATAAGATCATCAAGAACATGCATCTTTGAAATCCAACCCACATATACGAAATCTGGGGTTTTCATGCTAAGAGTCCAAAACGTGGACTTAGGTACCCAACCAAGATAAACATGCAAGAACAAACACAAGAACATAGTCCCTAGTCCAAACTCTCGGATCAAAAGGGGACTTTCATCAAGAACACATGAATGCAAGCTTTCTCTTTCTAAAACAAACTCCAAATCGATGCATGACATGCCAAACAAACTCGATCATGCAATGCAACTAGTTCAACAACAAGAACAACAAGAGGAGGTCAAGAATCTTACCTCGATCTCGAATCCAACGGTTCGATCTTCCAAGGTCAAGCCGAACTCCACTCTCTCTCTGAGTTCTTCTTCTTCAAACTTGAGAGCTTCTCTCTCTAAGCAAGACAAAGATTGAGACCAAATGATGGTTCTCAAGGTCGATCGCCTTAACAGTACCGGACACGGTCGTCACCGGGTGGTTCGACGAAAAAGGTGATCGATCGACAAGACAAGTCTCGACAAAGCGTATTCAACACGCCGGTTAAGCGTGTCGGCAACAAGGACATCGGCCAAAGTCAACACTCGCACACAAGCACAAAACATCTCGGCTAAGGAGGACGACACTTGACTAAGCTGCCACGCCTTGGCACAGGTGTACCACATCTCGGCCTAGGGTCATACCTGCCCAGGCGAGGATCACAAAAGCAAAACACATCGGCCTAGGCTCTAAGCACTACGGCCCAAAGGATAACATCTCGGCAAGCATGCCGAGGTGAAGACAAAGATCAAGCAAGGCTCCAAAACGATTCTAAGTACAAAAGCGCAAGGGTTAACAAAGCTCAAGGTGATCTCGGCCATAACCGAGCAAGGAACAAAATCAAACAAGTAACGCTTAACTAAGCAAGGCAAAGCAAGTTAACAAGATTCATAGCACATCAAGACAAGTCCGTACATAGATGTATGCAATTATAGCTAAGTCAAGAATGAGGGTTGTTACAGTTGGCCTGAATGCCCTTGGTGAAAGACCAGAAAGTCGCGCGGATAGGTGTCGAGCCTTCCAGTTAATACCAGTAAAAATGACAATTGGTAGTACTCGTATAGTCTATGTCACGCCCCAAGCTCCGTGACAACGCCGCACACTCATATAAGTGAGCATGCAAGGCTAAAAATCCAATCACATAACCCACAATGTAAAATACTCAAATTAAATCATTAATTGTCATAATGCCAAAATCCATAAAAATAAATAGTTCTTATATGAAAAAGTCCACCAAGTCCACTAATTTAATCCACTAACAAAACAATAATCTAAGTACTTAAATCACAGTCCTACTCTCAGCACTTTCACATGTAAAAATCCCACGCAGCTCTACTCTTCAGAATCTGAAAAAAAATAAGGGTAAGCTAGAAAACCCAGTAAATAACCAACCATCACTGCTAGCTGGATCAAGTATACAAAAATAATTAAAGAAATCGATAACTAATAAATATAATTTTCTCTGATTCAATAAATGAACAATTATTTGTAAGATGGTTTCAAAGCTAAAAATAAACAATGTACAATACATTTTAAATAAAAAGCCAATGTGATAATTCAAAGTAATTCGTTGTTCAAATCGATGGTTCGATATTGAGATAGTTCAATGATTCGATTCACAAAACCCGAGTCTTAATGACTATGGTCACTTAGCCGTGACAAGGCCCGAGAACCACACATAGGCGGTGGTAAAGCCCCAAAAGAAACTAGTTTACGTGCCAATAAATAACCCCCATTGGCTAGGGTCCAAATCATAGTCAGACTAGAGTGATGTTCAAAATTCAAACAATACACAACTTTCAAATAAAATATTCGATATTTTCGGAATAAACATTTGGTACAATTTTCAGAATAGTTTTACAAAATATTCAAATAACTTTCATAATAATATTCGATGTTGTTTATACTTGACCCATGTTTTATTTTAAGAGAACACGAAGGCTATAAATATATATTTATTATTTTAAACGATTCGATAGGAATAAAAATGAACCAACAGTGATAAACGCTTAGAAATAACACTCTAATCACCAACTCCAAACACCCAACTCCACCACTTCAATCACATAAACCTAATAAATAGAATCTCAAATAAATTAATATTTTGATGTTTTTCACACATCAACAAGAACCCATTATATATATATATATATATGCGCTTAAAATCCAAGAGACACCAAATCAATCCACCCAATTCAATAGCCAAACACACCTTACCTAATATACAAAACCCAAAAGTCAAAACACACCCTGATCCATGATACAAAATTCCATTGTTTCTATTACCCACCCAAAGTTACACTTACACATTGCACCCAATTCTCAAAACCTAAGTAGGCACCTATAGATCTTCCAAATCCCTTTAATGCATTGATTGTTAAATTCCTCAACATAAACTTAATAATTAACGATAAAAGGCAGATTTTACCTTAACCAATAAGTGTCCCAAAATCACCAACGTGCTGCCTTCAATCCCTATTGTAGCCTCACTTGAACCTCTCTTCTCTTTTTCTTTTACCTTCTCAAACCCTAGCCGCCTATGGAGCAATTCACAGCCTCTGTTTTGTTTGTTTTCCAAGACTTAAAGCCACAATAGGTGGGCTTATTAACCTAATTTCTCAAAGTTACAAAATTACCCATCTAAGTAATAGGAAATATAATGCCATCTCATAACTAATTCTTTGATATTAATAAATGACCCATATAAATTAATTTAATTACTAATCTATCCAATAAAATAATCCTACACACAACTTGGGTTTTACAGTCTACTTGCAGACACCGACCTAGGGATTACCAGAATTGTATTTATCGCCCCTTTTAATTAAATTAATAAATTTTGAACAGTTGAAGTTGCATAACATCATTGAGTATCAAAAGATGAAGACGTGTTTTATTTTTAAAAAGACATAGCATGGTATGTGCATTCATCTCTTGAGACTTGTATAAAATGTATACACTTTGTTAAAGATTTCCTACTAGACTTTATGCTCACTCTATCAGATTTTGTGCAAGAAAAAACGTGGTGAATCCACCTAATTGAGGGCGTGGAAATATGTGTGTTGAAAGCACTAAAGTTCTCCTTTGCTGTGATCCTATTGTAAGCCAAGGGTTATGTATGTGTGGATTTGAATAACCATTTTGTATAACCGAACTTAAGCCTTAGAAGATTGTAAACCCTTAGCAGTGCTTATTTGATTATTTACTTCTTGTTATATCAATGTAGTATCGTATGAGGAACTATTATTATTATGTAATACAAGTATAGGAAGTTATATTTGATTTTCCTTTAAGAGAGTCATGATTGTTACATTATCATTGGGTTAGAAATTTGGGGCGTTACATAATTACCCCTTAAAATTATTCACACAGAGAATGGAAACCATGCTTAAAATTTTCTAAAACTAGCTTCATAGATGAGATACCTTTCTAGGCCTACTAGCTATAGCATTATAGATTTGTGATAGAAACAAACATAACATATGCACCAACTTGTACTAAAACAGATGGCAAATGCAAACGGAGGTTGAAACTGCACGTGTTGCCTTTTTTTGGGTGACTAAATTAGTGGCTTAAACCTGAATGAGAGAGTTAAAACACTTGACAATGCTCTTTTTATGTAACCATCAAATGTTTTTGGTAGGAAGAGGCATAGAAAGAGCAGGCACTATAACATGATCAGAAGATTTCGAAAGATTTGCCATTCCTAGCCTCTACCTCATTGTATTAAAAGTAAACTTAAAACAAAGAAGAAGAAAAAATAAATGAGCACCATTCCTAGCCTCTACCTCATTGTACTGCTACAAGTAACTAATTTCCTACTCTAACGTCACAGCTACCATTTGAACAAACTACATTGATCGCCACTTTCTACAAGATTCTCATCTGTGGAATCTGAGCCACTTCCAATTGTGTTAGCTGAACTATCATCTGGAAGGAGTTGTATCCTGTCAGCATGCATAATAATCCAATCAGTGAACTTTGGAGAGGATGCCAACTCAGCCATAGCATGTCGGGTAGATTCCTGGGTGTAAGTCTCCGACTCTTTTTTTGAAAACTTCTTTCTGTTGGGTGTCCTATGGAATGTTGAATAGTAATCCTGTTGATTTCTTGTCACCCTTCCAGTGGTCGGAGATATCATAACTGCAACGGCCAAAAACAAACTAATAAAGCATGAATTAAAGGTCAATACCAATGCTATATATAGTATAATTTACATGAGTACCATTGTACTTTATAGACATTTTTGGAAAGAGTGTCTGCATGAAACATCCTCAACAAGATTAATCCTCCCAACCAAAAACCTACTTTGTTCATTTCATTTTTATAATGATTACAATATCATGGTCAAAACCAAACCATGAAGAATGAACAGTAAATCATAGGAGCTCTGAAACTGACACCATATCAGGCAACACAAGCCAATAAATGTCAAGAACAAGAGATATTTCAAAAGAAACTGAACATTTACCTTGCCGAGTCAAACATGAACCCCACTTCTAATATACAAAAAAGAATACTGTTGTAAAGATAAAGATACAAAGAAAGTAGGAACAGTTTTAAAGAAACACTTACTGATCGTTAATCTTTAATTCCCAATTTCTGCAACTACTAATGCACAAATTTCAATAAATTTATTAAAAACGTAGACTTCTCCCCAATCAAAATATTTCTTGTTAGATATTGTCATGTCCTAGTGTGTCTACATCCAATTTTGCTAAAAATTTCACATCATACATCTCATTTAATGCTCCATGCTCCATAAAAACCATCATACGGACTTCATTAGGATAGAGAAACATAATTTTGTGGTTACTCATGCAACATACATTGAAAGGGACTGTCGAATTGCACGCCTTCATTTAACCATCATGTTGCAGTCCAGAAAGGTGGTGATGTATCCTCAACTCAATTCTTTAAATCACTTATAATCTCAATTGAAAGTCAAGATAGAACAAAGTATAAACATTTCAAGATTAAAGCTCATAATCTTAAAATCAACACAACAATTACTTAATTAGAGCTAGCATCGTGAAATGCTAGCCTAACAAACAGATCACAATAAATGGCATCGGGTTGAACAAAGTTTATAAGCAAGTCAACACCAAAGTTACCCACTTTGAACCTAAATGAAATTGGGAACCTGTGTGGGCTCACCACCGCACCACTTCATTATCATCGCTACTTATACCTCATCGTTTTAGGCATAGATAACCTTATGATCCCTATACGCTTTACTCAAATCGTCTTTCTAAGGTAAGGAACACCAAAAATTATCACAAGCAAATCACTACGGATCCCAAACAAAGTTTCATAAGGTGTCGAGACCAGTTCTTGACTTTGAACCTAAATGATGTTGGGATGGGTTTGGCCTCCCCCCCCAAGACCATTTCAATATCAATATCACTTATACCTTGTCATTTTAGGCATAGATAACCATATGATCCCTGTGGAGTTTACTCAAATACTCTCTTATCAGACCAATTTAATCACAATCTCAGAAACCCAACTAAACACCCTCTTTCACCACTTCCATACTCAACCAGACACTACTGCCACCACTATACACTCTGTAATAAACACAGCTACCACAATCTTTTGCTTTCTCTCGTCCAAAAAACCTCCACAACTTCTTACTTTCTTTGTACACATATTTCTAGTGACGGCAATAACCACATACAAGGGGAAAGAAAGAAATTAAAGAGGGATAAAGGGAGACTATTGAGAGAGGAAACTTGTTTCCCTGTAAACTCATTTCGGGAACGGACACAGAACTCTCATGAAATTTTAAGGAAAACCTCTAGAAAACATCTCCAAAACAATCCAAGAATTCAAGTACAATTTACATATGAAAGGGAAAACTCCAACTCAATTTGAATAAGCTTGTGAGAAACTCTTTCAAAAAAATGTTCTAAAAACTCCCTAGAAATGCACTTCTCATAATTTTTACCATCTTTGTATACTCGCAAATACTATTTTTCAACAATAATATATGATTGCTCTAATCAGTTTCCATAGATATTGGGTAGTAGTAGTAGTAGTAGCAGTAGTAGTATTTTAATTGATCATGAAAATATAAAAAAAAAAATTACATTGCTATTTTTAAGTTTCTTAATAAATTTTTCTTACAAATATCGTATTCAAACTTTACTCTCTTTTTTATTCAACCTATTCAATCTTTACATCACCTAATGTTTCACATTTTCCATAATATTTTTGGATGAAGTTTCAATTTCCGTTTCCCGCTTCCAAACCAATCCAATCCAATCTAAGCATTGTTTCCCAATCTACGTCAATCATTTTTTGCCATTTTGCTCTATCGATGGCTACAAGTTCAAATAAATGAAATACATTCATATCTTTTTTTGCGACTATATCCCATGTTAGTTTAAGTCCTCCCCTTCCCCCAACATTTTATTTATAGAAATCATATCACTCTTCCTTACTGTTGCATCTACATTTCTTCGTTGTAAATGACCAAACCACCTTAACCTATTCTCTCTCAACTTATCTTTCAATCGGTGTTACTCCGACCATTTCAAGAATATATTTATTTCTAATTCTATCTTTCTCAGTCTTACAACACATCCATCTAAGCGGCTTCAACTCAACTACACTCATTTTATTGACATGTATTTTAGTCGCCCAATATTTTGTCCCATAAAGCGTCATTAGCCTTATAGTTGCTCTATAAAATTCTTCTTTCAATTTTGTTAAAATTCGTCAATCACATAATATGTCAAATGCACTCCCACACTTGAGCCAACCTACTTTAATTCCATGAATCACATCATTTTCAACCTCACTATCCTTATCAATAATCAAACCTAGGTAACGAAAAAGTTCACTTTGTTATTTTTGATTTTCAATCTTCACTTCTCTATCATTTCTATTTCTATTGTTGCCAAGTCACAATCTGTATATTCAGTTTTATTTTTACTAATTTTAAACCCTTTTAACTTGAGTGCTTCTCTCCATATTTGTAGTTCAGTGTTAATTTCTTCCTTAGTTTCATCTAGAACAATATCATCTGTGAACTATCATCCTAAATGTGTTTAGTTAATTCATCCATGACCATGGCAAATAGGTAAGGACTCAAAGTTGGCTCATGATGCAATGCAATAGTGATTGAGAATTTACTAGTTTCTCCTACAAGTGATCTAATTGTGGTCAATACCCCATTATACATGTGTTTTATTGCATGCATATACCTTTTGGTCACACCCCTTTTCACCAACACACACCATATTGTATCCTATGAAGCACAGAGACTTCAAAAAGGGAGACGTATCCATATTGCATATGTATTCGATACCTGTAGTGATCCCGATTTTGACCCAGTCAACTTACGGGAGTAGAGCTGCCTGGTTAGCTCGCCGAAAGCAAAAATGCAAAATGCATTCGAAACTGCTTACGGGAAAGTGTATTTCACGCTCGAGCGGACCATGTTATATCAGTCCGTAAGGGGAGATTTCAGATCACTTTTTCAGTTCTCTCTCTCTAAAACTCTCCAAAATTTCCAGATCCAGAGCTTCTCTGTCTAGAAGTTATCTTCTCTCTTTGATTCCTCCAACTCCGTTGGGAGTTAGACCGAAGTTCTTCATCAAAGTTGTGTAACTTCACGATGGCTTCGTTGTGTGCGGTAGATATCGAGTTTCGACACCGTAAATTTTGGGATTTCATCTCATTTCTTCTTCAAAACTTGAGGTAGGGATTTTCTTAGAGTTATATATATATTTTTACAAGATCTATATGATTTTCGAAATCATCTTTCTATAGCTTTGAAAATTGATTGTTGATTCAAGAAGTTGAGTGATTTTGAAAGTGAGTTTGTCTCTTGTTCTTTTAAAATGATCTTATGGGTTTTGATCTTTGTTGATTGAAGAAAAGATGATTTTAAAAAGTTTTCTTTAAAAAGATTTGAGTTGTATAGTTTTGGTGAGAAAACTTAGAATTGGAGGATTTTTTTTAAAGAGACTGAAAATCCATGAATGATATTATTATATTTATTTTGTGTGTCAAACTAAATGGATGTTTGGAAAATTTCTTATTTATATTTATATAAATGATGAATTTCAGAGAATATGAGAATTGTTGTTCATTTTGGAAATTATTGTTCAAAACGTTGAAATAGTCTTGAAATGACTAATTGTTGAGGATACTTGAGAAGTGGGAATTGTGTTATTCCTTGGATGATGAATTGGAATAATAGTATTTATATTCATCTTGTGTTATTGGCATATCCATTCATTTGATTACATTAAACTTTGAAAGTTGATTTGAACATTCATTGAGAAAAGAATGTTGAGAAATAAGTTTTCATGAAATAGTTTTGGGGTAAATACGTTGGTAAGTCTTGATAGATAGTGTAGATGATATTGGATAAGTTGGCCTAAGAGTCCGGGATGAAAGACCGAAAACCCGCGCGGATAGGTATCGAGCCTTCCAGTTAATATCGGCAATAATAACAAATTGGTAGTACTTGTATAGTCTACTTGGAAACACCGACCTAGAGATTACCAGAGTCGTATTTACCGCTTTTGAAATGAATTGTTAAGTTTTGAAGAATTGAAATTGCATGACATAATTGAGCATGATGGTTTTCAAAGATGAAAATGTAATTTTCTTTCAAAAAGGCATACCATGGCATGTGCATTTCATCACTTGAGACTTGTATAAAATGTATATATTTTGTTAAGGATTTCCTACTGGGCTTTATGCTCACCCAACAAGATTTTTGTGCAGGAAAAGATGTGGTGATGCCGCCTAATTAAAGGCGAGGAAATGTGTGTTGAGAGTACGAGACTCTCATTTTGTTGTGACTCTGTGTGTAAGCCAAGGGCTGTATGTGTGTGGGTTCGAATAACTGTTTTGTGTAACTAGACTCAAGCCTTGGAACCTGGTAAACCCTTGGGGGTATTTATTTGTTTATTTACTTGTTGGATTAATATATTGTTGCATGAAGAACTATTGTATCATGTAATGTAAGTTTGGAGATTTATATTCGATTTTCCTTGAAAGAGCCATGATTGTTGCATTATCATTTGGGCTAGAAACTTGAGGCGTTACAATACCGATACTCTTTGGATACTCGCGGATACGTATCGGATACTTATTAAAAATATTGGATACTTTTTAATTATTTTTTCATTAATTTTGGAGCATCGGATACTTATTTTGAAGTATCGGATACTCCAAGTCACATATTACTCCCAATACTTTATTTAGGCCTCGTTTGGCAAGTGGTGAGTTTAGCCAAAAAGTTAAAAAGTCACTAAAAAAACTAAAAAGCCAACAACCTATATCAAAAAGTCAAAGATTCCCTTTTCTCTCTACTTTTTGCACATCTTTTCGTAAAAACCAAAAAACCATCCCCAACATACTAGTTTTTTTTTACATCATATTTTAACCAAAAAGTCAAAAATTAACTAAAAAGCCTGTTCCCAAACGAGGCCTTAGTTATTTGAAAAGAACATAGTGCGAGTTAAAGTAATAAAATTTGTCAAATTTATATATCCTTATTGCTTCATGCATGTCCTCTATAGCTACATAGATAGTAAAGATAACAGGAGAATATAACAATAGTAACATTAATAAATTAACAAATAAAAAGCAAGTAAACTTGAATACAATATTTTTACTAGTGCCAAGAAGAAAGCATAGAAACAAGTTGTGGATAGCTCTATTATTGTAATATAAATATATTAAACTTGATATTAAAATGAAATATTTGTAAGACCTACCGAGAATTTAAAAGTAAATAAGCTATTGTCCAAAATTAATACCTAATTTTTAAAGATTAGTGTTTTGCATTATAAAATTACAATGTGATCTCTCAACATTCTTGACCTTATGTGTAACTCCTACTAATAAATTTTTTTTAAATATATTTTTTACAAATGTATTCTAGCTATACCCGTATCCTACTTTTTAGGTTTTGTCGTATCGCCATATCCGTATCTCGTATCCATATCCGTGCTTCCTAGATTATATCTCTAGGCACCCTATCACAAGGTTTTTTTATTTATTTATGAAAATCTATAAAAACCATATTTCGATCCTTCATCTTCTCTTTATACTTCTCTATTAATCTTAGTAAAAATAGTGTTTCCCTATTTGATCTACCAAACATAAATCCAAACAGATTCTCTAACACTATTGTTATAACTCTCAAGCGATGCTCAATCATTCTCACCAACAATTTTATTGTATTGACTTATCAACTTTATGTCTATAATTGTTGCAATTTTGGATATCTCATTTATTTCTATATATAGGTATTAAAATACTCTCTCTACTCGGCAGCCATTTTCCTAGTCATTAGAATCTTATTAAAGAATTTTGTTAACCAGACAACTACTTACCTAAGCATTTCCAAGCCTCAATAGGGATACAATCTAGTCCTAATGCCTTGCCTTATTTATTTTTTTATTGTTTGATAAATCGAATGCCTTGCCTTATTTCATCTTTTTTTAATGCAAATTCCACCTCAAACTCTCTTAGTTCGATGATAAAATTTATATTCTCTAGTTCCATCAACGCTATATTCCTTTCCTTCCAAGTTTTTAAAATGATTCACTTAACAATTTCTCAAAATATCATTCACACTTTTTCTTAATCTCCTCATCCAACCTCCTTATTGGTCATCTTATGTCTTAAAATTATTCCTATTTTTATCCTCTTTTACTATGGCTTATATCTCACTATTCAACCACCAAGTATATTTAGATATAGGGACTTTTCCCTTTGACTCTCCATGGCACTGCTTTCAATATTCTTTCAATGCATTATGCTATTGTATTCCACATGTTATTAGTAACACCTTTCAAACCCCGCGTTACTTCTTCAAACACTTTATATCTAGTTCATGAGTTTTTAATATATTTCCCACTTTGATTTTGCTCTTTATTATTGTATATAATACTATATTTTGAATATTGCTAGCCTACTTTGTGCCATTAACTTCCTTTGGAAATACCTTGAAACCTTTACATATTCAGCGGTCTATTTTTCTTACAAGAAAATGATCTATCCAACTCTTGTTTGACCCATTTTTAAAAGTTATGTGCTTAACCCTCCTTTTTTAAAAAGTTGTTGGTTACTAACATGATTAAATGCTACTGCGCCCTCATTTCGATCACCAAAACCATATCCACCACGTATCCTCTCGCGCACTTGCTTATATTTTCAGACATGACCATTGAAATCTCCACCTATAATTATTCTGTCCTCTACAAATATTTGTTGTATTAACTCATCCAGTTGATCCCAAAATTTCCTTTTAATATGTTTCTCCAATCCTGTTCGGGGTGCATAGGCACTAATTATACTCTCCAGTTACAATATTAATTAATATTATTATGTAACTTATTCTCATAACTATTACTACCTCATTTTTCAAATGCTTAGCTACACCATTTCTACATCCTTTTTTTATTTATTTATTTTTTGATAAATAAATTTTATTGAAGAAGAGCATCAAGAAGATGCTAAAGATACAAAAAGGTCCCCATAAAAAGGAGCGCTAGCCAATTACGTCATCAAGGAAATCAAAAAAGGTAAACAAATCAGGATCCACACGCCCTAACACCCAACCACACAAGACTCACAAAAATCTATCTACTAACCAATAGTTCCAGCATACAAAATGTTGTACTGAGTTTTTTCTATTTCGTTTACTTTCTCAGCTACTCAGTTTCTTGTAAGCATGTTATACTTTCCTCCTAATCATTGAATCTACTAATTCCATAGTTTTATCTGACAATGTTCCCTTTTCCAAGTTGCTAATGTAAACCAACAATCCTGGGCTAATTTCTTTACAGGTGCTCATCCAAGAAAACATAAGGACGTTTTCTTATTTTTCATTGCACTAAGGTGCTGATGTAGTGATCCTTGCCTATTTTTCAAAACATGTTGCTTACAGAAAACATCCTAGCCCTTGCATGTTCATGTTCATAAGAGATCTGATGGGGAGTTTTATGTGGTAACTATGGAAGTGATCCATGATGTCAAAGGAAAATAAGAGGGAAGCAAAATGCTCTGCAGAAGCTTAAATCTTTTTAGAAAAATGTTTCAGCAGATAAAACAAATATTAGGGAGAGAAAATGTAGAGTTAACAAAAGTGTGTACCTTTAACAGGAGAGTCAGACCAACCAGAAGATCTCCTTGAGCTGTTCCACACTGTTCCCCGTGAAGCCACCATCCCTGACCTGCTGAGAAATTCAGCACGATTTGTCTTACATTTGCTCGTCCTCTACCCTGCCAAGGATTGCCATTTGCAGAATAAATTGAATTCCCAATAGTAATGGTAGAACTAAATACAAATAATTAGTTAAGATCTTGTTAAACCAAGTAAATGAAAGATTTTTTAAATCTATTCTGTCAACTGAGAGAATCTCTCTTCAATCAATAGTCATGACCATTCATATATTAAATCAAGCATACCACCCATTTTGACTAATCCAAAATAGATTTCAACATCCCAACAGATATAACTCAAAAAGCTAATAAGATCTATTTGTTTTGGATTTAATAAGTTGAATAAATTGAGTCAAGCATCAATTATATGAACATTTATTTGGTACAATAATTACCAGTCCACCAGCATGATGCTAGGGGAGAGTAGGGAAAAAATGGTGCAAGTAACTTACTCTGGACCATTCCACTTGAAGGAAGTGATAAGAAAGCAGATTGACAAACAAGAAGCCAATGCCCCCATTGCCAAAGGAGTATCAAGAGTACTCTGACAGAAAATAAGAATAAAAAATTCAGAAATAATACAATTCTGAGAGTAGGAAGAAATTGCAGGAATGCAAAGCAAATTGCACACTAATTTCTGTTTGGTCCAGAGATACGCAAGTGGAGCATTATCACACTATTTATTAACATAAACACACTAGCCACCTGGAAGATAAATGTGGCTGCAATGCCGCGCATGGCCCATTTCACAAATTGAGCTACGCCAACATCCACACTTCCATCTTCTGCAATAACAAATTTCCGCACCATCCAATACCCTAGGGCAGCTCCTACAACGACAATCCCAAGTAGTATAAAAATAGAAACCTGTAACCAAACAAGGTAAATAGTTTAAACAAATAAAGGACATAGCTGAAAACTGAATTTGTGATAAAAAAACGCTAATTCTATGGTCTTGCAGTTATCAAGCCATTTGGTCTTGATTATGAATCATGTAATTACTTGTGAGGCTTTGTGGTGGTCAAACTTGGAGTGATTGGTCATGAACTTGGTTATGAGGCTTTGTGGCTATGAACAGGTTACGAGGCTTTGTGGTGTTTATGGTTACGAATCCTTGAGACTGAAATTTTGAGCACATGCCATATGCCCCATTTTTCCTTTTCGAAAAACAATAAAAATGGGATTCAAGTCGTAGTAGAAGAAAATAAATAAATGCTTTCAAAAGTGGCCAAAAAAATGACAAAATTTTTAATAGATGTAAGTGGGCTAACATGGAGATAATAAGGACAGTTAAAGGTGCTAGATGATTGTCTTTATACAAGATTAGACATAATCAATTTCAATATTATTGATTTTTATTAGATAAAAGAAATGCACTAAATTGAGAGAAGCGATGAAGGTTTCAGCAAGGAGAGTCACTCTTTAGCTACGTTACATGGACTCGGGTACAAGTGTTGGGTGTAGATATGTATCTAAGGGTCGGACTCGGCAAACCTCTAAATGAGGGAGACGCGGGTACATCTAAAAAGTAGCCACAAAGTAGACACGGGTACGCGGATATGGCCAAACATGGATGTGTTAAAAAAATATTATGTATTTTTCTAATAAAGTTACAATAATTTATGGCTCAGAATGACTACATATTTTTATGATGATGCTACACATTTGTAGTTAAAAAAATATTGAATAAAATATATATATAACATTATTTTAAAAAAATGAATAATTGATTTTCCATGGGTATAAGTTAAATCCCAACTTAATCAATATTAGGCCCAAACATCAGAAGCTCATGTATAACCCAGCCAGCCCAATAACCTTATAATTTTTATTATAAGGCCCATTTTATTAATAGACCAAAGTGTATCCTATATAAGCCCAAATGCACCAAACCCTTTAATATACCCCTAGCAACCATCAACGAAGATGAATACAGAAGATAGAGATGATGAACGACAACAACGATGAGGTCGTGAACCACATTTCTCTCCTCCTCCTTTGTTGCTGCCGTGAAAAATAGAAAAGAAAATCAATCGTATCCGGTTGTATTTAGCTGTATTCCCCACCCGTACTCGTGTCGTGTCGACATGGGTACCTCTCAAAATACAAAGACTCCGTGTAACGTAGCTCTTTAGTTGGGATGGTCTAAGATTGTCCTTGAAGAGGAAGATGATAGAGACGAAGATGGTGACTTCCTGATGCTCAGAGAGATAAAGCGAAACTTGAATCACTAGGTCAGACTAAAGCATGAGAAGTTAGATTGGTTGTGTGAAGTCCTTAACCAACTAATGGGTAGCGAAGGTGAGAAGGATTTTACATAAGGATTTTGTGACAAGATAGTCGTATGGATGTTAGTTCCTTCATACTGGGCGGAGGTTCCTTTGCATTTTGGTTGGTAAAGGTAGGAAATGGTGGTCTTCTTGCCAAAGAATAAAGGGCGTCCTCTTTGAGGGATGTGGCTAAGAAGTTGTCGAAACTCAAGGTGTAGAAGGAACCAGCCAAGGTGAAAGACGTTGATCCTTTATATAGGTGCCTGAAATGGTGTATTGGCCACCAAATCAAAGCCCTTCTAGACTAAGGTTACAAGTGGAAAAGAAAGTAGTGAATTCTATTGATGCCAAGGAAACCGTACGTTTCTTGGAAAGAGGTTTGATGGGGAGGGTAGTGGACTAGTATAGGGGCATCCCCTCTACAATGAATATGCTAATCACCTTTGGAAGGTCTCGACCAGAGTTGGGTTTGATGTTAAAGATCTTTTTTATTTGTTTTGTTGCCATCAAAAGAGGAGGCGAAAAGGGGTTTTGAATGAAAAAGGTTGAGTTCTTCTGATTGGTGGTATCTGGTGGGAGAGTGTTGTCATGGAAATGGTGGTCCAAAGGCCATTTGGGTTTGCTTCCTAGGCTGTCACTACATCTATAGAATGAGGAGGTTGTTAAGGTGTTTGTGGAAGTGTTCCAAGGGTTGACAAAGACACAAGCAAAGATGTCAATATCGTTGGGCTAGGCTTCTTGCCGAAGATTACACAAGACAATTTCTAACGATTGTAATAGTGGAGGTAAATCCTTGGCTTTTGAGATCCCTCTTTGGACGGAATTGGGGTCTTCAAGTGCATGATAGTTGAAGGTTTGCGTACCATACAATGATTGGAGGTGATAGCGTTTGCTGAACGAGGAGGATAATAGAGGGTCACGCGTGGTTAATACATGGGTTTGCTTGGCAAAAAGGCATGCATTGTTAATGCATAACAATTGTCATCTAGTTCAAATATGAATAGACAAAAGGACAAGAAAGTGCTATAGGTAAGAGTGTTCACGGGTCGAGTCGGCCCAAGTTTGTCCGTAACCCGTCACCTGAACCAATTGTAAGCCTAGGAAATTTTAGCCAATTACAAATTGCCATGTACTACAAAGGCCTACAAAATATGACACAATTATTGGCAAATCAAATCTTGCCACGTCCAATTGGTCTCAAATCAAGATTACATGGTGGTCAAATTAAATATTGCCATGTGTTAAAATGATGCAATAAGTCTTTGACTAATCAAATTAAGTCGTAGTGACGCAGCAAATAAGTTTTTGACTTATCAAATTAAGTCACTTATCACATTGAGGTGGTCAAGCCAATAAAAACTATGGCACACCATTAAAGTGATATTTTGGTATTTATCTCTCAATAAATCATAGATAATTATTGAAGAAGTTATTGTCTATTAAGACTCTCCTCCATCCATTCCTATAAATTGGGGTGATCTCTACCAAAATTTTCATACAAATTCTACATACATAAATCAAGTTGTAGAGACAAAAATTTACATCAAGCAAGAGAAAGCTCCATCGGATTCAAGCCTAAAGCCCCAAGGTTTCTTCACCAAAGCCGATCAATCGCCATAAAACATAAAGTTCGGAGATTCAAATCAAAGTTCGCCATCAAACATATTGCCATCTTCTACTAAATTGGAGAGGATTCTACAAACTTGATTTGGGAAAAACCTATCAAGCCCTCACGGTCTTCTTCGCGTTACTTGGAGGAGATTTCGCCGCTCAATTCGGGAACAAGCTATCATGCCCTCTAAGCAACTTACTGAAGAGAAGAATCAGAGGATTTTCTTTGATTAGAAATTTCATTAGAGATTGTACTCATTTTATTTTAAATCAATAAATTTATATTTGTTACTCTATTTTTCTATCTTTATTTTTGCAGATAAGAAATTTGTGTATACACCGGCCATTTCGGATTCCAAAACTAACCATCCAATTTTGACCGAATCTCCTTTCAAAATCAACCAATTTTCTTCCTCCAGTTTAAATGTTGCTTTCAGTCGGCTTCAAGACCCCGCATACTCTCTACACACATACGTAGATCTAAGAAAAACAAAAAGAGTTGAGCAGTAGCACTATTTGATCTGACCCAAATCAACCTCAACCTATGAAGCATGGGTACTCCAAAAATAGTGCCGCATACTTGGGTACTTACGGGTGTGGGCCAGCTGCATAAGCCGCAGACCGCACTGTGCAGTGGCAAAAAGTGGTCGCACGCCTCTTTGTTGGGCACGCCTTTGGTGCTTTTGTTTTTTAAGGCGTAAATCAAATTTTGTGAAGAATTGAGGGGTACCGGAGCAATATCAAGAAATTTTTTTTTTAAAAAAATGTATATACGAATTTGCCCTAATCTCATCACCCTCGACTTCGACTTCTGCCCTAATCTCATCGAAGCAAAGAGGCAACTTCGACCATCACCCTCGTCTTCGACTTCGACCCAGAGATTCGACCATCACCCTCATCTTCGACTTCGACCCAGAGATCGACTTCGACCCTCGTCTGCGACTTCGACCCAGAGACTTCGACTTCGACCCAGAGACTTCGACTTTGACCTTCAGAGAGGTATAATCTCTTCATCTTTATTTATTTATTTATTTATTTTTCTTGTTTCTTCTTTCTTCTTTATAATCTGATGTTGATGTTGGGAACACAAAATAATCAAAAATTATAATCGACTTCGACTATTTTTTTTTAGTTTTGATCTAATTTATTAACCCTCGTTTGTGTTTTAATTTTTTTTCTCTAATTTTGTGTGTTCCCAACATCAACATCAGATTAATTTTTTTTTCTTTAATTTATAATCTGATGTCGAAGTTAATTAGATTAAAATTAATTTTTTTGATTATTAACATTATCTAATTTTTTTTTCTTCTATGACCAAATTAATTTTTTTTATTAACATTATCTGATTTGTCTTTTAGTTTTATAATTCTCTTTTTAGTTTTGATATTTAACTTCAATTTGTAGGTTGGATCTTTTAACCATAATTATAAAAAATAAAAAAAAATCGGCGTACCGCAGCCGCAGCCGTACCCGTACCCTACTTTTTTGGGGTTTTGCCGTATCGGCGTACCCATACCCGTACCCGCACCCACACCCGTGCTTCATAGACCTCAACCATTTGATGAATACATAAAAATCACAAATTAGAGAGGGAGTGCAGTGATGAAGATCTAAGTGTAGGGGATTTCAAAGGGAGGGTTTAAAAATAATTCAAAGAACACCAAATCAATATGCTTCAATACCTTAGTTTCTACAAGTACAACATTTGGGTTCTTCCTTCGATTGCATCGTTGAGAGAGAGAGAGAGAGAGATGAGATGCAGGTTAGAGAGAGATTGTGTATGTGTTAGATGTAGAAAGGGAATGAAAAAGAAAGAGAAAAAATTAAACAATACTATTTAAGGGGGGAGAGAGAGAGAGAGAGATTTCAAATACTACAAGTCATCTGAAAAAAAAGAGAGAGAATTAAATAATACCATTTAAGAAGAAAAAGAGAATGATAGATTTTAAATACGAGTCGATTGAGAAGAATGACAAACAGTAAAGTCATTTAAGAAGAAAGAGAATGAAATAGTATTTAAAAATTAAAAAAGATGGATGTCAGATTGAGAAGTAAAAAGATAAAAGAGTGTAATCTAAATTTCCAAAGACACAATGGCACATGTAATGAATATCTTGTATACATACACATAAATTGGATGGTTCGGCGGTCCAATCATTGTTTTTTTTCCACATTCCAAGAGCCAACCAAAAATCTAAAAATCTACACTTCCAACCCACTGCCGACCATGCAACTTCACGAAACCGTCCATAGCATGTCGGGTCAGGTCGGATCAGTTTGGTCGGGTGCATTGGGTAAGTCCCCCAGCTATAGGACAAGTGCATGGAGAGAAATGTGCCACATTGCCTAGGCAGAAGGTAGTGGATCTGGGAAATCCCAACCATTTCGGTTCATGAGTAACTGTTGGGTTACGACAAGAGTAAGTGTGTTCAAGGGTTGGATTGGTTTGGGTTTGCCATTGGCTTGTCACACAAACTGGTCCTTTCAAGTGGGAAGCACAAGCATCCGCCTTCGACCGAACACTAGGAAAAAAAACTGGACCAAATGGGTCATTCAGATTGCAATCGTTTTCAGGCGGGTCTATTGGATGGTTCATTTTTTGTCTTTTTTTTTCTTGCAATCAACCACAACACTAAGAAAAAAAATCAATTGTAAAGGCAAGTACGACCAAAGAGGGAAAGGGGGTGAGAGATGAGACTGTGAAGATTGGATAGTGGAGACTAGAGGGAGATTGAAGAGTGATAGATAGAATGAGGGTAAGGCAGATCAACGAAAAAGAGTGAATACCGTCTCTGCCTCCATCTTATCACAGCTTGCCACTACCTCCATCTTGCAAAGGCAACTGGCCTCTGGCTTGTTTGGTATTAATGATGCAACAAGACGAAGAGAAGAGAAATCGTGAGAGATTGCATATTGTAAGAAGATTTTGAGAGACTAAAAGCGATGATCTTCATCTAGGAAGCACAAGTACGGGTATGGATACGATGCAGTACGATAAGAATGCAGCCGTACGTCAAATTCTTTAAAAAGTAAGATACGGATACGGATATGGATACGGTTGGGGAACATCAAATTTTATTTTTTTTATTATTTATAGTTAAACATCCAACATACAAATCAAAGTTTCAATATCAAAACTAAAAAGAGAACAACTTGTCTAAAAAGTTATATAATTCTTTCTTTTTCATTTTCTTTTTTGATTGTCTAAAACAGGATGCAAAAGAGAGCATAGCCATGACTCATGGGTAAAGAATGTTGGAAACAAATTACCTAATGATTTTCAAAGTAAAAAGAAGAATAATAAAGGCTGCAACAAATTTTGCAGCTGCAAAAAAAAAAAAATAACACGCCATACCCAAAACATACCCAAATTGGCGTACCGTACCCAACATGTATTTAGCATACCGTACATCGCAATCATACTGCACACATACCAAGACCGCACCCAGTAAATACCCGATACTCGTACGGCACCATTTTTTGAGTGCCCGTGCTTCATAGATCTTCGTTCATCAAATCATGGCTTCTAAAGGAGAGAATGAAAGACACAAACACAGAAAAAAGTGACTCTGAGTGATATGATGGGAGAGAGAGAAGACTTAGATATGACTATAGGTAAAAGGGCAAAGGGTAGTAAATAGGTCTAGTCTTTAGAGATAAGATAATATGATAAGGAAAGTGACTCAAGAACCAATACCAACGTAACACATGTAGATGCAATATGCTAAGTAAATACATTAGTTGGTTTGGGTGGCGGATTTCTGGACAGTAGACCCGACATCCGACCGGTTGATTGAAAAATTAAGAACTTCACCCACCACAAACCGTAACTGATTTCAAAACCATCCGATGATGCTCTAGTCGGGTCATTCGGATTGAACAATTTGGATAATTTTTTGAACATTCTACACAATAGACTTTGTACTAGGCTAGTTCCTGATGGGATGAGAAAAAGTGGTTTGTTTTATTCGAGCTAGGAATAGAAAGGAAAATGGGTTGCACACTATCCCAACAATCAAGCCCTACTCATGGTTGAAGACATAAGAGTTGCATTTTGTCAAAATGGTCCTTAGTGCTATCAAGCTTTGGTGTGTTTGCTTTCGGGGGCTTATTCTTTTTATCCTAATAGACCTTGTGAAAAGAGTCAAGCCTTATTCTTCTAGACAATCACCCCTCATTATATGGTCATTTTTCAGCTGTACGGGGCATCTTTGGTGGTTGTGAAAAGGAGGTGGTCTTTGTTCTCAGAAGGGGAAGCTTTGATTGCTAAGAAATGTGTGCTCGAGAAGGAACAAAAGAGGGAGATGCTTCAAGACCTGAGTGGAGCAATACAATAGCTCTGAATAATACAAAGGGTGGGAGATGATTAGAGTTGATTGTTCAAAAGAGGGTTTGCAAGTCTCTCTTATCGACAAGGAGCAGGTAAGTTCCATAGCATTGGGTGGAACAATGAAGTATAAGTACTTCGACAAACATGCTATTCCCGTATTGGGTACTAGTAATTTGCATTGTTGTTCTGCATACATATCAAGTACACAAAGCACATACCTAAATTTTTCTTCTTAATTTTTGTCATTCCCTAGAGGTACCTAATATATACCGAAGTCATACTAAAGCTGGAATAATATTTTCTTTTATACAAAGGTGAATTCAGTTTCATTGAATTTTTTATGTATTGATTTTAAAATTAAGCTTTGGTTTGTCAGTTATTTAATATAATGACATTTAATTTTGCTTTATACCTTACTTTTGGTATTAAATGCGAATTGTACGTTGTATCTTAACCAACTAAACCATCTACCTGATTTTTGCACAACTCTAAATTAAAATTAAATCTTTTTTTACTAACGTACCTAGTTATACCCATGATTTACCTTTTTAGATTTACCGTATCGACGTACCCATACGCATGCTTCATAGGGTGGAAGACATAAGGTAAGATACCTGAAGGTATAGTATCAAGGTTAGAGTCTCAAGTCTCTATTCCTTCTGTCTTTGTCCGGTGTAATGTAAGAGAACAAGGATGTTGTGGTAATTTTTTATTGAACTTCAGTGGTTATTATGGGGGATTATTTTTGTCCAAGAAGCATGGATGGAGTGTGTTCAAGGGGCTAAATTAGTTCTTGCAAACAAATGTAATACAATGCATGCAAATGTATTCTTCTTTAATTAGGAATGTTCTCTTCTTGTTTCTTTTCATGCAACACATGTACTTGCATTTCTTTTTTTTCCTAATCTCAGGGAAATTGTATTCTTCTTTGATTATTTTCCACTTTTTTACTGACGATGAGTATTATGGAAGCCAGAAAAGTTGCTACGACAACATAAAACTTCAAGGATCATGTTGAAGGACAGGAAGAGTTGCTTGTCAACAATTTATCATGGTACTAGAGCATGTAATAGATCATGTCTTTGAACCTCAACACCTACCCAATAATTATAATACTTGCACCTCTTTGGCCTGCTTTTGGAGGAGAGTTTAGCCATATGTCCGGGCCTTGTTGAGGATATAATTTATAAATAGTGAAGTCACCACTTTCTCCAATAGTTTAAGCTCTTAGATGAGTTAACATTTATCAAATCATTTTGTTGAGTGTTAGTAAAAGGGTTGCACAATCGAAATTTGTCATACTTCAAAAGCAGGGTAGGGTTTAGAATATATATAATCTATATGATGAAGTATAATAAATAGACTAAGTGTTTGTTAAATAGCTTATTAGTTGTAGTATATAAATAGGTGATGTAATACTACCCATGTAACGATATGTAAGGAATAGGTGCTGCCAAGGTTATGAAAAGCGGTTGCTGTCCCTATAACGGTGGCGGTGGCGCGGTTGTGGGGTGTAAAGGCCATAGCATAACGGTTGCGGTAACCGGAACCATGAATTTTTTTATTTTTCGCACAATTTGAAAAAAACTTACCGATACGCATATTTTTTTTTTCATAATCATATTTATTGGGTTTTAAAATAAATATTGATCAATTTTTGTAAATTTTTAAGTATGATCCAATATATTTCATATTTTTAAATCACTATAAACTGTGTTTTTTTACATTTTTTTAATAATTAATGACTTTATATGTCATAAATCCATATTACGCTTGTGGCAAAAAAAAAAAAACTATTAGACTTAGATGTATAAAATTATTTTTTTAATTATTATACTTGTGGAAGCATATGCAAATTTTAACTTGAATAATTTAAAAAAATAAATTATACATGCTAATGTAAGCATATAAAAAATTAAAAATAAATTATAAAGATTTTTTTTTTGGATCACTTGAATATTCATTCTCTTTTTGGATAACCTGTAAATAAAAATAAAATAAATTAATCAAAAAAAATTGACAAGTATAAAATATGTATTAATATATAATTATAGGTGCTATATTTTCTAGATATTTTACAAAAAAATCAATCACTAACTATAATATATAAGATAAACAATGACAAAAAATAAGAATAAATAAGAGTCTAAATATACATATATATATATATATATATATATTAATCAAGCTAAATAGATAATGACCACGCTTATTATTATTATTTTCAAACAATATTTAGACACACACAAATAAAATGGTTGAGTGATAACAGCCAAATAGAATAGCATAAGTCTTACAGCTTCAACAAATCAATAACATTTTCATCTTTCCTCTTCTCTCTATCCCTCTTCCCCCATTTTCATCTTCCTTTTTTTTTCCTTCTCCCTATCCCTCTTCCCCCATTTTCAGCTCTTCTTTTTTTTGTTTTTTTTACGTAACAGTGCATAACAGGCCATTACGGCACCGTTATGACCACTACAGCAGCCGCTATCGCCGACACACCTGTGAATCTCAATCACACAGCAAAAGCGAGGGTAACGCGTGGTGCCTACCACTACAACCGTTACGTAACGCCACATTTTGAAACCTTGGGTGTAATGTAACAGTGTCTAACGGACCGTTACGGCCGTTATGGTACCGCTACAACCGTTATGTAACACTGAAACGGACGTTACACATGTGAATTTCCGTCACACCGCTATAGCGGCCGTAACGGGTGGCGGTAACCACCACAACCGTTACGTAACGGTTGCGGCCGCTTCTTAAAACCTTGTGTGACAGTTGCCAAAATGTATACATTTAGGCCCCTTAAAGTATAATTGTCAGGTCCTTTAATCATTGTTACTTGATAATTTTAATATGTTTGTGTATGTGCAGGTCACTCAAGTTTATGAGTAGAAATTGGACTTAATTTCATATTTGAAATCTAAGACCAAGCTCAAACTCAACTATGGAGGCCTAGAAGAATCTAAATAATTTTAATCAAGTAATAAAAGCCCAACCCATGAAATTTGAAGAAAGAAAAGTTAAAATTGTTACAATCCCGCTATAGAAGTCACTCAGCACAGTCTTCAGTATTTTGAATGTATGTCTCTCGTCCGATATCAGATTTAAGTGATACAAGCGGCATTGGAAAGATAACTCAAAGGGCTACGATTTTGTGCGAAATAGGAATTTTCAAATTCTGACTTCTAATAGGTCAAAACAGGCCAACAAGATGAGCCTAAAAAGCTGAGAATAATTACATCCGAATTTTCCTTTCATTTTGGGAAATTCTAACCTCTTTGGTATTACTTAGAAGACTCCTAATGTCTACAAATATAAAACCCTATTCATTATTAGGATTGTTCTTGATTTTAGAGAGAGAAGGGGGAGGCTACGAAGACATGTGCAGCTAAGGAGCTCTCCTCTTAGGGTTTGGATGAAACTCTAGTCAAGTATCAATGTTTTGTATTTAGTTCGGGGTTTCTATTATTGATTCAACAATTGTATAAGATTAAGGCTTTTCTATATTATTACTTTGTTTTGAATCATTCTATCAGGCACATGTTCTTAGTTTCTGTGATTCTAATTGCATACTTATACAACAATTTTCATTGATTTGCTTTCATTCGGTTAAGATTGTCTATGCTAGGAGAGACGATTCATGCTAATACTAGATAGTCTATGTTAATTGTTAAACTACCAATTATCCTCTAGACGATACTATTGGGACTTGTAGTCACTAACGGATCATAGTTGAGTTGAATAATAAATCTGTAAACTGTTACAGTTCATTGATTACAAGGTTATGGTGGATTCGAAACCCTAAGTCTCTTCTATTTGATTGATACTAGTTTAATTATATTTATTTGTTTAATTTAATTAATCTCATTAAAAATTCTTCTTTTCTACTTTTGAATTGATTTAAGAATTAATCTGAAATTTAAACAACTTAGCTTTTTAGTACCTGTGGATCAATACCCAAACTAAACCACTATTCTATTGAATTAAGGTCTTAGTAAAGATTTATTTTTGGTGTGCAAAACGACCTACCAATGTGTCCATATCCTCTCGCTAAAAAACTCAAATAGACCCCCATTTCCAAACCCCTTCACCTCTAACCTGCATACTCGTGCGAAAGAGTACTCATTCTGTTGGAATGAGATCAATGGTTGGAAAATGACATCTTCCAAAGCAAAGCTAAGAAGATTGACACAATGATAGGATGGACGATGTATCCACTAGGCAAAACCATGAGAGTAGTTGATCACGAGCTGAAATTCGGCACTACATGAGTTCTTTCTTTCCTCCATTGGCACAAATGTGAACTGAGCACACAAGAAGCAACCTACTCAACTCAAAACAACTTTGTAAAGAGGTATGACAGAGTCCTGACGATAAAATTCAAATAATTTCTTTAAAGCTGTCAAATACTTCAATGGCGGTTTGCGATGTGACAAGTCATCCACCCATTTGCTTCAACTCATCTTTTTGATTATGAATTTTGATTTGGATTAGCATCAGCGTCCCCTCCAATTGAGAACTTCATCTCAGTTTCTTCACCCAAAGTCGGAGCATGAGCTCCACCACAGCCATCTCGATGACCTCGATCCCGATTAGCCATAACCAAACAACCCAATATGACCCACAAATAGTCTAGATATGCCGATTACAGAGATCGCCATTTCAGACCCAATTTCACAATTGAGGACAACTCAATTCAATATCCATTCACAGCAGTATGTAGCAGCAAATAATCAATGTTGCAATCCAAGAACAAGAATCAAGAATAAGATAGACACATCGCGAATTGATTCAAGACAATTCTAATTGAGAAGAAAACTGAGTCAAACATACCAGAATTGAATTGAGTCGTGTCGATCAACTTGAAAAACATAACTAGGTCAGATTTTGAATCACTTCTGAACTATGAAATTAAATCTTTGAGTTGATTTTTTTGGTAATCTGCAGTAGCAACTTCAAAAGAAGACGAGTTCACTACTCCTGACATCAACTTCTAGCAGAGGGTTGAATCGCAACTTGCACTTGATTGTCGAAATCAACTCACAGCTTCAAACCCAAGATGTAGAATCGAAGTGGTACATGGAGTTCAAGGGAGTTGGTTCATGAAGAGTTGTGATACCTAATTCAGCGACAAACCGGAGTCGAAGGACCAAACCCAGATCAAATCTCATCTTGCAAGTTAGATCGCAAGGCCAAACTGAAATCGCAAGACCAGTCAAATTCGAAGTCTGTGAACTTGACTCAACTAGAGCATTCAAGAACTCCAGCAAACGCGAACTCAATCAAAGAGCTAGGTTGCAATCGTGATGAACAATAGCAACTTCGAGTTTGCAATGGGTCTTCAAATCGCGATGGGTCTTCAACTTCGACTTCAGTGAGATTCTAGGTTTGAACTTCGAAACAGATGCGACCCAGTACAACTGAACAAAAAAAAATCCCTTGCTCGTCTAGTGGAGTCAACGAAGCAATCTGGTCAAATCGCAATTTCCACTTATACTTCAGAGAGAGATGGTTATTCCCTGGTTTCCTGACATATTCAAACAAATAAAGGGCTTCAAACTGAGATCTGAACTTGAATGAAGGCTTCAAGATCTTGCTGTGATGTTGAATCAGCAGCGCGAAAGGTCCAAAAGCAAGTCACGACTACCAAATCTAGGGTCAGCTCTTGATTGCAATGTCAAATCTATGGCTTCGAATCAAATCAATCACACTTGTGATGGCACCTTCTGGTGAAATGATTTAGGGTTTGCACCCAAGAATCAGGTTTTAGATCCAGAGTCAGGTATGTTGCTGCTTTCTAATTGATGAGCTCTATATACAATTAGAAACAATGAAGTACAAGATCCTATGCTCTAATACCAAATAATGAAATCCAAATGCCAAATCAAGATCAAATTGAGAGAGAGAGAAGACAAATGCCCCAATTAGGGGTAAAAACCCTAAGGGCTAGAGAGAGAAACTAAGCTCTACTCCAATCACAATATATATTCTTTATTCCAAAACTAAGTACAATGGGTAATACATCACCTATTACATACTACAACTAAGAAGCTATTTAACAGACACTTATCTAGTTATTATACTACATCACTAAAAAATAGAAATACAGTACATTCCACACCAAATGAAGCCAATCACTTTGGGTAAACAAGTCTTCATTATATAAACATAATGGTAGCAAGACATACAGGGTTGCGCATCTCCTCACTCAGCCCAAAACTGACAAGAATTGAATTGACCAACATTGAAAAGTGACGTAACAGGAAGGAACCAGCTCCAAGCTGACATCAAATGCAAGTCAATTCCATAAGATAACTAACACCAAAAAAAAGATCCTAACATCGCAATACTAAAGCAGAAAAGCACTTACCACCGATCCATATAAAGTGAGGTAGAAGACATTTTTCCTCCCAGTTGGTAAAAATTTCATCCCCTAAACCAATTTCAGCAGCAATCCAATGAGATATTTCATCAATAAATTCAGAAGCAACATATGAAACTAGGCAGTAAAATGTTTTATAAAATTATAGCACTTGCATACAAAATGATAGTAAACCCATGCTCCAACAGACGTAGTACTAGAAGAACGATAAAGGAGAAAGTGGAATAGAAGAGAAGTAAGAAGAGTATGAAGAGAGGAGAGAAAAGGGAAATAGTTCCAAAACAAAATCAAATATATTCAATAATCAATATCCAAAACAAATTCGGAAATTCATTACACCAAATCAAACTAATAAGAAGAAGAATAAAATATATTCCCCATCACCAACAATTCAGCCAGTAATAAAAACTCAATTGAAGAATAATGAATCTAACACAAGTCATAATGCTAAGTTTTCGTCTCATAAGAAGGGTAACTAGGCCTTTATGTAGGAGGATTATTTAGCGTTGAATGAGTATTGAAAATTGAGAGTTGTATTCTAGTATTTTAGGGTTTGTTTTTGTTTTTTGTGTGGTTTATTCTCTTTCTTCGGTATTACTATTCTTCTTTTCCAGTTGTTCTACATAACTGGCTTCAGGTACACGAATTTTTTTTCTGCTATCCACTCTATTCCAATCCATATTCTTGATTAAGTCTGAAGCAATCATGCAATTTGTCACCGCCCCATCCTATCTCACTCTTTTTCTTTCTTTTTTTTTCCTTTTTTTGTTTATAGTTCCCATCATACTCCACTCTTGACCTTCCTCCTTTCTTTTTGGCACCATGGACCCAGATCAGATCACTCTTTACAGGAACATTAATTGGTCAACGTTAAACATCTATTACTCATTGTATCTTCAAGAAGTGCCACTCTAAATTATGCAATACAGAAACAAGAAGACTTTTCCATCCTCTTCATCTTTTAATTCTAAAGCTGGAGAAGGACAAAAATCTAAGCCCTATTTTTATTTCTCATCACTTCTTCTCCTTTGGAGAGACCATGAAAATATAAAATCCACACAGGCTATGAGATTTTTGGTTGTTATGGATCATATCGCCAATATTACCAGTGAATGCCCGTATTTTCTACAACCGGATTTTTGTCAAAGGTTGCAAAGGTTTCATGTTGAAAACATTTCAAGATTTCTGTACAATTAAACAGGCCAACAACTTTGATTTTTGTTATGTGATAGAAATTGAAACCTTACGAAGAATAAGTAGCACCATATGAGAATACAAAGTAAAATAAAAGGCAACAGATTTTTTTGTCATTGAAAAAAAGACTACTATACAATGCACATCAAATCCAAATACCTGAAAAAGAAGGATGATAATGACAAGAAAAACTCCAACAGCCATTGAACTGCTATAATAGAAGGGAACCCAACTGACCCTTTGGTGCCAACAAAGAATAAAACAAAACCAAAAGCAAGACAAAAGAGACGCCATCTTTGAAACTCTGCACAAACCACAAAAGCCAAAGACAAACATCAAAAGATGGAGGGAGACAGACAGATAAATTAAACCCAAGCACCAGGAGATAAATCCCTGACCTTTATCAACTATTACCGTCACATAACCAGCAATTTTATCAACAAACTTCACATCAACATATCTGTCCTCATAAGGTGACATTACAGAGCTCCAAAGCTCCTTGTGGACAGTTTTCCATTCATCGGTTTCACATTGACATAAACCACGTGAAGCATTCCTACAAAACGCTTTCTATGTGAGATACTATTTTCTATCAACATAACTATCGCGTTGAAGTATCAGCTACGTTACACAGACTCTTTGTATTTTGATAGGTACCCGTGTCGACATGACACAACAGGGGTATGATACCGTTCACTCCAATACTAAAACTAGAATTTTCATCAGATTTTTTCACATCCTCGGTTGTCCGGGGGGACATTCGGGCAGATGTCCTGGAGGTCGTCCGAACATGAACAAAAAAGGCTGTCAAAGTTGCTCGTGGGTAGACATCCAGGAGGATGTCTGGCCCAACGATAACAATTTAAATTTGATGAAAGATGAAAGCCTCCACTTGATGAAAGTTTTGGTTCATACCTCATTTGATATGAGTTTGATGAAAGGGTTAGAGGTTAAACAGTTGCCGTTTTTCATCAAATTTAAATTTGATGAAATATTAGATGCAGCATTGGAGATGGTCTTACATGAGCTTCTCATGTTTGGGACTAATACTAATTAAGGTGTTGGAATTTAACTTACATCCATGGAAAATAAATTATTCATTTTTTTAATAACGTTATATATAATTTTTATTCAATATTTTTTAACTACAAATGTGTAGCATCGTCAACATAAAAATATGTAATCATTTTGAGCCATAAATTATTGTAACTTTATCAAAAAAATACATAATATTTTTTTGATACATCCATGCTTAACCGTATCCACGTACCCATGTCTAATTTTGGGACGTCCTCGCGTATCCCTCATTTAGAGATTTGCCGAGTCTGACCCCTAGATATATACCCACACCCGACACTTGTACCCGAATCCATGTAACGTAGAGTATTAGGGAGAGAGAGAGGGTGGGAGTTAAAGAGTCAAAATTCAAGGACATTTCACTTACTGGTGAAAACAAATCTGAATTTTGTTGTGCAGTCTCTCAGGAATTACTGCAGATGGAACCAATTTAACCTGATATGCATTGGCATAACTCCCAAGTTCTAATCTTGACTGACCAGCAACTCGAACGCGTTCACACAATAAAACATCTTTGGAACCATGAGAAGATGATGTATAACCGGTAAGAGGAGATGGAGTGACATCAATAACTGGATTTTCCAAATCAATGCCTGTATTATTAACATTTAGAGATAATTAATTATCAAAAAAAAATATATTACCAACAAAAAAAGGGAACATTGGAAGTAAGTAGCAAAACTAAGATAGAAAAGAAATGACGTGTTCTAGGAATTCCATGATAGACATCATCTAACACATCCCTTAAATTAGTATTTCCCGCACCACATTACTCGAATCGAATCAACCACAAATTCAGCCTTTGAAATGACGTATTCTGAAAATGTCATGTTCTAGTTGGACAAGCCCAACCACCCATATAAAAGTTAATTATGTTGTTGTTGACCTAATAGAGACCCTAATTTTATTAACAACTGTGAAATTTCCAAGTAACAAAACTTGGGAGATCTCATGTAAATGAAACTCCTTTACCTACATAAAGCACATTTAATATAACCATGAGGTTAAAACATTCATCTCATGAATCACGTCCATTATAAATGAAAACCTATGAAGCACATGCACTCCATCTAGCCTAACGTATTAGTGTCCAACACGTCTAGGACACAGACAAGTTCGAACACACGACAAACACATGTCGGACATGCCCTCTCTTGTATCCCACTTTTGTTCACTTCTTTTAGTTGCTGGACACACCTCCAACACTCTCCGAACACTTCTCGGACACGATGATGGAAAAAAATAAAATTAAAAAAATCACTGATTTTGTTCATGCTACCTGTAGGAACTCTAGATCTGTGATTCACAGAGAAAGAGATGAAGGAAGAAGTCACACAAGAGACAATAACAGTATAGAAGAAGCATACTTACCTGGTTCAACTTCGTCTTCTTCGACAGAGGCATCCTGGGTTCAAAATTCATTTTTTATTTTGTTCCACTTAATGGGGTAGGCTCTCTTTTTGTTGGTTTATTGTACATTGTTATGGGCTTTGTGGGTGTTTTATTCTAAATTGCCACAGACCCAATTCATTGTGCATGGCTTTCTACTTGGACTACATCAAGCCGGTTTAAAAATCAAGCCCATCATGTCAAAGCATGACGAGGAAAAAACTATATTGCAAACCAATCCAAGAAAATAAATAAACAAATAGTGGGTGTTTGGGAAGTTGCTATTTTAGTAGGCTATTTTAGTAAACTAAAATTTTTGTGTTTGGGAAGATGATTGGATTTTTTTGTAATTGGATGTGATGTTTGTGAGAGAAAAAGTGAAATGATTATGGGTTTGATGTGACATTGTCTTATTAGCTATTTTAGCATATTTTGTCTTTTTGTGAGTTTTAGCCTAAAAGAGGCTAAAATTTTTCTTGCCAAACACCCCCATAGTTTATTATAAATAAATCATATCCAATAAAAATTTTAAAAAAATATAGAACACAATATTGATTTAGTATTTTCTAAATTCATGAATATTGTAATATATATAACATAAATATATAAAAACATTGTTTTTTTCATGTATCCCCCAACATGCTGTGTCCTGAAATTTTGAAAAATTGTCGTGTCAGCGTATCCGTGTCGTATTCGTGTCTATGTCCCTGCTTCTTAGATGAAAACATTTCAAATGATAAAGCATGAACATAACATTAATTCCAATAAATAAATAATCAAATACATGAATCTAATTAGATTAAAAACACATACCCTATGAAGCACCAATACTCCAAAATATGTGTTGTAGCGGTGTCAGAGAGAGGAACACAGAGGGGACTCGTGTGTCCCTTTATTTAATTACTTCTTTTTCAAGGAACACCCCAACTAGTTTTTTATCCCCTTTTCTTAGTTCTTTTTATGCATGTTGGATGTTGAATGACTATTACTTTTTGCTTAAATTTAAATAATTAATAGATGTCAATGGTGTGGTGAGGTTTCTTTGCAGTCTTGTTTTCCATTAATTTTTCATATTGCCATTGATCAGAAGGCTGTAGTGGCGTCTTATCTAGATGGAGTTGGAGATGCAGTGGTTTGGGATATTATATTGTGCCGGTAGGTTCAAGATTGGGAGGTTGGGCAATTGGTGGATTTACTGAGTTTATCGTATGGGGTGCGGGTTTAGGGGGGTGAGGGAGGACGTCTTGGTGTGTGGGGGGGGGGGGGGGGTCAGGTGCAAAAAGGTGTTTTCTCAATTTTGTCGTTCTACTGGGCTTTGTCTAGTGGTGTGGAAGGGGAGTTTCCTTGGCATCGTGTTTGGGTTACAAGTATTCATCTAAGGTGGAGTTTTTTGCATGGACGACAACTTTTGATCAGATTCTAACTACTGATAATTTGTTTCACCATCGTTATTTTCTAGTAAACTGGTGTTGTATATGTTATGGTAATGCAAAGTCTCTAAATCACTTGCTTATCCATTGTCCTGTGGCTTATCGTTTGTGGGTGCTTATCTTCTCTACTTTTGGAATTGCTTAGGTTCAGCAAAGGGAGGTGATGGCGGTCCTCTGGAGTTGGGGAGGGGGTCGGATTGGGAGGTAGCGGAAGGCTTGGGCCATGGCCCCATTGTGCTTAATGTGGCTGGTTTGATTGGAACAGAATCGCCGTATTTTTCAAGGGTGGCTCTGTCTGTCTCGTGGTTAGAGAATAGGTTTTTGGTAGTTTGTATAGTTGGGTTGCAGTAAGGGTAGACCTGGATTTGTTTATTTTTTTGATTTCTTGAATGATTTGATTGGTTATGCAGTCTTTCCCCTTTTCGGGGCACTTTTTGTATTTTTTCCATCGTCTTGATGCTATGAGCAATAAACTTTATTTATCACACAAAAAAAAAAAATTGGTTTTTTTTATTATTTTGCATTAGTATTACTATTAGTTTTTGTTAATTTTAATTGTTTGTGGATGCAATATTAATCTACATATATATATAATTAATTTTATTGTCATGTCCTCGCTGTGTCTATGTCTTCATTTTTTTGAAATCACTATGTCTCATTTCCATGTCCTTGCATCTTAGCATATACCCTAGCATTGACTTGTCTACTAATAAATGTTTTGTTTATAGACATTTCTTTTTGATGAATTCTCATTCCTTTTCCTTCTTTTTCTTCTTGTGTTTCTTCTCCTCACTCTCTTCTTCTATTGAATGGCTACACATTACCTTTCATCCTTGGTCCTCCTTCTTTCTCTATCCCTACCATGTGGCGCACATAGCCACATGTATATTGTATTTTTCGATTTTATCTTATCTATTGGAAGTCCAGTTCAACATCACAAACTTGTTTGTTTTCGTCGATGAAGCACAGACACGGACACGACATGGACACATAGACACGCAAATTTTTAAAAACAGAGGACACGCAGACATGCAAATTTTTAAAAATAGAGAACACGACACGTTGGGGACACGTTCAATATATACAATTGAATTTTATTTATTATGTTATAAAATTATAAAATATATATACATATATTGAAAGGTAATAAAAAATACAAAATGACATTATTAAAATTACATAAAAAAACATTTTATATTTCAAAATAAAAAATTGGTTCCTATAAGAAAATTAAGAAACACATCATTAAAATTAATAATTTCAGCAATATCAACTATATATTTTTTTTCTTCAAATAAAACTAATTTGTTCTATCAAATAAAATTATAAAACTAATCAACCAACAAAATAATAATAACAATAATAATAATAATAATAATAATAATAATAATAATAATAAGAGAGAGAGAGAAAAACATTCAAGGAAAAAAAAGAAAAAGAGAGAGAGAGACAAAGAGAGAGAAGCCTTGCATTCAGCAAAAAAGAATAAAAGAGAAAGAGAGTGACAAAGATAGAGACAGCAAAGAAAAGAGAGAGAGAGAGAGAGAAGAAAAACAGAGAGCGACAGAGAGATAGATTGAAAAACTCGAAGAAGATCAAACAAGAAGAAGAGAAGGAAGATCGAACAAACAAGAAGAAGAAGAGAATCGAAGTACTTACCTTCGATATAACAAGTAGCGAGCAACGAGTAGTGACCAACCCTTTCTCTTGTCTCTTCTCTTCAATCAGTTCGATTGTAGGGTTCCAAATTGGGTTAATTGTTTTAATTTTTTTTTCACAATTTAACCCCACTTCAAGTTTCAGAAATTATGTTTTGCACCCTGCAGTGTTCGAAACGTGTCTGAACATGTTCGAAACATGTCCGGCTGCAAAAATTTCAAAAAAAAAAGGGACACTCTCACGAGAGAGTGGACACGTGTCCACAACGTGTCCGACATGTGTCCAACACTGATACGCAAGCCTTTGAGAGGTATCCATGCTTCATAGGTTTTCATACCATAGTGCTCTTAACAATATTTATGCTATGAAATAGAACTGTGACTTAGACCTATACCGAGGTTTCAGACATAAAGGAAATAGCATCTTTATCTAAATTCCGTTTATTAACCAATTTTTCAAAATTTTGTTTTAAGATGATTGAACATTGGGCATATTTTCATTTGTTGATGACCTGTGTCCAAGCCAAGTTACGCACACCTCAACTAATCCCAAGACTCACGCAAAGCACCCCCTCCACGTGGATAGGGCAAATCTCCAGCAGAACCCGCGGGCGTAGCCCCAAGGAGTTGATAGCACTTAGTAGAAGTTGAATTTAAGATCTGGAAGGGAGCACACCCCCAAGCTGCACCCACCTATGTTACACGGACTCTTCAAAATAAATCAAATACCCTTGTCGGACACCCAACACTCAAACAAGGGTATGGGATATGTGTCGGATACTTTTTAATGGACACTTCTTATATAATTGTATATAACACTATTATTATATGTACATATTTTTGTATAATTGCTAGGAGTGTCTTTTTGACACATTAAGTTACATATAGCCCTATTTTATCTCATATACTTGATTAAGAATATAAAAATATGATTTTTTTTGCCGAGTCAACATACCCTTAAATTTATGGTTTGACAAGTCCGATCTCTAGATACATACTCGCACCCGACACCCATACCCGAGTCCATGTAACATAGGCACCCACTAGGCAACCCTTGGGGTTAACATTAGGTACATTTACCATTTATTTCTCGATTCCATTCCTTTAGAATTCACACGAGGTAAATACAAAGAACCCTAGAAAGAAGAAGATTAGAGACTTCTGCGTACTCAACTTACCATAGAGAAAAAGTTGATGCCTTAAGAATATATATCCTAGCATTGACTTATCTACTAATAAACAGATTGTTTCTAAACATTTCATTTTTATGAATCTCTTTTACTTTTCCTTCCTTTTCTTCTTGAGGTTCTTCCCCTCACTCTTCTTCTTCTATTGAATGGCTATCTCTTCATCTTTCAAGATGCTACAGATTCCCTTTCATCCTTGATCCTCCTCCTTCTGTCTCTATCCCTGCCATGTGGCCCCTATAGTGCTGTATTGTATTTAGAGTTAAATTCATTTTACCTCCTTGTGGTTTGAGGCCAGAGCACTTGACCCCCTTATCGTTCAAATATAGCCAGAAAGTCTCCATATGGTTTTGAATTAAAGTGCAACCGTTAACACCGTCAACTATAAATGTAAAATGACTATAAACCCTCAAACCCTATATTTTTTTGTCATTTGCTTTCTCTCTCCGCTCTAATACACAACATTAATTTAATTAAATCACAATCAATTATAAATTCTTGATTATTTATTGTAATTCTTAACTTGTTATTCAAATTTTAATTTAATTATATTTTATAGCATAATTAATCCTAAATATTTAATTATTTATTATAATTCCTAACATGTTAATCTAATTTTAATTTAATTATATTTTAGTTCAATTCTTAATTATTATTTATTTTATATTTTATTTAATTATATTTTAAATCAATTCTTCATTATATTTTATATTTTAGATCAATTCTTAATAATATTTTAATTTATTTAATTTTATTAACATATTAATCTAATTTTAAATTTGGAGAAAATGGAGGTAAATTTTTCAAAAAACCAAACTCACTCTAAAAAATGGTGTGTGTAATGCACCTTCCGTTAGTTTGGATTAGAAAACTAACGGTATTACTTTAGGCCAAAACCACATGGGGTTTTCTGACTATATTTGAATCATAGGGAGGTCTCTAAGCCCTAACCACATGGGGTAACATGAATTTAACCCTTGTATTTATCAATATATATATATGAAGAGATGTGAAGTAAAAAGTACCTTTGAATGTAGGATCATCGCTTGAGCATGAAAGGATAGAAAGCAAGAATGAGAGAGAGAAAACAAGAAGAGGAGGAGCTACACAAGAGCTCATTGCTCCAAGGAGAAGAAAGAACGCGCCACGTGCGCTTTGGGTTTCGGTGGGCCTTTTTGATAAGCCCTGGAGGCGGCGATTCATTCCCGCTCTCCTAGCTCTACATAATTGCGCCAATTGATTAGAGGATCCGAATGCTGAGATTTGAGCCTTTACACTGGTTATGTTGCGGAGGCACAGCAACCAATAACGGTTGTGTTTTAATTTGAGATTTATTGTGATTTATTTTTATAGTTTGAATGATTTATTTTGTAAGATTCGTCGTGTATGTTAAATATATTAAAAAATAATATTAATTAGATATTAGTAATTATGTGATTGGATTACATTTATTATCCAAAAATATTATATTTTTCTTTTAAAATTGAATCAAAAATATGAATCTGATCACGCAATAATCGTTATCTGGTCAATATAATTTTTGATATGTATGAAGTACTCGATAAATTTTACAAAATGAGGCGATTCGAATTATAAAAATAAGTCTATAATAAGCCTCAAATTGAGGCACAACAGCTATTGTTGTGTCAAGAGCACAGTAGCAACCACATACCCCATTTTAGGGGCAATAATGCTACGCATGAAGAGGACCAAATACAGAATCAAACACAAAAATTGTTCATCTGGATGACCGGGTGGTCGACCGGATGAGAAGATGATAGTTACAGTCGGCAAGATAATAGTCGCAGTTGACAAGATGATAGTCGTTGTCGACAAGATGACAACTACAATTGTCATGATAATCGCAGTCGATAAGCTAACAGTCGCGGTTGACAAAATGATAGTCACAGTTGACAAGCTTTGGTCATGATCAACAAGATGACAACTACGATTGACAAGATGATAGCCTCAGTCGACAAGCTCTGGCCGATTGACCACCCATCGTCTAGCTGGATGAACGATTTATATGTTGGGTTCTGTATTTGGCCCACTGTACATAGCATTACTAATTTTGGGGGGGTGTTTGGGAGAGTATGTTAAAAACTAAAATAATCAATAAGGACAAAATATACTAAAATAGTCAATAAGATAAAATGTCACATTCAAACCATAATTATTTCATTTTTTCTCTCATAACCATTAAATCAACTACAAAAAAAATAATTAAAAAAAAATAGAACAATCAACTTCTCAAACACAACTTTTTAGTCAAGTTTAAATAATAAAAAAATCAACTAAAATAACTAACTTCCCAAACGAGATCTTTGTAAAATAATAATCAATATATTTGGTTGGAGTTTTTTTTTTTATTTTAAAAAAAAGGCTTTATTGAACAAAATTATAAAAATTAATAAAAATCTATAACAAAATACATCTTAAATTTTTTATTTTGTCGATTTAAGTTCTAATTTTTTATTTATTCTCAATTTAAACTATTTGTCTATTTTCGTTATGATGGAAAAAAAATATTATATTTTAGTCATTAAACTCAAAAAATATATTTTAGACATTTTATGTACACTTACATTTAATTTAATGGCTAAAATACTATTTTTTTCATAGAAAATTGGTGATAAATCCAATTTGCAGAGTGTTCAAGGCATTAGATCTAATGCATTTTTTTTGTTGGTGAGAGGTCCACTATTTGTGAAATAATTTGGAGAGAAATCCTTTTTATTGTTTTGAATGACATTTTGTTTTCAATTTTACCCCTTAATTTATTTGTTGACTTTTTTTTAGCTATTAACTTTTTTTTTTTTTACTATTTGTTTAAATTTATATCTATCTATTTAAATTATTTTTTATTTGTTCAATTTTTTCCATATCTGTTCAATTTTTTTGACTATCTTGGGATGTTCTAAATAAGTGCACTTTTTGACTTTTTACAAAAAGATGTGTAGAAAAGTAGAGAGGAGATATTGATTGATGTAACCTAAAAAAGATAAAAAGATGGACTAAAATATAATACCCCAAACAAGGCCTCAATTTTTTTTCCTTTCTATCAATATTTACACCTCTCTTTTCTCTCTTTCTCTATCTATTGAAATTCTTATTTTTAACTTATCTGTTCATTCTCATTTTGAACAAATCAATCCACTGTTCAAAAAAATTATCTATTTAATTTTTTTTCTATCTGTTAAAAATATCTGTTCATGAATCCACAATCTGTTGGAATCTTTTTCTCTTTCCTCCTATCTGTTGCAATATGTTTCATCATCATCATCATCGTTAACAACAACAAAAACAAACAATCATCAGCAATAGAAAATAAGGAAGAAAAAGAAAAAGAAAAAGAAAAAAAAAGATATCATCATCATCTTTATCAACAATAGATCTAATACTGAGCTCAAATGTATAAAAAAAAAAATTTTAAAAAAACAAAAGAGAGGGGAGAGAGAGGTCTTATGTGTTCTTTTTTTTTTTTTGGTTTTAATCGGTTGCAATCTCTTTACATATCTCTCTCTCTCTCTCTCTCAATATTTATCTATTTGTAGTTTCTTAACTTGAGGAATACCGTTAGAGTCATGAAGAATGACTCTGATCTGTAATGGAGTCATGCCTTTCTTTGCAACACATGCAAATGTTTTATTCAACCTACATGATCACAAGAAATTCTAGTAGAAATATGATCAATCAGTGACTTTCAAAATTTTCAATAATTAAAACCCCCAAAATAAAATAAAATACAACAAACTTAGCTCATTGATGCATATTATGTGTGTCTATATATCGAACTTATGGCAGTTTTGACGAGTTCGTCGGTGTAAGATCTGGCACGGACAAAGACATGAGAAAAGGCGAATCGGCAAGGATAATGTATATATGGTATATATTCCTAGATATATTAGGTATTGATTTCCCAGATATATTTGGGAATAGCCATAGTTAGGTTTCTTATAGGATGTTTTTTCTCATATTTAGGTTTCTTGTAGGATTCTCTTTCTCAACCTATATATACAGGCCTTTTTATTGTATAAAATTAATTCATTGAATACAATACATATTATTTAGTCTCTCTCTTATATTCTAACATGGTATTAGAGCTATAGGTTAAGCTCTTGGTGTTCTTCGTCTTACCAGCCGACGATAACCTTGCCTTGGCCGCCTGCCAGACCTCAACCTATTCCATTGTTATATTTTTCTTTCAGTATCGCTTCGTAGTGATCTCTTCCTCTATCCGCTAGTTTATTTCTACCCCAAATACCTCTATCATATATATATATATTGTTCGCAATCCCTTTTTTTTTTTTTTTCTTTTGTGTTTCTTCTCCATTTTGTCTTTCCCTCTGTTTCAACCTAAAATAGGTTCTCTATTCAAACTTATTTGAGTTTGAATGGGGTATTATACCTATATCATGGTGAGCATGGTTATACACCATGCGAACCATGCGAACCACCCAAGCCACCTGCCCCCTCTGGCGCACAATCCAAGCTGCGCCCTTTGACACACAACCCAAGCCACCCCCTAGCACATTCAGTTATCTGTTGCCATTATCGTTCAGCACCACATCATAAGTTATGTGTGTGCCACACTTGCTGGTTCAACATCCAGTTCTTTTCAATGGTTGGACACAACTATAAATTGTCTCCTGTCCCAGCATTAGTTTCAGCCAGTTCCTTCAATGGTCCGGTATGACCATAAACTGTCTCCTGGCATTAGCTCAAACATCTGACAATTCAGACTTTGCATTCTATTTGTCTTTTATTTTATTTAGTTTTATTTCATGTTTTGGTTTCTCTCTCCAAACTCAAGATGTTTATCCTCCTTGAGTTTGAGGGGGGATGTTAATGTATATATGGTATATATTCCTAGTTATATTAGGTATTAATTTCCTAGATATATTTGGGAATAACCATAGTTAAGTTTCTTGTAGGATACTATTTCTGATAGTTAGGTTTCTAGTAGGATTCTCTTTCTCAGCCTATATATACAAGCCTTCTGTTGTATAGGATTAATTCATTGAATACAATACATATTATTTACTCTATCTCTACTATTCTAACAGGCAAAAAGATTCAAGCTGTTGATTGAAGGATTACTAACCGATCCACTGAGATCTTGAGCCAACTAAGAGGGGTTCACTTGCAAGGTAAAGTTGAAGTGGAGTTGCAAATGAATGCCCACTAAAGCTTCGAGGACTCCAGATCTGAAGCAGCAAAGTCTGATGACGCAAAGGAGGGCAAAATCTAAGTTGTCATCATCATCACACAGAGAGAGAGAAAAAAGAGAAAGATCATTAGCTGGCACCGGGTGGCACTATGATGGTGTCTCTGAAACCACAGAAGAGGAGATCGATAACGGTTGCAGCGGCATTGAACAGAAAGAGTGAAGAAGTGGAGAACGGCGATGAGGCGACAACGATGAGGCAACAACGACGATCGCAGGAAAGAGAGAGAGAGGATAGTTAATTGTAGAAGAGAAGAGAGAGATAGGGGCTGGGTTTGGTTCACATGTATACCACACACATATATATACCTGGTAGTTTGGTCATTTTGGGGGACCTTATCCTTATAGACAAAGTATTTTAGAGTGTGGGCCTTTGGATAAAAAAATAAAAATAAAAATAAAAATTGAATTTATGGACTGAATGCCCTTTTTTCATCAATTTTACTTAGCAAAAATAGATAAATGGCTTATATTAAAAACAAAGCAAACAATTAAGTTTTAAATGATTAGATAAATGGCTTCAAAAGCTCTCACTTTTCTAAAGCTCTTCAAGCTCCTATGAGTGAGAGGTGTTTTGGAAAGTTGGTGTAGAGGGTCAGAAATTAAACCTCAAACTAAGTATGGACCCAAGCACTAAGATCGCCCTGAAAAGGCGACCAGGGACAGAGAAGAGGCATGGACAAAAGCCCGAGGGAACTAGGCCAACAAGTGAATCGAGGCAGGTCTGACCCACCAGGCCTCCAGATGGACTCAGCGAGAAGAAATGCTCAAGTCAAGTTGCAGAGGCAACATGTGCAGCGGCAAAGTTGCTGAGGCACATTGCCTCAGCGCTGCCATTCCTATTAACTTCGTTTTTGCCACCATTTGAAGTTGCCAAGGGAACATATGTAGTGGCAGAGTTGTTGAGGCACTTTGTCTCAGCGCTGTCATTCCAAGTAATGTCAGTGCCACGACCATCTGGAGTTGTTGAAGAAAAGAGAAGACCGAGGCAACTAAGTTGCTGAGACAATACTTGCAGCGACCAAGTTGCGAAGGCATTATGTCGGCGCCACCATCTCTAATATTCTCGGTTCTACCATTTGAACTTGCCACGGGAAATGGCTACCGCAGCAACTACGACCGCAACAACTAAGTTGTAGAGGGAATACCCTACCAAGGTGATAGCAGCCTTTGAGGAAGCCTTCCCTCTGTAGGTAGAAGCTAATGCTTGGCACTGATAGCAGGTCCCAAGGCATTACTAGCCTAGGGCTGATTGCAGGCCCCCTCCTCGAAGTTTATTTAACTTGATGCTAATAGCAGGCCCCAAGACTTACTGGTTGGAGCCGATAGCAGGCCCAAAACACCCATCTACCGTAGCTATCTCGCGAAGATGGGAGCAAGGTAGCCCAAACATAAGGGACTCCCTTTTCATTACCCTAGTCATGGACCTGCCTTAGTCGCACAGGTAGGACTGAGGAAGCCCCCCTTGGGCTTGGTACTAAGGCACAGCGTGGCTGATAGCAGGCTTAGCTGTGACCTTCGCATTGGGAAGCTGGGGAGTTTGTGGTTATGTGGCTAAGGGTGGAGGCTTCGTTGAGGTGACCACGAACGTAGTCGATAGTAGACTAATGGAGTCTTGAGAATGCATGTGCTGGCCAAGTAGAATTGAGAAGGCAAGTGCAGCGGCGAGGTTCACCGCTGCAAATGCACTTGCTGAGGTTCAAGCTGAGAAAGCAAGTATAGAGACAAACACTTCCGCCACAATTGCACTTGTTGAGGCTTAAAAAGGTAGTTACGGAGGCAAACAGATAGTACACAGTACATGCATAGGGACACATGGCACCTTCAGCCTGGTGGCTTAAGGCAGAATGTTCCATGTGATCCTCTAGGACACATGTCTTCTCTCTATTTGGCTACTTGGTGTCTTCTTGGCACCAAGGAAAAGCCTATAAATAGGGCCCATTTCCCAAGGATTTGAGAGAGGAATTTTGGAGATTTGGGGGAGATGCTGCCCATTTTGGCACTGCCATTGTCTCCTTCTTTGCTTCACCCTCACCCAACGACACACTCTCTAACTCCCAAATAGTTACTGCTACTCATTCTTCAGCCACTTTCACCATCAGTGGACCATTAGCATAGTTTTGCCTTGAACCCCACTACATTTCTGGCGACTCTGCTGGGGAAACTGCTTTATTGATGGTTCATACTCGCAGTGGTTTACACACTTCGCTGGAAAAGATGGCAGAAGATGAAGTTCAGCAACCCCAATGGCAGTAAGGCTCTTCTAATGGCGGGGCAGCACATGCGGAGGACCATGACAACAATGTGATGATTGAGGCAGTTCAGTTGCTCCAGGACACGCAGAAGGAGATCTTGACCACTTTGCAAACTCTCATTGCGGCTATTATGGCCATGGTTTCTCGACTAGCTCCAGTGCACACGCCTCCACCTAGACCAGTCCTAAACTTAGTGCCTAACCTATTCCCTGAGGTTCGGGCTCTGATCCAGGTGCCCCTGGTGGCACATCAAATGAATGGTACAGCCGCTGGCTCAGCTACCCAGGAGTAGATTGGACCCTTCCATCCCACTCACTTTGTTACTCTAACCGATGTACAAGCTATGTTCGAGCAAGAGTGCAGCAAGAAGCAACTGCCATCTCTCCCATACCCAGATGTGAAGCCTTCATACTCTCAAAAGATATTGACTATGTCATACCCGACCGGGTACACCGTGTCCAAGTTTATTAAGTTTGATGGAAAACAAGGCAACGCCAGGGAACATGTGGTAAGGTTTATTGAAACTCTTGGTGTCCACGGCAGTGACCACTCTTTGCGCCTTCGGGAGTTCTCCAAATCACTCACCGAAAGGGCTTATAGTTAGTATGTGAACTTGGCTCCCAACTCGATCAAGAGTTGGGAGGAGATGGTGAACAAGTTTCACACGAAGTTCTTTCAAGTCCAAAAGAAAGTTACAACCCTTACACTTGGGTGAGATGTCCAAAAAGAAGGTGAAGACATACTGGACTATGTTAAGCGGTTCCAAGACAAGGCTATTGACTGCCATGAGCCAGTGGATGAAGCTCACTTAGTCAGCATATGTGTAGAGGGTGCCATATGCGACTTAAAATTTTCTTGGTGAACCATAATCTGCCTACCTTTTTAGCTTTGATTGAGGCAGCTAGAAACCTTAGTACCACTGGCCCTTTACACAAATCTCGTGACAACCACCGCTACTCCCGCAGCAGCAGAGTTGCTGCGGTAACCGCTGCAGGGGGGAGCCGCTCACAAGTAGAGGCCTCGTCCTCTCGAAAGAGGAAGAGTTATGAGGACAGAAATCCATATCCTTGTAGCCTTGAGAATGTTAAGGCCTTAATTAGGGAATGGGTCACTGATGGCGAACTTACTTTGCCCCCGATTGATGTTACTCCAACCAAGAAGAACAAAGAAAGTCTAGATTATTGTGTCTATCACAGAACCATCAAACACCCTACTAGGGAATGTTGGACTTTGAAAAGTATTTTCAAGAAGAAAGTTGCTGCAAATGAGTTGAAGTTCAAAGATGCCAGTAACCGTGACGTACGAAAAGACCCTTATCCTAACCATAAAGAAAAGGGGAAGAATGTACATATGATTGACTATCTTGGCCCTGTGCGCAATCAAGTGCACATGGCGTCCTACTATGATGAGTTAGAAGAAATTGCAACTGGCCAACTCCTTGAAACAGCACCTGCAGAGGTGAAATTCGCAGAGGATACACATGCTCAAGCCTTACAAAATTCTGTTAAGTTTCGTACCTTCTTTGACCAATTGGGGCTGAACCAAGCCGCCAGGATAGAAGCAACAAAGGCTCTCATTAGTATCTCTGAAGTGCACCATGCTGAAGTTACTGAGGCTAAGGAATATGTGCCTCGGCGTATTCAAGAAGATTTTGGGGCGATTACTTTTTCAGAGGCAGACAGAGCATACCTATTTCCCCATAACCGTCCTCTTTTTGTTACTGCTTATATCAATAATGTGGAGTTCAAGCGTGCTTTCCTCAATGGTGGGGCGTCCATAAACATCGTAACTACTGACACATTTGCAAAGGCTGGTATCCAGAGTCTAGGATGGTTTGCCAACCCATCACTATAACAGGGTTTAGTGATGAGAAGAAGGTCACTAAGGCCATATTGTAGTAGACTTGGCAGTTAGTGAAATCCGTTCCACAACTAAGTTCCATGTGATTGAAGCAGATACAAATTACCACATGATACTTGACAGAGCTTGGATGCACCGATATGGGGCTATCCCGTCCAGTTATCACCAATGTGTGAAGGCAAAGTTGGGAAAGCGCATAGTTACAATAAATGCGTCTGAAAAGCCATTCGGAGTGGAAAAGGCACACTATTCGGATGCAGTTTTCTTTATCGAGTTGTCAACGGATGAAGCTCCAAGGATTGGTAAAATTACAAGGGTAAAATTACCGAAGTGGGAAGACATTCGAGACGCAGAGGTTGCTTCAGAAGGCAGTGGACAGAAAAGTAGCAGCAAATCCATAAGTCCTTCGCCTAAGATCGTCAAGGTGTGCAAGGGCGGCAAGACAGTTTACTACCTATGACGGTCTTGGGGGCTAGACTTCATACCCTGGGAGGATGGCCCCGAGACAAATAAATGTGACGGCAGTGAGTCCTAAGAAGGGTTGGTAGAGACGCCTGAACCCGCCCCTGAATGCATGCAAGATAGGCCCAAACCCCAGAAGGAGGTACTTGCTAAGGTTAACCTCAGTGACTTACCTGGGCAGAGCAAGCCGGTGTTTGTCAATGATACAATGGCTCTAGCAGCCAAAGCAAAATTGATAACACTACTAAAGCAATACAGTGATGTCTTTGCTTGGACATATGATGAGATGCCTGGTCTTGACCCATCCCTCATCACCCATCATCTGGACACCTTTCCCAACTCTAAATCGATCAAGTAGCACGCTCGAAAGTACCACCCTGATCTTGAAGCAAAGATTAAAGCAGAGGTAGAAAAGTTGCAGCGAGCCAAGTTCATTGAGCCTATACAATATCCAACTTGGCTAGCAAATATTGTTCCTATGTAGAAGAAGAATGATCAGATCAGGGTCTGCGTAGACTTTCGTGACCTGAATAAGACTTGCCCGAAAGATGAGTTTCCATTACCCCATGTCGATGCACTTGTTGATTCAACTGCGGGCCATCAGATGTTCTCTTTCATGGATGGGTTCAGTGGTTATAACTAGATCAAAATGGCGCCAGAAGATGCTGAAAAGACAGCTTTCAGAACGCCTTTGGGAAATTTTTTATGTACGGTGATGCCGTTCGGTTTGAAAAATGCAGGGGGCAACCTACCAACGAGCTATGACTGCAGTGTTCCATGATATGTTGCACAACGAAGTGGAAGTATATGTGGATGATCTGGTGGTCAAGTCTACTAAGGCAAACCGCCACCTCTGCGACTTGGAAAAAGTTTTTCAGCGTTGCCGTAAATTTTGCCTCAAGATGAACCCACTCAAGTGTGCCTTTGGAGTTACCGCTGGCAAGCTCCTTGGCTTCCTTGTACACCAGCGGGGAATTGAAGTCGATGGGGATAAGGTCAAGTCGATCATGGAGATGCCACCGCCACACTCTCAAAAGGCTTTGAAGAAATTCCTAGGCAAGGTGTCATACCTCAGGAGGTTTATTCCATCCATTGCTAAGATAACATTTTCCTTTGGGACATTACTGAAATGGGATCACAAGTTTGAATGGCTGCAAGAGCACCAATGGGCATTTGATATGGTGAATAAAGCACTCACCTCTCCACTTACAATGATTGCTCCACAGCCTAAAAAACCTCTTTTGCTGTACCTGACATCTACTCATCGGTCTATTGGAGCCTTGCTTGTCCAGGACATAGATGGGATTTAGAAGCTAGTCTATTACATCAGTCGTAAGGTCAATGGTGCTGAGTCGCGATATACTCCAATCGAGCGGCATTGTTTAGCCTTAATCTTCATAGCGTAGAAGTTGCACCACTATTTTTTGGCACATCCGATCCAGGTTGTGACCCGGAGTGATCCGGTCCGTTACTTGTTGAGCAAGCCCACTTTGACTGGAAGAATGGCGAGATGGCTCTTGGCTCTAGCGGAATATGATATCGCTTGTGTCGCTCCTAAGGCTATTAAGAGCTAAGCACTTGCAGACCTACTGGCCCAGTTCCCATTTAGTGAACATGAACTTCCAGAGGTATCTTTACCGGGTGAATTCCATGTCTCAACGGCTGTGATTGAGACCTATTGGGACTTAAAGTTTGATGGAGCTTCCGTAGCTGGGAAAGGTGGAGCTGGTGTCACACTAACAAGTCACGAAGGAGAAAAGCTCCATCTATTATATAAGCTTGACTTCGAGTGTTCAAACAACGAGGCCGAATATGAAGCGTTGATACTGGGCCTAATAGTTGCCCAAAAGAAGGGCCTCCGCAAGTTAAGAATCTGGGGCGACTCCAAGTTAGTTGTCAAACAAGCAATGGGTGATTTCGCCTTGAAGGAGTCTCTGTTGGCCCCATATCGCACTCTAGTCCAAAGGTTGCTTTCTTGGTTTGATGATGTCCAAATTCAACATACCCCTTGAGCACATAATTGTTTCCCCGATGCCTTGGCTATACTGGGGCAAAGGTGGAGATACCAGATGATAGTATAGCCATCGTCATCGAGAAAAAAACAACACCCACAGTGTTGACTAAAGAGCATATAGAGCGAGATGCTAAGGTGTGGAAGGCAGATATAATCCAGCAGCTGAAAACAGGCCAGGGAGAAATTAGACTAGCAGAACTTGCATCATTTCTCATCCTCAAAGGAGAGTTGTATTTTCGCGGTCCCAATAACTTATTGGCAAGATGCGTCAGTAGACAAGAAGCTACTTACAGACTTAAGCAGATCCATGCTAAGTCTTGTGGAGATGGAGATATTAGTCTATACTGACGAATACAAAGGCAAGGGTATTATTGGCTAGAGATGGAGAAGGAAAGTACTGAGTTGCAGAGGCAATGTACAAAGTGTCAGTCCCATCTTAAGGAAGAGGAAGCCTATTTCTTAAGTAATAAGGAGTGGAGACGGCCATATGTTGACTACCTTGAAAATGGCACACTGCCTGAGAATAAAGCCGATGCAATCAAAGTCAAGAGGTGAGCCTTCCGCTTCTTTCTTGACCAAGGCAAACTATACCGAAGAAGCTTCAAAGGGGAACCTTTAGCATGCTTATCAAAAGATGAGGCAAACGAGGTACTGAGGGAAGCCCATAAGACAGAGCATCAAGGTGGGCAGCGGTTATATGGACATCTCATTCACCTTGGTTACTACTGGCCAACAATGGAAGAAAATGCTAAAAACTTTGTGAAGAGATGCCAATCCTGTCAGAAGTTTGGGAATTTGATACATGCACTAGTAGTTGAACTGCACAACATCAAGACCCCTTATCCATTCCATACTTGGGCATTTGACTTGGTAGGTCCTATAGCGTAACAATCCAAATAATACAGATGGATACTTACAGCAACCGAAGTTAGCACCAAATGGGTAGAAACTATACCAATGAGAAAGGCAGATGGGGTAGAGGTAGCCAACTTCATCAGAGAGAACATAATCTGCAGGTTTGGCATACCCAAAGTAATATTGTCTGACAATAGAACTCTTTTTGTAAATCGTCATGTGGGAAGACTGCTGGACGCCTACCAAATTAAGCATCACAAGTCTAGTCCATACTATCCCCAAGGGAATGGACAAGCTGAGGCGACCAACAAAACCCTCATCCGAATACTAAGTAAAATGATGGATGAAGTATGGGGCACATGGTCTGAATAACTCCCCGTAGCACTTTGAGCATATAGAATGTCAAAGAGAAAGCCAACTCAGGCGACCCCATTTTCCCTAGTATATGGGTTCGAAGCTGTGTTACCAGTTGAGTTGGCAGTACCCTCAGCAAGAATGGCTATGTCAGTGCATTTAGTTCTAGATGGCAGGACGAATGACATAGAGGCAGCTGAAGAAAGAAGAGATTGGGCCTCACGGGCAATGGAAAAGTACCATCAATCCATAGCCCGTGCCTACAACCAATCTATTCAACATAGAAAGTTCAAGAAATGAGACTTAGTATGCAAGACAATTGATGCAATCATGCGAGGGCAGCCAATCCCCAAGTTCTCACCCAGATGGAAAGGACCTTACAAAGTTGTTGAGGCAAGCAGTAGCGGATACTACAAGTTGGCAAGAATAGACGATGGATTCAGAATTGGCCCTGTCAATGCCAAGTATGTCAAAGACTATTTTCCTTAGTTTCTTTTGTTGAAGAAAAGAGTTGTAAAGTTTCCTTTGATAAATACTTTCAAAGAAATTGTAAAGAAAGGGTCGTACACTCAATAAACATGTTACTCTCATATACACTTAATGTGAGGAAAGTTTTTCATACTTAGTGAAAGTTTATCCTTGTAAAAGCTTAGTCGTAATGAAATTTTACACTTGTAAAGAGCTTGCATTATCTTTAGAAGCTATGTGAAAGCAATATAAGGGAAGCAACGAAATGAAACTCAAAAGTATTACCAAGCATCCATACTTTTCTTTTCATTAAGGTCAAACTTCCAGAACATGATTACAGTGTTTGAGAAAGAAGTTGTGACAGGAAAAAAAAAAAAAAAAGAAGAAGAAGAAGAAAAGACGCACCAAGTGCGATGCAACAACAAAATATAGAAGAACGGAAGAAATCATAACAAAGTCACAGAGCTATATCAAATCAAACCCTTCAAAAGGGAGTCTATCAGAGTCACATCTCGAGGTAACAGGGTAACCAATGCAAAATCCTTCTCCTTGAGCCGAGCCAAGTTCTGTTGGTGCTACTCCAGGGTGCCCTCACACTCCTTATTGGTCTCCTCCAAAGAGGCGATAATCACCACGTTGTCGGCATGCTCAAGGAAGCCGTCAACTGTCTAAAGCCTTACCCTCATCCATGATAGGTTGAAACCACTCCTCTCGAAGCCACTCAGATTGGCCTCGGCACTCTCCACGAGCTTGCTGGGAGTGGTTAGGATCTACTTGGTGGCAAGATCACAAATAAAGCCAACAAATGATTCCAGCAGCGCTGTCTGAACTATTGACCCAAGGACATCAAAAGCGATGAAGGTGTTCGGGTGCAGTGTCTAGATATAAGCAAGGGTTGTAGCAACTTCGAAGGAAACCCAGTAACTTAGGAATGATACTTTTTCTGAGGGCTAGGGAGACTCTCTCACACCACCGCCCGCTTCAATCACTAAAGGGAGGCTGATGGAGCGACCAAAGGTCTGAGGGCGGCACACCTCCCCTAAAGATGACTGCCCAACGGAAATGGACTGAGTAGACATTGACCGACAACCCGATGAACTGGCCTCACGAGAAAGACCAAAACTGCCTGCACCATTGCGCGCTCCGAAAAAAGGTCGTCCATCTAATAATTCCCAACATTCAGATCTGGAACGACAATGGTATCCATCCCAACATAAAAGTCACGGGACATCCCAAGGTCAGCTGGCACTTCTGGAAAATGAGTGGGGTACAAGTCTGCCAGCTGGTCAGAGGTCGCCGAGGCAATTGGATCAGAGGCCCCAGCAGCAGTAGTAGCAGCGTGGGCAACTAAAGTGACAACTGCCTCTGCAAGTCTGTCCAAGTTCAGATGGGTCACAGCAAGGACAGTAATAGTGGCCGTTACACTTGCACTCTCTCCGGCCACTTGAATGTCTGGGACTGGAGCTTGCTGAATTAGCGAGGACTCAATAGACTGGGAAGAACCGCCAGATGCAACCCAAAGGGATGGTGGTATAACTTCTAGCGGCTTTCTTATGCCACGGTCTTCTCTAAGGGTCTCAGGTACGAAGTCATCCCCGCCAATAGAAGAACGACCAGAATGCACAGAGTCAGAGGGAGGCAGAGGCTCTAAACCCTCAATGGCTATGTCACTCGCCGCAACTTCCACAATAGGAGGAGTTTGCTCATCACCTGTGGCCTCTGCAACTGGCTCAGTCTCCGCAAGTGGCTCAGCATCAGTAGTCGATTCGCCTCTCATACTTGGTTCCTCTTCAATGTTTGGAAGGATTGTCTTGCGAGCCTTGAATCTCGTCACCCTAGTAGCAATAGGGAGATTGTCATCATCGTCTAAATCTGAAGAAATGCCGATGGCAGAAGAAGAGCCCCCTAGGCCGGAGGGCAGTATGGTCCGTGGTCCCTGAAGGCAGAAAGAGATCATGCAGTTATTATAGTAAAAATAATAAGTACAAAGAAATAATACAAGATATGCTTGACTCTTTTTCTCTCTAAGTATGGATACCTTCCAGAGCCTCTTCCTGCTAGGTGAGACATATGCCTCCGGGACTGATGCCGCCGCTACTTGAGTTGCCCTCAACCTAGAACGGGTCATGCGTACTGTTCTACTCACTACGGGGGGAGCAGTCTGCAGGGGTTGAACAGACATTGCCCCTGATGGGTGAGATTCCTTCGTGGTGGACTGTGATAAAAGCTTAAAACGGCCGAATATGCTGGATTGTTTCCTTCGGCCAGAAAGCAAACGGAGGGACAAGTCGGGCTGCGAGATGGGTTCTATTGTAGGGACGGTCGGAGCACTGTTGCAAAAATTAAAGAAAGAATTGAGATTGCGGTGCTAGAATAATCTGTTGTCAGCAGTACAAGCACCCTCTCTCCCAAGCGAAGGAAACACCATGACTCATAGGCCCTCCACAAGTAGAGCAGTGTAGTTACGGGTGAATCGTTGAAAACTCTGATGGAAATCGGTCTGAGGCGAGGGAGTATATGGGATGCCTTGGTCCATCCCGAATTGCATAAGGACTCTGTCCAGTCGGTAGACGACACTAGACATGCCTTCCTCATTCCACATGGGCAGAAATCCAAGGCGAATCATGGCAGCAATAAGGAAAGAATTAGCCTGGATACTGTCAAGAGAAAAGTCAACATGGCGGGCTTCTGAAAAATAAAATGAGACAATAGAAATGCTTGGGAGAGGCTGAGTGAAAGGGTGGAAGATGCACTCCTCCATATAGTCAACATAGTCTGAAAAGGGTTTGTTGGTGCCAAGGCCAGACCACCGAGAGATACGAGGGAGAGACTGACGTACTTGCCTTGTGACAGGCTGACCCTTTTGCATCTAGGACATGGTGACCCTCCACATCAAAGACTTCATCAGTAAAGAAAGGCTCGTGTTCCTTAGGGATGGGGCCCATAGCAGGAAATCTCTCATAGAAGAAGGCAGTAAGGAACTGGGTATGCACAAAACTCCATACGTCATAGCGGCCCATGGATCGCTCCATGTCCGAATGGATGAGGTCCAGGCGGAAATATAAGTTACCCAGGAAGAGGGGAGCCAGAGGAATTTGATTACCACTGTAAAGCTTCACGCCTAAAGGAAATGCCAAGGGATTGATGCTTTTGGCAGGGTTACTGGGTAGGACAAAGAAGGAAATGAAATAACTGACGAATGCGGTCAAGTACAAGTCACCATGGTAGCTCGGCCCAACTATGGAGTTATGGTTCTCCTCAGTGACGTCACTTACAACTGGTTGTAGGTCTTTGAAAAAGTGCTTCAGCCAAGAAAGGTAGGTGGTCTTATCTCTCTTAGGCCTCTCCTAGAGCAGTTTCCCGGTTCTGAGGTCATACCATGAGCCAAAATTTCGCGTCTCCCGAAAGGCAGTTTGAAGAGCAGTGACAGTGACTTGCTCTGCAGGGGTCAAAGATATTGGGTCAAAGGGCAGATTTCCACGGGTACTGAGGCGCAAGAGGACAGCAACATCTTTTAGGGTTGGGGTTATCTTCCCCCACGCCAAGACAAAAGTGTGGGTATCACAACTCCAACGGGAGACAATCATATCAGTGTTGGTTTGCACCTTACGCACCGATAACTCCCTCGAGATCAAGATGGCATTGAAAAGGCGAACATCACGCAGACACTGCTCAAAGCCACTATCTGCAATGACGTCATCGACCTAAAGGGACCAATCTGTTGAAGGACCCGAATGGATGTGATAGTAGATGTAAGAATATGGGAAGTCACTGCGCTCCACACGAAACTGCAGAACAGAAATAGGGTTTACCACGTTTGCATCATCCAAAGTGGTCTCCCCAAAAGGAAGCAAGGGTTCCTCCAAAGAAGGGGCGTCAGGAATAAAAGAGTCAACCGTCTTCCAGAAGGGGTTATTCAGCCCTCCGAAGTAAGGGGCCTGTTTCCACTCAGTGGGAGGTGGGACGGCCCTGTCAGCAAGAAACCTCGTGCTGGCCAAGAAAAGAAGTAAAGAAAGTCAAAAGCTTTGGAAAGAGGGGACAAATGAGAGAAGAAGAAGACAAAAGAGACAGAAAGGTGTGTTGGGAAGAAGTGAGGCACCAGTGGACCCAAGGGCATTATTTATAAAGAAAGTCAGCAAATGGCGTTGGCACACTACCCTACGTTATTATGGCTTGGCAGTCAAAAGGGTACCTTTTTAGAGCCGACGAAACTTTTGACCCAACTGACGCAACCCATGGGCTGCTCGTAGACGTCATGCACGCGCGGGAAACAGGGAGCGTGTCTCCCATGCGCGTAGAGGGCAAAATGTAGAGGGTCAAAAATTAAACCCCAAACTAAGTATGGACCCAAGCACTAAGATCGCCCTGAAGAGGAGACCAGGGACAGAGAAGAGGCATGGGCAAAAGCTCAAGGGAACTGGGCCAACAAGTGGGTCGAGGCAGGTCCGATCCACCAGGCCTCCAGATGGACTCAGCGAGAAGAAATGCTCAAGTCAAGTTGCAGAGGCAACATCTGCAGCGGCAAAGTTGTTGAGGCACTTTGCCTCAACGCTGCCATTCCTATTAACTTCAATTCTGTCACCATTTGAAGTTACCAAGGGAACATATGCAGCGGTAGAGTTACTGAGGCACTTTGTCTCAACGCTGTCATTCCAAGTAATGTCGGTGTCACGACCATCTGGAGTTGCCAAAGAAAAGAGAAAACCGACAATACTTGTAACGACCAAGTTGCGGAGGCATTATGTCAGCGTCGCCATCTCTAATATTTTCGGTTCTGTCGTTTGAACTTGCCACAGGAAATGGCTATCGCAACAACTACGACCGCAGCAACTAAGTTGCAGAGGGAATATCCTACCAAGGTGATAGCAACCTTTGAGGAAGCCTTCCCTCTGTAGATAGAGGCTAATGCTTGGCACTGATAGGAGGTCCCAAGGCATTACTAGCCTAGGGCTGATAGTAGGCCCCCTCCTCAAAGTTTATTTAACTTGGTGCTGATAGTAGGCCCCAAGACTTATTGGTTGGAGCCGATAGTAGGCCCAAAATACCAGTTTACCGCAGCAATCCCACGAAGATGGGAGCAGGGTAGCCCGAACATAAGGGACTCCCTTTTCATTACCCAAGTCATGGACCTGCCTTAGTCACACAGGTAGGGCTGAGAAAGCCCCCCTTGGGCTTGGTACTAAGGCACAACGTGGTTGATAGCAGGCTTAGCTGTGACCTTCACCCTAGGAAGCTGTGGAGTTTGTGGTTAGGTAGCTAAGGGTGGAGGCTTCGTTGAGGTGACCACGAATGTAGTCGATAGCAGACTAATGAAGTCTTGAGAATGCATGTGCTGGCCAAGTAGAACTGAGAAGGCAAGTGCAGCGGCGAGGTTCACCGCTGCATGTGCACTTGCTGAGGTTCAAGCTGAGAAGGCAAGTACAGAGGCAAACACTCCCGCCACAACTACACTTGCTGAGGCTCAAAAAGGTAGTTACAGAGGCAAACAAATAGTACACAGTACATGCAAAGGGACACGTGGCACTTTCAACCTGGTGGCTCAAGGCAGAATGTTCCATGTGATCCTCTAGGACACATGTCTTCTCTCTATTTGGCCACTTGGTGTCTTCTTGGCACCAAAGAAAAGCCTATAAATATGGCCCATTTCCTAAGGATTCGAGAGAGGAATTTTTGGGATTTGGGGGGGGGGGGGTGCTGCCCATTTTGGCACTGCCATTATCTTCTTCTTGAGCTATTTGCTTCACCCTTACCCAGCTACACGCTCTTCAACTCCCAAGTAGTTGCGGCTACTCATTATTCAGCCACTTCCACCATCAGTGGACCATTAGCATAGTTTTGCCTCTCTAATCACCTTTCTCACCTTGAACCCCACTACAGTTGGTAAAAAGCTGGCTTTTTGATTTTTTTTGTGTTAAAAAAGTAGAGAGGTGATGTGACCTAAAAAATCCAAAAAACTGGCTTTTTACTATGTTGACAAAACACCCCTTGAGTCTTTAAGAAAGAGATATGAAGTGATTGTTTTTTTTCATGGAGTTTTGATAAGTGGTAGGTATTTATACACCTCCAAGATTGGCTTATGGTTTAAGTAATCACTAAGGAACACGTAGGGAAAAGATTCTTTCTAATTGTGTGTTTGGTTTCAGTTTTCTGGAAACCAAAACTAAACAAGCTGAATACTTTGTTGAGTATTATGAACCTAGAGGGTAAAGGAATATTAGAGTATTACCCAAGCAAGCAAGAGGATAATAGAAGGTGTAGCAAGTAAAGAAGAACAATAGAGGAAGTTTTAGGCTGTGTTTGGTGTGGAGTTCTAATAATGACTCCACACTCATATTTGAATGTGGTCTTTGGATACAACTTTCAAAAATTAATTCCACACCCACTTTTGAAAACTCGTTCTAGGCGGGGTTTTGAATTTTAAAATTTGGCCAACTCGGTTGTCCAGCCGATTGACCGGAACAGTGCTATTTTTTTTGGGCAATTGGCACCTGTTATTTTTTATATTTTAAATAAAAAATGTTTTCAGAATTTTTTAAATTTTTTTTATGAACTTTGAATAGAATTTTGGGTTGTGTGTTTGGTTATGAATTGTAAGTTTTTGAATCAAATATTACATGTCACATCAAAAATTTTAAATTCAATTCAAAACTCATAACCAAATAAATTTTTTACACTAAAATCATAATTCTAAACCTCACAAACTCAAAATACAACTTTATTCTCAAATCAGAATTCTAAAATCTATCAAACGCTACTTGTTTTTTTTCCTCAAAAGATGTGATCTGAGAATTGTCATTTTTAAAAGATGTATATAGAGAAAACTTAGATTTCATATTTAGTGTGTGTTTTGATGTCCATTATTGTCATTTTGCTTCATAATAAAATTGTCATTGAATTTTGTTTCATTAAGTGTGTGCACAAAGATGAAATGGTGTGTGGAAATAGAATTTCTCTTGGAGATAGATGGCTAGTATTCTGAAGTATCGTGAGAATGACAATTTTGTCTTAAAGAGAGAGTGTGAAAAGCTCAACCTGGTTCGTCATTCGCTCCCTTTTTGCAAGTGTTTTGTAAGTTTGCTGTTTTTTTCCAAATTCATTTGTTGTTGTAATTGGTTTAATTTGCAATTAGTTTATATAATTAACAATTAAATTAGTATCAATTCGGTTTGTGCATTATGAGCTTGATTCTTTTTTATATTTCACACACAATTTACACGAGTATACTGAGGTTTTTGAACAATATATTCATATCATATCATATGAAGACTTTATTAAGATATACATGGTTAAAGCTAATGGCAAATATGAAAACTCATTTTTTACGTTATACTTTTAACTTAAAAAATAAGTGATATATGTTATTTAAGTAGAAATATGTTTAATAAATTACTCTTTTACTTTTTAAATACGGGACATGTGTCATTTTGATATTCAAAATTATACATTCACTATTGACTTTAATGATTTGGTTAGATAATCAAATTGAAACATTTTAAAATATATTTTATATATTTGTTGACAAATTAGCACAATTTGAATATTTCAAATCAAAATAACACAAAATTCATAGATTAAACAGTAAAAATATAATTAACCTATTAACATGAAAAATACAAAAATATGCCAATTATTTATTATATCTTTATATTTATATTTGTCATTATTGAATTTTTAGAGAAAATATCTCCAATATATATGCATACATATACATAGACATATAGTGCATTAAAACTCCATACTTTGAAAATAAAAAATTGTAATAAATGAAAAAAAAAATCACCAAAAAAAAAAAAACACAAAAATATGCCATTTATTTATTTCTTTATTACATGTACTATGGTTTTTGTCTTTATTGAATTTTGTTAGAGAAAATATCCCCAATATATATATATATATATATGCATAGACATATCTCGCTATCAATGGGAAATCTCACAAGTTGTAGTTTTAGAACCGTTAACCTAAACCAACAATGGAGTCTCATTAGTAGTGCTTCTAGGAAAAGAATTGAACTGTTGGAACGAAAGAGCAATTTTTGTTTTTTGTGCAAGGAGTTATGGAAGAGGCATCGAGTTTTGAATAGGAATTTTGCTAGGCCTTGGTGTTTTGGTGCGAACAACAATGGTGATAATGACGGAGATAGTAGCAACAATGCATCAAACGATTCGAATTTGGCGACAACGACATCGAGGGACGAGGCGGAAGAGAGAGCACAGAGCAACGACGATTTTGATTCGGACGAGTCCAAGGCTTCTATTTCATCAAGGGTGAGATTTTTTCTCTCTATCTCTCATAGTTTGTGTTTTTTTGGTTAATTAGTGTGTTTGATTTGAAAGTTATATCTAATTTAGGAAAGGATGATGGGAATGAAATCTGTTTGGTAGTTGAAAATGCAGGAAAAGAATTGGTTCTAATTTTATGAAAATTTAGAAAACGCTAGTTAAGAAAAAGCTTTTTGGCTATTCCACCTTGTGGGTGACCAAAGAAGAGCCATTTGGAGATCTAGGAGAGGGCTTTCTTTTTCTTGGCAATCTGAGGTAGGGGTGAGTTGCGAATATACCGATCCGTCAAAATCGACCGAACCAAACCGATCCACCGCATTTTGGATGGATGTGTGATGACGAGCAGACGGTTGCGGATTAATTTTCTCCAATCCGCCAATCTGGCAGACGGATGGTGGATTTGAGATTCTTTTGGCCGCAACCGAATCGTCAAATTGCGAGCACCCCTAGTAATTTATAAGACTTTGTGTTTTCAGTTTGTTTAAATATTTTGTTTTGTATTTTCAATGAAAAAAGAGTTTAAATATTCTGTTGAATTTTTTTTTTCGACTTGAATATCTTTTTTGAATTGAAAAAAAATATACGTATTATTTATCTATATTTTTTGATTTTTAAATCTATCTCTAAAAATAATAAATAGAAAATATGATATATGCTGGTTGGTTTTTATTTTCAAAAACAGATATAGACGTAACAATACAGAGACATAAAATCTCTACTACTGTTCTGTTCATGGTTTTGGTAGTTTGAATTGTTTTTACATTTTAAGAACAACAGATTATAATACTTTATGTAAATAAGGTATGCTGTGATTGTAGTATGTGGATGAGGCATGTAGTGATTGTAATATTTTTTTAAGTCATTGAATGTAATACTTGCTTTTTTTTTTTTTTTTAGGAAGTGCACAAGTTGAATTATGTTGAAAATTTATAAAATTTTAAACCGCCAAACCGATTCGCATCTATTCGCCAAACCGCCAATCCGCTCAATCCATATCCGCCGGATTGGCAGACGGATATGGATTGATTTTCTCCAATCTGCCAATCTGACGGACGGATGGCGAATTTTGAGGTTCCGTGGCCGCAACCGACCCGTGCCCACCCCTAATCTAAGGGGAAAGAGAGAGGAAGTTGTTCTAAACTTCAGAGTCAGCTGGCTGAATTCATGGGCGATAAGTACAATTTATTTATGGTGGAGGAACCCAATTCTGAAGGACCAGACCCGCGCGGTGGACCCTATGTCAGTTTTGGTATGCTACGTAAAGAGGTTTCAGAACCCGGCCCAACAACACTATGGCAATATGTGATTGCTCTATTGTTATTTGTTCTCACTATTGGTTCCTCGGTGGAGCTAGGAATTGCATCTCAGTTATTACTAGTTGCTTTTACACTTTAGACATTATTGTATTAAAAGTAGTTATGCTCTCCTTTTCATTTATCAAATCCTTTTTATAGAGTAGATTATTCCATGTATATGTGTTCTTTCATTGCATTTTTCATGAAGCAGATAAATAGGCTTCCACCAGAGGTAGTTAAGTACTTCACAGATCCAAATGCCATTGAACCACCAGATATGCAGCTTTTATTCCCATTTCTTGTGTATTACTATTTCCTGTGCCGGGCTTTGTGCAGAAAATAGTTCCTTTAACCTTCTTTATCCCTAATTTCTTATCATTAGATTACAAGGCCTTAAGCTTATAAACTAATCTAGCCTACATTTAATCTTTATCAACTGTAGACTAGTAAGTAAATTTCTTTAATAAAAGAAGTTGCCCCACGAGATAGTTATATACATCCATTCCTCCATCTTTCTCATTCTCCTCTGTATGACATTGTTAATTGGCCAATGCTATATGTGCCCTTTTTGGCCACATGCTTCTCATCTTAGAATCATAAACTGGTCCTAAGAGTATCCACAATGGACACATTAACTAGTGTGTTAGTGTCAGGTGCTAAATTTTGGCTAATTGAGAGTATTGTTTGGGGCTGCAATGGAGCTGTTAGTGTGTGTGTTAATGGTGTGTATTAATTTGTTTGTTATCTGCAGCTAGCGTTTTAGCTAGCGAAGGAGTGTGTTTGTTTGTGTTACCGGTTGACCGGCCGGATGTCCGGTCAGTTGACCGGTCAACGGCAAATTTTTTTTTTTTACTTGCTGGGATTTTTTTTTGGACTTGAAATTTTTGATTAAACTAAATTTTTTATTTATTTTATTTATTATATACACACACACATATATATATTTAACACATACCTTAACACATCCATTGCACCACTACTCACTCTCTAAAATTAACAAACTCTTAACACATTTTAACAAATATTTTTGGGCCCCACTTTTATTACTTTTTATCATATAACACATCTTAATATACTTTTCTAGCCATCCCATTGTGAATGTCTAAGGCACACATTCTCAGTATTTTGTCCCTCTCCAGTTCAAATAATTGGTGGTCCACCGCACAGTACCGAGGAATAATTATGTCCACCACAACATTTTTTCGGAAAATCAAAAGCAAATTATTAACTTTTTGGACTTTTTGTCAAAGCCTTATCTATTACCAAATAGATTATTAAATATTCATTAGACTTTTAAAAGTCAGATATAATATATTAAAAATATATTATAACCAAATCAAACCAAATTAAAATTCTTTTAATAAGTCAATTGGGTCTCATATTCCAATAAGGAACCCAACAAAAATATAGGTGAAATATGAATAAAATATAAACTAAATTTATCTATGTTACACACACATTTTTCTTTTTTTCCAAATCCTTCCTCAAATACATGAACCAAACACAACTTAAGAAAATAAACAAATAAAAGAAAATAAGGTTCTGAACAAAAAAATAAAAATTTTAAAAAAAAGTAAAAAAGCTAGTTACCAAATTGTTAAAGAAAAAAAAACAGTGGCTGAATTCACAATTTTTTTTTTGTTTAATTTGGAAATTTTAAAAATAGTTTTTTGAGTTTTCAATCAATATTTTAAAAAAAAATTCGTATTTTTTTTAGTATTTAATATATATTTATATATATATATATATTTTAAATTTACTAAATCTAGATATAATTTAAAAGTAAAAAAATTTACAAAAATATTTTAAAAATTTATTTAATATAACAAAATACGAAAATATATTGAATTTTGTATTTTTTGTATTCAATGAAATTTTCAAAGATTTTGCACAAATTTCTTACTTTTTAAGTGGTATCTAGATTAAGTGAATCTATAACATTAAAAAAAAAATGATTAAAATACTAAAAAACTTTACTAAAAATTAAAAACAAAATACAGATTAAAAACTCAAAAAATTATTTTTTAAATTTCCAAACTAAACAAAGTGTCACGCTAAATTAGCCTTTTCTCTTAGTTTATTAAACAAAATTGAACGGATGTTGGGGGGTATTAATTTGATTTTTTCAAATGTACAATTTATGCTAAAAAATTAAGGGTAAATTACATCAACACCCCTTGAGGTTTATGAATAATACAAATTCTCTCCTTATATTCTGAAAATTACACTGACCCCTATCAGAGTTTGCCTTCTAATAGACCTAACAGAAAAAGTAAAAGTACCTAATTATCCCTACAATACAAAATTAAAATTACGTTCATGCCCTCTTCTTTTTCCTCTTTCTAATCAACGACTGTAACAACCCTCACTTTGAATTTGTCTTGTTTGCATGCATATTGTGTAATCTTGCCTTGATAAGTTTGTAATCTTGAGATCTTGTTTTGCTTTGCTTGGTTAATCGTAACTTGCTTGAACTTGCACCTTGTTTGGAGCCTAGCCGAGGTCAGCTTGGCATAGTTCGTCTTTGAGCCTTTGCGTTTTGAACGGTTTTGGAACCTTAGCCGACCTCTATCTTCACCTCGGCATGTTTGCCGAGATGTTTTGTGCTTGTGATCTTTGTCCTTGGGCAGGTATGGCCTAGGCCGAGATGTGGTACACCTGTGCCAAGGTGTGGCAGCTTAGTCAAGTGTCGCCCTCCTAGCCTTTGCCTTTGTTGACCTGTTGCCGAAGCCTTGTCTTTGGCCGAGGTCATTTCTCGCCGACGTGTTTTGCCACCAAGCGTGTTGTGTACGTTTTGTCAGAGACTTGTCTTGTCTAGCAGTCACTTTTTAACTGCACCAATCCGGTAATGCCACGTGTCCGAGCTGAAGGCTATGACAGCCGACAGACCTATAATATATCATTGTGTATCTTGTTAGCATCATTGGGTCTCAATCTTTGTCTTGCTTAGAGAGAGAAGCTCTAGAACAAGAGTTAGAGTTTTAGAGAGAGAAGTTGAGTCCCAAGCTTGATCGTGGAAGATCGAACCATTGGATTTCAGTTTTGAGGTTAGATTCTTGTTCTACATCTATTGTTCTTACCGATCATCTAGCTACATTGCATGATTGGATCTGTTTTGCATGCCATGCATCGATTTGAAATTGGTTTCGAAAGAGAAAAATGATGTTTTTGTGTTCTTGAAGAAGAACCTGCTTTTGATCCGAAAGTTTGGAACAAGAATCATGTTTTGTGTTTGTTCTTGCATGGTTTTCTTTAATAAGTACCTAGGTCCATGTTCTTGGACTCCTAGCGTCAAATCTCGATTTTGGATAAAAGAGTTATGATTCTTGCATGCATGTTTTGATGTTCTTGATGCTCATGTTCTTGCATTCTTCTCAGGGAAACTCAGGTTTCCCGATTTCGTCTTATATGTGGCCATCAGGACCACACCTCGGCAAGGAGGTGCGGGACCTCGGCATTGTCAGGATGGAACCCAGTGAGTTTCCACGAGTTGGGAGACTTTGCATGTTTCGTTTTGTTATTTGTTTGGATTCGGTGGGAGTGCCGAGATCATTCACTTGTATGGAAAGCATGTCTTGAAAATGTGATTTGCCTTGTGATTTGTCAGGACTTTGATCTTTGCTTTGAGCCTACACCTGAAGACCGAGGTGAGTGGTGCTTTTAATAAAGCTATGTTAAACGGTTTTTGTTAAACCTTGTCTTGATTTGTTTTGATGAAAGTATTTGTTCGGCATGAATGATTAGCCTAACTTGATGTATCATGTATAAGCTTTGTTTTGATGCTATCTCGAAGTCCCTTGGTCGAGGACTATAATCTTCGCAAAGACTAAGTGTAAAAGTCCCTTAGTCAAGGACTCTAAACTTTCGCAGATACCATCTTGTTAAAAAGGATACGGTCCTCTCTTGAAAAGATTAGGTGTTAAAGGTGCTCACGGCCTAAGTAACACAAGTCCCTCGTGCTAGAGGACTTTAATCTTTCGTAGCAACACTTGGTCAAAAAGGCCAACGGGCTTAAGTGACACAGACTCTTGTACATCAAGGATACGGTCCTTCCTTGGAAAAGTTATCTGAGTTAAAAGGGGCTACGGGCCTAAGTAACATAAGTCCCTTGGGTGGAGGACTATAAACTTTTGCGGACCACTTTGTTAAAATCGATCTCGGATCACACCAATCTTGTTTGCCACTAATGGACTACTACACGCTCGCTTTGTTTGGACAGCTTTGGTTATGTTCTCACGATGTCGGTGAGCATCCTCGAAATGTGTAAGATTCTCTGAGATGAATACGGTTCATCCCTTGATTCGCTTAGCTTTGATGTATTTTGCTTTGAAAGAACCTCGGCTAATGCTTGTTTTGCTTTGAAGGAACCTCGGCTAATATTTGGATGGTTTTGGCATGTTTTGTTTTGTACAGACTTGCCATATTCATGCAAAACCTTTATTTCTTGTACCATTCATCGAGTTTTCATACTCACCCTCTATATATATATGTAGGTGATGAGCGGGATGGCGGCGACGCCTAGATGTGTTTGCAAGCCTGCTTTTGGACTACTTGTTTTACGTCGGCAAAGTTTTGCATTCTTGTCGGCAATCTTGTTTTTACACCGCCTTTTGAGTTTACGCCGCCAACTTGAAAATCATGCTTCTTGACTTGTAATTTTGTATTTTGTGCATGCCGCCTAGAAGCCTTTTGATCAAGATTTGTTTTGTATTTTGTTATCTTGGATTGGTTGTAAGACTATTTTGTATATGTCTTTACATTTGATTTACGCATGCTCTAATGGACCATTTGTATTTGATTCATCGCCCGCAATTTTGTGAGCCCCTATGATTACTCTGTCGTGTGTGTGTGAAATTTTGTAAGCCGGCCTTTGGTGATCTCGGATTCTTGGCCATCTCGCACCACCCTACTAGGGCGGGTTGGGGTCGTGATGAGTGGTATCGAGCACAAGTTCCTGAGTATACGTTATTCACACACTTTGAGTCCTAAAGAGCATAGGATTCCCTTTAGAAAGAAGCTAAGATTGCATCATAGTGCTTGCTATTGGAATAAGGTGTGCATTGTCTTGACATGTTTGTTTGTTACTTGCCTATGTGTTTATTTGCTTGTTTTGCTTAAGAGTCACACTTTGTATAATCATAGTATCATGAGGAGAGGTAGACCTCCACTGGGCCGAGATCACTCTGAAGACAGATTGGACAGAATGGAGAGATTAATGGAAGGATTGACCCGTGAGATGAGGCAAATAAGAAAGAATACACTAGTGCTACATCGACCAGCCGAAAGCGGACAAACGGCGAAATGTAGCTCGCCCACCTCCCCGGCCACAAAGTCGCACTACGCCCAAACCTTATATGGGGATGGCACAATAGCTTTGATCAGGTAGTTCAAGAAGATGAGACCACCGAGATTCTCTGGAGGTATAGAGCCGATGAAGGCCGAGGCATGGGCTTTGGAAATGGAAAAGCTTTGAAATCTTCCTAGCACCGACACTCGAAGGTGACATTGGCAACCTTCACATTGGATGATGACGCCTAAGAGATGGTGGATGATGGTTCGAGAAAGGAATCCAGACTTAACTCGACTAGATTTTTGGAGTTGTTCTACAAGAAACACTTCCCTCGAGTGTACGGAACCGTAAGGCCATGAATTTCGTGACCTTGACACAGGCAACCGAGCGGTAGCGTAATATGATCGTGCCTTTCTTGAACTAGTAAGGTTTGTACCTCACATGACCAATGACGAATACATGAAGGCAAGGAAGTTTGAAAGTGGACTCAGTACCGATTCAAGATCGGGTTAACTTGCACCCACCGACCTACGCCGAGGTATTGGACAAAGCCATTTTGGCCGGGTTAACTTGAACAGATACCAGAGCTCGAGAGAAACCAGAGGAAGAGACAGAATTATGACAGTAGCCGAGCACAGTTGGGCGCCAAGAAGAGACCGAACACGGACAGTACTAGTTACCGGAGGCAGGAAGGTAATACCAAGCCGATGTGTTCAGATTGTGGAAAGCAGCATTTTGGAGTTTGTCGTCGGACGTCTGGAGCCTGTTATGAATGTGGGGAAATGGGGCATTACGTTAGAGATTGTCCTAAGGGAAAGATCGACAACAAAGAAGAAAGGTGAGAACACCTCGCAACGCCCGTATGGGTAATCTTGAAAAAGGGCCGATGAGGCAGGCGAGTGTTTGCACTAGTGCCGGAGATACTCGACGTCAAACCGTGGTGTCGTATACTTCTAATTTGCCCCCGAAATGCTTATGTGTTGGTTGATTCGGGCCCTACGCACTCCTTTGTTTCTACTAAGTTTGCCCAGAAGATTAATAGGAACCTAGAACCTCTCGATTATGTGCTATCTGTGTTCATCTCCGTCAGGAGATCCATGATTGTTGCATCCATTTATAGAGCATGTGTTGTTGTTATTGAGCATGTTGAACTGCTAGTTGATTTAATGCCTTTGGATATAGATCATTTTGATGTTATATTGGGAATGGATTGGTTAGTAGCAAATCACGCACTCATTGATTGTGTCTCGAAGAGTGTCACACTGAAAACCCCAAACCTGGCTGAAGTTATCTTCCGGGGTAAAGGGGTAGTGCCCCCACCTTATTTAATCTCATCCGTTAGAGCCCATAAGCTAATTCAAAAGGGGTGCCGAGGTTATTTGTGTAGTATATTGAAAGATCAGGATGGAAATGTTAGTTTAGCCGACATCCCAGTTGTTAGTGAGTTCGCCGACGCCTTTTCCCGATGACTTACCGCCACTTGGTCGATAGAGAAATAGAGTTTACTGTTGATATCATATCAGGAACCCAGCCGATCTCCAAAACGCCATACAGAATGGCCCCAGCCGAACTTAGGGAATTGAAACTGCAGTTGCAAGAATTGTTGGATAAGGGATTTATTAGGCCGAGCACTTCACCATGGGGAGCACCCGTTTTATTTGTTAAGAAGAAGGATGGCACACTTCGTCTTTGTATCGATTATAGAGAACTCAATAAGGTCACCATTAAGAATAAGTACCCATTACCTAGGATTGATGATTTACTTGATCAGCTACAAGGAGCACGAGTCTTTTCCAAGATTGACCTTAGGTCGGGCTACCATCAGCTTAAGGTTAAGGCCGAGGATGTTGAGAAGATCTTCCTAACTAGATATGGCCACTACAATTTTTAGTGATGCCTTTTGACCACCAATGCCCTGCATTTATGGATTTAATGAACAGCCTGCAAGCCTCACTTAGATGAGTTTGTGGTCGTCTTCATCGATGATATATTGATTTATTCCAAGAGTGAAGTTGAACATGAAAACCATTTGAAACTTGCTTTGCAGATTTTGAGAGACCGGAAATTGTATGCTAAATTTAACAAGTGTGAGTTTTGGCTTTCTACTATTTCATTTCGGGCCATGTAATAAATGAAGGAGGTATTTCTGATCCGAGCAAAATTGAAGCCGTGGTGAATTGGCCGAGGCCGACCAATGTATCCGAGGTTCAAGTTTTCTGGTTTGGCGTGTTACTACAGAAGTTCGTGAAGGATTTCTCCAGATTGCAATTCCATTGACACAATTGACTAGGAAGGAGCACCGTATGAATGGATCAAGAACGGAATCGACTTTCCAGAACTAAAGACGAGGTTGGTTACTGACAAGATCGGTACTTCCATCAGGTAAGGAAGAATTTCATGTTTATAGTGATGCATCGCATAAGGGTTTGGGTTGTGTATTAATGCAAGGGGGTAAAGTCATAGCTTATGCATCTCGTCAATTGAAGCCACATGAGAAGAACTATCCTACCCATGATTTGGAGCTAGCAGCCGTGGTATTCGCTTTAAAGATTTGGCGTCATTACTTGTACGGAGCTTCTTGTCAGGTTTTTACAGATCACAAGAGTTTGAAGTATCTATTCACTCAGAAGGAATTGAACTTGAGACAAAGAAGGTGGCTTGAGTTGTTGAAGGACTATGACATGCAGATTCAATATCACCCAGGGAAAGCTAACAATGGCCGACGCCCGAAAGGTAAAGTCGGTTGGAAATTTGGCATGTCTAACTTTGATTTCAAAGAGAACCAACCATTGTGGAAGAAGTAAAGGCAAGACAAAGGGAGGATGAATTCTTCGAAAGGTAGCCGATGAGATTGATCTGGCCGAGGACAGGTACACATTTGAGAACCAAGTGCTTAAGTTTGAAGGAAATTGTGTGTGGCCGATGTTCCAGAGTCAAAAGGAAGATTTTGCTAGAAGCTCATAATTCCAAGTTTGCGTTCATCCAGAAATACCAAAATGTACCAAGACGTGAAATGTACATTTTGGTGGCCAAACATGAAAAGAGAGATAGCCGAATTCGTGTCACGTTGTTTGCATTGTCGCTAGTAAAAGCGAACATCGAGACCAAAGGACTTCTACAACCTTTGCCGATCCTCGAGTGGAAGTGGGAACACATCTCCATGGATTTTGTGACCGGACCGCCGAGAACACGAAGGTATAGATTCGATTTGGGTTGTGGTAGATAGACTAACCAAGTCAGCACACTTTTTGCCTGTTAAAACTACTTTCAACGCCGATCAACTTGCCTTACTATATGTGAATGAGATGGTTAGACTTCATGGAGTGCCGATGTCAATAGTGTCGACCGAGATCCAAGTTCGCTTCAGATTTTGGCAAAGTCTGCAGAGAGCCTTTGGAGCCGAATCGAGATTTAGTATGCCTTTTCATCCCCTGCATGATGGGCAAACTGAGAGAACGATTCAGACGCTTGAAGATATGCTTCGACTTTGTGTATTGGATTTCCAAGGAAGTTGGGGAATGCATTTGCCTTTAGTGGAATTTGCTTACAACAATAGTTATCAAGCTACCATTGGCATGGCACCATATGAAGCTTTGTACGGAAGAAAGTGTAGATCGCCGATATGTTGGACCGAAGTTGGAGACAAGGCTCTGCTTGGTCCCGAACTCATTCAAGTAACAACAGAGAAGATTAAACTTATTCAGCAGAGGATCAAAACCGCCCAGAGTCGACAAAAGAGTTATGCCGACCAGAGAAGAAACGAGTTAGAATTCGAAGTTGGGGATCACGTATTCCTAAAGGTTTCACCAATGAAAGGGGTTTCCAGATTTGGGAAGAAAGGTAAATTAGCACCCCGTTATATTGGTCCATTTGAAATTCTTGACAAGGTTAACTCCGTTGCCTACAGACTTGCTTTGCCACCAGAATTGAGCCAAGTCCATAACGTGTTTCATGTTTCGATGTTAAGGAAGTATATTCGGGATCCACTGCATGTAATTAAATATTCTGGGATCGAAGTTAATGAGAATTTGGGCTATGAGGAGAAGCCGACGTCTATTGTTGACAGACAAGTTAAGCAATTGAGAAACAAGTCGATACCAATGGTAAAGGTGGAATGGAAAGAGCACTATGGCGAGGATGCCACATGGGAAATGGAAGAGGAAATGAGAACTCGACATCCAGAGTTATTCTTGGAACAAGGTATCTTAAGTTTGGGGACCAAACTTCTTTAAGGGGGGTAGGATGTAACAACCCTCACTTTGAATTTGTCTTGTTTGCATGCATATTGTGTAATCTTGCCTTGATAAGTTTGTAATCTTGAGATCTTGTTTTGCTTTGCTTGGTTAATCGTAACTTGCTTGAACTTGCACCTTGTTTGGAGCCTAGCCGAGGTCACTTGGCATAGTTCGCCTTTGAGCCTTTATGCTTTTGAACGGTTTTGGAACCTTAGCGACCTCTATCTTCACCTCGGCATGTTTGCCGAGATGTTTTGTGCTTGTGATCTTTGTCCTTGGTGTATGGCCTAGGCCGAGATGTGGTACACCTGGCCAAGGTGTGGCATGCTTAGTCAAGTGTCGCCCTCCCTAGCCGTTGCCTTTGTTGACTGTTGCGAAGTCTTGTCTTTGGCGAGGTCATTTCGCCGACGTGTTTTGCCACCAAGCGTGTTGTGTACGTTTTGTCAGAGACTTGTCTTGTCTAGCAGTCACTTTTTAACTGCACCAATCCGGTAATGCCACGTGTCCGAGCTGAAGGCGATGACAGCCGACAGACCTATAATATATCATTGTGTATCTTGTTAGCATCATTGGGTCTCAATCTTTGTCTTGCTTAGAGAGAGAAGCTCTAGAACAAGAGTTAGAGTTTTAGAGAGAGAAGTTGAGTCCGGGCTTGATCGTGGAAGATCGAACCATTGGATTTCAGTTTTGAGGTTAGATTCTTGTTCTACATCTATTGTTCTTACCGATCATCTAGCTACATTGCATGATTGGATCTGTTTTGCATGCCATGCATCGATTTGAAATTGGTTTCGAAAGAGAAAAATGATGTTTTTGTGTTCTTGAAGAAGAACCTCGTTTTGATCCGAAAGTTTGGAACAAGAATCATGTTTTGTGTTTGTTCTTGCATGGTTTTCTTTAATAAGTACCTAGGTCCATGTTCTTGGTCTCCTAGCGTCAAATCTCGATTTTGGATAAAAGAGTTATGATTCTTGCATGCATGTTTTGATGTTCTTGATGCTCATGTTCTTGCATTCTTCTCGGAAACTCGGTTTCCGATTTTCTTATATGTGGCCATCGTGACCACACCTCGCAAGGAGGTGCGGACCTCGGCATTGTCGAGGATGGAACCCAAAGTGAGTTTCCACGAGTTGGGAGACTTTGCATGTTTCGTTTTGTTATTTGTTTGGATTCGGTGGGAGTGCCGAGATCATTCACTTGTATGGAAAGCATGTCTTGAAAATGTGATTTGCCTTGTGATTTGTCAGGACTTTGATCTTTGCTTTGAGCCTACACCTGAAGACCGAGGTGAGTGGTGCTTTTAATAAAGCTATGTTAAACGGTTTTTGTTAAACCTTGTCTTGATTTGTTTTGATGAAAGTATTTGTTCGGCATGAATGATTAGCCTAACTTGATGTATCATGTATAAGCTTTGTTTCGATGCTATCTCGGAAGTCCCTTGGCTGGAGGACTATAATCTTTCGCAGCACTAAGTGTAAAAGTCCCTTAGCTGAAGGACTCTAAACTTTCGCAGTACCATCTTGTTAAAAAGGATACGGTCCTCTCTTGAAAAGATTAGGTGTTAAAGCAGGCTACGGGCCTAAGTAACACAAGTCCCTCGTGCTAGAGGACTTTAAACTTTCGTAGCATCACTTGGTCAAAAAGGGGCTACGGGCCTAAGTGACACAGACTCTTGTGTATAAAGGATACGGTCCTTCTTGGAAAAGTTATTTGAGTTAAAAAGGGGGCTACGGGCCTAAGTAACATAAGTCCCTTGGGCTGGAGGACTATAAACTTTTGCAGCACCACTTTGTTAAAATCGATCTCGGATCACACCAATCTTGTTTGCCACTAATGGACTACTACACGCTCGCTTTGTTTGGACAGCCTTTGGTTATGTTCTCACGATGTCGGTGAGCATCCCCTAAATGTGTAAGATTCTCAGATGAATACGGTTCATCCCTTGATTCGTTTAGCTTTGATGTATTTTGCTTTGAAAGAACCTCGGCTAATGCTTGTTTTGCTTTGAAGGAACCTCGGCTAATATTTGGATGGTTTTGGCATGTTTTGTTTTGTATGCTTTCGCCATATTCATGCAAAACCTTTATTTCTTGTACCATTCATCGAGTTTTCATACTCACCCTCTATATATATATGTAGGTGATGAGCGGGATGGCGGCGACGCCTAGATGTGTTTGCAAGCCTGCTTTTGGACTACTTGTTTTACGCCGCAAAGTTTTGCATTCTTGTCGGCAATACTGCTTTTACACCGCCTTTTGAGTTTACGCCGCCAACTTGAAAATCATGCTTCTTGACTTGTAATTTTGTATTTTGTGCATGCCGCCTAGAAGCCTTTTGATCAAGATTTGTTTTGTATTTTGTTATCTTGGATTGGTTGTAAGACTATTTTGTATATGTCTTTACATTTGATTTACGACATGCTCTAATGGACCATTTGTATTTGATTCATTGCTGCAATTTTGTGAGCCCCTATGATTACTCTGTCGTGTGTGTGAAATTTTGTAAGCCGCCTTTGGTGATCTCGGATTCATCGCCATCTCGGCACCACCCTACTAGGGGCGTGTTGGGGTCGTGATGAGTGGTATCGAGCACAAGTTCTCGAGTATCGTTATTCACACACTTTGAGTCCTAAAGAGCATAGGATTCCCTTTAGAAAGAAGCTAAGATTGCATCATAGTGCTTGTTATTGTAATAAGGTGTGCATTGTCTTTTCATTTTTGTTTGTTACTTGCCTATGTGTTTATTTGCTTGTTTTGCTTAAGAGTCACACTTTGTATAATCATAGTATCATGAGGAGAGGTAGACCTCCATCGGGCGAGATCGATCTGAGCAGTTGGACGAGAATGGAGAGATTAATGGAAGGATTGACCCGTGAGATGAGGCAAATAAGACAGCAATACACTAGTGCTACATCGACCAAAGCCGAGCGGACAAGCGGCGAAATGTAGCTCCGCCTCCACCTCCCCGAGGCCACAAAGTCGCTTCCAAATGACCTTATATGGGGATGGCACAATAGCTTTGATCGGGAGTTTAAGAAGATGAGACCACCGAGATTCTGGAGGTATAGAGCCGATGAAGGCCGAGGCATGGGCTTTGGAAATGGAAAAATGTTTGAAATCTTCCCTAGCACCGACACTCGAAGGTGACATTGGCAACCTTCACATTGGATGATGACGCGTAGATGGTGGATGATGGTTCGAGAAAGGAATCCAGACTTAACTCGACTAGATTTTTGGAGTTGTTCTACAAGAAACACTTCCCACGAGTGTCTGGAACCGTAAGGCCCGAATTTCGGACCTTGACACAGAGCAACGAGCGGTAGCGAGAATATGATCGTGCCTTTCTTGAACTAGTAAGGTTTGTACCTCACATGACCAATGACGAATACATGAAGGCAAGGAAGTTTGAAAGTGGACTCAGTACCGATTCAAGATCGGGTTAACTTGCACGACCTACCGACCTACGCCGAGGTATTGGACAAAGCCATTTTGGCGAAGCTAACTTGAACAGATACGAGCTCGGAGAGAACAGAGGAAGAGAGAATTATAATGATGGCAAGAGCACGGTTAGCGCCAAGAAGAGACCGAACACGAGACGATTACTAGTTCTGGGAGGCGGGAAGGTAATACCAAGCCGATGTGTTGATTGTGGAAAGCGACATTTTGAGTTTGTCGTCGGACGTCTGGAGCTGTTATGAATGTGGGGAAATGGGGCATTACGTTAGAGATTGTCCTAAGGGAAAAAGGACAACAAGAAGAAAGGTGAGAACACCTCGCAACGCGTCCGGAAGGGTAATCTTGAAAAAGGGCCGATGAGGCGGCGAGTGTTTGCACTAGTGCGGAGATACTCGAATCTTTGGCGTGGTGTCGGTATACTTCTAATTTGCTCGAAATGCTTATGTGTTGGTTGATTCGGGCTCTCCTTTTCGTTTGTTTCTACTAAGTTTGCGAGAAGATTAATAGGAACCTAGAACCTCTCGATTATGTGCTATCTGTGTCTACTCCGCAGGAGATCCATGATTGTTGCATCCATTTATAGAGCATGTGTTGTTGTTATTGAGCATGTTGAGCGCTAGTTGATTTAATGCCTTTGGATATAGATCATTTTGATGTTATATTGGGAATGGATTGGTTAGTAGCAAATCACGCACTCATTGATTGTGTCTCAAGAGTGTCTGCCGAAAACCCCAAACTGGTGAAGTTATCTTCCGGGTAAAGGGTAGTGCCCCACCTTATTTAATCTCATCCGTTAGAGCCCATAAGCTAATTCAAAAGGGGTGCGAGGTTATTTGTGTAGTATATTGAAAGATCGGGATGGAAATGTTAGTTTAGCCGACATCGGTTGTTAGTGAGTTCGCCGACGTCTTTCCCGATGACTTACCGCCACTTGGTCGATAGAGAAATAGAGTTCTTGTTGATATCATATCGAGAACCCGTAGATCTCCAAAAGCATACATCTGAGAATGGCCCCACCGAACTTAGGGAATTGAAGCTATTGCAAGAATTGTTGGATAAAGGGATTTATTAGGCGAGCACTTCACCATGGGGAGCACCGTTTTATTTGTTAAGAAGAAGGATGGCACACTTCGTCTATGTATCGATTATAGAGAACACAATAAGAACAACATTAAGAATAAGTACCCATTACCTAGGATTGATGATTTACTTGATCACTACAAGGAGCACGAGTCTTTTCCAAGATTGACCTTAGGTCGGGCTACCATCGACTTAAGGTTAAGGCCGAGGATGTTGAGAAGGCGCTTTCTAACTAGATATGGCCACTACAATTTTTAGTGATGCCTTTTGGGTGACCAATGCCCTATTTGCATTTATGGATTTAATGAACACATCTTCAAGCCTCACTTAGATGAGTTTGTGGTCGTCTTCATCGATGATATATTGATTTATTCCAAGAGTGAAGTTGAACATGAAAACCATTTGAAACTTGCTTTTGATTTTGAGAGGAAATTGTATGCTAAATTTAACAAGTGTGAGTTTTGGCTTTCTACTATTTCATTTCGCCATGTAATAAATGAAGGAGGTATTTACTGTTGATCCGAGCAAAATTGAAGCCGTGGTGAATTGGCGAGGCCGACCAATGTATCCGAGGTTCAAGTTTTCGGGTTTGGCGTGTTACTCTGGGAAGTTCGTGAAGGATTTCTCGAGATTGCAATTCCATTGACACAATTGACTAGGAAGGAGCACCGTATGAATGGGTGAAGAACGGAATCGGCTTTCGGGAACTAAAGACGAGGTTGGTTCTGACAAGATCTTGGTACTTCCATCGTAAGGAAGAATTTCATGTTTATAGTGATGCATCGCATAAGGGTTTGGGTTGTGTATTAATGCAAGGGGTAAAGTCATAGCTTATGCATCTCGTCAATTGAAGCCACATGAGAAGAACTATCCTACCCATGATTTGGAGCTAGCGGCCGTGGTATTCGCTTTTAAAGATTTGGCGTCATTACTTGTACAGAGCTTCTTGTCGGGTTTTCAGATCACAAGAGTTTGAAGTATCTATTCACTCGAGAATTGAACTTGAGACAAAGAAGGTGGCTTGAGTTGTTGAAGGACTATGACATGCGATTCAATATCACCGAGGAAAGCTAACAGGCGTGGCGGCCTTCTGACGAAAGTCGGTTGGAAATTTGGCATGTCTAACTTTGATTTCAAAGAGAACCAACCATTGTGGAAGAAGTAAAGGCAAGACAAAGGGAGGATGAATTCTTGAAGGTAGCGATGAGATTGATCTGGAAGGAGACGGTACACATTTGAGAACCAAGTGCTTAAGTTTGAAGGAAATTGTGTGTGGCCGATGTTCCAGGTGAAAAGGAAGATTTTGCTAGAAGCTCATAATTCCAAGTTTGCAGTTCATCGAAATACCAAAATGTACCAAGGCGTGAAACAGACATTTTGGTGGCCAAACATGAAAAGAGAGATAGCGAATTCGTGTCACAAAGTGTTTGCATTGTCGCAAGTAAGCAGAACATCGAGACCGGCGGGACTTCTACAACCTTTGCCGATCCTCGAGTGGAAGTGGGAACACATCTCCATGGATTTTGTGGATCGCCGAGAACACGTAAAGGTATGGATTCGATTTGGGTTGTGGTAGATAGACTAACCAAGTCGAGACACTTTTTGCTGTTAAAACTACTTTCAACGCCGATCAACTTGCCTTACTATATGTGAATGAGATTGTTAGACTTCATGGAGTGCCGATGTCAATAGTGTCGGACCGAGATCGAAGTTCGTTTCAGTTTTGGCAAAGTCTGCGAAGAGCCTTTGGAGCCCGAGATTTAGTATGACTTTTCATCCCAGACAGATGGCCAAACAGAGAGAACGTTTGAGACGCTTGAAGATATGCTTAGACTTTGTGTATTGGACTTCCAAGGAAGTTGGGTAATGCATTTGCCTTTAGAGGAATTTGCTTACAACAATAGTTATCAAGCTACCATTGGCATGGCACCATATGAAGCTTTGTACGGAAGAAAGTGTAGATCGCCGATATGTTGGACGAAGTTGGAGACAAGGCTCGCTTGGTCCCGAACTCATTCAAGTAACAACGAGAAGATTAAACTTATTCAAAGAGAGGATCAAAACCGCCCAGTCGACAAAAGAGTTATGCCGACGAGAAGAAAAGCGAGTTAGAATTGAAGTTGGGGATCACGTATTCCTAAAGGTTTCACCAATGAAAGGGGTTTCAGTTGGGAAGAAAGGTAAATTAGCACCCGTTATATTGGTCCATTTGAAATTCTTGACAAGGTTAACTCCGTTGCCTCTGGACTTGCTTTGCCACGCATTGAGCCAAGTCCATAACGTGTTTCATGTTTCGATGTTAAGGAAGTATATTCGGGATCCTTGCATGTAATTAAATATTCGGGATCGAAGTTAATGAGAATTTGGGCTATGAGGAGAAGCGACGTCTATTGTTGACAGACAAGTTAAGCAATTGAGAAACAAGTCGATACCAATGGTAAAGGTGGAATGGAAAGAGCACTATGGCGAGGATGCCACATGGGAAATGGAAGAGGAAATGAGAACTCGACATCCAGAGTTATTCTTGGAACAAGGTATCTTAAGTTTGGGGACCAAACTTCTTTAAGGGGGGTAGGATGTAACAACCCTCACTTTGAATTTGTCTTGTTTGCATGCATATTGTGTAATCTTGCCTTGATAAGTTTGTAATCTTGAGATCTTGTTTTGCTTTGCTTGGTTAATCGTAACTTGCTTGAACTTGCACCTTGTTTGGAGCCTAGCCGAGGTCAGCTTGGCATAGTTCGTCTTTGAGCCTTTGCGTTTTGAACGGTTTTGGAACCTTAGCCGACCTCTATCTTCACCTCGGCATGTTTGCGAGATGTTTTGTGCTTGTGATCTTTGTCCTTGGCGGTATGGCCTAGGCGAGATGTGGTACACCGAGCCAAGGTGTGTACGGCTTAGTCAAGTGTCGTCCTCCCTAGCCGTTGCCTTTGTTGACTGTTGCGAAGTCTTGTCTTTGGCGAGGTCATTCTCGCCGGCGTGTTTGCCACCAAGCGTGTTGTGTATGCGTTTTGTCGAGACTTGTCTTGTCTAGCGATCACTTTTTAATCGCACCAATCCGGTAATGCCACGTGTCCGTGAAGGCGATAATGACAAACCAGACCTATAATATATCATTGTGTATCTTGTTAGCATCATTGGGTCTCAATCTTTGTCTTGCTTAGAGAGAGAAGCTCTAGAACAAGAGTTAGAGTTTTAGAGAGAAGTTGAGTCGGGCTTGATCGTGGAAGATCGAACCATTGGATTTCAGTTTGAGGTTAGATTCTTGTTCTACATCTATTGTTCTTACCGATCATCTAGCTACATTGCATGATTGGATCTGTTTTGCATGCCATGCATCGATTTGAAATTGGTTTGAAGAGAAAAATGATGTTTTGTGTTCTTGAAGAAGAACCTCGTTTTGATCCAAAGTTTGGAACAAGAATCATGTTTTGTGTTTGTTCTTGCATGGTTTTCTTTAATAAGTACCTAGGTCCATGTTCTTGGACTCCTAGTGTCAAATCTCGATTTTGGATAAAGAGTTATGATTCTTGCATGCATGTTTTGATGTTCTTGATGCTCATGTTCTTGCATTCTTCTCGTGGAAACTTCGGGTTTCGATTTAAATCTTATATGTGGCCATCGTGACCACACCTCGGCAGGAGGTGCGGGACCTCGGCATTGTCGAGATGGAACCCGGTGAGTTTCCACGAGTTGGGAGACTTTGCATGTTCGTTTTGTTATTTGTTTGGATTCGTGGGAGTGCGAGATCATTCACTTGTATGGAAAGCATGTCTTGAAAATGTGATTTGCCTTGTGATTTGTCGGGACTTTGATCTTTGCTTTGAGCCTACACACGAAGACCGAGGTGAGTGGTGCTTTTAATAAAGCTATGTTAAAGCGGTTTTGTTAAACCTTGTCTTGATTTGTTTTGATGAAAGTATTTGTTCGGCATGAATGATTAGCCTAACTTGATGTATCATGTATAAGCTTTGTTTCGATGCTATCTCGGAAGTCCCTTGGCTGGAGGACTATAATCTTTCGCAGCACTAAGTGTAAAAGTCCCTTAGCTGAAGGACTCTAAACTTTCATGATACCATCTTGTTAAAAAGGAAACGGTCCTCTCTTGAAAAGATTAGGTGTAAAAGCAGGCTACGGGCCTAAGTAACACAAGTCCCTTGTGCTAGAGGACTTTAAACTTTCGTAGCATCACTTGGTCAAAAAAAGGGGCTACGGGCCTAAGTGACACAGACTCTTGTGTATAAAGGATACGGTCCTTCTTGGAAAAGTTATTTGAGTTAAAAGGGGGCTACGGGCCTAAGTAACATAAGTCCCTTGGGCTGGAGGACTATAAACTTTTGCAGCACCACTTGTTTAAAATCGATCTCGGATCACACCAATCTTGTTTGCCACTAATGGACTACTACGTTACATTTGTTTGGGACCTTTGGTTATGTTACGCGATGTCGTGAGCATCCTCGAAATGTGTAAGATTCTCTGAGATGAATACGGCTCATCCCTTGATGCGGTTTCGCTTTGTTGTATTTTGCTTTGAAAGAACCTGGGCTGATGCTTGTTTTGCTTTGAAGGAACCTCGGCTAATATTTGGATGGTTTTGGCATGTTTTGTTTTGTACAGACTTCGGCCATATTCATGCAAAACCTTTATTTCTTGTACCATTCATCGAGTTTTCATACTCACCCTCTATATATATATGTAGGTGATGAGCGGGATGGCGGCGACGCCTAGATGTGTTTGCAAGCTTTGTTTTGGACTACTTGTTTTACGTCGGCAAAGTTTTGCATTCTTGTCGGCATAATCTTGTTTTACACCGCCTTTTGAGTTTCGCGGCCAACTTGAAAATCATGCTTCTTGACTTGTAATTTTGTATTTTGTGCATGCCGCCTAGAAGCCTTTTGATCAAGATTTGTTTTGTATTTTGTTATCTTGGATTGGTTGTAAGACTATTTTGTATATGTCTTTACATTTGATTTACTGCATGCTCTAATGGACCATTTGTATTTGATTCATCGCTTCCGCAATTTTGTGAGCCCCTATGATTACTCTGTCGTGTGTGTGAAATTTTGTAAGCCGGCCTTTGGTGATCTCGGATTACTGGCCATCTCGGCACCACCCTACTAGGGGCAGGTTGGGGTCGTGACAACGACACTCCTCCATTGATGCAAATATCAAACATCTTGCTGCATCAGTACCCACCATTGTTGAAGAATGACAAAGAGCAACCCATCATTACATTGTCTTCCACCTTCACTTCCATACTAGTCCCCCCTTGTCATTTTGTGTATATAATTATAAGTAACCAATACTATAGGTTAATAACAATAATTCAAGCATAACTACAACCCCATTAATCCACCAGTAGAAATTCAAGAATCATCATTATTGGACCACCACTAATCAAACAAGCATAGCCATCACAATCTCATTGATTCAAGGGGAAAAAAACAAAACAAAAAATCATCACAACCCCATTAATTCAAGAATCAATTAGTTCTTTGAAGCAATTAATCAAATATGTAACATGCATATATCTTCCAGAGTCGTTCATGAAAAAAAAAATGCAAATTAATTAACTTTAACTTCCTTAATCAGCCATAACCACCAAAACCACTGACCACCAAAATCAAAACACACACAATAAAAGAGGAACACCCCCAAGTCAACTCTAACGCCTCGAAAATTGGGCAGGATATATCTCTTTATGCAACAAAACCCACCTGATTGACAAACATATATATATAGCTAACTAATCCATACACCCATTTCCATTAAATTCCAAATGCCAATTACATGTTGTTCTCATCTCAATGCCTCAGTTCCAATCCCAAACATGCATTTTACAACAAGTATGAAATAGAAGTCAAACAGATAATAAGTGCCCTATAGGCTTACAAATTTATCCAAGAACATTCTTGGTTACATAAAATGGAGTTTCAACTCAACACAAATACAGCCCTAGGCTTACATTCAACAAATAACAATAAAACAAAAATGAAGCCTTAACTCTGAGTCCTCCCAAGTCACTGCCTTGGCGGAGGCATAGCACCTGTACCTGAAATGGTTTTCCTTTATAGGGTGAGCCACAGCCTAGTAGAGATATACTACACAACATATGAACAATGACAAGACTAAAGAGGAGTATGCTCATGCCATGCTCATGATAAAACAGTTCATCTCTCTTTTTATAAAGCATGCAATGCTGAAATGTAACAACAAACATAAAATCATTTCCATTTTAAACCATATCTGTTACATAAATACGGGCCCTGTGAATCTCTAGGTGAGTGTCTGCAAGTAGGCCCTAATGCACTACCACTGTCATTTTTACCAGTAAACCGGAAAGGTCGACACCTAACCGTGCGGTTCCACACCCCCTATCCAGATTCACCAAGTATTTATCTTTTTGCAAATAAATACATTTCCAAACATTTCTTAAAAACAAATACATTTCCAATGAAATGAATGTAATGCAATGTCCAATGCAACAAATGAAGAATGTGGTTCAATTTACCTAAGTCTCATTCGTTTCTACAACAATCATGGCTATCCTCCACCAATAGCCCAAAACAGATATTTCTAAACAGATATTTAAATAATTAAATTCCAAAAATTTTGATAAATACAATCTATTCCACATCTCATCAAATATGAACAACTACACTAGTTTTCATATCACAATTTTGTCTAGTAACCTTTCAAGGTCCATTTTTAACCGTATCGGTTTTATTCCAACAGATACATTAAGCGAAATAATACCGTTAATGCCCAAGAAAACATCATTTTCTTTCCAAACTCATCCTCCAAGAATTATTCAATTATGACATCCTATTTTGATTGAAAGCCCCAAAAATTAAACGTAATTCCTTCATTTTCTTTAAAAATGCTCTTTTGGTCGCAAAACGGTAAAAATTTCAAAACCGATCGAATCGAAATCCATTTTTGTTCAAATTTAAAACATAGCTCTTTCATAACCTTACAAGCATACTCCAAGTGTACACTTTCGCAATTTGGGCATCAACTCTTTATTTTTCTCAAAATTTCCCTTTTAAGCAAATAAATCACAAATTTTTCAAAAATTCTAATTAATTTATATGCAACTCTAAACTCCATATAATCAAGTAAAAGTGCATAAAGAAGTGTAGGAAAAATCCCTACCTCAAGTATGAAGAAAAGCTAATCCAAATTTTCGATTTTGTCGGATTTTGATCTACCGATCAAAATGTTGCTCTCACCAAGCTCTTCATGAACATGGGTCTAAAACCTGAACAAGTGGAATCGCAGCCAAATGTGCAGCAACATTGTGTGATGATTTCTCACATTCCCTCCAAAGAAGATTATGAGCTGGCATGTCTCCATAACTGAAACCAAGTTCAGCCAATCTCTGGATTAGTAAGCCACCCTAGTGGAAGCATATCTAAGTCGGGCCATGACTTTTCTAGCAAGCCCTGAGCTCCTATCATATTAGCAGTGGCGAAGTCCCTGGCAACATTAAAATGGGCAGCAACATCTCCCTATAAATCCCAGTCATCATCTGTAATCTTATACCTGTTTACTAGGCCATGTACATCCTTTGCAATGGTTGGTGTTGCACTTGTTCCTGGAGATAGAGAATATGTGATGGGACGGCTAAGTCCCCTCAAAACCTTGGATACAACCCTTATCTCATCTAAATTAAAGTCAGTACTAAATACATAGTCATGTTTCATGAAATCAACACCCCAGTCGGCATACTGATGATAAAGTGACCTCAAGAAAGCTCTTCCTGCTTCCAACTTAGTATTTACACTCATGAAACCATGTGGCATCCACGCACAAGCCCTCTCCTTTAACCCGACATCTTTTGCATGCCATTGCTAGCCCGATTCCTCATAAGCACTTCCCTTGATGGTGTCTAAGATAGGGGTGTTTACATTGACAGCCTGCGTGCGTACACCGCTCATAACGTGAATCCCCAACATTTGTAACCAGCAAACGGTCACCAACAAGAATGGCAGTGGAAGCAGTTGATCCAGCATCTCTGTTCTGATTATTTTCTGATTTCAGAAATTCCGAGTCTGTATGACTATATGCATCAGCTATAGCAGATTTGGTATCCGAAGTAAACTTTGGATGCTTGATCAGATTGCTAAAAAGATTTTTTTTTTAAAACATAATCTACAGCTCGAGCACCCCCATGACCATCAAAAACTCCAAAGAGATCAACTATCTTTCCATCCACACCATCAATTCTTGTCTCATAAAAATCTTCCATTGTAGACCTTTTTCTAGGGGAGCTTGCATAACCATAGCTGAACTTTCCATTATGACTGAGACCACCACCGTTAACAGGTGCATCATTAGCATAAACTTGGCTAGCAGATGACAAAACCGGATTGAGATATCCCATAGTTATTGAGAACAATCAGACCCATCTCTCTCTCTCTCTAGAAAATATTCTTTACACCTTTTGACCCCACTCCAGCACCTCCTCTTTTCTTTTATCATTGTGTGTCTCCTCTTTCATGATAAAACATCCACTCCCTTTTTTTTGTATTCCTTCACGAGAAAGGGAGAGTGGTTTGGTCCCTCTTTAGCCATCTCCCCCAAATTCTCTTTTATTAGTGGATGATTTTTTTTTTTTTTTTTTGTCTTTGTTTTACTATTTTCTATTTTCTCAAATCATGGTCCAAACACCCAAAACTCAAATTTTAAATTTTGCACTGACTATTTTTGTAAAAAATTTTTTTTGGTCATCACATCAACCACCAAACTTTTACAAATAGAAGAAAAAATCAAAGCAAAAGAACATAATTGATAAGCAAATACTCTACATATAGAGCTTCCCCCCTCCCACCAACATCTCCATCGTCGCTATCTATAAGCTCGTAGACGTCTCCTGTAATAACGTGAAAGACAACCGTATCTCGAAGTCCATCATATCACTGTTTCAATATGTTTAAAGTTTCTCATCTTACCATTTCAATATGTTCCGAAGTCTTTCATCTCATTGCTTTACGATGTGTTTGGTTGGCAGATTTGAGGAAGAATTTGAAAACAGAAATGAAAACGATAGGTGAAATGTGAATAAAACATACGTATATTTCACCTAGTTTCACATACCTTTTCCTTTTCATTTTCCAAATCCTTTCCCAAATCTCCCAACCAAACACAACGTTAATCTATCTGATAATCATTTCATCATTTTGATTTACCCAGCAAGCTCGGCACTTGGGCTTTGTTGCTTTCACCTACAAGCTCGGACGGTGGGGTCTCGTTGTTGACCTCTCCTTCCTCTCTTTTTCTCTCTCGCTTGCTTCTTCCATTTTTATTTACTGGTGATGCTGTTCAATTTGAAGGTGTGCTGTGCAATTACATAAGGTAGGCTGAGAGAGGAGAGAAACTCTTAGGGATATTTTTTTTTTGGATCTTCAAAAGGGTAAAATTGGTATTTTAAAAAAAATAATTGATGATGATAGCAAAATGCATTAGTTGACTTCACAGTTTGTTAACAGAAGGGGTAAATTGTAATGTAATTAAATACTTCAAGAAGGGGAATATAATTTTTAAAACGTCAAGGGGAAAATTGTATTAAAGACAAATCTTAAGGGGTATACACATAATTTATTCAAAAATTAAAAATTTATTTATTTATTGGAGGTATAAACATACCTTGTTTTGAGTTTTCAAAAAAATGTTTTTGAGTTTTTTATTTTTCATGTTTTGTTTTTTATTTTTCATGTTTTGTTGTCTTTAGTGAATAAATTCAAAACAAATTTAATATACAAAAAATATAAAAATATATTGAATTTATATGAAAAAAATTAGTGAAACATCCATCTCTAATTTTGAATTGAAGGAGAGATCCAATATATATTTCTTTATTAATCAAGGTCCCTCAATGACATTAACCCAACTAACTTTTTTTTTTCTCTCTCTTTCTCTCTCTACCCATTGAACCACCAACCCTCTCCACTCTTGTGCCACAGCAATACCACCAACTGTTGTCCACACCGCTGTCGCTAGTCTCATGACCACCTCTCACCACCAATCTCCCTTTTTCTTCTCCCTCTCTTCCTTTTTCCTCCCTATTTTTTACCATTGATCTCTATTTTTCTTCTCTTCCTCCATTTCTTCATCTTTCCACTCCTCTCCTTCACACTATCGCCCACCACTGCGCTGCCGCGACCACCATTTGCGACAACCGCCACCTGCAGAATGAAGAAAAACAGAGAAGAACTGTGATTTCTATTTGCTAATCTTTACTTTTTTTGCATATATGTTTAATAGGTGAAGAAGAAGCAAACATAGATTAGGTTTCTAATACTCTGTTTTCCATACAAAACAAACCCAGAAACTTTCCAAAAATCTACACCTCAAAAGGACATGCAATATGAATTTCTCTATAATCATACAAAAAAAATTTCCTATCCACTCTGAATTTTCTCTATAAAAAACTGAAATTTCTCTATTTTGAAATTTCTTTGTGCTAAAATTTTATTGTGAAAATGTTGAGGGATCCCAATTATTATGAAAATATTTTTACATCTTTTATCTTATAAAATCTTAATATCATGGATCTTAAAGTAAAAAATCCCAATATATATATATATATATTTTGTATATAATAAATGTTGTTAAGATTTTTTCACAAATTTTATATATTTTAAGTGCTCGTTTGACAATGACTTTTTTAGTTTGTTTTTTGGTTTTTTTTTGACTTTTTTAGCTTGAGATTTTTTTATTTGTTTGGTTTTCTTGTTTGGCCTTTTTGACATTTTAGCTTTGTTTTGGGCAAATTTTTTTTATCCTTTTGTGATTTTTGGCTTTTTAGATTTTTAGATTTTTTTTTTGTCCTTTTGTGATTTTTTAGCCCAACTCAAAAACCAAACGACTCCTAAATGTATCTAGATTGAGTGGATCTCAAATTACTAAAAATATGAATTCAAAACTCAAAAAATATTTTGAAAATTAGTTTTCTATTTTAAATTTTCATAATTTTTACACGAGAGAGAGAGAGAGAGAGAGAGAGAGAGAGAGAGATGCACAAGGCAGCTGTACTTGTACATATTGATGACGTACGGAACGAAATTATTGTAGGCCACAACTCTAAATAATTTTAGATATGTAATCCACGAGTAAGATTCATATATACATAATAGGGTTTTTTTATTGATAAATCCCATTTAAAGATGTTCTAACCCAATAAGTCCATAAAGAAAATTTATAACCTAATTAGTCCAATATTTTTGTACTTTTATTACATAAAGTCCTTTTTTCCTAATTTTATATTTTTTTGGACTATTATACCCTTATATATTATGTTGATACATAACATACACAAAAAAAGGAAATATAAGTTTATGTTTTGTTTGTTAGCGTTATCCACGTTGATGATTCTGATTCAGTTAATCAATGTTGATCGTTTATGGTAGGGTTTCAGTGCAGTGGAGAGAAGATGCCGACAAGTTTCTGTACCGTAGGAGAAAAGACGAAGACAACGGGTTTCTGTCCGTCAGTGTGTTCGTTTTCGTAGTTTGGTGTTTTTGTGTGCTTTGATTCGTTACGTAATTGTTGGAGATCAGTCGTTGATCAGAGGTGGAGAACGATTACATAATTTCATTCTCAAGGTTAGTATCATTTTGTTTATGAATGCATGTTCATTTATGTGAAGGATTGCATGCTCTGTTTTTTATGCATGTGCATTTTCTAGAATACATGGGTAATGCAAGTGCATGTTTGATGAATGAGGTTTTGATTTTTTTGCTAGTAATGCATGTATATTTTTGTTGTTTGTGTTTTGGATATTTAACATAGATGCATATACAGTTGTTTGAACAAATTGATTGTGGTGGATCATTGGTGAAAAGTTGCATATACAGTTATTTTGATTTTTTTGTTAACCTCATTATTAATCAGTGTTAATATTCACATTATCTATAATGGAAATTTGTCATTTGTTTTATCAATCAGTGTGAATATTCACACATCCATATAATATTGAATAGTATATATATTTTCACTGTGTTCATTGCCACTATGCAAAATGTTAAAGTTCATATCAAACCATTGTATTCAATCATATAATCACAAGCCACAATGTTTATTTAGATACAAAAATGATGTGAATATTCACTTTCTTGTTTTGTTTAATCTCTGTTTGGTTAGATAATTCAGAATATATCATTGGCTATAATGTGTTTATTCATTTCCTTATTTTTGTATTTTTGCAGCAGATGGATACATTCATGTTGTTGGTGTGCTCATATGGGTGTAGTACTATTGTAATAAATGTGGTGTGATCTCTGTCTTATTCACTTTTCGTGGAGTGTGTGTGTGAAAAATGGAGCGCGTTATCTACTGATTGTGTTTCATTATTCTATCGGCTACTTGGGATTAATAGGTGTTATTTTGGACAGTGATGATGAGCTTCAAAGTATGTTCTTGCTTGCCAAATCAATAAGGGTTCAACATGTAGAGGTTGTTGTTGGATTGATGTAATGTTGGAATTGCATGGGTAGTGATAATGATAAAGATGATGAAGATGAGAATGTGGGTGATGGTTTTTTGGTTTTTAGAGAGTTTGAGATTTTATGGGTTTTTTTTTTTTTTTATTTATGGATTTATGGTTTTTTGTACTAGAATTTTGTCATATGTATTGTCAATTAATGTTAATATTTACACTTTTATATAATATTGAATGGTGTATATGTTTTTGTTGTGTTCATTACCATTATGCAATATTGATGATATGAATATTCAAGGACCATTTTGTTTTAGACACAAACATGATGTGAATATTTACAATACAATAAATAAATCTGAAGATTCACATTAATTATGATATGTTTGTTCATGGGTCGTACACCTAATTGATGTATAATGTGAATATTAACATTTGTAGTCAACCACAATTTGATGTGAATCTTCACAATGCAATAAATAGACGTGAAGATTCACGTTTATTCTAATATGATCATACATCTAATTAATATATAATGTAAATATTAACATATGTAGTCTACCACAATAAACATAAGACATAATTTGAACATTCACATTTATTGAACATAAATTAAGATGTAAACATTCACACAAACCTCAACATAAGAAAACAGATGTGAATGTTCATAGTCTATATTGTTTAGCACACGCAACACATCAACACCAAATATACCATCAAAACACATAGGTATGTAAGAAGTATATCATTGATTTATATATATGTTGTCAAGTGTTGTCAACTGCAAGTTATCAAAGTTACCAAAAAAAAAAAAAAAACTAGCACTGTATTATAGTATAGCTAGTGAATGGTGGACAACCCCAACTATCGAACAACAAAGTTTGCCTTAAGTAGTCTGGCTGAAAATCCGAAAACTTGGTGTTGCTCATCGGTTTTACTAAGCCTATAATGTTTGATCGATAATTGACATGTCGCATGTCGATGTGGGTGTTGCTTTCTAGAGGCATGCTCTCTTCTTTGACATGATACTCCTCCCTTTTCCTTTTTATGCAAAATTTAGATGCAACATCTATTACATGGGCATGCACAAATGGTGAGTGTTTGTATGAACATTAAATTTGATTTCAATAGAATTGGTAGGGTAGACATGTACATTGACATCAGCACATCATTAATCAGTGTGGATGTTCACATTCAACGATATTCATATAAGCAAAAGCAACAAAGTGCTATTTAAGTGACAAACATAGCAATGTGAACATTCACATCATTGGAGATGTGAATATTCACATTACTACTAGGGTACAAATAGTAGTGGTCACACCGAACGTTAATAGTTACACATCCATATAATATTAGGTATGTCTATGTGTATAAAAGAGAATGTTAAAGTTCACATCAACATTTGATTACAACAACTCACAGTAAGACAATGATTATATGTACACATTTATAAGCAAATGGCACCAATGTGAATATTCATATTGGCTATAAACAACCAAACAACATGACAGCATCACCCATTCATTACCCACAAATCACATATTTTCAGTGTACACAACTGTGATGTGAATAATAAGTGGACAAATATGAATAACATTAATGCTCACAATGTCAAGGTTCACGTCAAAATCGAACTACAAGTAGAAGAAACGTTTTTATTTGGAGATTTGATTGATACAATGTTCACAATCATGTAACAAATTTATTCAGGACATGTCTCCATGTGAATGTTGATATCATGCCAACAACAATAACAAAAATATCCAAAACAACGACAATTTTCTGTTTTTTAGGAAAGCAACAAATTTGGGAGTTTACATAATTTCAATAATACCAACAACAACAAAAAGAGAGAAAATAACAGCAAAATCATGAACAACAGGGACCAAAAATAATAATGGCAACATGTGAGAAAGTTTGCATTATGACAAAAAAAATGTAATTTGATTACACAAAAAAGGGGAAAAAAGGTGCTTACATTTGTTCTCCATGTTGAGTTGATACACTCTGATATATATAGAAATGTTCACAGTGTTGTTTCTTCTTCGTTGGAGTATGGTTCCAATAGCCGACAACGCTTTGATAATGGTGGAATGGTTGGAGAACGGAAAGACACAAACAGTGGGTCAACCTGCTGCATATCAACATTGTTGCTAGTATTTGCACGTGGGCTTTCTTCTTTGACATGGTACTCATCTCTTTTTCACTTTGAGGTTTTCTTTTGTGCAATATTTGCAAAATAAAATATAAAAAAAAATTAAGACAAGGCTTATGTGATTAAAATAGTGGCACAAATGTAAACATTCACAACAATAGCATAGATGTGAATGTTCACAGTTTTGTGCATGAGTGTGAATGTCTACAATTGTGTGCATGGATGCTAATATCCATATCTGTCCATGGATGTGGATGTTCACTGTGTCAACAAAAACACAATGTGCATAGTGTATGTGTGTGTAAAAATCAATGGGTGTTTATACATTGATGAACAACATTCAAGAACATGTGGATGTTAACCCAAATAGATTAAAGGATGTTGTGAACATTCACAGTACTAATTTATCTAACAATGCACAGACTTATTACAATCATGTTATGCCAATTTTATAGTACAACCTCAAAATTAAAATATGGTTTCAAAGATGGGATAACAAAAGTGATATATTTCCTCTAAATATAGTGGTGAATGTTTACAAAGTGTCTAATTAATTTACACATGTTGTGAATGTTCACAACATAATTATATATCACAACAACATTTGATACAAGGAAATTGGATCATAATTCTTTGTTTTCATGTGAATGTTCACTACGGTTAACAACAACAATTTGATTGACCAAACATTTTCAATCCATGTGAATGTTCACATCTTTCAACAACAACAACAATAACATCTGAAACAATTTGATTGGCCCAACATTTTTTACCATGTGAATGTTCACATCTTTCAACAACAACAACAACAACTGAAATAATTTGTGTGTCCAACAATTTTCAATTTCATATGAATGTTTATATCTTTCAACAACAACAACAATAACATCTGAAATAATCTGATTGACCCAACATTTTTCAATCCATATGAATGTTCACATATTTGAACAACAACAACAACTGAAACAATTTGCTTGCCCAACAATTTTCAATTCCATGTGAATGTTCACATCTTTCAACAATAACATTTGAAATAATTTGATTGGCTCAATATCTTTCAATCCATGTGAATATTCATATCTTTCAACAACAACAACTAAAATAATTTGCTTGCCCAACAATTTTCAATTTCATGTGAATATTCACATTTTTCAACAACAATAACAATAACATCTGAAATAATTTGATTGGCCCAACATCTTTCAATCCATTTGAATGTTCACAGATTTTTAAGCACAACATAATGGTAACTGTAATGTTTTTGGGTGAAAAAACCCATATAATTGGGGATAGGGATTGAGGGTTCAAATTAACGATTAGGGCATAAACAATAACAATATGAAGTTCCATATATTGTATGAATAGAAACAGGGGATATTGGTGAAAGTTCACAACGTTGTTTGTTGAAGAAGAGACTTAGGGTTTGCATACAAGAATGATTAGATTACTTATGTTTTTTGCCCATTTTGATGATTGTGTTGTCACAAATGGTCGTCGATGGTGATTTTGACGAAGATTGAACTTATAGATGTTCAACAATGGTGATTTCTATGATTTCAGTGACTGGTGGCGTAGGAATGTCGAAGAAGACGATGCGACGATGTGATAAGGAGTCTTCTGGGTGTTGAGACGATATGTAATTCGATTTTGGATTTTTGGAATAGTGGAGATATTGTACATGATTTTCTACAAAAAGAGAGGGGAAGAGAGAGATGACTATTTGATTCAAAGATAGGCGCGTGTTTGTTTGAGGGTCTTTCAGTCTTTTAGTATGAAATAGAACCTAATGGAATATTACAAAACACTATGGGTCTAATGGAATAGGACTTTTAGAGAGTGGATTTACTAAAAAAGCTCCCTACATAATAATGTCACCATCATTATATTTTAATATTGTATTTGATTTATTATTATGTGAGTACGCACATATTAAAAATAGATGAGTAATTTTGTGAGTTGTTATCACTATATTGTAAAGGGACGTACTCTATTTTTACATGACAGTGGATGGGTGTTGTTACAACAATCTATTTTAATGATATATGTTAGGTTTTTATTCTTGGCAATCCCGTTTGACAAAACTCTTTTAAGTTGTATTTGTTTTCACACTTTTTATTTCAGTGAGACTATAAGTGTTTAGATGCGAATCCAACCCGAATTGTGCCGTGCAAAGAAGTTTGTGATGTTAATTCTTTCAAGATTGCCACATCACTGTTTATGACGGGGATCGAGCTGCCCGATCAGCTCGCGGGGGTCCAGGGGGCAATGCCCCTTGGCGGGTCTAGGGCAGCACCACGGCGGGGTCGAAGGGCAGCGCCCCCGAAGCAAAATGCAAAAATGCATTCCAAGTTGCCTATTCGCTCGAGCGGACATTCCCCCGCTCGAGCGGAGAATGCTGAGTTCCAGAAGTTTTTTCGCCTGCAAAAATACTAGATGTTGTTTTTTCATGCTCGAGCGGAACTTTCGGCGCTCGAGCGTAGGCCCGCTCGAGTGGCCAATCCGACGCTCGAGCGGAGATCGTGGGACAGTTTTCTATAAATATGTGTTTCAGTCCAAATCTAGGATTACTGCTCCAGATCTTCTTCTTGGGTTCTAGGATTTATATCTAGGGATATTTTGCTTGTTTTCTTTGATGTTTTTGATTGAGTATTCAACTCATGGTTTAAAGAGTATACATCAAAGGATTATTTGTTTGTTCTACACAAAAGAGAGAGTTGTTCTTCGGTGGATTCTGAAGAATTCGAGCCTGCAGCTTTGGTGGATTCTAGAGCGGCTCATCGTCAAGACAATTCCGAGGTGAAGATAGGGTTGGAAGAGACACATATGGGTTGGTTCAATTCGAGCGTGGATTCGCTAGGTAATTGAGAGTATACCTATGTAATTCCTTTATATCTTCTTGGTGGATTGTTTTGTGGCTGTTGCCCGTGGTTTTTTTTATCACAATTGGAGGTGTTCCAATTGTGGTTTTTCCACATTAAAATCGTTGTGTCGATTTGTCTTGGTTGTTTGATTGGGATTGTTTTATTGCTTTAAATTGATACATAATCACAAATCAATATCTAGCGGATTTCTAGATTATTCAATTGGTATCAGAGCGGGTCGCTCTATTTTGTTTTTAAAAACTTTTGAGCGAGATCTTGTTTGATTTGTGATAATGGATTCAATACGTGAGAGAAATTCTATGGTTCGACCACCCCTACTTGACGAATCCAATTATTCTTTTTGGAAAGCTCGGATGAGATCGTTTTTAAAATCTATTGATGAAAAAGTTTGGCAATCTGTCATGTATGGGTGGACTGAACCAACGATTACCGTTGATGGAGTAACTTTCCCCAAACCAATTGATAAGTGGGACACAATTGATTACCAAAATAGTAGCTGGAATAGTAAAGCTATCAATTCTCTCTTTTGCGTTGTCACACCTGAAGAGTTTAGTCGTATTTGTAATTGTGAAGTCGCAAAAGAGGCTTGGGATATCTTACAAACTATTCATGAGGGCACTCCTTCTGTGAAACGCTCAAAACTTCAATGGCTCACATCTAGTTTCGAAAACCTTTCAATGAAAGATAGTGAGACCTTTGATGAATTTTATGCGAAGTTGAGTGACATTGTAAATTCCAGCTTCAATTTAGGTGAAAAAATACCAGAATCCAAAGTTATGGGAAAAATTTTGAGATCCTTGCCCGATCGTTTCTAACAAAAAGTTACGGCTATTGAGGAGACTCAAGATGTTGACAACCTCAAGCTGGATCACTTGGTTGGAAATCTCCAAACTTATGAGGCACATAGGAATTTCAAAAAGAAACAAAAAAATACTATTGCTTTTAGTAGTGCTCATAGAGTTGGAGAAGATTCTGATGAGGATTGTGAGATAAATTCCAAGATTACAGCTGCATTTGTTAAACAATTTAAAAAATCTTTTTTGAAAAAGAATCCTAATCTTTTGGAATCTACTCATACTCATAAATCTAAAGGCAAAGATAAACTCAAAATTAATTCTATAGCCAAGAAGGAGAAAGGAAAGATACAAGGGAACTCTGAAAGAGTCCAATGCTATGAATGCCAAGGATTTGGCCACTTTGCTTCAGAATGCCCCACTCGTTTGAAGAAGAAGAAAGCCCTCGCTATCACTTGGGATGATGAATCAGAATCTGATGAAGATGAAAGTGACAACGAAGATCAAAGCAAAGAGGGACATAAACAATTCCTTGCTTTCATGGCAGCTTCCGAAACTGAAGAACGAACAGAGTATCCGAAGAGGCCGGTTGAGAATGCCACAGATGATGAATTCTCGGAGAGTAATGATGAAGAGCTTGAGCAAGCTTACGAAAAGTTGAATAAGGAGTCTCTTAATTTATCCAAATTGAAAGACAAACTCACTACGAAACTCAAAGCATGTGAAAGTGAGAATGTCAAATTAAAGAAAGAGATTTCCGAGGTTAGGAATAATGCCCTTAAGATTTCTAATGATCGACAAGCTCTTTGTGCAAAACTCTTGACTTGTGAGACATAGAGGAATGAGCTACAGCAAATCTATTCAACATATAAAGAAAAGATTGAAACTCTCGAGATGTCTCAAGTTGCTTTGGAAGAACTAATGATCAAGAAAGAGGAAGAACTTAAGTGTGCTATGGCTACCATTGAGGATCAAAGACTTTGGACAATATCATTGGGTCTCAACAAATTTGTTCTGACAAGAGTGGCATTGGCTTTGGTGGTAAGAAAGAGCAAAAACAGAGTGTTTCCACATCTCATGATACAAGAACTCAAGGAAAGGGAGAACAAAAAATTCAACATGAGGATGGACTTCTCAATCTTTCTAGAGTTGGTAAGGCAAAAGAAAAAAAGGTACACTCTGTTTTTATTTGTCATCATTGTGGTATGCATGTTCATATTCGCCCTTATTGTTATAAGTTGCATGGGAGAGTGTCTCATAGAGATGGATGCAATTCCAACATCTCGTGGGGTAGGAGACACTTCATTGGTAGTAATGAGGTTAAGGGTCATATTAGACCTCGTTATTTTGATGTGCTTGAGACCAAACATAGAGCGAGTTTGCATTTGCCTAGACCTAGAAATAGGGAGTTGGAAACCAAGTCGAGACGGGTTCTCATTGAAAGCAAAGGGAATCACAACGTCCAGACACCACCCAAGAATCGCAATGCTCACAACTTTGTTTATACTAAAGTGGTTTGGGTGAGAAAACTCGACTTGTGTTAATTTGTTTATTAGTTTTAGTTTTTTGGGTTTCTATATTATTTTTTTTGAGTCTTTTAATGTGTGCATGTTTGTTTTCTGTCTTGCTTTGTTTTAAAAAAAAAAAATGTGTGTGCTTGTTCATTTATTGTCTTGCTTTATTGTTGAAATAATAAAGAAGTAGCGAAAAGCAACATGCAAACCAACTAATGCCAATCTACCTTTCCAAACAAATCAAAGTGTTCATGCTAACAAACTCTTGCAATGATAAACCAAACTCCCCCTTACTAAAAACAATGAACAAGAAGAAAAACGACAAAAAATAATATGGTGGAGCAAGCAGGGAATTTCAGATTTGGACCTTGAAACACACAAGATTATCCAAGAAGCACAATTACTTGAAAACACAATGTGCACAGTCTGTAGAAGATTCCTCATAAAAGAAAGTGATGCATTATGTGAAAAGTATAAATCTCATGATAAAAGTGTGTGTGTGACTCTTGGAGTTCAACAAACACAAGATTCAAATCCTAGTAGTGATATGAAAGCTGGACCTCCGACATGTGAATCTAATTACAACAAAGGAAAGTCAAACCACTAGGAATCAAGGGGTATTTGGTGAGTAAAGGCGGAGACTCCCTCTCAATCAATGAATCCTTTATTATTTTTATTTATTTATTTTTTTCACATCTTTTTCTTTTTTTTCTTTTGCACATCTTTTTTTTTTTTGTTTTTTTCTTTTGCATATTTTTTTTTTCTTTCTTTTGCACACTCATTGGTGGCTGACACGCTCAAGAGTATGGAAATCGAACCAGAGAAGCATAGACATAATAAGGATGGCCTGGTTGGTGACTCTGAGGTAGCCTTTTCCTCATGGCTGGACTACAAAGAATAGAGAGGGAATGCCGTGGAGATGCAGAAAGATAGAAGATGGTTAAGAGACTCAACATCACCCAAGATATGCTAGTATCGGTCAATTCCTCTCGAAAAACAAAGGATACCATGCCAGAAGTCCATAGAGAAAAATGATCATTAAGGCGGAAGAATCCAAAATTTGCTAATCCAAGAGTGTGTACAGAATGAGACATACTAATCAAAGAACACACACTCCGAAATGAGTAATGACCATAGAAAGTACACATATATTAACATGTAATGGATATTCTCATCAATTCTAATATGCACCAAGGACCACTCAAAAATTTCAAGCTTGCAAAGCCAGAAAATCTTTTTGGATTTTTTTTTTCTTTCAATAATAAAGCAAGACAATAAATGAACAAGCACACACATTTTTTTTTTTTAAACAAAGCAAGACAGAAAACAAACATGCACACATTAAAAGACTTAAAAAAAATAATATAGAAGCCCAAAAAACTAAAACTAATAAACAAATTAACACAAGTCAAGTTTTCTAACCCAAACCGCTTTAGTATAAACAAAGTTGTGAGCATTGCAGTTCTTGGGCGGTGTCTGGATATTGTGGTTCCCTTTGCTTTCAGTGAGAACCTGTCTCGACTTGGTTTCCAACTCCCTATTTCTAGGTCTAGGCAAATGCTTCTTGTATGCTATAGTTGTTTAAGCTTCCTTTGTCAATTCGTGACAAAAAGGGGGAGTTATGTTGTCAGGTGCATGTGTCTTAGGATTTCATGTATTCATGTCATGTGTCGGGTGTATATGTCTTAGTTTTCATCTATCCATCTATCCATGCTACATGTTCTTAAAATCTCCAAGTCACATCTATTCATGGTTTCCATCTTATACTTCAAGATAATCTTGTCATATGTTTATTGTATATTCTTGTGGGACTAATAGTTGTTTTGGAGATTGTGGCAGTAATAGTTGTTTTGTAGATCATGACCTTGAGAAAGAAGTTTGCTTTTGTTGGCTGTAATGGGTTGGGGTGTTTAGGATTTTTATTTGTTAGGTGTGTTTTGTCACGGCATTGCCAAATGGGGAGATTGTTAGGTTTTTATTCTTGGCAACCCTGTTTGACAAAACTCCTTTAAGTTGTATTTATTTTCGCACTTTTTATTTCAGTGAGACTATGAGTGTTTAGATGCGAATCCAACCCGAATTGTGCCGTGCAGAGAAGTTTGTGATGTTAATTTTTTCAAGATTGCCACTTCACTGATTATGACGGGGATCGAGCTGTCCGGTCAGCTCGCGGGGGTCCAGGGGGCAGCGCTCCTTGGTGGGTTCGGGGCAACGCCACGGCGGGGTCGAGGGGCTGCGCCCTCGAAGCAAAATGCAAAAATGCATTCCAAGTTGCCTGTCCGCTCGAGCGGACATTCCCCCGCTCGAGCGGAGAATGCTGAGTTCCAGAAATTTTTTCACCTGCAAAAATACTGGATGTTATTTTTTCACACTCGAGTGGAACTTTCTGCACTCGAGCGTAGGTCCGCTCGAGCGGCCAATCCGACGCTCGAGCGGAGATCGCGGGACAGTTTTCTATAAATACGTGTTTCAGTCCAAATCTAGGATTACTGCTCCAGATCTTCTTCTTGGGTTCTACGGTTTATATCTGGGGATATTTTGCTAGTTTTCTTTGACGTTTTTGATTGAGTATTCAACTTATGGTTTAAAGAGTATACATCAAAGGATTATTTGTTTGTTCTACATAAAAGAGAGAGTTGTTCTTCGGTGGATTCTGCAGAATTTGAGCCTACAGCTTTGGTGGATTCTAGAGTGGTTCATTATCATGACAATTCCAAGGTGAAGACTGGGTTGGAAGAGGCACATAAGGGTTGGTTCAATTCGGGCATGGATTCGCTAGGTAATTGAGAGTATACCTGTGTAATTCCTTTATATCTTCTTAGTGGATTGTTTTATGGCTGTTGGCCGTGGTCTTTTATCTCAATTGGAGGTGCTCCAATTGTGATTTTTCCACGTTAAAGTTGTTGTGTCGATTTGTCTTGGTTGTTTGATTGGGATTGTTTTATTGCTTTAAATTGATACATAATCACAAATCAATATCTAGCGGATTTCTAAATTATTCAATATAAATTATTTATATTATAAAATTTGTATTTGTATAAAGAATGAGATTAGTTAGATATGCGTAGTCTTATGATCAAATCTTAATTTTTTTTTAAATTATCAAAATTATGCTCATTGTTTATTTTATTTAAACATAAATATAGTCTTGTTGTGGGTTAGAGATATCCAATTAATTTTTTTATTTTTTTTAATTAATGATCTACTTAATAAATTTTATAATATGACCAGTTTAAATCATCAAAAAAAGGTTCGAAACACGCCCCATTGAGTCACAACACGGATAATTCGCATGTGATATTATTTATTGTAAATTCTACTAACAAGTGATCATAAATATAGTTTAATATTAAAATTTATATAACAAGTATTTTAAATTTTATTTTTTTTATTTTTTTTTAATTCAATAAAAAGTGTTTTATAAATCGGCAAATATGTGAGGATGCAATATTATAAGAATCCAAATTAGAGTTGACTAGATGAATTGACAATTAAATATTTTATAATTAAATTTGTGACAAATTAAATTAATGCATAATCTATTATACCCATCATTATAAATAAAATTGTAAAACTTAAATGGGTCTTGTTAACATGTACCTTAAGAATGTAATAATTAGTTTTAACTAGTAGGGAAATGTTGAACAAATATATAAATAAATTTAATATTTTTCAAAAGATTAATAAATATGATATTTTCTTTTATGTGGACAAAAATACCCCATTCTTGGGGTATGAATTTGATGGTAAGGTTTTCAGCTATTATAATGTAATGTTAAAAAACAATAATTAACTAAAATTAAATAATTTTTTTTTTAAAAAAACTAAAAGTTTCATATGAGAGCTTAACAAACTTTTATGATAAATGGTTATTCAATTGTTTACCATTTATCTTCTCTTTTATTTTTTATTTTTAATTTTAGGTACTATATTTTTCATTATTTTTATAACAAGTTAATCCAAATTAGAAAGACCTAGAATTATTTTTGTTTGGTTAAATTTTCAAATTTTAGTTTAACAAATTAAAAATTAATTTAATAAAAATAAATACAAACAAAAAAATGTTTTCAAAATTTTAAAAATTATTTATATACCAAAACATAAATAAATGAAATAAAAATTTAAAATGAAAATGAAAAACAATATAAAAAATAACTATTTAATTTAACAAAGTTTTAACAACTTCCTATATAAGTGAAGGCAATTATACCAATTTAATACTTCCTTATATGTCCTTCGGACATGTATCACTACAGGAAATTCGAGTTTTAGCGGCGTTTTTAAAACGCCGCTAAAAGCTTGAAAAACGCCGTAAAATATTATAACGACGTTTTAAATTTTTGCCGTTGATACGGCCGCCGCAATAGGTTTGCAGTGTTTAATAAACGTAGCTAAAAATATTAGACGGCGTTTTTTAAAACGCCACAAAATGTTGACGTCCGCTTCTATTTCCGTCACAAACTAACGTGTGACGTAAGCATGACGTCATTTAGCGGTGTTTTTCAAAAACGCCACTTTTTTCTTTTTTTCAATTATTTATTTATTTATTATTATTATTCTGTCCAAAGCATACCATTTTAGAAAATATGTATTATAATGAATCTGAAAAAACAAATCTTCCACTAGACTAAGCCAAATACATTATAATGAAATCCAAAAACACAAAATTCAAATTCACACTCCAGATACTTTAAATACGACATGAAATTAGGCAACAATCTACACAAATCATCCAAGATTTTGAAAATTGTTGAAAATTTTTGCTTGATACAAGAATGTTAAATCTAGAGGTTCAATGCTGAGCCACAACCTCCCAACTTCCATTTCTCAAAAATTATTTCTACCAAATAAAAGACAGGAATTCAACTTCTTTCAACTTTTTTTTTTTTTTTCCCTCTATTATTTTCCTTACATCCAAACATAGCTTCAAGGGCATGCATAAATACCGAAATGACATGATCTCATAGCCAACAGAGCCTAATAGGCTAATTGACAACCTATAAACCAAATGCATCATATAAAATAAAATAAATAAATAAATAAAAATTCTTGGATTGGATTCCAAGAGACAAATTCCAACAGAGCCTAACAGACAAATTCCAACAGAGCCTAATAGACTAATAGACTAAATAAAAGACAGGAATTCCGATGGAAAGTACTGGTTGTGGGGGATTGTTGTAGTTGGAAACCAAGGCTGGTAAACCGCAGCTGATGAAGTAGCGATGGTTGAAGTAGCGAATCCTGATGATAATGCAGTACAGAAGAGTGGCGGTGGAACGTCACCACCAAATGGGCCTTGGAATTGCAATGCCCAGCTCGGTGAAGAATCAAATTCCATACTATTCTCTATTGCTCTTCCCTGTTGACGGCAAAAAATAAAATAAAATAATGGAATTGTTAATCAACTTGTGAAAAATCAATATTCATAGTAAATAATAACAAAGATGGCCAATAAATGGAGCTCCATGGGATGAAAATAGACACATGGTCGCATTAAACTAGCCCCAAAAGTTTTATAACAACAAAAGGGAAAACCCCTAACTTCTATTTTATCAGCTTCAAAACTGGTGATTGCTGATCAGTAGTCATTACAGGAAGATGATGGATTGTAGCCAAATGATCTAGCTTTTTCAATAAGTTAGAAGAGAGGTGTTAAGCGATAATGTTTTCCCAGCAACAAAAGCCAGCTAATGATTCTATAGTCCAACCAAAACTTCCAATATGTGATCAAATGATCATTTAGTCTAAACTCTAAATGCAAGAGCAGAGAAAGTTGTTGCTAATGTAGTAATAGCAAGAAATAAATTGGATAGTCGGATAGAGTAAAATTACCTCATAGATGGGAACGGCATGGGAATTTACACCTTTCCAGAGAGGAGGGTCCTCAGAAACCATTATTTGGCCATGAGGTAGTTGAATTCCCATTGTTGTAACGGAGTTCTCAGCCTGTAAGAAGAAAAGATAAATCTGTTACATAAACTCACGTAAGACCTTCCAAAATTCGAACATAGCATGTATAATGAATGATCACTGGTTTGACTAATCCAATTATAGAGCAGAACCGAACAAACTACAATTTTAATATACGGCTTTTAAAATTACCCTTCTGTTCTCATGCATATTGCTCAAGTCACTCTGCAAATGTAAACCACTGCTCAAGTCATTGCTTCCCATTTGGCCATTAGCAAAATAAGGGGTAGAAATACCCAAGTTGAGGTCTAGATTATGGCTGCTTCCTGCATAGAAGAGATTAGGGATGTCATCATATCATGATTCATAAAGAAGGATAGCTAAATATATGCAACCGTAAATGAAGGGAAGTTTCAAGAATCATAAAACAACACAAAAAATTAAACTAGTGATACCTCCATTCTCAATCTCAGAGCTTAACACCTCTTCATATGTGCTTGCCTCAAAGTTGGTCACCGCTTCCCTTCCATTGCATTTTATTGCAGCCTTGTCATAAGCCCTGATTAACATAAAGTTAAATTGGATTGGATGGAGAATAGATAATATAATATAACATATAGAGCAAGGAAAAGTAAAATTTTTATCATTATGACCTTGCGGCTTCCACCTCACTGTCGAACAACCCAAGATAGATATACCAGTAGGCAATGTGTTGGATACAAACCAATGAAGACCATTTTCACAGTTCATTAATAATATAAGTTAATAAAATTGATACAGAATTTGGGAGATCACACAGAATTTTGAGTCACATCTGACTAGAAAATGTAAAAAATTAGTTCAGTGTTGTCTCACTTCTTGCCAAGGAACTGCCCCCTTCGAGCTTCCCATCGTCCGCATTTGTGCAGTGTAACACCCCTGTATTTTGAAGTACCCCTAGAGAATCCGGCGCTCTGGCAACAAAGTACATGCACGAATTCTTCCTTCGTCAAATTCTTCATCTGCATAAAGATCAAAACCAGATAAACACAATTACATTCCTTATAGAAAGAAAACTTTTGTATCAACTAGACATTTATCAACCCTAACCACCTATTGAAGATCTTCATTATAATCACTGATATTAAAATTGATATCTGCATCAGTTCCACGGAACTTAATTGCAGCTCGATCATATGCCCTGAGATCACAAAGATAATTGAAAATAATTTTCCGAACCCATATCACAGAAAAACTTCAGAGGATAAAATTGTTTAAACTTCCAACCCAATACCATTATTACCTAGCTGCGGCATGTGCAGTGTCGAATCCCCCTACGCAATTAATTGTTCATATTTAAAGGAAGAAGCACATTTAGCAACACATTAGTCGTAATAATACGAAGTTTCTAACCAGATTGATATGTAAGTCCAATCAAATTCAGAGATGAAAGTTCCTTACCCAGACACACTTGTTTCCCACAAGCCCTGTTCAAATCAAAATAAAACACTCAACATCATACAGAAATGAGAGCCAATCACTTCAAAATGAACAACCACCATGATCAATATCTTCAAATTATACAAGTACAATGCAAGAAATGAAAGTTCAGCCTATGACAATTTTACCAACAATAATAATGTAAAGAGAAAGTAACACATAATCATAGACCACACCATAACCACAATCTTAACGAATTATAACAACTATATATATACATATAAAACCATAAAAATTGAAAAAAAAAATGCATAATGCAAAAAGGTATATATATAATCATACAAACATAATAATATACTAACCAAATATGCGATTCCCATCGCCCAGTTCTCCAATAAAACGTGACTCCTCGATACTGAGAGCTCTGAGATCTCGGTCCCCTCCGATAATACGTCCACCAACTTTCTAAGGGCATCCAGAAGGATGTCACTTTCTCAAGAAAAGAGAATCCACCATTCACCTTAATTTTAAAAAACTAATACTTATCAAAAGCAGCCAGGTAATGCAATGGTGCACCAATCTAGAGAGAAATCTTTCTGTTTAGCAAGCACTTATGCTGTGCTGACAGCGATGCAAACAAGCACATCTACTACAATTATCCAAGCATAAGCTCAATAATATGGAAAGTAAATACAGGTAGAGATTGGTAACAAAAAACATGTTTTCATGTATATACAGGCAGAGATTGGTAACAAAAAACAAAACAAAAAAAGAGGGGGTTGGGATAGAAAGGGAAAAAAAAAATTACTAGCTTATCCAGATAACTTACGAAGGTTTAAGATCACGGTGAATTATTGCTTCAGGTCTATTCTCATGCAAGTAATTACTAGCTCCAACCTTTAATATGTTTACATTATGTGTCCCAACTCCAAAAATCATTTCTACCAACCACAACATATACATTGGTGTTACTATTTAGTTTTTGTCACTAATGGATTGTTATGTTTTGCACCAATGGTATCAACTATATCCACTATTGCCAAAACAACTTTTTACAGCACTGTTGCAAGAATTATTGTATAACATGTGCCAAAATCAATTTATTTTATTTTCTTCCATATATATAGGATTGTTCAACATTATTTTTATATAGAGATAAAGTCCTTTCATAGGTGAGCAAGACGACTAAGGAATGAAATGGGACAACAACCACATACTCCTAAAAATGAAATAAACAGCAAATCAATGGCAATGTAGTAAAACTTGACAATTGCCATTATCTTAAGCAGAATAGCGATCTAACCGGCAGGTGTGAGCTGAATCAACAAGCTCATCGTAGAGTCTCTGAAGCTCTCTTAAGGAGCCTACCTGCAGAATCTCTGTCAGTATATCCTGTGATAAAGAAAAACTAAATAAATTAGATAAAACACATGGACTTCAGACATTTTACGCACAAGAAATTTAAAGTACTTTTCTCACTTTCAAGAACTAAAGTTGCATTAATCTTGGGTCTGCAAAAGAAATTTATGCATTTCTAGAATGTTAATAAAAAAAAACCACCTAGTAAACAGTGCAATAATTTGTAAATAGTACTCCCCCAATAACTGATACTAACAAATACAAGACATCATCAAAAAGGTAAACTTTTGATTGAATATAAGAAGCTAAATCATTTTAAGAAAATTCAGAATAACATTATCAATTTATTACTTTCACATAAAGTTGTATGCCCATCCAGTTACCCTCATCAATGCTTAAGGCACATTACAAACTACTCTGTTTTCCTTTTGAAAACTTAAAAACAAGTATGAATGAGTGCATTGATTGCCATACCTGACAACTATCACCATCCACAAGTTCACCTGCGGTAATTCTACATTCATACTCAACAGAGGACACCTCTCGCTTACTTCTATTATCAAATCAAGTGAAACCCACAAAAGACAAGTGAACATAGTGCTAAAAGATTATTGTAACTAGATTGAAAAAGGTAAAAAGAATATCATAAGAAGCAAACCTTCACTGGTTACTTTAGCAGCATCAGCAAACAGAGCTCTTGAGATCATATAGGAGGGATGGGTATTTCTACAAATTTCGGCATTGTAGGAGAGCTTGTAGACAGGACCAAAACTTGCACGAGCCAAATAATTCTGTTTTCTTGCTAACCCACTTAAGACATCATCTTCGATCCAGGCCTCCAATTAGAATTACTCAAATCATGATTGTGTAAAAGAGCTTTTTATAATTACAATTGTTTCACAGGACCAATAAAAATAGTAGCAAAAAAAACAAATTATATGTTGCTGTCAGAATGATAATGGTATATTCTCTCAAGTACAAATAATCAATAATCATTGCACAGTTATGAAACTCAGAAAAGAATCAATAAAAATTTATAAACAGTGACAAAAAAAGGTAACCAAAGTTCAATTATTAAAAATATAAAATGGGAACTAGAAATCAAAAATTACATAAGAAAATTGGGTAAAAACTAAATATATACATCATAAAAGAAGATAGAAAAATTATCCAAGTATAAATAAAAACATTTAGCATACTGAGAGGGGGAAAAAACTACAAATTATCAACAAAGCCTGGAAAATTGGAATCTTACAAGAAGATTGCAAATTGGAAAAAAAGGGGGGAATATCAAAACATAAATACACTCTTTTTTTTATATATAATTTATTTATTTAGGGACTGAACAATCAAAGCCAAAACAATTCACAAAAGAAAAAGTCAAACCAGGGAGAAGTAGATTGAGGGTAACAAAGGTCAAAATTCACCTCTCCAATCTCACCTCAAATAGGAAGGTAGAAAGGGATCCAGCCCAGTTACTTGCCAAAACCCTCAATGCCCTGTCTGTTGCCAACAAGGATCAAATAGCAAGCAGAACTTTTCACTTTAAATTTAAATCACTAAAGCTCATTACCTCAATAATAGTTCAATATGAAAACTTACTCTCATAATCATACCATAGGTCATTCCCATAAAGATTTAACTCTCAGCACTTAAAAAACATGAGTTAGCCAAAGGTGTTTTGTAGTTACTGTTTACATCACCAAAACTTTATGTTTCTTGCATTATAAACCTAAAAATCCTTTTGCCTTGTCTTTAAAATACCTAGAAAACCATTCCTAACAACCATATCCACCAAGCTTTAACACATAAATATCGCCTTATATCAGCCATATTACTGCTGTTCTACATTAAGTTTGGTATTGTAGCTACTAGGTGGATGTTGTTCTGCATTTTTCCATATCAAGAAATGTGGCATTTGGTTCTCTTTCTATTGTTTCTCCTTAAATAAGTAGTAAGGTTATGGGCAATATCACGAATTCATCTTTGTTTTTTAATATGTTATTATTCACCAATGTAACAAAAGTTTTTAAAAAGATCACCACCTAAGGCTGCATTATGACAAAGCTGTGTGTTCCATCTTGGTCTCAACCCTCAATATGCCAACAAAAGTTTTTTAAAAAAGATCAGTCAAATGAAGGTTGCACTATGACAAAGCTGTGTGTTCCATCTTGGTCTCAACCCTCCATTTCTATCAGGATTTAATTTTCTGTTTGGCTGGTTGATTTATGTGGATATGTATTTCTAAAATCTATTTTACAGGTCAATTTCAATTCCAATGTTTAACTACAATCAAACAATAACATTTTGTCCATCCAACATTGCCAAATTCTACACCTGAAATGTTTCTTTATCATTAGTATTAAAACAAAATCACAGAAAAATAAAAAATATAATAGCAATTATGAATCCAGATAAAAATAAAGCAGCAGCACAACCTAGACTTATAATCGGGGTAATTATCAGAAGAAATGTGAACGAAAACAAATTTAAAGAAGATTGAGTAGATTAGAAAGAAACATTTAGCAGCTTCATGTGTGCGCGTAAGAGAGAGGTGAGATACATCCACCAAATCCAAAACAATGAACTCAAAACAACGAGAACACACACAAACACACACACACACACACACACACACACACACACACACACACATATATATATATATATCAAATAGATTTGAAAAATCAAAGATCTAAGTTCATACAAAACAAATGCATATATAATAAAAACTTATAGATCTGAGTTCTGCAACAAAAAGAAGCAACTGATTGAGCGAGATCTACAGCAACAAACTTACAAATCTTCAAAAAAAAGGGGGGGGGCGCTAAATGAACTTGAAAATCTGGATTGACCAAAGGACCAAAATCGAAACTCACAAAATCGAAAGAGAGAAGAACCAAAATCAGAAGATAAGCGCAAGTCTAGTGACCAAAATCTGCAACAAGTTCTGAAATCGAGCGAGAAAGAGAGTTTGAAATCAGTGAGAGTGAGGGTTTCTGAGCGAGAGAGTGAGTTTGTTTGAAATCGAGCTTCAAATCGAGGGTTTCTGAGTTTTGGAAGAGAGAGAGTGAGTTGTGGAAGAGTGAGACTGAGTGAGAGTGAGAGTGCAAGACGGTTTGAAAGGGACGGAGTTTTGAACGGTGTGAACTAATTGACCCAAAACGGTGCCGTGTGACTGAGATCCAGAGATAGCGTTTTCAAAACGTTGTGTATCATTAATCTATAATGGCGTTTTCCTAAATGCCATAAAACAAGCGTTGCCGTACGCCCTATTTCCTGTAGTGTATTAACAAAAAGCCAACTTTGATCTTAATTTGTCTCCCACGATATTTATTGAGCAATTAAAGTCCTTGTCTTATAAACATAACGATAAAAGCTTGACCGCATTTGATACTTTGCGTGACATTAATGGAATCTAACTAGATTGTTCTCTAGCAGTTGACATCTCTACCCATCATAAAAAAGACTTTAGTGCGTGGATTTATCCAAAAAAATAAGAAATAAAAAATAAAAAATTATACACACAATTTTGAAATTACATTGACTTGTCTGAGATTTAGAAAAAATATAACAAATTTTATAATTTTAACGTAATTATATTAGACTTTCATAATTTTAACATAATTACATTAGACTCTCTTACGCTGTATTTGGTTGGGAGATTTGAGAAGGAATTTGAAAACAGAAAAAAAAAATGTAGGTGAAATATAAATAAAATATATACTTATATTTTACCTAATTTTACACACTATTTTCCTTTTTCTTTCCAAATCCCTTCATAAATCTCTCAACTAAACATAGCGTTAAAATTGTAATTCACATAATACTTAAATCCATTGTTATTAATAATTTATTAAGCATATAAATAAAAAATAATATTATTTTTCTTTTACATTAATATTTATTTTTTCTTATTTTTTTAATTTTATTTTCATGCTATTTGTATTAGTTTTGGTTCTTTTAATTTTACTAAAGGGATTGGTGTAATAAGCTTGAAAAGTGAGATTATCTCCATTACTAACCATCATAATGATTATAATGTTTTTCAATTTTTAATATAAAATATGATGTTAAATATACAAATAAATAAACAAGACTTGGGGGTGTTTGTTGGGATAAAGTGGATAAAGGAAATTGCAATATAATGGATTGTTAGTTTTGACATAAATAGTCTTTCAATTATTTGATTGAAAATGATATGTATTTGACTATTAATTTTACATTTATTTTTCTAACTAAATGATGGACTAATAAATCTATTGAATATAGAGTTCAATCGCATATCTCAATCCCATGAAACAAACACCCCCAAAATTAATAAAAATTTTCAACTTGCTCCAAAATTCATAAAATAAATGTGCATGCTCCTAAATATATGTCTAACATATATATGAAATAATTTTTTAAAATTCAATTCTATTGATTAGATAAAAAAATAAAACAAAATAAAAAAAAAATTTTCCATATAGTGAAAGTTTTTTGTGATTTTTGTAACACCTCCGGTCACCAACCGAGCCAATCACTCGTATCCATTGTACATTCGGCATGAACCATTCATCTCATTGATTAGTTACACTTGTTTATATCGTCATCTTGTATAATTGATGTTAGCTTAGCTTATTTCACACTTTTGATTTAGAATTGGAGTTGGTTGTGTTTGTATTGAGTGAGAGAGTTGATCGATCAATTGAATTGAGGAGTGATCGATCGTCATACTTGGATTTCGTCTAGTGTAAAAAACAAAATGCAGCGATTGATGAGGGATTGATCGCATATCAAGAGTGAGCGAGCGATCACCAGTTCGACAATATATTTATCCTCGGTGATTGAAATCTTTTTGAGGTATTGACGATGTACAACGAGTGGCTTGGACTTGTGCAACGGCTACATAGAGCTCTCTTAAATTTTTGGCTTGGGGCCATCCTTTGTTATGTAGGCTAAATGCGTTTATATTTTGTAAGGATTATCCTTTGTAATTGATGTAAGCCTAAGCGTATTTCTTATTATTGTTGGATGTTTTATTTTACATTATATAATGTATATTCAGTCCACCTAGTTAAATATAGGTTGTATGTGATGGACTAACTGCATACACTGAATGATTTTAGTATATAATGTATATTCAATCCACCTGGTTACATTATAATGTATATTCAGTTCACCTGGTTAAATATAGGTTGTATGTATTTCTTATTATCGTTGGATGTTTTATTGTACATTATATGATGTATATTCAGTCCATTTGGGTAAACTACCAATAGGTCTTAATAGTAGCACTTAATTCCCATAAAGTTCTATTGAAAATAAGTCTTGGTAAAATTGTCGCTCAAAATAATTTTTTTGTGACAATTTTTTATGTCTCTAAAAATTGACAAGTAGTGACTTTTTTGTCATAATTTTTATAAATTGTCGTTAAAACTTACAATTAGTGACTTTTTTTATGAATTTTTTTTTCCTATAGGACCTATTAGACAATAAATCTACTTATTAAGATCTACACATAAATACCCCATATATATATATACACGAGGAGGGCTTTTAATTATTGGGATCCAAGTTTTGAGAATTGGGAGTGTGACAATTTTATTGTGAAACCAAATTTGAAAAAGCTCTTTTGTGGGAGTGAAATGGGATATACATATAAGGGAAAGTGTAACAACCCTCACTTTGAATCAGTCTTGCTTGCATGTATTTTGTATGATCTTGAATTGTCAAGTTTGAAATCTTGATACTTGCCTTGTTTTGCTTTGTCTTATTGTAAGTTGTTGGAATTCGTGTTTTGTTTGGAGTGTAGCCGAGGTCAACTCAGCATAGTTGCCTTTGAGCCTTTGCGTTTTGAGCAGTTTTGGAACCTTAGCCGACCTCCATCTTCACCCCGGCATGTTTGCCGAGATGTTACCTTTTGGGCCGAAGTGTGTATCGCCGAGGCTGTGATGTTTTGTGCTTGTAATCTTTGTCCTTGGGCAGGTATGGCCTAGGCCGAGATGTGGTACACCCAGGCCAAGGTGTGGCACAGCTTAGTCAAGTGTCGTCCTCCCTAACCTTTGTCTTTGTTGACTGTTGCGAAGTCTTGTCTTTGGCCGAGGTCATTCTCGCCGACGATGCTTAGCATGGCGTGTTGTGTACGCTTTGTCGAGACTTGTCTTGTCTAGAGTCACCTTCTTAAGCACCAATCCGGTGATGCCACGTGTCAGTGAAGGCTATGACAAATGCAGTGCCTATAATACATCATTGTGTAACTTTTGATTATGATTTGGTCTCAAATCTTTGTCTTGTTTAGAGAGAAGCTCTAGAACTTAGAGTTAGAATTTTAGTGTGAGAGTTGAGCTCGAGCTTGATCGTGGAAGATCGAACCGTTGGATTTCGGTTTGAGGTTAGATTCTTGTTCTACATCGATTGTTCCTATTGATCATCTAGATGCATTGCATGATTGGATCTGTTTGGCATGTCATGCATTGATTTGAACTTGGTTTTGAAAGAGAAAAATGTTGTTCTTGTGTTCTTAAAGGAGAACCTTGTTTTGAATCGAAAGTTTGGAACAAGAATCATGTTTTGTGTTTGTTCTTGCATAATTTTCTCGAATGAGTACCCTAGTCCACGTTTTTGAACTCTTAGCTTGTAAACCCCAGATTTCGTATATGTGAGTTGGATTTGAGCATGCTTGATCTTGTTCTTCGTGTCCTTTGAAAGGAAACTCAGGATTTCCTAACCTTGCCTTGTTTTGGCTTTCGAGTCCACACCTCGGCGGGGAGGTGTAGGACCTCGGCTAGACACAGATGGTACCAGTGCACTTCCTGTGATGGGAAATAATGTTTTGATTCCTTGCATGTATGTGAAGCTCGTTTTGAGAGTATGGTTTGCTATGTGATTGTAGGACTTTGATCTTTGCTTGAGCCTACACCTGAAGACCGAGGTGAGTGGTGCTTTTAATAAAGCTATGTTATAAAGCTTTTGATAAACCTTGCTTGTTTCGCTTTGGTAAAAGTAATTGCTAAGCATGAATGATTAGCCTATTTTGATGTTTTGTATATGAGCTTGTTTTGATGGTATTCTTGAAAGTCCCCTGTCTTTGGAGGACTCTAAACTTTAGCGACACTAGAGGAAAAGGTAAGTATGAACTTCGTCTTGATGATGTCCTTGTAATGGGTTGAGCGTTGTTTGGTATCTTTGGAAAGTCCCTTGTCTTTGGAGGACTCTAAACTTTGATACCATCTTGTTAAAAGGATACGGTCCTTTCTTTGGAAAGTCCCTTGTCTTGGAGGACTCTAAACTTTCAAGACTTCTTGTTAAAAGGATACGGTCCTTTCTTTGGAAAGTCCCTTGTCTTTGGAGGACTCTAAACTTTGATACTTCTTGTTAAGAGGATACGGTCCTATCTTGCTAAGATAAATGTTAAAGCGGGCTACAGCCTAAGTAACACAAGTCCCTTGTGCTAGAGGACTTTAAACTTTGTAGCACCACTTGGTGAAAAAGGGCTACGGGCCTAAGTCACAAACTTGGTGAAAAAGGGCTACGGGCCTAAGTCATATAAGCTTGATATGTGTTGTCTTGAAGATTACCTCGGCTACTACTTGTGCTATCTCGGCAAATGTTTTGACTTGTAAGACTTGTTGGATGAATACGGTTCATCACTTGATTCGATACAACTTGATTTGTTTTGTTTTGGAAGGAACCTCGGCTACTACTTGTTTAATCTTTGTATTGCTTTGTGCGGTAGGATTTGACAGATGAATACGGTTCATCTCTTGTTCGAATGCATGCTTGATATTCTTTGCTTGGCAGAACCTCGGCTATTGTTTGAATGGTTTTGATATGCTTTGTTTTGGCGGACTCGGCTATTATTCATGCAAACCTTTATTTCTAGTACCATTCATCGAGTTTCCAAGCTCACCTCTCTATATATATGTAGGTGATGAGCGGACGGCGGCGACGCCTAGAAGTATTTGTACAGCTTGTTTTGGGATTTTGTTATGCCGACTTGACTTGCTTACATCTACTGTTTTGTGATTACCTCGGCATATGTGTTACTTGGCTGATTCTTGAAAATCATGCTTCTTTGCTCGTAACATTGTATTTGTATATGTCGGTGAAAGCCTTTTGATCGAGATGTAACTTGTATTTGTTTTGTTATCTAGAGGTGCGATTACATTATGTATGCATTTACATTTGATCTATGCACGACTCTCAAGGACCATTTGTATTTAGTTTATTCGCTTCGCATATGTGAGCCCCTATGATTACTCGATGTGTGTGAAATTTTGTAAGCCGGCCTTTGGTAATTACGGATTCTTGGCCATCTCGACACCCACCTACTAAAGGCGAGTTGGGGTCGTGACAGTGGTATCGAGCACAAGTTCCTCATAGTACGTTGATTCACACTCGAGTCCTAAAGAGCATAGGATTCCATTTAGAAAGATGCTAGGGTTGCATCATATTGCTTGCTATTTGAACAAGGTGTGCATTGTCTTGACTTGCTTAATTGTTACTTGCTCATGAGTTATTTGTTTACTTGCTTTAAAGTCACACTTTGTATACTCATAGTATCATGAGGAGAGGTAGACCTCCACTTGCCGAGATCGGTCGAAGACAGTTGGACAGAATGGAAAGATTAATGGAAGGATTGACCCGTGAGTTAAGGCAAATAAATGAGGACGCTAGTGCTACATCGAACCGTGCGAAGCGGGGCGAATGGCGAAATGTAGTCCCTCCTCCACCTCCCCCAACGCCACGGTTCCTCTACAACCAACCTTATATGGAGATGGCACAATAGCTTTGATCGGGAGTTCAAGAAGATGAGACCACCAAGGTTTTTCGGAGGTATTGAGCCAATGAAGGCCGAGGCATGGGTTTTGGAAATGGAGCTGTTTGAGATTTTCCCCAAAGACCGATGTTCGAAGGTGACTTTAGTCGCATTCACCACAGACGACGATGCACGGAGATGGTGGATGATGACCGGAGAAACTAACCTGGTTTAACTGGGCAAGGTTTTGGAACTATTTTACAAAAAGCATTTTCCCTCGGCGTTGAATCGCAAGGCTACCGAATTTCGAGACCTTGACACAGGCGGCGAGCGATGGCGAGAATATGATCGCGCTTTTACTGAATTGGTAAGGTTTGTACCTCACATGATCAACGATGAATACATGAAGGCTAGGAAGTTTGGAAGTGGGCTTCATGACCGATTCAAGTCCGGGTTAGCCTGCTCGATATGCCGACCTATGCGAAGTCTTTGAACAAAAGCCGTTTTGGCGAAACTAACTTGAACAGGTATCAGAACTCGGGAGAGAATCAGCGAAAGAGGCAGAACTATGACACTCGCCGAACCCAGTTGAACACCAATAAGAAGATGAACAAGGGCAGTGCTGGTTATCCAAAGCAGGAAGGTAATACTAAGCCGACATGTTCAGATTGTGGGAAGCAACATTTTGGGGTTTGTCGTCGGACATCTGGAGCTTGCTATGAATGTGGAGAAATGGGTCATTTTGTGAGAGATTGTCCTAAGACAAAGGCTGAAACCAGCAAGCAAGAAGGGTGAGAATACCTCAGGTACGGTTCACAAGAATAATCTTTGGGAAAGACAGATGAGACAGGCGAGTGTTTGCACTAGTGCGAGGATACTCGAGAATCTTTGAGGCGGTGGTGTCGGTATACTTCTAATTTGCTCGAAATGCTTATGTGTTAGTTGATTCGGCTCTCGCACTCGTTTGTTTCTACTAAGTTTGCCGAGAAGATTAATAGGAAATTAGAATCTCTTGATTATGTGCTATCTGTGTCTACTCCGTCTGGGAGATCCATGATTGTTGCATCCATTTATAGAGCATGTGTTGTTGTTATTGAGCATGTTGAGCGCTAGTTGATTTAATGCCCTTGAATATAGATCAATTCGATGTTATATTGGGAATGGATTGGTTAGTAGCAAACCACGCACTCATTGATTGTGTTTGAAGAGTGTCACATTGAAACCCCCAAACCTAGCGAAGTTATTTTTCAAGGTAAAGGAGTAATTCCCCACCTTACTTAATCTCATCCATGAAGGCACGTAAGTTGATCCAAAAAGGTCAGAAGGGTTATTTGTGTAGTATATTGAAAGATCGGGATGGAAATGTTAGTTTAGCCGACATCCCGATTGTTAATGAGTTCGCGTCTTTCCTAATGATTTACGGCCACTTGGTCGATAGAAATAGGGTTTCTTGTTGATGTTATATCGGGAACACAAGATCTCCAAAACACCATATAGAATGGCCCCAAATTAACTTAGAGAATTGAAACTACAATTGCAAGAGTTGTTGGACAAAGGGATTTATTAGGCCGAGCACATCACCATGGGGAGCACTGTGTTATTTGTTAAGAAGAAGGATGGCACACTTCGCCTTTGTATTGATTATAGAGAACTCAATAAGGTCACCATTAAGAATAAGTACCCATTACCTAGGATTGATGATTTACTTGATCGGTTACAAGGAGCACGAGTCTTTTCCAAGATTGACCTTAGGTCGGGCTACCATCGGCTTAAGGTTAAGGCGAGAGGATGTTGAGAAGGCGCCTTCGGACTAGATATGGCCACTCGAATTTTTAGTGATGCCTTTCGGATTGACCAATGCCCTCTTGCATTTATGGATTTAATGAGCAGTCTTCAAGCCCCACTTAGATGAGTTTGTGGTCGTCTTCATCGATGATATATTGATTTATTCCAAGAGTGAAGTTGAACATGAAAACCATCGAGAATTTCTTTGCGAGATATTGAGAGACCGGAAGCGTATGCTAAATTTAACAAGTGTGAGTTTTGGCTTTCTACTATTTCATTTCGGGTCATGTAATAAATGAAGAAGGTATTTCATTGATCCGAGCAAAATAGAAGCCGTGGTAAATTGGCGAGGCCGACCAATGTGTCCGAGGTTCAAGTTTTACGGGTTTGGCGAGTTACTACAGAAGTTCGTGAAAGATTTCTCGGGATTGCAACTCCATTGACACAATTGACTAGGAAGGAGCACCGTATAAATGGATGAAGATCGAGTCACTTTTCAGAACTAAAGACGAGGTTGGTTACTGACCAAGATCTTGGTACTTCCATCGTAATGAGGAGTTTCATGTTTCTGATGATCGTCGCATAAGGGTTTGGGTTGTGTATTAATGCAAGGAGGTAAGGTTATAGCATATGCATCTCGTCAATTGAAGCCACATGAGAAGAACTATCCTACCCATGACTTGGAGCTAGCACCGTGGTATTTGCTTTGAAGATTTGGCGTCATTACTTGTATGGAGCTTCTTGTCGTGTTTTCTGAGATCATCGAGCTTGAAGTATCTATTCACTCGAAGGAATTGAACTTGAGACAAAGAAGATGGCTCGAGTTGTTGAAGGACTACGATATGCGATGCAATATCACCCGTGGAAAATAGCAGCGTGGCCGGCTCTGACGTAAAATCGGTTGGAAATTTGGCATGCCTAACATTGATTTCGGAGAACCAACCATTGTTGAAGAAGTAAAGGCAAGACAAATGGAGGATGAATTCTTTAGAAAAGTAGCCGATGAGATTGTTACCAAGCCGAGATCCCGTACACCTTTGAAAACCAAGTGCTTAAGTTTGAAGGAAATTGTGTGTGGCGATGTCCCGAGTGAAAAGGAAGATTTTCTTTGGAAGCCCATAATTCCAAGTTCTTTGTTCATCCAGAAATACCAAGATGTACCATGATGTGAAACAGATGTTTTGGTGGCGAACATGAAAGAGAGATAGCCGAATTTGTGTCCCGGTGTTTGCATTGCCAAGTAAAAGCGAACATCGAGAGACCGGCGGGACTTCTACAACCTTTGCCGATCCCCGAGTGGAAGTGGGAACACATCTCTATGGATTTTGTGACCGGATGCCGAGAACACGAAGGTATGGATTCGATTTGGGTTGTGGTAGATAGACTAACCAAGTCAAGACACTTTTTGCTGTTAAGACCACTTTCAACGCCGATCAACTTGCCCTACTTTATGTGAATGAGATTGTTAGGCTTCATGGAGTGCCGATGTCAATAGTGTCGGACAGAGATCCTAAATTTGTTTCAGATTTTGGCGAGTCTCTGAGGGCCTTTGGAGCCGAACCGAGATTTAGTATGACTTTTCATCCCAGACGGATGGGCAAGCGAAGAACGATTCAGACACTTGAAGATATGCTTAGACTCGTGTATTGGATTTCCAAGGAAATTGGGGAATGCAATTGCCATTAGTGGAATTAAACACAACAAGCAGTTATCACGCGAGTATTGGTATGGCGCCGTATGAAGCTCTATATGGAAGAAAATGCAGATCGCCGATATGTTGGACCGAAGTTGGAGATAAGGCTCGCTTGGTCCCGAACTCATTCGAGTAACAACAGAGAAGATTAAACTTATTCACAGAGAATTAAAAGCGCGCCAGACAAAAGAGTTATGCCGACCGGAGAAGAAATGAGCTAGAATTCGAAGTTGGGGATCACGTATTCCTAAAGGTTTCACCAATGAAAGGGGTTTCAGATTGGGAAGAGGTAAGTTAGCACCCGTTATATTGGTCCATTTGAAGTCCTTGACAAGGTTAACTCCGTTGCCTCTGAGACTTGCTTTGCCACGAAATTGAGCCAAGTCCATAACGTGTTTCATGTTTCGATGTTAAGGAAGTATATTCGGGATCCACTGCATGTAATTAAGCATTCTGGAATCGAAGTTAATGAGAATTTGGGCTATGAAGAGAAGCCGACGTCTATTGTGGACAGACAAGTTAAGCAATTGAGAAACAAGTCGATACCAATGGTAAAGGTGGAATGGAAAGAGCACTATGGCAAGGACGCCACATGGGAAATGGAAGAGGAAATGAGAATTCGACATCCAGAGTTATTCTTGGACCAAGGTATTGTAAGTTTGGGGTCCAAACTTCCTTAAGGGGGGTAGGATGTAACAACCCTCACTTTGAATCAGTCTTGCTTGCATGTATTTTGTATGATCTTGAATTGTCAAGTTTGAAATCTTGATACTTGCCTTGTTTTGCTTTGTCTTATTGTAAGTTGTTGGAATTCGTGTTTTGTTTGGAGTGTAGCCGAGGTCAACTCAAAGATAGTTGCCTTTGAGCCTTTGCGTTTTGGCGCTTTTGGAACCTTAGCCGACCTCCACCTTCACCCCGGCATGTTTGCCGAGATGTTACCTTTTGGGCCGAAGTGTGTATCGCCGAGGCTGTGATGTTTTGTGCTTGTAATCTTTGTCCTTGGGCAGGTATGGCCTAGGCCGAGATGTGGTACACCGTGCCAAGGTGTGTACAGCTTAGTCAAGTGTCGTCCTCCTAACCTTTGTCTTTGTTGACTGTTGCGAAGTCTTGTCTTTGGCGAGGTCATTCTCGCCGACGTGCTTAGCCGCCAAGCGTGTTGTGTACGCTTTGTCGAGACTTGTCTTGTCTAGAGTCACCTTCTTAATCGCACCAATCCGGTGATGCCACGTGTCCGAGCCGAAGGCTATGACAAATGACAGCCTATAATACATCATTGTGTAACTTTTGATTATGATTTGGTCTCAAATCTTTGTCTTGTTTAGAGAGAGAAGCTCTAGAACTTAGAGTTAGAATTTTAGTGTGAGAGTTGAGCTCGAGCTTGATCGTGGAAGATCGAACCGTTGGATTTCAGTTTTGAGGTTAGATTCTTGTTCTACATCGATTGTTCCTATTGATCATCTAGATGCATTGCATGATTGGATCTGTTTTGCATGTCATGCATTGATTTGAACTTGGTTTTGAAAGAAAAATGTTGTTCTTGTGTTCTTAAAGGAGAACCTTGTTTTGATCCGAAAGTTTGGAACAAGAATCATGTTTTGTGTTTGTTCTTGCATAATTTTCTCGAATGAGTACCCTAGTCCACGTTTTTGAACTCTTAGCTTGAAAACCCCGATTTCAGATATGTGAGTTGGATTTCAAAGATGCATGATCTTGTTCTTCGTGTCCTTTGAAAGGAAACTCGGGTTTTCCTAACTTTGCCTTGTTTTGGCTTTCGAGTCCACACCTCGGCGGGGAGGTGTAGGACCTCGGCTAGACACAGATGGTACCAGTGCACTTCCTGTGATGGGAAATAATGTTTTGATTCCTTGCATGTATGTGAAGCTCGTTTTGAGAGTATGGTTTGCTATGTGATTGTAGGACTTTGATCTTTGCTTGAGCCTACACGAAGACGAGGTGAGTGGTGCTTTTAATAAAGCTATGTTATAAAGCTTTTGATAAATCTTGCTTGTTTCGCTTTGGTAAAAGTAATTGCTAAGCATGAATGATTAGCCTATTTTGATGTTTTGTATATGAGCTTGTTTTGATGGTATTCTTGAAAGTCCCTGTCTTTGGAGGACTCTAAACTTTAGCAAAGACTAGAGGAAAAGGTAAGTATGAACTTCGTCTTGATGATGTCCTTGTAATGGGTTGAGCGTTGTTTCGTATCTTTGGAAAGTCCCTTGTCTTTGGAGGACTCTAAACTTTCGCAGCACCATCTTGTTAAAAGGATACGGTCCTTTCTTTGGAAAGTCCCTTGTGCTGGAGGACTCTAAACTTTCGCAGTACTTCTTGTTAAAAGGATACGGTCCTTTCTTTGGAAAGTCCCTTGTACTGGAGGACTCTAAACTTTCGCAGTACTTCTTGTTAAGAGGATACGGTCCTATCTTGCTAAGATAAATGTTAAAGCGGGCTACGGGCCTAAGTAACACAAGTCCCTTGTGCTAGAGGACTTTAAACTTTTGTAGCACCACTTGGTGAAAAAGGGCTACGGGCCTAAGTCACAAACTTCGGTGAAAAAGGGCTACGGGCCTAAGTCATATAAGCTTGATATGTGTTGTCTTGAAGATTACCTCGGCTACTACTTGTGCTATCTCGGCAAATGTTTTGACTTGTAAGACTTGTTGGATGAATACGGTTCATCACTTGATTCGATACAACTTGATTTGTTTTGTTTTGGAAGGAACCTCGGCTACTACTTGTTTAATCTTTGTATTGCTTTGTCTGTAGGATTTGACAGATGAATACGGTTCATCTCTTGTTCGATGCACTTGATATTCTTTGCTTGGCAGAACCTCGGCTATTGTTTGAATGGTTTTGATATGCTTTGTTTTGGCGGACTCGCTATTATTCATGCAAACCTTTATTTCTAGTACCATTCATCGAGTTTCCAAGCTCACCCCTCTCTATATATATGTAGGTGATGAGCGGGACGGCGGCGCCTAGAAGTATTTGTACAACTTGTTTTGGGATTTTTGTTATGCCGACTTGACTTGCTTACATCGGCTGTTTTGTGATTACCTCGGCATATGTGTTACTTGTGATTCTTGAAAATCATGCTTCTTTGCTCGTAACATTGTATTTGTATATGTCGGCCGAGAAGCCTTTTGATCGAGATGTAACTTGTATTTGTTTTGTTATCTGCCGAGGTGCGATTCATTATGTATGCATTTACATTTGATCTATGCACGCTCTCAAGGACCATTTGTATTTAGTTTATTAAACTTCGCATATGTGAGCCCCTATGATTACTCTGATGTGTGTGAAATTTTGTAAGCCGGCCTTTGGTAATTACGGATTACTGGCCATCTCGGCACCCAGCCTACTAGGGGCAGGTTGGGGTCGTGACAGAAAGAGTGTGTACTATATGTACTTTATGATTATAAAAAAAATAATATAATTTTATATTTTTTTAGTCATAATTAAAAATAAATAAAAAATAAAAGGCTATAATTAAATATAAAAAAGTCATAACCAAAAATTTTAAAATAACGTCATAAGTAAAAAAATAAAATTAATCATAACTGGAAAAAAAAAACGTAATTAAAAATGTATATAATATGAGAGTATGTATAATAAAATTCTACTACATATATACACACTCCATCTATTCAATGAATGATGAAGACATGATTTTGTTTGATGTCCAAAGATCGCTACACGAAGATCGAGGACACAATGGCGAGAGACGAGAACCATATGAGCAATGACGACAATGAAGGACAATGATCGCATTGGAAGCATCATCACTGCACCTCTCTTCCCTTTTCTATCGTTACAAGTCAATGGAGGCCTATGTAGTACCGGCATGTTTGTTTGGACGGATTAGATAAGGAAATTATAATTTATTGAATTATTAGTTTTGAAATATATTATTCTTGGACTAAATTTGTATCTTATATTTGTTTAGTCATGAAATTAGATATCTGGATTAAACTATTTTTAATAAATCCTGACATGGATAGGCCCATGAGAACCACGGCCCATAGTGGACAAACCCAGGCCTACCATTTATATCCCATTGCATAACCCGGGTAGCAAAACCCAACACAGCTGGAGGCCAACTGAGCAGGGGAGGTCAATGATGCTCGGACACATGTCAGGTGCAGAACAGGCCACATCAGGAGACAAAGATCTGCAAAGTTATTGCCACAGCACATCACCATTAATGCAGTCCATCACAACATTTATTCCAACAACACCTCTCAGCCGGAATGGCACATCCTCACCCTGAACAAGGCAAATCACGACACAAGCTTTCGGCGGGGGAAAGGTCAGAACGGTAGAACGGCAGAGACAATGAAATGATTACCAAAGAATATAAGCGAAGTTGGAAGACAAGAAGAAGGTTAAGTTTTTCTATTTCCCTCTCTCTCTCTCTACATTTTGTCTATCACCTTTTCTAATTCACACACCGGAGGGTTCGTCGGGGGACTACCCCGTTCCCTGATTGAACTTGCTTGCAGGTTATCCAGTGGGCTTGAGGAGCTTGGATCAGTCTAGCCCATTCACCAGGACGAACTGTATCATCAAATCCAATATTTGGTTGGACTGGATAAGGACAAATATTCAAAAGACTATTTTACTCTTGTAATTTATAATTTATATTTTTTATTTAATATATAATTTTAAATTTGTAATCTATAATTTATAATTAAACAACACTAATTTTTTTTTAATTTATAAGGCCATAATTTTAATTTATTATTTTTAATTAAATTAAATTTATAATTTATATTTTTTATTTAATATATAATTTCAAATTAAGAACACTAAAAACATAATTTTATTTAATATATAAATTTAATTTTTTAACAACACTAAAAAATTTAATTTATAAGGCCATAATTTTAATTTATTATTTTTAATTAAATTTAATTTTTAATTTACAATTTATATTTTTTTATTTAATATAGAATTTTAAATTAACAACACTAAAAAAATATATTAAATACAAGAGGGTAAAAAATGTAATTTCATAAGTTAATTTCATGGGACGAGTTATCCCATGATTTCTATCTCCCTCTCTGCGGATACAACAATCCAACAAATATGGGACTAATAGTCCGGAGAGACTATTGGTCTGGAGTAAAAATTGGCTACCAAACAACGGACTATTAGTCCAATCCCATGCCCCAATCCTTCAAAACAAACACCATCTAGGGCCCCGTTTTGTTTTTAGAGGTAGAATTGAGGAGATTCATAGTGAGAGGATCAATAGTTAGGGGATTGTTAGTGTAGGAATTGAAAGTGAGGGGATTAAGTAAAATTGTATTTGTTTTGATGATAGTTGTTAGTGTAGGAATTGTTAAATTATTTTTATATAAAATAATAAAACAAATAAAAAAATATAAAAAATTAAACATTAATGTTTAAAAAAAATTCCCAATATGTAAAAAATAAAAAAAAAATTCTAATCCCCTCACTATTTTTCTAATACTACCTCCACCTCCTCCATCCCAATCTCCCTTCCAACCTATAACCCCTCCTCTATCTTAATCCCTTCCCCAACTCTACAAATAAACACAACACTACATAACCCTACCTCCATCCTAATCTACTTCCATCCATTACACTCAGGGGCGGAGGCAGCTTGGGCTCAGGGGAGTCACGTGCCCCCCTGACTTTTGCAATTTTTTTTTTTATTATTTTATTTTTAATATAAAAGTGTAGTCTATCTTTACTTCCATGCACATAAATCCACTTACCCCACACACGCGCGCGCACGCACACACACACACGACACCCGCGTTTGTTACGACACCCGCGTTTGTTTTTTTATTTTATTTATTTATTTTTTTTAGAATCCCAATCCCAATCCCAATTAAATATTAATACACAACTTTTTTTTTAGGTAAATACACATAACTCCAATTACAATAAGGTTAAAACTCTAAAACCCTATAAGTGTATGAAATTTTTTATTTTTTTTATTTACTCACAATACTTGTGAAGTATCTTTATATTTTCTTTGTCTCCCTTTATTGTTTTGCAATTTACCGACTCGCGATTCACCAAATTAGGATAACAAAACACAGATTTTGGACCACACTACAACCTTGATATCTTCTCTTCATTGTTTACAGGTAACTTTATTATTATTTTTTTAACTTTTAAATAAAAATTATGAGTATTAATTTATAATTATTTGTTAAGTTTTGATTTGTAATTTTTTTTGATTTGTTATTATTTATATTAAAATAAGAGATTTTGATATGCTAAAATTATGAATCTTAATTGGTGGTGATTTATATTAAAATTAGGGATTTGATTTGCGCTAAAATTAAAAATATTAATTTGCAGTGATTAATATTTAAATTAGGGATTTTGATTTGTTATAATTTGTGCTAAAATTAAAAATTTTGATTTGTTATGATTTGTGCTAATTTAAATTTTTTGATTTGTATTAAAATTGAAGATTTTGATTTGTGGGGGGTTTGAGATTTTGATTATGAATTTTTATTTTGATTTTTAGTTTTTTCAAACAGTCATGGAGAAATATTTCAAAAGAAAATCAAAGTGGGAATCATCTCTTTTTCAAGAAAAAGATGAAAATTATTCTTCCGCAAAACAAAGTCGCATAGAAATCAACTTAGTAGACCTTCCTGCAGATCCAGGACTACGGCCTCAGATTATGGACTATAATGTAAATGATCGAGACCGAATTCGTAAGGCATATCTACAAAAAGGTCCTTATTAACCCCGTGATCATAATTTTCCACAAAAATCATTTGGACAAAAACTTCGGCGATTTAATCAGGCTTGGTTTAGTGAATTTCCTAATTTGTTGGAGTATAGTATAACAAAAGATGTAGCATTTTGTTTATGTTGTTATCTTTTCAAACCCGATATTGGAGATCAAGCTGGTGGTGATTGTTATTGATTGATCGGGAAGAAAAAATTTGAAATTGTAAATAATGGGTGCCCCCCTATATTAAATTCCTGACTCCGCCACTGATTACACCCCAAAACAAACGGGGCCTAAGAGTTAGTTCAAGTTTTAATTTTGTGTCCTTGTTGTAGAATAAATTTATGCTAAATGATTTTATACATTAAAAATATTGGACTATCACTTTAGAAAATTATATTGAGAAATTTTTGGCCAAATTTCAATTTTTTATGAGGATATCACTGGCTGCTGCAACACTTTCAATAACACTTACATTTTTGTTACGGTTTTTTTTTTTGTGGTGTTATCTCACAAGATTTCATTAAAGAGCTCTATTTTACTTATGGTTTAATTACATTTTTCTTTTTATAAAATGTCATTAGTGTAGGATTTTCTATCTTTTTTTTTTATAAAATTCTAAGGACATCAGATTAGGTTTGCTCAAAATTTATTCAAGAGCCATAATATTTTTATTTTGAATTAAAACATAATTATAAACAGTAATTTTTTATTTAAATTTGACTAAACGACCATAAACTATTAATTTTGGGATTGATTTTGTAACCTCATTCATTGAATGGAAATCTCTATTCCAATCATGTAATAAAGAAAAAAGATGTAAATCACGGAAAAAATTTCAATGCAGGTGAGAGGGAAGATTTGCATGACAGTACGGCCGAGCTGAGGCGACGTTAGATTTAACGGAGTGCACGGCGCTGAGCTAACTCTGTTAACGCGACATCGACCGAGCAAGCGGCCCTAGCCGAGCTGTGTTTCGGACAGAGTTCAGAATGGCGAGTAGTAACCGAGCTATTGGATGACTCGGGCTGGGCCGAGATTGCACGAGGCCGGCATGCCTCTGATCGACCGGCCGAGATGAACGGCTCGTGTGACCGAGAGTGAGATGGAATGGTTGGAGGCCGGCATGCCTCGCAACCAGCTGGTCCTGATGAGCCGGTTTGGAGTAGCTCAGCCGGAGTAGTCTAGCTTTCATCTGTTCCCAATTGATAGGTCGGCGATGTATAGCTCGGTTGTGTACATGTAGTGGCGGTCTTCCACAGGTTATAGGCCGGTCATGGTACCCCGGTTAAGGTTGCCACCTGGCCCAATAGCGTGAGGGAAAGGACATCTGCACCACGAACGCCTCAATACCGTTAGACGGTTCTGTGTGTACTGGTGGAGGGACAAGGCCTTTACATGCGTAAGGTGGTGAGAGGCGAGCACTGCCACCTGTCCAGGGAAGGATAGCAGAGGTAGTGCGCGCACGATCTTGGGCTGCATGGCCAGCCTAGAAATAGGGAGAATGGCGAAGGTTGGAGGTAATGGAATTCACTCTCACTAACACTCCCCTCTCATCGTCTTCTTCCTTAGAGAACTGACTTGACCGTCGAAGGGTTTTTCCGGCACACCACCGCCGGGCAGCTCACCATTTTTGTGTTGCAGAGGTAGACGCCGTCACCAGAAGCTTAACGTTCAAGGCGTACGGAGAGCAAATGATATTTCACCCCCGCACAATTGGCTCCGTCTGTGGGAAAAGTTTGATACTCAACCCTTGTTCTGTAAGCTTCTTCGACCATTTCTATGGCCAACAACGACGAAGTTCCGCTGTCCGTCGTCGATGGCATCACTCCAGAATATGTCCGAAGGAGAGAAGGACCCCCCAATGTTCAACCATGGCGGGCCTGGAAACCTCTTTGCGAGGAGCGCGTGACAAGTGTGGGAGGAGTTCAGATTGTTCACAGAGTCCAGAGGGGCACCGACACCGGGGGGAGTCCCGTGAGCAACGCTTGGAACACAAACTCAAGGACCAAGATGCCCTCATTTGCAAGATGGCGACGGAGATGGAGCTACTGAAGCACCAAGTTAGGGGAAAGGGTGTTGCTGGAGAGGGCAACCTCAGTGAGCACACCCCCTCCCCTCGTTCTGGCAGTCGCCACCAGAGGAGGACTCATTTAATCTCCGTCACCAGGAACTATGGGGTGGGAGATTCAGACCAGCGAGAGGGCACATCCTTCACTCGCGACAGCACCTATCGCCCCTCACGCCCATCGTCGACGTCGCGATACTCTGCCTCCTCCCGTTCTAGGGATCTCAGGGACGTGCTGGAGGAGAGAGCACGCCGTCGAGAGGCTCAGAGGGTACCGGCGCTCCAGAGGTTGAGTGCCCCAGTTCGTTGCAGTGAAGAAGTGATGATGCCGGCACCCAGGGACAAAGAGCTGGTGGACAAAGACCTGGCAAGGCTTACAGCCACGCCGTTGTCCCCAGAGATTGAGAGCACCCCACTCCCTGCTGGATTCCACCAGCCAAAATTCACTTTGTACGACGGCAAGACGGATCCGTACATGCATGGGAGTCATTACCGGTAAGTGATGGCTGGCCACCGGCGGAACAATGCCTTGATGTGCCTCATATTCCCAGCAAGCTTGGGAGAGCTGGGCTTGAAGTGGTTCGAAAGGCTCCCAGAGGGGAGTATCGAGGGGTGGCAGCAACTAGCAGAAGCCTTCGTCACCAGATTCAAGACCAACACTCGAACGCCGAAAGAGGTCGACCATCTCCTGGGCGTCAAGATGGAATCTGGAGGCTCGCTGAAGGCGTACAACGCGAAGTACTGGGAAACTTACAACGAGATTCTCGACTGTCCTACCAATCTGGCGATCACTCAATACAAGAGGGGTCTCCCAGTCGGACATAGGCTGTGAGACTCACTCACGATGCATCAGCCCACTACCATGGAATCTTTGATGCAGCGGATCAACGAACACATTCGTGTGGAAGATGACGCTGCCTCTGCGACCGAGAAAGATAATCCGGTCGCGGTGGACAGACGGATAGCAGGAAAAGTTCACTCGGTTGGGCAGGAAGAGAACCGCCCTAGTGACTGACCAAAAGATCAACGTCGAGGGACCAGTCAAAATGACAGAAACAGGGGTCGCAAAAATGACCGGGCTGATGCGCCCTGCGACGCAGCAGAAGATGCCAAGAGAAAACTGAAGGCGCGGACAGGGATTACTACGGTATTCAAAATTCCCATCTACCGCATTTTGAGCGAGATCCGAGGAGAGCCTTTTGTCCGTTGGCCAGCCAAATTAGGGAGTGCGCAGCGAGGCTTCAATCCAAAATATCGCTGCACCTTCTATGAAAAACGGGGGCACCGGATAGAAGATTGCTTGCCCCTCAAACAGCATTTGGAAGAATTGGTGGCGGCCGGGCATCTTGACCAATATATTGATGGGGGAGTCAAGGCCGCGCCAACCGGACAAACCGAGCCTAACGGAATGGCCGCCCTAGAAACACCCCCGCAAGGTGTGATCAACGTCATCCACGACATCATTGAACCGGCAAGGGTCTGCGAGCTGAGCGGGATGATCAAGAAGGCCGAGCACATGAGGGAAGTGCTCTCAGTCCAGCCCGCGCTAAAGAAAGGAAAACCCGAGGAGAAAGACGTCCTTTCGTTCTCTACCAAAGACTTGGAAAGGGTGCAGATGCCGCACAATGACGCCTTGGTGGTGACCCTTCGCGTCAAAGATTTCGACATCAAGAGAATATTGATCGACTGGGGGAGTTCAGTCGAAATAATGTATTATGAGGCGTTCAAACAAATGAAGTTGGAAGACAAGGATTTGGCTCCTGGAACATCTCCTTTGGTTGGCTTTAACTCGCAACCAGAATGGCCAATCGGAAAGATTATCTTGCCAGTCAGGGCGGGGTCGGTTGTGAAGCAGGTAGAATTCTGGGTGCTCAAAGTGCCATCGACTTAAAATTTGATTCTGGGCAGAGGTTGGCTACACGCCATGCAAGCGGTTGCTTCGACCTTTCACCAAGTCATGTGCTTCTCGACATCGAATAGGCAAATAGAGGAAGTCTGGGGAGACCAGGTGATGGCCAAACAATGCTTTGTAGCGGTAAATGGTAGCCGAGCGGCCAAAGGGTTTGTTCGGATGATCGAGGGGCCCGAGGGGAAGGAGGTCCTAGAAGACGTGGGTAGAAAGGCCGAGGAAAAATCAGTCGAGGATTTGGTGGAGGTGCGCATTGACAAAAACGATCCGACCAAGTTCTTCCTCTTAGGATCGTCCTTGTCTAGCGCCGAACGGGCGTATTATGTCAGTTTCTTGGTTTCCCACTTGGAGGCCTTTGCATGGACGCCTTACGATATGCCTGGCGTCGACCCAGGCTTCATTTGCCACCAGCTGAATGTCTTCCCTAATGCGCGGCCAGTCATACAGAGGACGCGTCGTTCGGCCTTGCACCATGCTGAAGTGGTGGCGGAGGAAGTGAAGAATTTGCTGGAAGCCGGGGCCATAGAGGAGGTGCAATACCCTCGGTGGATATCTAACACGGTGGTGGTTCCTAAGAAGAACGGCAAGTGGCGAGTTTGCGTTGACTACAAGACTGTCAACCGCACTTGCCCGAAGGATAGCTTTCCCCTCCCTCGGATTGACCAATTGGTGGACTTAACCGCTGGCCATCAGAGGTTCAACTTCTTGGATGCATATCGCGGCTATCGTCAAATAGCCATGTACGAGCCAGACAAAGAGATCACGTCGTTCACCACCCCCAGAGGCTTATATTGCTACAAGGTCATGCCATTCGGATTGAAGAACGCCGGAGCAATCTTTCAGTGGATGGTGACAAAGATGTTCGCTCCTATCTTGGGCCGAACTATGGAAGCCTATATCGACGATATGGTGGTAAAAAGTAAGGAAAAGTCTTAGCACCTCGCCGACCTAGCAGAAATGTTTGCCATACTTAAACATCACAAGCTTCGTCTGAACGCCTCCAAGTGCGCCTTCGGAGTTGGCACTGGAAAGTTCCTGGGTTTTTTGGTCACGAACCGGGAAATTGAAGCCAATCCTTCACAAATCAAGGCAATACAAGAGTTGGAGCGCCCGAACTCCACAAAGGACGTGCAACATCTTGCCGGGATGGCAGCCGCGCTGAACAGATTTATCAGCCGGTCTTCGGATCGTTGCAGGCCCTTCTTCAAAACTTTGAAGTCCAAGTTCTTTTGGGATGAAGAGTGCGACCGTGCTCTAGCAGACTTAAAGGTGTATCTCTCCTCAGCCCCAATTTTGGTCACGCCTCAGCCGCGCGAGGAGTTATACCTTTACTTGGCAGTCTCTCAACATGCGGTGAGCGTTGTTCTAGTCCGCGCAGAAGGCATTCAACACTTGCCCATTTTTTATGTGAGCAAGACTTTGCTCCCGGCCGAAACGAGATATCTTCCTTTGGAAAAATTGGCGCTGGCTCTCATGATGGCGTCAAGAAAGCTGGCGCACTATTTTCATGCCCATACAATAGTAGTGTTAACCGAGTTCCCGCTCAAGGTGCTCTTCGAAAAAGCGAACTTCACTGGAAGGATTCTGAAATGGGTCGTGGAATTGGGCCAGTACGACATTAAGTTCCGCCCGCGCACAACGATCAAAGCCCAAGCCCTTGCAGATTTTGTGGCGGAATTTGCCCCTGGAACACATCCAGTCTGCCCTATTGATTTGGTTGGTGCGGATTTAGCACAACCCATGGTCATGACAACAGAGATAAGTGTTGACTCGCGAGCGGGAGAAGGGCAAAGCTCGACCGAAATAGCAAAGGACGACGACTCATTGAAAGAAAAACCCAGCACTGACATGGAAAGAGACCAGATTGAGCCAACCAGAGACTTGGAATTGAGAAGCTCCCAAAATCCTTCTGATTGCTGGAAGCTGTTCATTGGCGAGATGTGGAAACTATTCGTCGATGGGGCGTCCAATAGGCATGGGGTCGGGCTGGGAATTGTGCTGACTTCGCCAGATGGGCTGATTGTTGAGCAGGCAATTACGCTCGGCTTCCCAGCATTGAACAACGAGGCGGAATACGAGGGCCTTCTCACCGGACTAAGAAGCGCGCTGAGAATGAAGGTCACAGCCCTGATGGTGTTCAGTGACTCCAAGCTGGTGGTCAATCAAGTCTCAGGGGAGTATGAGGCCAAAGATGAAAGAATGGCCACGTATCAGGCGCTGGTGCGAGCAAAAATTAAGAAGTTCGATGCCATCAGAGTGGAACAGATCAATCGCGAAGGAAACAGCACGGCCGATGAGTTGGCCGGCCTCGCTTCCACTCAGACGGCCTTCCCCAATCCCTTGATGATTGAATTTTTACCTCGGCCAAGCATTGAGGAACCGTATAAGTACTACTCAGATCGACTTGGGACCTTCTTGGATGGACCCCATCATCGCCTTTCTGAAGGATAGGATTCTACCAGAAGAAAAGAAGGCGGCCCACAAGATCCGGGCAAAGTCAGAGCGGTTTTGGCTCTCACCTTCGGGAGGCTTGTACAAGAAATCTTTCACGGGGCCGTATCTGAAGTGTGTCCACCCCTCTAAGGTGGAAGCTTTTCTCTATGAGATCCATGAAGGCATCTGCGGCAGCCATACTAGGGGTAGATCTCTAGCCTACCGAGCAATCTCGCAGGGTTATTGGTGGCCGTGCATGTAGGCGGATGCGTAGAAATATGTTCGTAGATGCGAGAAATGTCAGAAATTTGCTCACCAGATCCACCAACCGGCGAGGGAATTACTCTCCCTTACAAGTCCTTGGCCGTTCGCATTATGGGGATTGGATATTGTTGGACCCCTCCCAGTTGCACCGGGCAACCGCAAGTTTTTCATCGCCGCCATCGACTATTTCACCAAGTGGGTGGAGGTCGAGCCATTAGCAACCATTAAGGAGAAGGACGTTAAGAAATTTGTTTGGCAAAATGTGATCACTCGCTTCGGTATACCCAGGGCGCTCATCTCAGATAATGGCACTCAATTCGATGGGAAACTCTTTCGCGGATTTTGCGAAGAGTTGAAAATCGAGTTCTACAACTCAACGCCGGCCTATCCTCAGTCGAATGGTCAAGCAGAAGCCTCAAACAAGACCATCCTGGATGGGCTAAAGAAGCGGCTTGAGAAGGCAAAGGGAAAGTGGGTTGAAGAGCTTCCTAATGTGCTGTGGGCATACCGCACTACGCCAAGGCGATCGACTGGAGAGACACCATTCGCTTTGGCCTATGGTATGGAGGCCATCATCCCATTAGAAATTGGCATGCCAACCATCCGTTCAGAAAGTTTCCAGCCAGATCTAAACAATGAAGCCGTGGCATTAGAGCTGGACCTTGCTAAAGAAAGACGAGAGCGCGCATTAATCCACATAGCGGCCTATCAGCAGGAACTCTCTAGAAAATACAACAAGGCAGTGCACCCCAGGCTATTCAAGATTGGGGATTGGGTCTTAAGGAAAGTACTTGGCAACACAGTGATCCCTGGCGAAGGAAAGCTCGGTGCAAATTGGGAAGGACCATACAAGGTGGTTGGTCTCGCTGGCAAGGGGGCATACCACCTGGATGATTTAGATGGCAAGGCTATCCCCCATCCGTGGAATGCAGCTAACCTAAAGGTCTTTTACTTTTGAAATGTAATTTGCTTATGTTGTTTAGCTTTCCTAGACCCATAGCCCTTTGGCACTTGATGTAAAAGATAGCAATGTTTTTGTAATAAAAATTAGTCCCTTCTTGTTTAGTATTATGTTTGTCCAATGATATAGCAAGACACAAAAGGCAATTATGGATGCCAGGGGCAAGAAGACCGACCTGGACGGGACCGGACTGTTTTCCTCGGAATGGGAGCAGCATCAAGACAAACAGCTTGCCTATGGAGCAAGGCGCATTAGGGCCGAAATGGTTTTGTTTCGCCAGCTTGAAATGTTGGCAGCATGACCAACCTAACTAAGACATTGGTGTTTTACCCAATGTAGGAGCCGAGCTGATTTTGCTCGGCCCATTTGGCATATTGGTGTCTTGTCCAATATGGGAAACGAGCTGATTTTGCTCAGCAGAATTGGCAATGTTGGTGTCTTGCCCAACAGTTATAAGGCCGAGCTGTCTTTGCCCGGCTAAATAAAAAAAAAAAAAATGAATGAAACGAATTAAAGGCGAGCTGATTTTTGCTCGGCCGTGTTGAAGTACTGGAATTAGTCTGTAAACCGACCAAGGCCAAGCGGATTTTGCTCGGCCAGGTGCCAAATGTCATTTCATTTGAAAGTGCAACTGCTAGCCCTGACTAGACTACTGGTGAGCTGATTTTAGCTCGGCAGTTTGTGCGGTTAGGCCGACCTGCCAATTGATCAAAGTTTGAAGCAAGAAATTCACGTATACGAAAGCCGAACAAGAACAGCCAATGAACGTGCAAAAAGTTGAAATTTCATTGATAGAAGAAATTCAGTACAGAAGGTAGGGCCTAGCCCGGTTACATTGCAAAACAAAGAAAGAAAAAGAAGAATACAAAAACAAAGGAAAACGAAACAGAAACATCTTCAATCTAGAGCAAGGTTCTGCTCGGCTGTCTGTTCCGTCTGCTCGGCGGCGACAATTGTTTGCTCGGGCAGGTTTTCCTCGGCGTCGTTAGCCTCCACCGAAACAACCTCCCGATCAGTGACTTCCTCATTTTCTGCATCTTGGGATGCCACCGGTGAAGTCTGCTCGGTCTGTTGTGCGGCGGCGGCTTCCTCCTCAGCCTCCTTCCTTGCCTCTGCAATTAGTCGGTTCTGTGTGGCGTTGGCATATGCTTGTATATAGACCGGGATATATGCAGAGGGCGGATTGATGAACATGTCAGAATCCTAACCAAGGCCAACTTTTTCCACGGCGGCTTTCCAGCCGCACTGGAAAAAGATGTCCTTGGTCGCCTGGACCTGTCGCTGATAAGTCTTCTCGCCCTAAGCATATCCGCGATTCTCTGCATTGTCAACCGCCTTGTCTATGGCCGCTTTGTGCGCATCTCAAAGCTTCCTTAGCTCGGTGAGATACCGAGCTTTGGTTGACTTCACGGCACGTTGCTTGTCAGCATCAGCTCGGTCAACTTTCTGCTGCAGTTGATCTCGCTCTGCCGCGATAGCCTCTTGCGCGGCCTTCAATTTTGATATTTCGGCCCTTTGTGCCTCATTTTCGGCGATGGCCTCACGTAGATTTTGCCGCACTTTGATCATGCGGTCATGGGCGAGGTAGTTCTTCTGTGCGGCGTGCAAACAAATGCCAAACCGATTAGCATTCAAAAATCGGGCAAAAACCGAGCAAACAGTTGAAGCAAAAATAAAAAATGGAGGGACTTACCAACACGATGGATTTCGCCGCTGAACGGAGAACCTTCAGGTCCGACAGCTCGTCGTGCCTCTTCATGTCGGCTGAAAGGATTAGCCCCTTGGTCATGTTGAAGCCAAGGGAGTAATCCTTATTAGCGTAAAGACCAAATGGATAATGGAATCCGGGCGCCCAGCATCGGGGTGGCAGGGCCCTTGCCCTTAGATTTGCGGGCGAGTGGCTGCTCGGTCTGGTCTGCCACCTCGGTTGAACCAACCTCGGTTGAGTCTTCGTCAATGAGGCTCTGACCGGCTTTGTCTTTCCTGGGCCTTTTCTTTGGCCGGCCAGCCTCTTGTTCGCTTGCTAGGGCGAGCACTGCTCCTTCTGTTTGTCCGGCGGGGGTGGAGGAAGTTCCCCCGGTCGCCTCTGGAGGTTGGGATTCCTCCTCCTCTCCGGTGATCATGGACTTAATGGCCCGGATTTTTGCCATTTCTTGCTCCGCAGTTAGTGGAACGAGTCTGATCGGTGGAAGAGTTGGGTCTGGTTCAAGGGATGGGGCACGCAGAAAGTCCGTCACGCGGCTTTTGCGCGGCGCCTGGTAGTGGTATGTTTGTTCAAAACCGAGCAGTTTTGATGCTTCTCTCTCCTCGGCAGGGTGATGGAGGAGAGCTTGGATGGCTTCTAGGTCGGCCTGATGATAGTCAGCCGCCAAGTGTCTATCTGCAAGAAGAAGGCAAGTGTTAGATTGGCGAAGATGACAAAAAAGAAATGCAGAGAGAAGGTAGTACGGTCAGCCGGGCTACTTACCAGCACTGCCAAAATCTTTCCTAATGTACCAGCCCGGTATGGGCGCCTCTGTGTCCTCGTAATTACCGGACACCCAGAGGAAGTCGTCATCGTTGGCTTCTTTGTCTGGGTTGCCTTCGATGAGTTTTGCTCGGCCCTTCTTGACTTTGAGGTACCAGCAAAACCCACCCTTATTTTTACTAAGGTCAGACAGGAAAATTTCATGAGGCCGAGATTGAGACCGAGCCTTCGGTTCAGCTCGGCGACGCCATTTATTATCTTGAACGTGTTGGTGGAAACTTGGCTCGGGCAAAGCCTTGTCTGCCTCAAAAATTCGCAGAGCAAGGGTTGCACCGGGAAGCGGACTCCTCCCTCTACTATGGAAACGACCGTGAAGGGGCAACGGTCTAAGTCCCCCCATGGTGTATCTCCCTTCTTAGCGAGCTCTAAGACGACGTCATTGGGGATGTGGTACTCCCTACGGAACTCGATCATTGCACCGGGCATGCTAACCATGAACCAGTACTTCCCCATTTACGTGGTCTTGTTCGGTTTTGTATCTCGGTCAAAAACGTTGGTATGTTTGCTCGGACTTTGAGCTGCACCAGTTATAATGCCGGACTGGCTTGGTCGGTCCTATTTGTTCTACATATTGAAAAATAAGGCCAAGGGTTAGCACGGAAGATATTGCGTGGCTCCTAATGGAAATAGCTCAGGGAAGGATTTGGTGTTTTGACCAGCAAGTCTCAGCTCGGTTTAACTACATGTGTGCCTAAATCCTAGTCCGGTTCGGGCTCGGTTAAAGCTATGCACAGGATCTAGTTGATCCTTCAGCTCGGTCAATGTATCAGGCGGAGTTTGCACAGTTTTAGTTCGATTCACTCTACTCGCCGATCTAGTTTAACATCCAACCCGGTCGCAGCTTCTACGTGAAGCCACAAACTGTTTTTTGCTCAGCTGGAGCTCTACCTACGGATCTAAATGAGTATTTAGCTCGGTCCCACCCAGATTTAAACTGTTCATCCCATTTCTGGGATGAATCTGTTCAAGCCCAAGAGGAACAAGGGGCACGAAGGCCCCATCCACCCCCACTGTTTTCGTTTGTCCTAGGGTGTGCTGGTTCTAAGCAAAAGGAGCAATAGAATAATCCCAAACAAAAAGCCCGAAGAACAATGGAGCAAGAGCATGAAGAACAATGGCGCAAAAACAAAAGCATGAAGAACTGGAAAAATGAAATACAATGGAAGAGGGGAAAACTTACCAGTGTACGAAGATAAGTAGAGTTCTCTGCCTCGAGAGCTCGACTGTAACGTCAAAAATGGACACAGGAGCAGGAGGAGTGCAGCAGCAGTGATGGCAGAGAGGGCTAGGGTTTTTGGGAGCTTGAGTAGAGGGTGAAAAATGAAGGGTTAGAACCCTTCGAATGGCATTTAAGAAAGGGTGGGAAACCCAAACGGCTGCGCCGTTTGAATTATGCGCATGCAGGGTAGCTGGCTGCACGACCTAATGAAGAGGCGCCACGTGGCACTGAGAACACGATTGTCAGTACGGCTGTACGACTTTTGATGGGACTGCAGAGGTAATGGCCGGCCAATTGAGATAACTCGGCGACTGAAGTGTCACCAATTGAGATTGCTCGGCGACAGAAGTGACCCCAATTGTACCATAGCTCGGAGGCAGGCATTCCTTATTCAAGTCCGGCCTGGCGATGGCGCAACTCAACCTTAGCTCGGACACGGTGGTAAACCCAATCACGATAGCTCGGACGGGTTTAAGGGGCAATTAAGAGGGAAGATATGCATGACAGTACGGCCGAGCTGAGGCGACGTCAGATTTAACGGAGTGCACGACACCGAGCTAACTCTGTTGACGCGACATCGACCGAGCAAGCGGCCCTAGCCGAGCTGTGTTTCGGACAGAGTTCGGAATAGCGAGTAGTAACCGAGCTATTGGATGACTCCCGGCATGCCTCTGATCGACCGGCCGAGATGAACGGCTCGTGTGACCGAGAGTGAGATGGAATGGTTGGAGGCCGGCATGCCTCGCAACCGGCTGGTCTTGATAAGCCGGTCTAGAGTAGCTCGGCCGAAGTAGTCTGGCTTTCATCTGTTCCCAATTGATAAGTCGGCGATGTATAGCTCGGTTGTGTACATGTAGTGGCGGTCTTCCACAGGTTATAGGCCGGTCATGGTACCCCGGTTAAGGTTGCCACCTGGGCCAATAGCATGAGGGAAAGGACATCTGCACCACGAACGCCTCAATACCGTTAGACGGTTCTGTGTGTACTGGTGGAGGGACAAGGCCTTTACACGCGTAAGGTGGTGAGAGGCGAGCACTGCCACCTGTCCAGGGAAGGACAGCAGAGGTAATGTGCGCACGATCTTGGGCTGTATGGCCAGCCTAGAAATAGGGAGAATGGCGAAGGTTGGAGGTAATGGAATTCACTCTCACTAACACTCCCCTCTCATCGTCTTCTTCCTTAGAGAACTGACTTGACCGTCGAAGGGTTTTTTCGGCACACCACCGCCGAGCAGCTCACCATTTTTGTGTTGCAGAGGTAGACGCCGTCACCAGAAGCTTAACGTTCAAGGCGTACGGAGAGCAAATGATATTTCGCCCCCGCACAGCAGGGGTAATATCATGTAATTGGTATTATCGTCTAATAATTTCTTACCATTTATCCTCTAATATATATGTGGCACCTGAAATCCACATATGGGGTTTATTGTGTGTTAGTGATATCATATCATTAGTACCACTGTTATACTGAATTTTTACTCATAAATCGCAATCTCTTTCACATTGATAGAGGAGAAGGTAGAAGTTACATGAATCAAGAGGAGGCGTTGTTGTCATCATCATTGTTCTTCTTCTTGTTGTTGTTTAGTTTTAAACATACTATTTTTCAACTTTATTTTTCATTACATATTTATGACAAATGATATATAAAAATAAACTTTTATAAAAAAAAAAAAAATCATGCAAAATAACGTGGTAGGGGGTTTGTTATGAAATAAGAAGATCACAAGAACCACGACATTGTGTAAGGAAATTTTGTACATATATATATATATATATATATTATAACATTATTATTTATTTAGTTTTTGAGAATGTGTTACAAAAATACAAGAAAACAAACAAACCTAATAAAGCATGTGAGGATTCAACCCTTCACAATCCAAAAGGGTGTCCTTTCCAAGAACCAGCATGCTTTTCAATACATTTGTCGTTCCAATTATTGTTCTCTTGTGCTTTTCTGTTCTTCCCACAGCCTCACAACAATGGTAGTTCATTATGAACCCTACAACAGAGATAAGGTGCCTCACCCTTCCCTGCCACTGTATATGACTTTATTTTTTAAAATTTTTTTTTATGAACAATAAACACATAAAATAAAAAATTTGAATATCATTAAAAAGGGATTTTTGATGGCCCCTCTCAAGTTCAAAAACTTGAGAGAAACTCAATCCCCACACACACACACATATATATATATATATTAGACAAATTACACCCATAATTTCTATAATTTATCTCTTATGTTAATTTGATCTTTTATAATAGTCTTAAATTTTTTACATTACATCTTTTTTTTTCTCTTTATTTTTAGAATTTGAATTGAAATCAATAGGTAAACTAATCAATTCACTCTCCTCAAAGCAATTGAGGGGTTGACATTCTATTTGAAATGATTTTACCCTTAAATTTCTATTCAATTTGCCAACAAATTTTATTAATTGAACTCAATTGAGACAATATAAAAAATAAAATTAATAAATTAAAATTATAAAAATCAAAATAACACTATATATATTTATATTTTAAATATAATGATGATGTGGTGGAACACATGCAGTAGAGGTATAAAAATGGCCTGAGACCTGTGGGTGGCCCGAGGTGGACCCGACTTGTTTCAGCCCGGTTAGGTCTAGGTCCAGGCCCGAGCCCATCTCAGTATCTTAGGCTTGAGCCTAGGCCTTTCATTTGAAGCCCAACCCAAAAAAAATTTGGGCCCTGCAGGCGGCCTAGCTAGCCCAGCCTCTCTCTGCCAATGGTCAAATTTTAAAAAAATAAAATAAAAGACAATTTGCAACGGTTAAATAATTAAATAAATAAAATAAATAAAAGATTGATCTTGCAAAAATAAATAAAAAAATAATTTAAAAAAAAAACAAAAACAACACAATGGTCAATTCCTTGCAATGGATGAATGAATATATATATATATAATTCTAGACCCATGCCCCTACCACCAACCTACCTCGCCTTGCCCCTTTCATCATCACACACATCACATCACTCTCACTCGTTTTCAAGTTAATGTTGAAAAAAAAAAAAAAAAAAATAAAAAAAAAATTCAATTATGCCGCCGCCGCCCCGCCACCTTTAGCTATTCTATGCTTGCATCACTCAACTCACTCTTTACTCACATTCATTGAATAATAAAAAATAAAAAAAAATAAAAAAAAAATTATTCTACACCTGAGCACCTCTGCAAAATTAAAAAAATAATAATAAATAAATAAATATTCAAACGGTCATATTACCGTTTAATACAACGGTAATATATATATATATATTTTTAAATTTACTTCAATCTTTCAAACTACTATAAATATCCTTCATTTTCTAAAATAAATCTCACAAATAATTCTCTCTCTCTCTCTCTCTCTTAACTCTCTCAATCTCTCTTAAACTCTCAATCTCTATCAACTGTCAATTAATTTTGAAGTGTCATCCCTAAGTGGCAATTGCAATTGTGCAACAAGAAACTTTTATCAGAAGAAACTAATTTCTGTATCGCATTCGTTAGTCGATAACATTAATTAGTGTAATTAAATTTATTAGCTACTCATTTTTTTCATTAATTATTTGTGAACATATATTAATTATTGTTTTTTACTCATTGTATTTACACATTATTTAAATTAATTGTTAATTCTTATATATTGTTTACTTGCAGTACTTTGGATTATAATGTTCTTAATGTTTATGTCGATGTTGATACATATATTACACAGCATGAATCTATTGATTCTCTTTCTAATATCCCTCTTCCAACATTTGGATCGTCATCTAGGGGCACAATTGGGAACACTTTGAAAAAATATCTATATATAATCCTGATGGTACAATTACATTTAAAACAAAATATAAATATGGTGCACATTTAATTAGTGCTGCATTTATAGGGGGTACTAGTCATCTAAAAAAGCATACTAACAAACATTTACAAAGTTGACAACCTGATATTAGAAGTGAAATGCAATTAGGGACTTCATCAACTGATAATTTACAAACATTTTCATATGATCTTATACATGCACAAAATTCTGAAGTTGATTATATTATTAAAAAATAACAACTATTTACTACTAGTGAATGTTCCGATTTTATTGAAATGATTCACAAAAGTTTTGCACCGCAATATCATAGTTTTTCAAGAAATACTACTAAAAACAGGATTTTAAAGAAATTTGAGGATGTTAAAAGTGAATTATTTGACATCTTTAAAAAATTGAATGGAAGAGTTTGTTTAACATCTGATATGTGGTAAAATAATGGTTTCGAATATCAATGTATCACTGCACATTTTATTGATAATGATTAGAAATTAAATAAAAGAATTATTTCATTTAAATTAGTTGAAATTCCATACACTAGTCATTCGCTTGGTGTAGAAATAAGAAATGTATTATATGAGTAGGCTTTACAAAATAAAATATTTACTATTAATTTAGATAATGCAGCATATATTATAATCAAAGTGTAGTCCATTTAAAATCAACTTTACAATTACTTGTTGATGGTGATTTATTTCATGTTTGTTTTGCTCATATTTTAAATTTGATTGTTAAAGAAGCTATGCATGTATACGAGACTTCTGTACTTGTAATAAAAAATGTAATTGTTACTATTATGTTTTCTGCTAATTGAATTTCGGAATATAGAAAAATTTGTCAACGAGAAAATATGTCATTCAAAAAATTAATTTTAGACATAGATAGTAGGTGGAATTTACCGTATAATATGTTAAAAAGAGCCTGTAAACAAAGAAGAAAAATAGATTTATTTTTTACAACAACTTCAATAGGAGGAGTACTGACTTCCACAGAACTTAATTGGCGCCAAATAGCGTTGTATAAATATTTTTTAAAAGTTTTGATATTTAAACAAAATTATTTTCTTATATATATATTCCTACTTCACCATTTGTTTTATATATTCTAGTAGAAATAATTAAAGTTTTCCTAAAATATATAGGTAATGAATATTATGTAACCATTATTACTTCAATGAAAGCAAAAATTTGATAAATATTCTGATCATTTGCCTTATCTTTTAGGTTTAGCCATAATAATGGATCCTAGGTATAAAGAAATTGGTTTACAAAAATTTTTAGAACGTATTTTCGTTGATCAAACATAGTTTGCCTCTATTATGCAAACATGCAACGGATTATTTGAAAAATACAGGGCAACTACATGTGTAAATACACCTACACACACTACACTAGCAATCTCATCTCGAGGCGGGAGATTAAGTATTTTTTCAGCAAAAAAAAAAAAAAAAAAAGTAGAAGAATATATCAACATACAAGTGTAAGTAATTCTGAACTACAATGTTATTTGGAAAGTCCGTCAGTGGATGATTCTGATGATTTTGACATTTTGAAATGGTGGAAACAAAATGAAACTGTGGCATGTGATTTCATAGATGGCCGTGATATACTAACTATTCATATTTCTACAGTTACTTCGTAAACAACTTTTAGTACATGTGGACGAGTGTTGAGTGATTATCGTAGCAGACTTTCACCCCAAATGGTTGAGGCACTGATGATATCCAGAGTTCATATCCATACGTTTACGAGAAGTCAAAATTATTGTGAAAATGAACGAATTCAAAATGATTTGGATAACATATCCTTGGGCAACGTGATTGAAATGTCTCTCTCCTCCGATGATTGATCAATAATTTATTTTTTACTCTTTTATTTCGTTTTATTTATTTATTTATTTTTGGTATTAGATTATTGAGATGGAGTATAATGCAAATGATTGATGTACGGGAAAGAAATAAACGTTCTCGTATAATCATGTTGATCAAGTCTGTGCTCCTTTGTACGTCGTTGCTTTATCACCTGAAAACACAAACGTGAGCTAGCCGGCGGGTGTGTGCTGGAAACCTCTCCGATGCCTAAGTTAGCAAACTAGACAAATAGACAAAAGCTCTGTGTATTCGAAAATCAAAGTTGTGTTACCTCTCCATAGGTGATATTTGTGAGTTTTTATAGGTTTCGTGTGACATAATCCTAGTAGGACTCTTACTCCTCCATGCAGAGTTCTCCTAAGATTCATACTCCTGAAAAATAATGCTTATCCTTCAACACCCCCCTTACTGCTTAAACCAAGTGAGATGGTTTTACCATGGCCGGACTCCAGTACGACCGAAGTAAGCATGGCCACGCCGAGTCACAGAGTAGACCGAACTATCGCTAGTTCGGTTTTTCCTTCAATGCCCTTACCTCAGTTCCTCCTGCGTAAACCGTGGTAAGTCTAAACCGAGCTAACTTCTAGCAAGGCTTTAGACTGAATTAACCATACTATGCCATAACCAGTATAAGTTCTAGTATGGTGACCGAGCTAACCTCTTTGGGACTAGAGTAACTTTATGTCTCTTTCAGACCGAACTAACCTCAAGTCTCTTCCGGACCGGACTAACTTCGAAGCCTTTTTTGCTCAGCCCTTCGTACTGTGGCCCATGACGGCCCATTGCCCATCTCGGCCCAATTTCCATATAAATTACCCTCTCAATAGGCTAATAGGTGCCAACCTAGTTAGGATGTACTTGACCTATAGTGATGCAATTATTCTACCATCATTAATAATCTACGCCTATTTTATTTAATGATATAAATTTTTATAATATTTTATTTCATTTTGAAATAAAAATTATTCATTCAATAAATGTCATATAATTAATTTAATATTGTAATATTGAAAGTTTCATTTTTATATATATAAAATTATTCATTTTGAAAGAAAAAAAAATTACATAATTACATACTTTTTTAGTTATAAGTTCATAAATAAAAAAAACATAAGTCATACATAATTAAATTTAAATATCACTATGAAACATAACCAAACAAAATATCTCATTAATCTTAACTAAAATACTCTAGTATAATTTTCCTTTTATTTTCTTATTTCTAATAAATAATCTACATAGATAATGTATTTATCGTTCATTTTTTCCACAAAAAAAAAAAAAAAAAAAAACCCAACTAGGCTCGGTCTGCGGCCCTATTATGAGTGGGTCTGAGCTTGAGCCTAGGCCCCGCTTTTCAATCCATGGGCAGCCCTAGCCCAGTCACTAAAAAAGCAGGAGCCAACGAGGCCCGCTTGGGCCAACCCGAGCTTGAGCTTAAATGAGTCAGGCCGGGCTCTTATTACATCCCTAATGCAGTGAAAGAACCACTTGGAGACTTAAAAGGTAGAAGAACTCTTTACTATACAATGCTATTTTATACAATAATAAATTCTTTTCTATTTCCCCATGTGTTTAACCTTTCTCGCTTTGATTGCCCCTGTCACACGTGCATATTTCTCATTCTTGTATTTTGTAAATAAAATGTACTATTACATAAATAAATAAAAAAATTTCTCTTTCAACAAAACAATAATTTAATGTACAGTTTATAGCTTTTAAATTTAATGTCATCCATTATCAACATTAAGTTTTAAATTAGATGTGACATTTTATTTTATTAACTATTTTAATCTTTTTATCTTTATTAACTATTTTTGTCAAAAATTTACATCCTAGACCTAAATATATATACTTGTTATATTATATCTACTTGTTTGTCTAAGGTGACTACTTAAATGATAGAGTAAATCATTCTTTCATATAAAGGCGAAACAAGTATAGACATAGCAGTGTAACGCCTAATTTTCCTATACTCATAGTCCAAAACAATTTTGGGTCTACAATGCACTGAAAGTCATAACTCTCAGCCTTTGCTTCTTAACCATTGGCATGACTTTTTTTTATACCTACGGAACTTTATATGTTCACATTATATGTAATATCATAAAATACGACCCATCCATAATGATATAATATAAATTAAAATGTCTAAAAAATGTAGTAAACAAAATTAATAAGAATTTTGTTAATGTCTGCTCTTAACTATATGTTAAAAAGCTTAAAAGTGCTGTAAATTTTATATGAAAGTAAGACATTTCCAATGCTATTATAACTAGTATTATTATATTTTAGTCACTTTAATAAACTAGCTATTACAATAGTTGTTTTAACAAAAAAATTCAAAGGCTAGCTACATTTGAAGAGTTTTGGAAGACTCTTTAAACAGTTTGTATATGTAGATAGCTAAAATAAAGTGTAGTGTTGGAGTACATTAAAAAAAAAAAAAAAAAAAAAGTTATATTTTAGCTAGTAAAACATGAAAATTATGGTTAGAGTTGCTCTGAGTGAAACAAAAAAATGTATAATCTTTTTAAGTTAACTTAATATTGTTGGGATCGGGGATCTCGCCCAAGACCTTATAGAAACCATGCCAAGCAGAATTACACACCCACACACACGGAGACACAATATTTTACGTGGTTCGGCCTCAATGCCTACGTCCACGGGAGAGTAGCCGGTTTTCACTATACCAATTGGAGATTACAGAATATTACAGAGGAGAAACTCACACTATTCTCACTCACCCATTCACCCGTCTCCCTAGCTCACACCGAGGGAGACGGTTTCTCACATCTCTCTTGGTTCTCTTCTTTGGCTCTCTTCTCTCTGTTTTCTTCACTCACTCTCTCCTCTATTTATATAGCTTATGAGAAGGTCAAAGGCAACAGCAGAGAGTGGGTTGGGTACAACCACCCCACCATCATGGTGGGTGCTCCACTCCAACCACCCTATTCCATTACATGGTGGCTTGTCCACTTCTTTAGCACTACTCTCTAATCTAACCAAGAATAGTATGAGTTTCTCCTCTGTAATATTCTGTAATCTCCAATTGGTATAGTGAAAACCGGCTACTCTCCCGTGGACGTAGGCATTGAGGCCGAATCACGTAAAATATTGTGTCTCCGTGTGTGTGGGTGTGTAATTCTGCTTGGCATGGTTTCTATAAGGTCTTGGACGGGATCCTCGATCCCAACAAGTGGTATCAGAGCCTCGTCGGTGGCGTTTCGAAACCAAAACAGGGCAAAATCCGAATCTGCCCAGAAATTGGATTGCTCGAAATCGAGTTTTGAGCATACCAGGAGTAAGGACTCGGCGAGAGGATCACAGAATTACACACCCACACACACGGAGACACAATATTTTACGTGGTTCGGCCTCAATGCCTACGTCCACGGGAGAGTAGCTGGTTTTCACTATACCAATTGGAGATTACAGAGGAGAAACTCACACTATTCTCACTCACCCATTCACCCGTCTCCCTCGCTCACACCGAGGGAGACGGTTTCTCACATCTCTCTTGGTTCTCTTCTTTGGCTCTCTTCTCTCTGTTTTCTTCACTCACTCTCTCCTCTATTTATATAGCTTATGAGAAGGTCAAAGGTAGCAGCAGAGAGTGGGTTGGGTACAACCACCCCACCATCATGGTGGGTGCTCCACTCCAACCACCCTATTCCATTACACGGTGGCTTGTCCACTTCTTTAGCACTACTCTCTAAGTGGGATATTCCACTCACAAAGGGATGATGATCCAACAAATATGTGTCTTAAAAATAAATGTTAATAAGATTTAAGTTTTTAAGACTATAAATATTAACATTGTGTTGAAATCTCAATATATGAATTGCCATTTGGCTTATTTTGGCAATTAGGAAAAAGCCAACTTATTGGCATATTGGTTTATTTGGGTTACATTATCTCTCTATTTTTTTTGTAAGTTTTTTTTTAAAAAAATCCAAAAAATTTAAAGAGTTGACTTTTTTCTTACTTTCCAAAATAAGCCTAAAAATTTCATTCATTTGAGCAGGGAAAGAAAAAATTCAAATGAATCAATAATAATAGACTCAATTGGGGCTTATCTACAACACATTTCCTCTTGCCAAGAAGGAAAAAAAAAAATAGCAATAATATAAATATAAACCTAATAAGTCAAAGTTTATATAAAAAGATTACTTACTCGATGGTTTGACGTTTTTTCACAAGGAATTAGAATGTGTTTGATTTATTCGGTGTGAGGCAATAAAATATGTTACGTAAGTCTCAACATCTTCATAAAGAGAAAGAGATAGGGCACACAATTTGGTCAAATATTTATAGAACTTTAATAAAAAAAAAAATTATTAGAATGATGTCATATGATATTTTTTAAAACATAAATTGATATAGGATTATTATTTTAAAGTGATAAAATCAAAAAAAAAAGTGTATTTAAATGTTAATAACTCAAAATAATTACATTTTTACAGAGGTATAAATGAGTTGGTTGTAACATAGTATACAACTCTCACTTCCTTTGACTTGCATTTCCATGAAAGTGCAATACTTTGAATTATTTCCACTTAAATACATTTTTCTTAAAATCAAAACTTGTTACATGATTTTGTATTAAATTCTTGAATTATACTATTTTTTTTTTTCGTTTGTTAAAAGGAAAAATTACTATTCATGAAGGTTTTTAAAAATTATTACACATTAGTAAAAAGGTTTATGATTTTAATTATTAATATTTATAATATTTATCACATTTTTATAAATACTTTTTCTTTTTACAATTACTGATGTGTAATATGTCGATGTTAAAACGGTGTCCCCTATCCATTGTATTCACCCAACTCTATCATTGATTATTTTATTGAAAAAAAAAAACTATCATAAAATATAAAAGAGTAAACACAATTCTTAATCATTGGTTTGGGAAGTTGGATTGGGGTGGGTTGGGATTAAAATAGTCATAGAAAAATAAAATAAATTTTTTAATTCAGGCTAAAAAATATCATATTTAAATTATAATTATTTTATTTTTTTTCTCACAAAAGTAAAAAGGTCAAAAAACCTATCACAAAAGAGACTTTTTAGCTACAAACTAAAGTCTCGTTTAGAAACATGTTATTTTAGTAACTTTTTGACTAAAATATGAGGTAAAAAAATTAGTATGTTTAGAATGACGTTGTAATTTTTTATGAAAAGATGTATAAAAAGTAAAAATAAAATATAATCTGACTTTTTAGTATAAGTTATAGGATTTTTAATTTTTTTAATTTTTTAACTAAAATATCCGCATACTAAACAAGGCTTAAAATAATCAAAAAAATAAATAATAAATAAAAAATCAATTCACATCTCAAACGATGGATAAGTTAAATTCTGACAGTCTTAGAGGTAATGAACCTTTTTTCCCCAAGCAAAAACGGTGGGAGCCAAATACCACCTTGCTGAAGAGGTTTGTCATCATATGGAATAATGCTCTCAAAAATCAGAATAAGTGGCAGATGTGGCATTTTGGTAGCCTTGCCTTGAGAAAAAAAACAAAAACATTAATTATTTGAATCATAAATTTGAATAAAAATTTAAAAAGAAAAAAGTAAAATAAATGGTTGTGTTTGGTAAAATTTTCTAAATATGATTTGAGAGTATGAGTTGTATTTTGAGTTTGTGAGTTTTGGAATTATGATTTGAGTGTGAAAAATTTATTTGATGAAAGAATTTTGAAATGAGTGAGAAATTTTTGATGTGACATATGATATTTGATACAAAAACTTACAACTCATAACTAAACATATAACTCAAAATTCTATTAAATCACATAAAAAATTTTAAAAAATTTAGAAAATATTTTTTCGAATATATAAAAATTAACATATGGCATTTGCAAAAAAAAAAAAAAAAAAAATTTGCATTGTTTCGGTCAACCGGCCGAACGACCGATTAAGCCAAATTTCAAATTTTTTTTTTTGAAAATCGCACCTAACACAGAGTTTTTTTGCAGAATTTTCTAAATGTTGTGAAAATATAATTTGAACATCCTATCCAAATATCATATTAGAATGTGTAGGTAGAATCATAGTTTGGAAATCGTTCCAAACACAGTCATATTTGTCTCACTTTTTTTCTTTTCATTTTTAAATTTCTATTTAAATTTATGTTTCAAATATAATGTTCAAGTTGTAAAAAATTTACAGGATCTTATATGTTTGACATGATTATACTGTGCTTTCCTAAGATTTAAATGATAACATCGTATAGATTTTTTTAAGTATTGGATTTTAACCATTCGATCTTGAATTTTTAGAAGTAAGGGTATTTTAGTATTTTCACACTACTGATATGTTGTCTGATTTATTCAATAGCAAAATGAGAAATTCCTACAATGATATGATAATTAAATTAAGAGTTATATAATTAAATTTATAATAAATTAAAAATTAAAACATAAAATATTATGTCATTAAGCGTAAATGAAAAATCTTTTCCTTTACAAAATTGGATGTGAATTTTTAAAATAAAATGAGCAAGTGTAGCTCACATAATCGACTACAACATCCACCACTAACTAATCTTCCTTTCATACTCTAACCACCTATCAACATAATTGCATACAATCACAACCACCTCTCTTTATCATTATATAATTTATACATAATCTCTGTTTTTTCCACATCTCTCTCTTTCTCCCTCTCTTATGCCTATTTGTCTCTCTATTTTTTTTGATCGGCAAAAGAAAAACTTTATTGATGAAAAACATAACGAGAATTATAATTTACATCAATAAAGATGAGGGTGCAAAATGCATCACAGTGGAACATTTGGATCCCAACTAGGTTGGCACCTAAACGCACACCAAATCATTTGCTAACACACACTCAACAAGCGGAGCAGAAAAAACAAAGAAAAAAGAAAAGACTACAGAGACACAACAACACTGGGTTGCACCAGAACCTAAGCTTAAACTCTGCCATTCAATCACCAGTCACCATTCAATCATCTATCAACAGCCATAAGCTCTGCCAGATCTGGAGATGAAGAATCAAAACAACTCAGACCATCAAATATTGAGGATGCACCAAAAGCTGAGTTGAAAATCTGCCAAACACTGCCTGATCTGAGCCTCAGACAACTCAACAACAAAATAATAAGAAAGCAATCTACTAACCAGCAGAACAGAACAACCTTCCACACTTAGCATGGTAGCAGCCCAAGTTCAGAACACCGGCAGTTTGCATTTGATCTGATTTGCAGCCTCAGAGCAAGCTCCTATTAGGATGCACCAGATATGGATCTTTGCCAACAGACCAAAATCACACACAAACATCCACAGACAGCAGCCCATAGATGCAGGTTGCATTATGACAGCCTAGCAGAACTACACCAATTAATAACCAAAAACACTAGATGCAGCAGTAGAAGACCAAAGATAAGACATTAGCCCGCTCACACACAACAGATGCTCATACCACCCCCACCCCCAGCCACAACCTAACAGAACTTCACAGCAGATGCTCATACCAACCAAATCAAATGTCCATATGAATTTCAAAGCTGCAACTGCCCAGCAGAACAGATCGGATTAGCAGCTGCATGCTAGCAGCCCAGACCCAGAATTCTAACAAAATGGACTTGAGTACCACTCAAACCAGCTCAGAATCAGCTCAGAACAAAAAATATATAAGCAGAGTCCAGCACAAGTCAGCTCAGAACAATTAAGAACAACCTCTGATTTGACCCCAATTGAAAGTTAAATCATTAACTGAATAGGGAAGGTTTTTAATAGATGCTTTCAGCCAGAGTGCTGCTCTGATTTTGATATTTTCACTCATGACAGAGAAATTAGGATGAGCCTCAGCAAAGACACATTCATTCCTGAGTTTCCAAAGTGACCAAAGAACAATAAGGGGGATGGCTCTCCAAATTAACCGATGAAAATTCTTGAACTTGACAGCCATCCACCATTGGAGAAGATCACCCACTGAGCCATGAATGCACCAAGATAACCCCCACTCATTAATTATAGATGACCAAATCAACCAAGAAAATGGGCAATGAAGCAAAATGTGGACAGCAGATTCAGGTACAGAACAGCAAAATGGGCAGTTGAAGGAAGCAGAAGCATCTAAAATGCCAATTCTATGCATAAACACTGCTGTCTTGATTTTGTTTTTCCAGGCCAGCCAACTAAAGAATGAAACCTTAGGGGGGATAGCCCCATTCCAAATATGCTTACAAATTTTAAAGTGAGGCCCCAGAATAGAGTTAGTAGCAGAGTAGAGAGAGGCCACAGAGGAAACACCAGGAGTTGCAGATGAAAGGGCCCAGATAAGATGATCAGCCCTGCCAATTGTGAGAGGGGGAGCTGAAGATAGTAGACAAAGTAAGTTAGCTTCTTCTTCCACTTCCCAAGTGAAAAGCACTCTCCTAATAGGAAAATTCCAATTGTTTGGGTTGGATTTTCTAGCCATGAATTGTTGTAGAGAGCCTTCTTGATCTGTTGAAAGATTAAATAGAAGGGGAAAAGTAGACTTGAGACTAGAGCTGCCACACCATATGTCATGCCAGAACTTAATTCTACTCCCATCTCCCACTTGGATTTGGCAGTTGTCAATATAGAGATTGTAGATATTTGTGTTATGAATCCCAATGGCTAAAATGTCCTTCCAAACTCGAGAATGTTTGTAAGAGGACTTCAAAGGTGGATGCCAATTAGACTCATCAATATTGTATTTGCTGCATATTGCTCTCCTCCAAAGAGAGTTGACTTGAGTTCCGAATTTCCACCACCATTTGAGCAAAAGACAAGCATTAACATCTCTTAGTCTTCTGATCCCCAGGCCCCCTTGGTCCAAGCTTTTAGATACCTCCCCCCATTTCACTAGATGCACTTTCCTTTTAAGATCATTACTGCCCCACAAAAAAGCTGCCTCAATCTTTTCCAATTCTCTTGCCACACCTTCTGGCATCTTAAATAAAGACAGAAAGTAAACTGGTAAACTAGACAGGGTAGACTTGATTAGAGTAAGTCTACCTGCAAACGATAGCAGTTTCCCCTTCCACCCTGAAAGTTTAGATCTTATCTTGTCAATCACAGGCTTCCAGGTAGATTTTTTACCAGGATTGGCACCTAGGGGCAGCCCCAGAAACTTCAAAGGGAGATTGTGAACTTTACAGTTAAGAAGATGTGCAAAGGAGTGCAATAAATCATCAGACACACTGACACCACACACCACGCTTTTGTGGTAATTAATTTTGAGACCCGATAGAATTTCAAAGCATCTAAGAATTCTTTTGATATGTACCATTTGTTCCCAATCTGCCTCAGAAATTTGTTCCCAATTTGTCTCTCTATAATAACACCACTACACAACTCTATTTTTATCTTTTTCTCATATTCCTCTACTATGTCACTTTAATAAAAGTTAAGTCATAGAAGTCCTCATTATCTTTGTTATGTCTCTTTAGAGTGGCCACGGTTACAAAATTCTGACTCGAATCGTAAAATTTGAAAATAATTTTTAATGTTTTAAATTTGAGTTATCTTAAGGAGTATTGAAAGTTTATCGAATTATTAATTTTAGAATTCTAGAATTAATTAGGGTGCACGCAAGTTAGTCCAAATATTTTATTGTCAAAATTTTTTTATAACTATTTTAAATTTAGACCAATCAAACATAAATTGCAAAATTAATGAGCATATTTGATACAAACAAAACTACAGAGGTCAAATCAGCCTAAGGGAGAAATTATATGAGCCACCAATTAGTTTATTTTTGTTTATTTTATCATGTGGCCATTCTCTTTACAATCATGATGTTTGTTATCATTTTTTTTTTTTTGATTTAATGATTGTTATCAATTTGGATATAAAATAAAGGATCAACAAGGTAAAATTATTGCCGCTGAAATTGTAGAGATCAAATTAACATAATCGATAAATTATATATTATTATTGTAATTTTTTTCAAAATTATATAAGTCTAACGAAGTATTTCTTTTATAATAATGATCAAATAATAACAGTGTAATTCAGATAGTTTGGTTGTCAAAAAGCTTGCTAGACTCAACCCGAATAGTATTGAGAGTCGCCCAAGACCACTTAGAAATTGACCACAAAACCTAAATTCCTCTTGCCAATTTAATTCAACAAATAGTTTTCTAGACTTTTTTGGTTGGTAAATTTTTTGGGCTATCATCTTTTGGGCTTTCTGCTTTTTTTAATTTTTTTGATAGTTTTCTTTGCAAATATCCACAGCCCAACAACCAGAGCTTTCCATTGGTGCATGAAGGCAAATAATCTAGTTTTTGGGCTTAAAAAACCCAAACCAAGCAAATGGATTGGATTGTAAAAGCCCACCATACAACGAATGACCCACCTTCCTGATGGACTTCAAGTTGGATCAGGTCCATTGACCAACTAATTTATTAGGGGGAACATACCGATAGATCCCATACACAAAGTTCAAAACCCATCTAATTCCAAAACAAAACACTTACACCAATTAATTTTACATATTTTTAGGTGTTACTAATTTTTTTTTAAAAAAAATTTAAAAATGCAACTAAATCCCATCACTGCCGAACTTCCGTTAGACAGTCACCAGAGACTCGTCAGAATGTTTATCAGGAAGTCGCGGGAGTATCACCGGGAATTCACATGAAGTATCACTAGAGTGTTCAGAACGTCAGCGGAAGTTGCCGAAATGTCTAGAACGTCCGTTGGATATCAAAAATATCGCTGGAGACTCACCAAAATGTCCAGAATAATGCAAAAAAAAAAAAAGAATAAATAGAGAAGTTGGAGTGAAAAAACATAGCAAAATGTGCTAAATGTTGATGAACTTAAAGAGGAAAAAAAAAAAAAGCGTAACAACAAATAGTAACAATGATAAAAAAAACATATGTTATTTTCAATTTTTGTAGGGTTTAATTAAATAATCTCAAATATTGATCAAACTGAAAACCAAGCTTTGAAATTATAAAATATTACAGTTCCAAAGCATGATTCTATTAAGCATTTATCCTTATTAATTAAATTGAAAAACATGTTATGACACTGCAAAATTTTACAGTTTTAAAGAATGTTATGAAATTGTAAAATTTTATAATTCTAAGGAGTGTAAAAATTTTACAATTTTAAAGTATGATTTATTTCAGCACCAATAAAACTGACTGTAAAATGTTACAGTTTTCACTGTTTGTAACTACAACTCGAAAAACAACTTTTTCAGAACTTAAAAATTTTCTCTATTAAAATAGCAAAATAAAAGTGTGTAGCAAAGAAAAGTAAAAAAATTGAGAGATTGAAGAAAAGAGACAAATATAGAGAGGATTGTACTTTGACAATTATTTTTGATTTAGATCTAATCGAATCTAACATAGATCTATCATTTTCTTTGTCATCGGTGAACGCGAAGTAAGAAGTCGGTACTCAGTGGTTGTCGATGAACCCTAACCAATGGTGGTCGCCGATCACCGATGACTGTAGATCATAAAGAGAAAGAAAAGAAGGAATGTGTAGTTGTGGTCGTGATTGTTGCCAGCTATCAAAGAATGAGAGATAAAGAAAAGAAGCACGGTGCAAAGAAAGAAGAGAAGAAAAATACGCATAAAACTTTTGGGTCTACCCAAAAGGTTTTGGGATTTAATAGAACATACACTTTTCAAAAAAGGTTTGTGGATAATTTGTCCTCGATTAGACAACGTTGTCGGAAAACAATCAAAATACCTCAAAATTTAAACTCAACAAGAAGCCAAAAAAAAAAAAAAAAACAACAACAACAACACCCCAAGAGAATTCAATTACCAAACCTATTTTAGGCATGAATTGTCCACACTAAATCTACATTTATAGTACGATTCGTCTCTTGTTAGTATGATTTGTCATACAATTTCAATACATATACAGTAGAATCATTGTATAACTATATATTTCAAATCACAATAAAAGTAGCTTTTTACCCAGCTTTTAGCTTTTTACACATTTTGGGTTATATCACCTCTCATATTTTTTACCCACAAAAAGACAAAATAGACTAAAAAAGCCAAAAAGTCAGCTTTTTACAAACTTCCCAAAACACTCCAGAATATATAAATCTAATATAAACTTTTATTAAACGAATGATCTTAAAAAACGTATACAAATATGATCCAAATCAAAGCAAATTTGAAAAACATTGTTTGGCAGGTTGGATTTTAGCATTTTTTTTTTTACTAAAATCCACAAAAAGATAAAATAGGCTAAAATAGCTAATAAGACAAAATGCCACATCAAATCCATAATCATTTTACTTTTTCTCTCACAAACAAAACATCCAACTACAAAAAATATAACTATCTTCACAAACACAAAAATTTTAACTTACTAAAATAGCCAAAAACTAAAATTAGCTACTAAAATAGCAACTTTCCAAACACCCACATAATACATCATTCTAATTACTTGGTTAGAGTTTCAAATCAATCTTTTAGAGAGTCTAATCAATCATGGCAAGGATGGATTCCATAAGGTTGAGAAAGAATGTAATGGAATTTCATCCAAAGTCACCTTCTTCACTTCTGTAGTCGTTTCTCCATTGTTGAACAATCCTATTTTCAAGTTTGGAAGTCCTATAAATGCTTTTCTTTCAGTCCTAGTTGTTTTAGGTTACGAATATTGTTATCAAAAAATACTAATATCCTAACAAGTTACATATTGGAATACATACTCCAAAATATGATACACTTCCGTTCTAAAGCAATAAATTCAGTGATTTGAAATTATCTTAAAAGTTTTTTTCAATATTTTTCCTTGGAAGAAGAAAAAATCAAATATAATGAACCAAAATGTAAGATAAATTAAATTTTGACAGGATAAAATATTAAAAGTTGGTCACGATGCTCATAAAAATGTTTTGTTACGTGGGAAAAACTACATTTCATTAGATGTCTAATAGTAATTAAAAAAAAAAATACTTAGAAATATCTTAAATTCTTATATGTAATATGTATACAACTCTATCTTTATTGTATCACATTTTAGAATATGTGACATATTACGTTCATGTTCCACGTAACATAATTCATGTTTCCCTAATGCATTAGGCTTTTCTAGAACTTCTGTTTGTCCGGAGCAATTCTCTGTCTCGAGCACATCTTGGCAACTTTGCACTTCTCTTAGTTCTTGCCCATTTATTTTTATTTTTATCATCAACGCTTAATTGAATCACATAACATGAAAAAACTCATTATGAAGCCAAGTAATATAGGATAAAGGAGTAAAAATGATTTTGAAAAACATTAACACGTAACCTTCTGACTCTGATAAGAAATTTCATATAATTTTTTTATTTTTTTTTATTATTATTTATTTTTTTTGGCAATAAAACTCATTCTATTGCAATCCAAACAATGAATCTACACGACCTATTTTAAAAAGTAACACTCTTAACTATAAACTTGTAACAAAAAAGTCAATTATTCACTACTAAAAACTTGGCTTTTTGCGACGGTCGCAAACGTCGCAAAAGGTCTATATATCGTCAAGAAAAGACTTTATGCAGAGCAACACGGAAAATGGGGGTGGCGGAAAGGGCGTGACAAAAGTATTTATGACGGTTACAAAACCGTCGCATTCTTGTTATGACGGATAATCAAGTTTTTATGACGGTTCGCCGACACAAAAAAGTGAGAAAAATGACATTTTTAGTGACGATATTGATTTCCGTCAAGAAAAACCTTCTTTAGCGATGGTATTTGCCGTCGCAAAAGGTATTATTAGCAACGGTCTAAAACGTCGCCAAAAAAGTAGTATTAAGTTAATACCATATTGACAACAGTTTAAACCGTCAAAAGATTTATTTGTGACATTGAAACCGCCGCAAAAGATTGGAACTATTATGTATATGCATGTGTTAACCCGACGCTAATAAAATATAAGGAAATGAGAATTACATTAGCGACGGTTTATCATTGTCGCAACAAAATTATTTTTTATAAAATCATTTTTTATTAAATATTTCCTATACAAATTATTAATATTTTTAAAAAAACATCCACATCCACATCCACATCCACATCCACATCCACATCCACATCCACATCCAAATTCACATTCAAAAAATCATATATACCAAGAATAATATATGTACCTTGTAACAATTGTCAATCAAATATTTATTTACAAAAATATAAAAAATAACTTCTAACAATACTAATAATTTTAAAAATTCAAGAACTTTAATTTTTAGTATCGACAATAGAAATAAAAAAATAAAAAAATAAAAAAATAAAAACAGATATAATGTAGCTTGTTTTGATGTCAATAGTAAGCTCCCATATCGACATGCGAAGATATCACGTCCTCAAAAGGTTTGCATCTGCAAAAAAAACAAAAAAGAAAAAAAAAATCATCATTTACAACATAATTATTTTCAAGCTTACAGAAAATGTAAAACATTTGATATTTTTTTAAAAAAATAAATAAATAAATAAGATTGTAAACTCTAATATCGATATGCGAAGATATCATCACGTACTCAAAATGGTTGCACCTGCAAAAAAAAAAAAAAAAATCATTTACAATATAATTAATTTCAAGTTTACAGAAAATGCAAAGCATTTGATATTTATTTCAATAAATAAATAAATAAATAAGATTGTAACATATACATGAATCGAGCGCCACACAATGTATCTTCCCACAGCTTCTCCAACTGTTCTTAGACATCGGCAAGTTGTTTCCAAAACAGCGTTCGGCTTGTTCGCTTTTAAAACAAAAACTTTGCAAAATCCAGGTCCAATTGGAACTCCATCAATTTCACACAACGGATCAACACTAATAAGAAGTCCCTCCGCCAATTGGATTCTTGGTATTACAGAACTCTCCAAAGAAACTTTAATTACATCCTACAATGATGATAATACTATTAAAAATAGGCAATGATTGTATTAGATCTTGCAAGAAGACTACGAACGTTGAGGAAAGGTATTTTTCAAGGTTCTTTGATGAAAAGTCTTTGCAAACAAATTGTAATTGTTGTAGAGTGCCATCAATAGATTAGATCTATGTGTACAACATAAAAAATAGCAGGAGACAAAAGTTTCTCTTGACAGCTATCTGCAAGTCAAGAGAATAAGATAAACTGGAGCACATCAGAGAAAGAGAAAGTGCAACAATAGAAAAAATTAATTATAGCCAGAAACAATGTAGCAACTTTGACTTCCCATTGTTAATTATGCATGTCTGAAACCTGCCTTTGTCTTATCTGCATTTAATAATCAAATGATTGATCTCAAACTAATAGGAAAATTTTTAAAAACTTGAATTAATAAAAGGAATGGATTGACTTATTGACTTAATCAACCGGCCACGAATTAATATAAGAATTTCTATATATACATAGGTGATACATCTGATGTAGCCTACACCTCCAATGTGTAAGAATTTCTCATTATGACTGTCAAGGAAACCTTCATGATCATGATAATTTTCTTTCTTATCATCATCTTATGCTTCTTGGATTCTCTTGATGCATCATGGGTCGACATGCTCAACCAAGGCGATAAGCTTAATTCCTCTGCTTACCTAGTTTCGCAGAAAGATCTTCACACCGATTCTTTATACCATCAACATTTTCCAATGAGCTTATTTAGGAATATGGTACTCCAATGACGATTCTGAGAAGGTATGGGTTGGAAATGTAAACACACCTATTGGCGACAATTACGGTGTTCTCACTATAGACAGTGTTGGCAAATTGATTATCACACATAATGGAGGAGATCCTATTGAGCTATATGGGGTCTAACCGCACCAACGAGTCGCTACTGCTTGACTCGCAATTTCATTGTGACAAAGGGCAAACAACAATGGATCCAAGAAAACGGTATTGTGGGAAAGCTTTTACTATCCTACCGACACACTTCTACCGCATGAAGCTAGGGTCAACCACAGGATCGCCGAAGTGGTCAATCACATCATGGGTAGGACAAGATGTACCACTTCCGGGCTTTCACTCGAATGGGATCCCACTACGCCGATTAATCGTTAGGCAACGAGGGTGATACATTGGAGTAGTGGGGTCTTGGGGACAAAACTTCGAGTTTATAACTATTGATCCATCTAATTTGAATTATGTATTCACCAATGTTAGTACCATGGATGAGGAGTACTTTAGTTATTCATCGATAAAGGATTTTTTTTTACGCTCGAGGATCGAAAGGTTATATCGATGGTTGTTAGATTACCATGGTTGGATATATGATGGAGATAGGCCTATGATTGCACAAGTCGATCTCTGTTATGGGTACAACAAAGATAAAGGGTGTGAACTATGGAACCAACCTCGGTCGCAGGAATGGATACCAAAAGTTTGATGAAAGATCTGGGCATTTTAATGACAGCGATAAAGCATCGTTTTATGATGGAAATACAAGCACTGGTCTCAGTGATTGTAGAGAGAAGTGCTGGAATGTGTGCCTAGTATGTTGTGCGTGTCAAGTTTCGTTAACATCTGAACCCGTTTGAACATTTTAGTGTGTCAACCGGTTTGAAAAAGAGTCATTAAGTATTAAGTTTTCATTCACGGAAATTAGGCTCTAGATTGAAAAACGGGAATCGGTTTCGAGTTCCGTCTTCTCCTATAAGTCATGTGTGCCTAGTATGTTGTGCGTGTCAAGTTTCGTTGACATCCGAACCCGTTTGAGCATTTTAGTGTGTCAACCGGTTTGAAAAAGAGTCATTAAGTAATAAGTTTTCATTAACGGAAATTAGGCTCTAGATTGAAAACCGGGAATCGGTTTTGAGTTCCGTCTTCTCCTACAAGTCATGTGTGCCTAGTATGTTGTGCGTGTCAAGTTTCGTTGACATCCGAACCCGTTTGAGCATTTTAGTGTGTCAACCGGTTTGAAAAAGAGTCATTAAGTAATAAGTTTTCATTAACGAAAATTAGGCTAGAGATTGAAAACCGGGAATCGGTTTTGAGTTCCATTTTCTCCTACAAGTCATGTGTGCCTAGTATGTTGTGCGTGTCAAGTTTCGTTCACATCCAAACCCGTTTGAGCATTTTAGTGTGTCAACCGGTTTGAAAAAGAGTTATTACGTAATAAGTTTTCATTAACGGAAATTAGGCTCTAGATTCAAAACCGGGAATCGGTTTCGAGTTCCGCTTTCTCCTACAAGTCATGTGTGCCTAGTATGTTGTGTGTCAAGTTTCGTTGACATCCGAACCCGCTTGAGCATTTTAGTGTGTTAACCGGTTTGAAAAAGAGTCATTAAGTAATAAGTTTTCATTAACGAAAATTAGGCTCTAGATTGAAAACCGAATCGGTTTCGAAGTTCCGCTTTCTCCTACAAGTCATGTGTGCCTAGTATGTTGTGAGTGTCATTAAGTAATAAGTTTTCATTAACGGAAACAATATATACTTATCAAAGACTACTTGAACAGAAAGCAAGAAAAACTTGTCCACCACTTCATGGATGATTTCACCACCTTACAAAGTCAATTTAACCATGTATGAGAATTTGAACATGACAGATATGCTAAACAGAATCATCATGTTTGATCACCAATCAATTGAAATCCAAGGACTAATTCTAAAATTCCATGTACATTTTCAATCCAATTGCATGAATACAATACTGCTTTTTTCTTGATATGGCCACATCATCAAATACTAAAGATGTTTTCCATAAGAAGAAGAAGAAGAGAAAAGTGATGAAACAATCAAGTGGCAACTCCATGAATATGTCTTATACGCTTCTTGAACCGGATTGAAAGTAAAAAAATTTAAAACAACAAAACTTTACAAGGGACAAATCACAATCATCACCAAGAGGCTATCAGTAATGCATTACTATTAGTTTTGAAAAACATGAATAGATAGTTACATATATATTGTTTCTTTTATTTGTTCTCTCTCTCTCTCTCTCTCTCTCTCTCAAGTGTATGACTGAGTACACGTATGTGGTCAACACAAGTACCAACTATGGTAAACAGTGATGATGAATTTAGAAGGTCAAATTTCTAAGATAGTCTGGTATGATGGGCACATGCATAGTCTTGAGAAAATCATTTCCATATGCAGCAGGAAAGGCCCAAGAAAAATAAGGAGCAGGGCACAGAAAAACAGCTCCCATGTACGTTTATTTCCTAATTCTATTCAATTCATATTTTATAAAAATCATGCACTTCATTGGGAACACCAGTTATCAGGCACTGAATGCATGTTAGGTTTAGCACAGAATTGAATTAATCCTCAAAATCTACAAGACTAATGCAAACAGCAAATATGAGATGTAGACTAATGCAAAGAAATATGAGAGTTAGTAGCAAATACGAAAAGTAATCATGAAATGTGCTGTTCATCATATTACACTTTATAGTGAGATGTAGACTAATGCAAATACAAAATACTCTTGTTAATGAAGTTAATTTGAATAATAGTGATTAGTGACCATCCATCCAGGCAAATATGTGTGAAGGATTAGTTTACTTCTTTTGTTAGCATTTGAAGTGATCGATTCTTTTTGTTGGTTTCATTGGATAGCTTGCTTGTGATGAAACCAAATCGATTGACAAAATAAACAATTATGAAGTATTAATGGTTTGTGGTCTTTTGATGTTACGCTTAGTCATAGGCTCACATTGAACTGTTATTAAGTTATTTATTCCAGAATTCTGTGGTTGTCTCTAAAAGAAAAATAAAAAGCATTTATGTCTTTAGTCAAACTAACTTGGAAAGGATGCTGCTATACCTCATTTTCAATACAAATTTTGACAAACGACAAGTTTTCAAATTGTTTTAAAGTTTACCTCATCATTTGGTGGTGGTGTATGTGGGTTCTCATCGGCGTCATAATCCGTAGGTTCACGGTGTCCACTCAATGCATCCTACCTATGATATTCATGGTATTCTTTGTTAATCGTATTTATATTCAATGATACAGTTGTGCTATAATTAGATATTTATAAAACATTTATTTATACCGAACCTGTTTGTTGTGATTTGTACTCCCTTCGTGGGACACAATAGCCAACATTTCAGCTTTCATTTCTTGTATCGTGTCAAAAGCTGCTTGCATCTCCTCCTCAATTCCTCTCTAATCTCATCTCTCGGCTCTTGTCTCAACTCCAGACGAACTCTTTGTGATCTCGCAACAATCGATGACCGAGATCCCGACCGTGATGACTTAGATTTATCTCCATACACCATGCTCCAAGGCACATCCTTGCCGTAAGTACGACAATATCCATGCCCATCTTCACCGACCACGCCGTGGAAAACTCGCTCGAGCATCTTCGGTAGTGCGGTAATCTTCGTGCAACATGGACAATTGGCGCCAAACTCATCCTATAAATTAAAATAACAAGTAAATATAATTAAGTAGTTCAAACAAAATCAAATATAAATACAAATTTTAGGATTTGAAAATACCATGGTTTGCCTAACATCGTGGTCGATTTGATTGCGTGTATATTTCCAAACACTCATTTTATCCGTGGCAACCCTTCAAAGAACCATCCGAAAATTCAAAAATTAATTATTATTGCAAGAATTTACATTCATATTGATATCTACCTAAATAATATATACCTTCCTTCAATTTGAGTGAATGAAGTACGCCTCGTATGATTAATATAATGAAAAGAACGACTTCCAAAGATTGTGGACCTAATGTCCTATAAAGTTTGCATAAATGTAAGTCGCAAGTATACAAAGTTAATAATTTTTCTAAAGATACGTGCTTTGTAATTAACTTATTTTATATACCTCTACTTTCTTAGTCTTCCAATAATCAACAAGATCATACCAACGTTTCCGGAACAATTTATGGAGGCACCATGTCTTTGATATTAGAATGATCCTTGTTAGGCTTAAAATACTTATTCTTGATCTTGCTTTTGTGATCCTTCCACAACTCATTGCACTTTTTCAAGCAACGTGGTTTGTACCCTCCGACAAATTTGTAAATTATCCTACAAGACAATTTAAATCATTAGTTCAAATAATAATATAATTGAACAATTTAGTAAATATGCTTTTACCTTAACATCCGCCCATATTGACTCAAGAACATCAATAGGCACTTCGTCCAATTAACGACGAAGAGAAACAATGTTCCCATTACGCACCATGAACCCAAGTTGGCTAGTTAACTTAGACTCATTATCTCCAAGAGGATTGAAGTCGGCGTCGAAATCAATGGCCAACTTCTTGCCCGCACCCCAATCTTTAATGCCTTCGCAAATCCTCGACCTCGAGGGAAGATAAAGAACCCAGAGAGCACGTGAGGATTAATGGAAAAAAAACACATATTACAAAATTGATAATAAATAACTTGTAGTTAAATTAACGTAATTAGATACACGACCATTTGTTATACCCGAGTTGGCTTGTGAATCATTGATTTGGAACACATTATAAGAATAAACAAATTATATCAGAATATAATAAACAACATATAAATAAAAGCATTAATTAAATACATGAAAACAAACCTGTACCTGAGGTGGGATATGAAGAAGTCGTCGGTCCTAGCATATGAAATTAGAAAGTCTATATATAGTGAAAATGAAATAATTTAATTAATATAATTTAAGTACATAACAAATTTGTATACCTGTGGTGGCCTGTGAAGACAACGTTGGTCGAGACAATTGTGATGATGGTGGTGGTTGTATCAGTGGTTGTGATGGTGGTGGTGGTCATGATCGGTGGTTGTGATGGTGGTGGTGGTCAGACGGTGGTCGTGATGGTGGTGGTGGTCAGACGGTGGTGGTGGTCAGATCGATGGTCGTGATGGTGGTGGTGATTGTGTTCAGACACGCAAAACATCACCATAGTGCGAGAGAGATTATTAAGCTTCCTCTCCGTGTACCGAGGTGGGATATGAAGAAGTCGTCGGTCATAGCATATGAAATTATAAAGCTTATGTATAGTGAAAATGAAATAATTTAATTAATATAATTTAAGTACATAACAAATTTGTATACTGTGGTGGCTCGTGAAGACAACGTTGGTCGAGACAATTGTGATGATGGTGGTGGTTGTATCGGGTCGGTGATGGTGGTGGTGGTCAGACGGTGGTCGTGATGGTGGTGGTGGTCGGTGGTCGTGATGGTGGTGGTGGTCGTGGTCGGTGGTCGTAATGGTGGTGGTGGTCGTGATGGTGGTGGTGGTCAGACGATGGTCGTGATGGTGGTGGTGATTGTGTTCATACGCATAAAACATCACCATAGTGAGAGGGATTATTAAGCTTCTCTTCCGTACATAACAAGTCAGAACAAATATAATTGAAAATATAGAGAATAGTTTGGAGTTAATAATGTAAATACAAAACAAACATAATAAATAAATTGGAAGCACATACAATTGTTAAATAAAGTAACATGCCCAAATATGCAAGTCTTTAAAGCATGAAAATTTATCGTCATTACAAAATCCAAAAATTATTACAAAATATCTTAATTCTCTCTCATTTCAACATCAACATTTCTCCTTCTACGACTTCCTCACCCAACCAACTTCTTCATCACGGACCATTATATTTTCTTCTAATTGTTGACTCATATATGGCTCAGCCGGATCAAGAGAATACATATCAAATAAACCCCTTTGAGACATCTTCACAACCACTTGCCAACTGATTCTATAGGGTCGCAACATACCAAACTTGCTCAAATTTTGGGATACCAAGATGAAAGGTTCATTGGTGATTTGATCATCTCGATACAACAAATGGTTGAAGTTAATCAACGTGAACTTGAAATTATCTTCTTTCTTACGAACATTGTCTATCCAAATACACTTGAACAATACATACTTCATCGCATTGGTGTACCGGATTTCAATGATATCACCACTTGTCCATAATAGTACACACCCACACGAGGATTTTGTCCTTCCGCTTGCATAACTAATAGTATCTGCTTTCAAAGCTACACCGTAATTTTGACTGCCTCGACGGTCATCCATAGACTTGACCAAAACGGAACCCATTAGTTATGTAACCAAGTGAACCTTCTTGTTCGTGATGAGGACCATTTGCCAATGTATGAATCTCTTCGAAAATGTGGCATTATCATCCTTCAAAGTGTGAACCTATTTAAAACATGAAAGCAAATTCAAAACGCAAATCGACCTAAGTTGTAATCTATAGCTAGATTTGTCCATACATACATGTTCTTTAAACCAAGTGTGAAAAGTTTTGAAATGTTCATTTTGGAGTTGATGATCATCAGCACGAGGCATTTTCATCTTAAGTTCTTCAAAGTGTTTCCTATATACGTTGAAAAATTATCAATTACAAATTAAAATTTGAAATGTAATAAAAAACAAAAAAAACTTGTCAAATATTGAGTAAGAGGGGTACCTACTTTAGGAATGGTTCAACTGCCAGATTGAACAAGATATATCGATGACATCGCATATAAGAAGTATGACCAAGGTTGAAAGTTGTGGTTTCACCAACAAAGACGACCATATTAGTGCACCATTGTAGTTCCTGTGCCGATTCAATTTAGTTTCCACATCATTCGGATATTGAGAGCAAAAATTCATGCATTCTTCCATGAGATAACCTTTAGCCATTGAACCTTCCGGATGAGCCCGATTACGCATATATTGCTTTAAAGTAAGAAGATATCTCTCAATTGGATACATCCATCGAAATTGAATCGCTTCCACCACCAATGCTTCATCACCTAGGTGTATAGGCAGATGCTCCATTATATCAAAAAAAGTCAGGAAATATTTTCTTCAAATGACAAAGTGTTAGTGCTATACGACCTTGGATATTTGCTACATCTGTTTGACGATTTACTTTGGAACACAATTGTCTGAAGAAATTACTTAATTCAATCAAGGCTTGAACAACATTCTTAGGCAACAATCCTCGTACACCCAAAGGAATAAGTTGTTGCATTAGAATATGACTATCATGGCTCTTTAGACCCGAAATGCTTCTATCCTGTAATCGTACACAACGAGAGATATTTGATGAATACCCGTCAGGAACTCTAACGTCCTTAAGCATTTTCAAGAACAAATATTTCTCATCCTTGGTCATTGTGAATTGTGCTGGTGGCAAATAAGCTTTATTCGTCCCTCTTGACTGCAAGTGTAGGGGTTTTCTAATATTCATTTCTTGCAGATCGCGTCGAGCATTGACATTATCCTTCGATTTCCCTACAACCCCCAGTATTTCACAGCTATGTTCCGTAGGAAGGCTTTCTTGCATTGGTACACTGGAGAGGGAATGGATGAGATGGAGTTCACAGAAGCTGAGAGCAACATGAATGATTTGTCTTCGAAAGTACCAAGCAGATCGTGGATGCAACTGCTGATGAGGAAGGGGAGTATGAAGAGGAAGAGGGTTATGAGGAGGATGCTTAAAGACACAGCACTGCCATCTAAAATAGGGGTGTTTGGTAAATGAAATTGTGATTTTGTTGTGTTTGAATATTTCTAGTATGTGGGATTGCTTTGGTTCAATGTTGGATCCCGCCTTTGGTTCCGCTCTTTGCTTTAGCAAAGATGAGACAACTAAGGAAAATGTAATCGTGCCTTGAAATCCAACATAAAGCAAATTTCATAAACCAAAGAACTGAATCGGTGCCTTGAAACCAGTAAACAAAGCAATTTTATCCACAACTAACCTACTACTAGCAGGCTAATTTTCTAATTTTTCAACTATTGCTAGAAACTAACAATTAGATACACTTTTTTTTTTAATGAAAATTCCACTCAAAAAAAGAAAAGAATTTTGTGGTAACAATTAAAAGTAAACATGGTTTTTTGATGCACCAAAAAGTCAAAAAGCCTTATCAAATGTACCCATCTTCCTAATAGGACTTTTAGCTAACAGTCACAAAAAAAAAAAAAAAGTTCGATCCAATTATTTCAACTGGCACAGATGCCTCCTTTCCTCAAGGAAACCTAACTAGCACAGACACTCCTCAAAACCTAACTACCAAATTTCACCATAGCAGTCCACCAAAATCAATCAGCAAGACTTGCAGCCCTCCACTACCTATACAAAACTAGCACACAACAGCGCCCAAACTGACCAGGCAGAAACACCACCAGCAGGAACACCCAGAGGACAGAGGAGAGCAGAGGAGAGCAGAGCTTAGACCAGGTATCTATTTCTACAGCTGCTTTTTAATTTGACAAAAACTGAGTAAGAAATACAGGACAAAGACAAATTTTAGAAACCGTTAACCAATCTATCAGGGTTTAGATCATTTTGAGTGAACTTTTACATTATTTTCCTTACATGAAAAGTAGAAATACAAAATTCAAAACTCCGGCCAGGAAAGGCTTTCATCATCTGGTTATACAAGTCATAATTATTTTTTCTACGATTCAAAAGAAGAAAATGAACTATCTATATAATAAGGGAGGACTGTTTTTGAAAATGTCCCAGATACAATTGTCCTACTAGGACATTTCAAAATGAGATGACTTTTAATAATAACATCCAACGATTAAAATGTATAAACTAATCTAAGAGCCGAGAATAATACGTAATTTATTAGCCTCACGTATTGATTTCATCTTGTGATGTATATGCCATGCCAAACTGTTTTATTTTGGGCTCGTGCCTTGATTTCTATATTAAAAGCCATTGACATCACTTAATAATTGCATATTAAAGCTATTGTAATAATGGTGGGCTCACTAATTATGTTGAATACATTATTTTGAAAAATATTCATAATTGTAGAAAAGATAAATAAAAAATTAAGTAATTATCAATTTAGTAAGAAATTTTAAGAAGAATACAAAATTAGTGGTGATGTGATATGAGAATCAAATGAAGTACACATAAAAAAGACATCAAATGGGGGTCAGCCAGCTAAATTATGCAGTAAGATAATAGTTTAAGCAACTTTACAGACTGAACAATACAATTTGATGTCATGGAAAACATAAGGCCAAGTATCGGCTAACATTGAAAACTTTTAATATCATGCATCTATCATTTCTTGATAATTAAAAAGGCAAGAATTGTTATCGAAAATCTATCATACAACATGAAACTATTGCATAGCAAAGATGATGTAAGCATTTTCAATTATGAAGAGCTCCTAACTCTAGGCACTTGCACATTAAACTTCAAAGATATAAAAATAAATGATGGGATCTGCTTTGGAGCAGATGGGAAAAAAAAACACAAAGGGTCAAGAACTCCCACACTATATGTATATCGGACAAGAATTCCAATTTGTCCATTGACATTGGTACTCCATATATGCTCCATAGAAAAGAAGTTCCGCCCATCTAAAGCTATTTTGGACTTGAAAAAAGTAGTAGCCGTAATATATTTCACCGTATATGTATATCTATTTCTTGTCCTGCATAAATATTCAAGTCTTCAATATTATTTCCAAAATAAACTTGTTGGTGAAAATCTCCCATGAAATAAACTGTCATTCAAGAATTACAAGAAAAACATATAGCCAAAGACGAGGTAACATTTATTGAAGTGGAAAAGTAAGGTTAGGTGGCATGTTAGCCATGTTCAATGTCTTGTCCGAATTGAGTATTTGACTAAACGGATCAACCGTAAACACAAAATGATTATTTAATTGCATCCAGACTCACAATGACACAACTTTGTTTATATGGCCAACACGACACAACCATTTCATCCATTTAATAAATGGGTCACGCCATTTTTTTAACCTATGACCCATTTACACCAAATGTCTAATAATGAAATAGAGCACAAATTAGAAAAGCAAATACCACATCCAAACATCCAAAAGAGAATCATAGAAGTCCCAAATTTCATACAACTTGAAATACATTGCACACGTAAGAGCAAAGAATATCTAAGGAACTCTCAAAAACATGGAATTTTTATCATATGCTACAAACATTTGAAATTCTAAATTTCAGGTCATTGGACCCAAATTCAACACAGATTCAACTAAGACAGATTCTGATTCAACACATATTTACACAGATTTTTATCGTATGCCCCCCCCTGTTGATGCAAGCTTGTTTGGCCTTCGGCCTTGTGGTGTTTATTTTTTTTCTCTCTTTTTTCTTGTTGGTTTCTCACCAACTAAAGTGTATTTTGCATTTGATCAAACCTAGCAACTACACCAACTAAATTAAATCTCAAGCATGAAGATACAAACAAAAATGTATAAAGAAACACACACATAGCAAAGATACACACACAAAGCAAATGAAACAAACTGACGATGACAGACTAGTGGAAAGAACATAAGGTAAAAGGTTTCGGTAAGGCTCTTAGTCGGTCTTTGATATTAGGTGATGGTTATGAGAACAGCAAGCATACATAACCCTCTTCTGAACCAATATATAAGCATCTCAGCACTCTATATTTTTAGAACAGTAAGCTTATATTAGATGGTTATGATCTATTAGATGGTTATGATCTTTTTTTGAGAACAGTAAGCTTACTTAACAAGAGTTATAAACCAATATATTAGTTTTCACTGTTTACATTGTTTTTATAAACATAAATAGACACTAAATGAGTTCTTGTTCACTATTTTCAATTTCTTTCGTAAACATAGAAGCATAAAACTTTAAACGTAAATCAGAAACTATATTTTTGGCTCATATATGTGCATTCTGTGTTTCTTTCTCTCTGTGCACATAGCATAGCTGTTTTTGGAGAAATGATGTCTTTAGTAGTATTGTAGTACAACAGTTTTTGCAAGCAAATATGGGGTTCTTGAGATATCAATTTTAGAAAATAAATTTCAGTATGAGTGATCGCCCAACCTCAACTACATATAGAGGCCATAATGCATGAATTTATGTGTTATCAAACTAAGGAAATATAGAAGAGATTTTAATATGTTAAATACAAGACATAGTGAAGTTAATTCTTGAAGAAGCTGAAGAATAGTATTGGATCATCACAATCAAAATTCTTACAAATATGTTTTCAAATGTAGAAATTAACTACAAATGTGATAATTTCTAAGAAATTAACTAAAATTAACCTAAGAAATTAATGCTCAATGTGATAATTTTTTGGATGGTAGCTCTAGTCTTCAATGTGATAATTTTTTTTGAAATGAAAAGTGTGGGTGTATTGCACAATAGCGAGAAGTTGAGTACAAAACCAAATTCGAGCCATTTCGAGCCATCACATTTCGAGCTACATAGTGGCACTCTATTAATTAATTGATTCTCAAAGCTGATATAGGTTATACAAAATTAGTGAAGGTTTAAAGCCCTACATTCCTTTCAACCCTTGAATAACACTTTAATTTTGTTATTGAACTCAATTAGGGAAGGTTTTGCTTTCAATTTTTATTGAACTCACTGTTTAACTGTGGGAAATAAGGAATGGATCTTGTTTGATTGTTGTTTTTTGGGTTCCTTGTGATTGCTTAAAATGTGTTCAGCTTGGTTAATATTTACCTTTTATGCAGTCCATGGCAACCTTTTTCAGCCATGTTATGTCTGCAATCGGCAGAAACACTGCTGGTCCATGTTATTCAATATGAGATTGCGCTTTTATATATGACTAAAGTTAACTAAAAAGGTAGGATAAGTGCTTAAACTAAATCTAAAAAGGTAGGATATGTGCAGTCCATACTGTAGACCAGATCAAAGAATTGAATGGCTCAAGATTTCAAACCTTTTGAGCAGTTAAAGTGTCATGCTTAGGAGGCATGTGAGAGGACATCAGGTGACAAACGAACTAAGTTGTTTTTGAGCAGCTCATGTTCGACACGTTTGGACTCATTCGAAGGAACAATAGGTATCACTCGGATGAACCTGAGTTGTATCAGGTTTACAAGGGCAGAGTGTCAAGAGTGATGGACACTGGTTGCTTTGTTCAAATTTCAATCGATTTTAGGGGAAAAGAAGGTCCGGTCCATGTTTCACAAATCGCTAATCGAAGGATTAGCAATACCAAGGATTTTGTAAAACGTGATCGTGAAGTTTATGTGAAAGTGATATCGTTGTCGGTCGGTTGAGTCTTTCAATGCGGATGTTGATCAAAATAGTGGTAAAGATTTACTTCCATTGAAGAAGAGCTCGGATGATGATGCTTTTCGGACAAACCCTTCAGAGTGAATAATCGGGCCCAACAACTAGGACGGGTCTCTCAGGATTAGAATCATTGAAGAGGATGATGCTATCCCATCACGCCACCAAGAGAATGAGTTCACGGAAAAATGGGAACCTAAGCGGTGATTCTTGCGGGTGTTATGGATGTTAGGGAGAATCCCATGTATGATGTAGATGGAGATGGGTTTCTCTATCAAGAAGAGGGTGCTGAGGAAGAGCTTGAAATTGAGCTAAATGAAGATGAACCAGCCTTCTGCAAGGACAGAGCCGATACTCTCTAGACATGTCACCTGTTAAGATTTTCAAGAATCCGGAAGGGTCTTTGAGTCGGGCAGCAGCTCTTCAGTCTGCTCTCATAAAAGAGCGGAGAGAAGTAAGGGAACAAAGAAGAAAGAACAATGCTTGACTCTATCCCGAAAGATCTCAATCGTCGTGGGAAGACCCAATGCCGAGACAGATGATGAGAGGCATCTTGCACAGAGCTTAGGGGAGTTGGTTTATCGATATGACATGCCCGATTGGAAAAAGGATGCTTTTGGGAAAGCCCCGACTTTTGGGCAGAGATCAAAGCTTTCTATCCAGGATCGGAGGCACAACTTGCCTATTTACAAATTGAAGAATGAATTGATTCAGTGTGCATGATAATCGAGTTCGTGGTAATTGGTGAGACAGTTCGTGCAAGACAACACAGACGACTCAAGATTCTAGTCAAGCGAGTACACTACCAAGGGCAAGATTGATGTACTCACCAGAGGGTGGCTGCAATGTCCGTGGCCAAGAGAGTTGTCAAGAGTTTGGCCGCCGCTTAGGTGAGGAAGTTGGGTATGCCATTCGTTTTGAGGATTGTCGGACCGCATCTGATGATTAAGTATATGACTAACGGTATGCTTCGAGAGAGAGTTTGGTTAACGAGAGTTTATCTCAAGATTCAACGTAATGCTTGATGAAGCTCATGAGAGGACAAATCATACCGATGTCCTTTTGGACTATTGAAGCGACTTGTGAAGAGGAGACTGACCTTTGTTTGATTGTCACATATGCCACATTAGACGGAAAAATTTTTCGGGTATTTCTTTAACCGCAATATTTTCACAATTCTGGAAGAACTTATCCCGTTGAGATACTCTACACCAAACAGCCGTAAAGTGACTACCTAGATGCATCCCTAATTCGCTTTTACTGATTCACTTGACAGAACCCAAGGGTGATGTTCTCCTCTTCTCGACCGGGTCGAAGAGATTGATCATGCATGCCAGTCTCTTTATGAGAGGATGAAAGGGTTGGGTAAAAATGTTCCTGAATTAATTATTTTACCAGTCTACAGTGCTCTTCCAAGTGAAATGCAATCCAGAATCTTTGATCCTGCCCCTCCAGGAAAGAGGAAAGTGGTTGTAGCAACCAATATTGCGGAAGCATCTTTGACCATTGATGGGATATATTATGTGATTGATCCGGGTTTCACAAAGCAAAATGTTTACAATCCTAAACAAGGGCTTGATTCGTTGATCATAACTCCTATTTCACAAGCGTCAGCCAAGCAACGAGCTGGCCGAGCTGGAAGAACAGGGCCTGGAAAATGTTATCGCCTTTACACTGAGAGTGCTTTTATGATCCTCTCCATTCCAAAGTTGTAACAGAAGATCTCTATTACTTGTAATGATTGAAAATAGTGATAAATTCTCATAATTATTTCACAATCCTTAGATAATATAATGAAAATCTTCCATTACAACCATATAATAGAGAGGACGTCAGTCTCATATCCACGAGGGTATGAGTTAGGCATCTCCAACCCTTACCCAAATATTGACTAAAACTTAAATTTGAGTAAAAACCAATTAAAATCTCCTCCATTTATTTACTCAAACCTATATCAAATTGAGTTTTACTCAAATCAAGGGAGACTCATTTCATTTACTCAAATTTCTATCCAATCACAACTTGAAGCATGAGTGCATCTACCCAGATTTTCCAAATTCTCCTTTACTTCAACTACTAGCATCTCAAATTTAAGTTTATCCATTGGAGTGTTTCATATCAAATGAAACTTTTTACTCTTGATCTTCTACTCAATTTGAGTAAAAAGAATGAGTAAGGGTTGGAGATGGCATTAAGCATTTGAAGTAGAACTAGCATCCATGTCAACTAATAACCAACATGTAATCTCCTATGAAAAGGTATAGTGTTTGGAGCACTGTCGCCGATGCGAATAAGCTCAAGAAAATCATGGAATTGGCCGTGAATGTCGCAGCACACGGTGACCGGACACTTCACTGGTGATGGAAAACTAGGGTTTCATAGAGGGAAATCAATTTTTTTTTTTCATTTTTTACATTAGTGCCCTTACACTCTTTTATATTTATGTTTGGTACTACAATTTTTAGTAATTCCTCTGTTCCCCTCCTTATTACACCCTCTTTCAATTTCACACTTGTCTCTAGTTCTTCTCCTGTGGTTAAATTTCACACACCCTCGTTAGGGTAAATTCCATATTTTTGTAGTTTGATACAAAATTCACTTTAGTATACATTGTTTCAATTTGAACACTATTAGCCCTACTTTTAAGTCTACTTTTAATTTATATATGCATTACCTATCTATTCTCATTCGAATCGCAGCTTTTTCTTGTACCACAAAATGTAAACCAATATATTAACTCTGCCAAAATGAGAAACAGATGATAGAAGGCCAGAGGAGAGCAGAGGAAAGCAAAGGAAGGCTATACCTGGATGCCGGAGGGAGAACCAGAGTGACCCTGTTGTTGCCGCTGCAAGAGAGATGGTGCTGCAGACGCTGTTGTTGCCGCTGCTACAGACGTCGTTGTTGCCGCTGCAAGAGAAACATACCAACGACTGGGTGAGAGGGAGGGTCTGCGTGAGCAATAGAAGAGAAAACAAGAGGGTTACCTAGACGCTGATGTTGCCGCTGCAACAAAGATAGAGTGACGACTGGGTGAGAGGGAGGATGAGAGCAGTGAGATTAGGTGAGATTAGGGTAGAGTATCGAAGGGAGAGAGCAGTGCGATAGAGGAAGGGTTTTTTTGTTGTTTTTGATCCTAACATATTACGGAGAATTTAGAGATATCGGGAAAGAGGGAGAGTGGAAGAGGAGTCTTGGCGCCAATTTAGGAATAACTATTTGCGACGATATTACGGCCCGTCGCGAGTGAATGAAAAAAAAAAAAAAAAATTGCGACGGATTGACAAAAAAGCGTCGCAAAAAAAGAAAAAGCAAAAATTAAACCATAAATTTTTTATGACGGCGTTTAACGATCGTCGCATAAAACCTTACTTTTGCCACGGATTTAGTTTTTCCGTCGCAACAAAAATAATTTCGCGACGTCATTAAGTGCCGTCGCAAAAACTCATTTTTTGCGACGGCACTTAAACCGTCGCAAATAGTTCCGTGTCAAATGCTCCTTTTTCTAGTAGTGATTCTCTTTATTTTTAAATTTTTTTTTTCCGTAAAATATCAAAAAATTACTAAAACAATCAATCTCAATTCCATTTATTTAGTTAATTTTTATTTATTTTTAATACCAAATCGTTTTATGTTTTGTGTTTTGTGTTTTGTGGTTTTTTTTTTTTTTTAGATGAAAGATTTTCAAACCTTAACTTCGAATTTTTTAGGTCCATTTCCACCGTATTGCAAATTTATGGAAGACTTTTCCTTTGTTTTTAATTTTTAATTTTTGTTAAATTCAAATCTGGTGTGTTGCACATGGAACATCAAGGACACGGCACTCACTTTGTTCCTTGGTGGGTGGGTGGGTTGCCTGGGCTACTTCCCACAAACTTTCCACATCCTACCATATTGGCCTATTTTTGGGAGGTGAATATTCACATAATGTTTAAAAAAAATAGAAAATTTGACCATGATTGAGAGTGCCAAACTTTCCAAATTCTCTACCATAGTGGAAAACACTCACCCTAGCTTTTGATGATTATAATGAAGTTGAATATTATTTGGGGTTTTGTTAATATGTGTTCTTAAGACACGTGATAAGCAAATGTAAAAGTATTATATATTTTTTTATTATAGTCACTTCATGCATAATGTACATACAGATAAAATATCTTAACATGTGTCCTAAAAATACACGTGAACAAAATTCTATTATAAATGATTCGAAGAGCAGACGTGATCCCTCATTTAGAATTTATTAAGAGTCAAGAGTGGTACAGTAAAATGCAAAAATGCTTTGTAGCTTTTTCCTCAACATGAGACTCAAGACACACATAAATATGATAATTCTATGAGGTGTATATCATATGATTCAGTTATGATATTTATGATTTTAGATTAGAATTTAGTGTGGTGTTAGTTATAACTTGGTTACAAAAGCCCGGCTTTGAGATTTACAAAGCCTTAGGCAGATTTTGAAAGTGGATTCCCATATATATATATATATAAATATTTTTTTTATAAAAAATTTATAGATAAAATAATAATTATCAATAAATTTTTTATTGGTTAGTAGCCCAAAAAAGTTTCCTTACACTTATTATAAACATTAAAATTTATTTTTATATATTAAGATACGAAGAAATCATTACAAAGACTCAAAAAAGATAAAATATAATATTGTTATTTTATAATTTAACAATAATCAAGGCATAATCCATTGATATCTGATGAAATGATTATTTGATAGCACAACACAAATTATTGAAAAAACATACAGAAAAGATTAAGGTAAAATTATGTAATGAAATTATGATAAAGAGACTGCAAACAAAATTAAGGAAAAAAATTAGGGTAAAATTATTTAATTAAGATATGATAAAAAGAGGGCAAAAAAATTAAGATAAAGTTATTTATTCTATTAAAATCTTAACACTAGACTCTATTTGGATTCATTATATAATATATATTTAAATACATTTAGATTAATCATATAAAATTTTAATTTGGCATAATAATGATTAAATTAAAAAAAATTCAATTGGGCCCGACAAGATTTTTTTTAGACCTGTTAGACTGGGCCTCAAACAATAAAAAACGATTTGAGAGTCATAGCACAAGCCTTGCTAGCCTTAACAAATTTGAGGGTCTTATTTTGGGCCAAAATTTGAGAGTCATAGCACAAGCCTTGCTAGCCTTAACTCTGGGCCGGCCATAATTGGTTATATATATTGAGGTGTTAGTTATGATTTATTATGATGTTGATTATAACATTATTTTAGTTATATCTTATCTAATGTGTGATTATAACTTCTTCTTCTTCTTTTTTTAATATTTTTTTTTTAAATTTTTTTATGGTGATTAACCTCACACATGTCATAATTTACATATAACACACCTCTTAACATCTATATAATAAAGCATGATGGTTTTTGAATTTGTCCTACACACATTTGTCCTATTAGGACATTTGGACGGCTCAGATCTATTCAAATTATAAAACAACAGCTGAGATATATTTTTCAAAAAATATCTTACATGTACATTTTTTATTTTCCCGCTTCTCTCTCTTATTTTTTCCTTTTCTCACCCATCTTTCCATGATCCCATGATCCTACCTTCCTTTCTCTTTTCTTTTTATTTTTTTATTTTCTCCTGTTTTTATTTTTCTCTCTATTTGTTTATTTTTTTTATTTTCTCCCTTTTGTTCAATATATTTTGCACATATTTCCTTAAAATGTATGTATGCCCCGTAATATACTAGGACATTATGGGCATAAAATATAATTTCCATATAATTATATAAGCAAAATCAATATTGTATGTATGTTCGTGGAAATTGTATGTATGCCAGGCACATCTATCTATCTAGCTATATATTATATAGGTAGAAGCGAGTTTTTGTGAGAACTCTAAAATTTTATAATAAATTTGTGATTTTATCAAATTAAAAAATAAATTTAAATAGTGTTGGAATTACAATTATATTTTAATCCTAACATTATTTACACCGTACCTTCAGGCACGGGCATATGCTAGTGATTATATGTTTTAAATACATATTCATAATTAAACCAAACCTTCTCTCTAGACCCAAGATTCCAACATTTTGACAACATCACACCATCATCATCAACGTCACCAGTATTTCCCAAACACTGTATGACATTGCTTATATGATGTTTAAATTAACGATGTAGCAAGAAATCTTATGAATGAGATATAGTGGCTGACTTTTATTAGGTAATTAGAAGACAATGGATGATTCACTAAATGTGAGTTATAATGTCTCATTTGATAGGAACACCATGTATACAATCCTACATAGTATTCTGAAACTATATAATAATTTTCCTACTAGGAGCGTCAAGTTGTTATTGTTTTTATTTGAGAAAATTACTGTCACGACCCAAACCCGCCCCTGTAGGTTTAGTACCGTAACCGGCCAGTAATCCGTGGATTACCAAAGGCCTCTGTACAGATTAGCAGATAATAAAGGGCTGCGGAAGCAATAATACAAAATAGACAAGGTCTAATGAGCTGTGATAACGTACATGGGACAGAACATTTTAAAACTTATATATATATATATATAAGCATGCCAGTCTAGATACACAATATTTACAAGTGTATGACCCAAGACCTGTCTTACAAACAAACATATACATAAACTAGCATGAAATACAAAAACAGCCATGGCATTAAACTTCGATCGAAACCTCCTCGGGAGCCGTAACGGTTGGCTGACAAAACAGAACAGAAGGTCGTCAACTTTGGCCTTGGTCATGTGCTAGCTCACCTACATACATATAGTAAACTGTAAGCGAAAGCCCAGTGAATAATAACAGAGTAAAGGGGTTTTATGAACGATGTCCAGCATAATTTAGAATTCAGTATTTAAATCAGAACATATACAGACTTCAAAACATAAATAGATTTAGATTCACAATCATCTTCATATCCAGATTTTGAATAAGATCATACGTGGTACACCCATTAGCTATCAGATCAGATTGGTCTAGAGACCCATATACATAGTTGGTACCAACGACCATAAAGGTCCATATCTTGCGCGCAAGTCGCCATGGTATTGTTACCCCCAAGCAAGGGCCAGATACAGATTGGCCGTGGTATTGTTACCCCCGAGTGAGGGCCAGATACAGATTGGCAACGGTATTGTTACCCCCGGGCGAGGGCTACGTGAACTTAGGGTGCCACAATACATTTCAGAAAATTGGACATTCATTCATAACTCATAAAATAGCATTTCAGAAAAATAGATCATATTATATCAGTCAGAAAATACTTAAAGTTAAACATAACTTTACAGAGTTATTACTCACAGTGGGCTCGGAGACAGATAGACAGAGCAGATTGATCAAACAGGACGCGGCACATGACCTACACGACACATAACAGACATACGCATGAAATACACATTCTATTTGCACAAAACCTACGTCATTAGTTCTTAGTATGTTTCTAACCTTACATCCTCATTATAGAGTCTTAAACATGGCCTAGGAATGCCTAGGATGGAATGAGGATGCAAAAATACGTTGGAAAACATTTCTCAAAATTTGCTGAAAATAGGGTCCACGCTCGAGCGTGTCTTTCCCCGCTCGAGCGGACATGCAGACAATGAAGCTCGAGCGTGGACTTCCCCGCTCGAGCGGACTACAAACTTATGAAAAAGTGCTAGATGCATGAAATTCACGCTCGACGGGCGCCGACCTCGCCGGCGTGTGACCTAACCCTCGCCGGCGTGGGTTCCCTTCGAACGCATCAGAAAACACACAAACTTCTGGGTATATGCATTTTACGCTCGAGCGTGAATCTCGCCGCTCGAGCGTAAGTACAAGTACTCAGGCTTCACGCTCGAGCGTGAAAGTCCCCGCTTGTGCGTGGGTCAAATTTATGGAAAATCCAGATTGACATCCAAGCATGAAATTCGACATTCAACCCTCCAAAACTCATTTTTCTGGGGCCAAAACTTTGAAAAACACTTGGTAACCCATAAAACAACATGTTTAAAGCTTCAATTTAAGAAATCATGGCCCAAGAGTAGTTCAATTAAACACAATTTCAAACCAAAATTCAAGAACTTGAAGATTAATGCAAAACTAACACATGCATGAGTTCTCATGAACTCTAATGTTACAAAACATCACCAAATGCAAGTTTTAGCTCAAGGACAAGATGAATTCATGGACTACATTTAAATTATACACATGCATGAAAGGAATTCATGAAGAACAACCTCAAAATGCAAAGATAGGTACATGCATGCATGAATTTCTACTCAACTCAACACTTTAATCCAATTCTTGACTCAACTCACTCAATTACCAAGTACCATGCAAGAATCTACTAAATTTCATGATCAAGAAGGGAAATTCTCTACCTTAAGTCTTCAATTCCAAGTGTACTAGCTCAATTTTGCATTCAACCTTCAACTCTCCTAAGATCCAAGCCAAGTCTTGTTGAAGCTAAGTCTTTTCCTTCTCTCTCACTCTCCTACGTTTTGTCTCAAAGAGTTGGCTGAGGGAAATGTTGTGTCAAAGGCTCTAACAAGCCTCAAGTGATGGTGTAGAGACAAGCCACTAAGTGGCAAAATGGTAATTAGTCTAGGTTCAATAGTTTAATATTATTTAGTCTAATTTAATCACACCAAATCAAATTTTAATTAAACCTACCATAAAATCACATACATTTTAACTAGTCCAAAACGCTAATCAATTTCGAAATCGGGCGCCGATAAGGCTTTCAATTCGCATTTTAAAGCATAAGATACGAACAGATAATTTAGCGATCAAACAGATAGAAGCACATAAATAATGCAATACACATGCAAATTAATCCCAAATTCCTTCTAAATTACTGTTAGGCATAATTAGTCATGTTTTAGCATTAATCTGATGTCGGGGTTATTACAATTACACACATAATCCTTATAATTTGTCTCTTATATCAATTAAGTTCTTATAGTTTTAATTATGCTAATTTTATCTTTAAAATTTTCACATTATATTAATTTAGTCTAATCAAAAATATTTTTTTTTTTAGAAATTGGGCAAAATCAACTGTTCCTAATTGATTGAGTGGTTCACGTCTAATTTAAAATGGATCATTCCGTTTTAAATTGATCCTTTTATTCTTGATTTTTATCTTATTTTTTAATTAACGTTATCAATTGAATTGAATTGACATATTTTAAAAAAATTAAAGGGAAAAACTAATATAATTAAAATTACGAATACCAAATTTACAAGAGAGAAAAATCACAAAATTTATGGATATAACTAATTAACCCATGGTTGGAGTGAAGGTTACTCAAGTTAAATTTACATAAGGGTTTCCTCCAATCCCCTCCAGTCCTTCATCGGATTGGAGGGTACTGTTAGGCCCGTGGGGGTCCACCACGGGTCCCATTTTGATAATCAGAACATTTTATTGTTTAGATCTCGTCGAGTACTATATGTTTGTAAAAAATCACATTGATCGGATATCGATAACTATGTGATCAAATCAGATTTTTGTCAGCCGTTTATTTTTCACCGTTCATTTTTTTTTTTCATACAAAACGGATTTGATCACATAGTTATTAATATCCGATCTATGTAATTTTTTTCAAGCATATAGTACTCAACGAATTCTACATATTCAACGGTTCAAATTATCTAAACAGAATCTGCGATAGACCCCCACGGACCTAATAGTACCTTCCAGTCCGATAAAGGATTGGAGGGAAGCCATTCCCTTTACGTAATTACACACTGTACCGTTTCAATGAGTGGTCAAAGACTACGGCTGCTTTTGTACTTTGGATTTGTACAACAAAAATGTTTGAGACCTCTAAATGAGGAGCTCTAGAGGTGGGTCCCACGTTATGATTTGATGTTTTAATTTGTGATATTATATTCTTTTTTTTAATGTATTGCCACATTATTAAAGTTGGCATTAGAACTCTAATTCTAGTGCTCTCTATCATCCCTCTTTGTACAAAGCTCCTCAATAGAAAGAGAAAAAAAAAAAAAAAAAAAGAAAGAAAAGAATGAATGAAATAAAAATTTGTAAGGGGGATTGCCAAGGACTGGGTCAATTTTAACATTATTGAAGATTATTAGTCAATTTTAACATTATTGAAGACTTGAAGTTAAAGATTATCGAAGACTTCTAGTCAATTTGTTAGAGTAAATTACTCTTTCTACCCTCAAGTATTATTGGTTCTTAAACTATAGATTTTTAATTTTTTAAATTTCTTTATTTATTTAAATTTAGTTCCTAAATGATTGGATTTTTGTCAATATATTTCACTTACTATGGTCCAATTTAATCAAGCCTAGTAGATGTGTAGTACTATTTTGCAAGCAAAATTATGGATTCAAATTATGTAGAGAGAAGATTGATATCATTTTATGAGGTCTCATTTCCCTACTAACATACTAACACAACACATTCTGATATATAGCGTGTGACAAAAAAAAAAAAAAATCGTTTTCCAATTTGTTAACAAAAACACTCTGCATGCGGTTGAAGTTTTTATCACTTTGATCTTTGGCCCTATTTGATTAGAAGGATTAATAAGGAGGTTAACAATTCATGGGATTAATGTATGATTTGTTATTCAATTGAATGGGTAAATATTACTTTTTGTCCACGTTTGTTTTGCAATAGATGTAAAAATATATAATCCAAATTATATTTTTATTTGGCATTTTTAGTTGTAGGATTAAAAGATTCGCCAATCTTATTGGATCAAATGTTCATTGAATCTTATTTTGAACACCAAGTATCACACTTTTTCCACTTTAGCCCCTGTTGAAAGCCATTTGATGTGTTTTGCTAGGTTATATTTGATTCATGAATTTCGGTAGAGATTTAGAAATGAACACGGAAAATGTGTGTGATTTCTTTTCAATCCCTACCCAAATCCATGAATCAAACACAAATTTAAAGAATTTGACAATAGCATCCTATATGAGCAAATTTAATACAAAATTAGGGTTTTGTTTGAAAATTTAAAAATTTTGAGCCAAAGTATGAATTGAGTAATATTTTTGGGGGCGTAAAGTACAATTTAGTCAAATTTATTATTGATGAAGACTACTGACCTAGATAACCGAATACTTACCCAAGACTTAAAAAAGTAGCACCGAAGACTTATAATTACAAGTCATCTTCCATATATATCCAGTGACATACAAATCAAATATTTGTAGTGTACCTTTCCCATTTATTTTTATTTATTTTTTTAATTTGTGAGGCTCAATTGAGTTGTTTATATCTCTCAAAAGTTACATTTTTCAATCTTTTCTTGAGGCCAACATGTAATCAAGAATTAGTCGAAACGAAACTGAAATATCCTGGTGAGGAAAGAACATAAAAAATAAAAAAAATAAAAAAAAAAGAAAAGCGTACCAAGTAAATTCAATATTTATGATTTTCTATGCATTTATTTTTTAAATTATATAATAATATTATGATGATCACATTTTTTATTATATTTTATTTATCATTTTATATTTCAATACTGAAATCATTAAGCCAATACAGCATGGACACATAAGATGTTAAATAAATTGTGATAAGAAAAAAGTGGTAATTAGTCTTATTAAATCTTTAATTAAGCTAAATTCTTTAAAAGTTAATTGAAAATTCCTTGAAGTCACTTACTAGTAAGGGAATCCATTGACAGGTTTACACATTTTTTTTTTCCTGTTGTTTTATTTATTAATTATCATAGGACCAATTAGACAATAAGTCCACTTATTAGAACCTATATGTAAGTCCCCCATAAAATTATACAAAATTTCATAGGTGGGTGATAATGCAAATTCAGCTCCACCATTAACATAGACGCTCATCCAATTTCATATTCCCAATACCAATTTCACTAGTTTATACACAATAACAATTTGAACCATTTTAGGGCAAAACTCCCTTTTATTCCAAAATCCACCCCGGGTATTAAAATCAACAAATTTAACACAACAGAATTTCATATTTACTCCCATAACCATTTTTTTTTACACATATATTTGAAAACCCCTCTTTTGATTTTAAACTAAAACCCTAGGTTTGTTCAAAATCACCTCAAGTTCCAAAGTTCCTTACACATCAACAAATTACTAAGTTAAAAATCATATGAAAGTATAGAAAATCCCTACCTCAAAGTTAGGAGATGAACAAAGCAAGGTGGAACCATCAACAATGCTGAAACCAAGTTTCAATCGGATCAAAATGGAGCTCTTGGAATACTCTAACTTTTTCTCAAAGACACTAGGGTAGAAAACCTAATGGATCTAGATTAAAATGTAGAGAGAGAGAGTTAGTTTTAGAGAGAGAGAAAGAGAGAGTCAATTTAGGGTTTTGAGAGAGAAAGGTGAAAAAGTGATGAAAAAGAAGGCTGTTGCGAATTGATATGCGCACAGACCGCTCGAGCGTAAGAGTTGACAATCGAGCGTCAGACACAATAAGTTGTTCCGCTCGAGTGCAAGAAGTGACGTTCGAGCGCAGAATGCATACTCCCAGTAGTTTTGCAGACAACAGACCAACACTCGAGCGCAAGAAGGGCCGCTCGAGCTGAGCCCGCTTGAGCGTAGAATACACTTTAATAGTAGTTTGGCAGACTTGCAAAAATACTGTGTAACGCCCTCAAAATTAAACCCATTAAACATAAAACACAGCATGCATTATTAAAAGAAAACCATTATCTTATTTAAATCATCAGAGTAATATGAAATAAAACATCAAAATAAATGCCCTCACTTACATCTTGCCAAGCCAACACTTGGACACAAATCCATGAGTTCTAACTCAAAACAAATAAAGCCCTAGGCTTGAATGTTTACATAATTTAAATAAAACAACTAAAACAAATAAAACAAATCTTCAAGTCCAAATCCTCACAAGCTAAGTCTTTGGAGGTAGTGAACCGCCTGAACCTAAAAATAAAGTTCCCATATAGGGTGAGCCACAACCCAGTAGAGAAATACTAAACCAAGCATAAGAATTAACTAAAGTATTAGCATCTGATACATGGTTAACACACTATAATCGAGTTACAATATTCATGATACGAATGTCTACACTGCCTATGACACATTGTCTATGGCGCATTTTACTTTCCACTTATGGCTCAGAACCTGGCCAAATAACTCAACAGGGTTTCATCTTTTATTACCATTACTTCCAATTCAACAGGAATAACAATTCAAGGTAGACCTAATCATAACAAATACACATGTTGGTATTGTATCAATCATAATCAATTCACTTCCATACTTCCCAACTGATACACATTTTAGTGATGTATCATATCAACAATAAATAGACATATGTCTATTAATCAATAAGCACACGTAAGAGTGATGCTACCGAGTCCATCCTATCTCCTCCCAATAAATCCGGTTTAGAGGTCCATCCCCTAGCTTCCCCTAAACCGTGGAGTTCATCCCCTATCTTCTCCAAACAACATGCATATGCAATGAAACACGCAATTGCCATATACAACACATAATCAATACAAGTAATGTTCTGTATTAATTCAACAGTCAACATAAATGACTTATTCCAGTTATACCTAAGCCACAGGGAAGGTCTACAGCAATCAGTGACTATGCTCCACCGATAGCCCAAAAGCGATTATTTCTAAACAAGAAATAAATACATCAATGAATGTAAATTTAACATTCCCAATTCCATGAATTAAACCAAATTCCACATTATTCCTTTAAATTAATTATACAATTTAATCTAAACCAAAACCCTAAGGTTTCTTCCAAAATTACCAAACTACCCCCACATACCAAAATACCAACACTTAGGATTAAAGCGTATAAATGGAGTAGGAAATCCCTACCTCGAAGAAATAACTCAAGAAGAAGAAGATGATGATGCCCAAACTTCAAAGTGCTCCAAACCAACAATTGCTCAGATTAAATGAAAGCCCTCAATCTCCTCTATCTTATTTGTGAAGGAACTAGGGTAGAAATCCACTCTAGATAGATCAATCCTAGGGAAGAAGGTGAGTTGGGAGAGAGAGAACTCGTAACCTAGGGTTTAGAATATGAAAGGGGCTCAAAAATTGAATTAAAACACGCTGCTGCGTATTTAAGTCTGACAGGCTCGCTCGAGCGAAGACCTGGTCGCTCGAGCGACCAGACACAGACAATCCTCGCTCGAGCTAAGAAAGGCTCGCTCGAGCCAGCTAACACTGCTCTCAGGTCTAGCACTGGACGCAATTCTCGCTCGAGTCAAGAAATTCTCGCTCGAGCGAAGAACCAAAAACGAAGACCTCGCTCGAGCGAAGAGAATCTCGCTCGAGCGACCAAGCTAAAAACTGAACATGCAGACTTGGTTTCTAAACCCAACCAATCTGCAACCAACCTGCTAAACACATCCTATAACTCAAGAATAAGGAATTAAAGGACAACAACAACAAATATAACAGCGGAATCCACGGAACGTAAGTCCGGATACAATAATCAAATGGGAAAAAGACCGGGGTCGCTATATACTGAGAGTTCACAAAACCTGCTCGAGTGCAAGAAGTGCCGCTCGAGCAGAGGAGTAAAATTCTGGCAATAAGAGTTTGGAAAGTAAGCAACCAACCTCTTCCAAACGCAACGACAACAATCCAATAGCCAAATTTAAGTAAGAATAAGGGGGAAAAGACATAAACAACATTCAAAAACCATAAAACCTGAGTTCAGAAAATCAAATGGGTCGGGTCAAAACCGGAATCGCTATAATTTACTAAAAGCTTATAGACAATATTATGAAATTTATTAATAAAATCAAGCTAGTGACATTGAATAAAGACTTGCACTCTATATTTTCTAATACTTAAAGATTTATAACAAAAATTATAATTTGTGAAGCTTCCAATTAAATTTCGATATATTTTTACTAATTTGTGAAGTGAAAGCTAGATCAATACAAACAATATTCGAGGATTTCAAAGGACCAAGCGTTAGTTGAAATTTATAAGATTAATACAGTGATAAGAGCTTTCAATTTTTCTTTGGATTTCTTTTCAATTGTTAATTTACGGTCGATTTGAATTTTCTTAGGTTAGTCATCTAACTTGATTAAACAATTTGGGTTTGGGGGATCCATTTTGGGATCGATTTTAATAATTCAAACCATTCACTTTTCAAGATTCATTGAACAGAAAATTCATATAAAAATTAAGGTGATTGCAGATCAATAGTTATATGTTTGAATAACATTTATATTATAAAACAATAGATGTTATTCTTGAATATATATTTATAGTCCATTTTTTGTAAACAAATGTGATTAAAATATATAGTTACCGATATCCAATGATCTTATTTTTTTGCATTAATACTCTACTCAACAAGTTATAAAAAAGTGAACAGTTTAGATTACTGAGGTTGACTCCAAAATGAGTTTACTAAACCCAATTATTCTCATAAGTTGAATGGCCAACTTGAGAGAATCCAACCTAATTTATTTATTTATCTATACTTAGTATATATTAAGTAAAAGGGGGTTTTTAACCCCAAGCCTTGTGGGAGCTCCAATTTTTCAATCTAAATTTCTTGATTTTTTTATTTAAAAAAAAAAAAACCTTAGCATTTATTAACTTCTCCGAACCCCCAAGTCTTACCCTCATAATAACACTTTAATGCATTAAGAACAACCATACAAAAAATTCTTTGAAATTCAACACATATGAATTTCTTGAAAAGTCCCAACACATATGATTATTATCCCTCATAATAACACTTTAATGCATTAAGAATAAGTATAAAAAAAAATTCTTAAAAAGTCCAACACATATGATTATTATCAAAATATTAAACTTTAATATAATATAAAAAAAAAAGACATTTAATTCTTTGAAAAGTCTAACACATATGATTATTATCAAAATATTAAACTTTAATATAATATAATAAAAAAAAAGAAAAAAAAGAAGGCATTTAAAAAAAAAAAGACATTTAAAAATCGCAATTCACACATATGGATAATTATAAACACAATCCGTGCATAGCACGGGTGATATGCTAGTTATATTGATTGAGAAGGGAGAGTTTGCACCAATGAAACATCTCTTCAATTCTCTCATTACTCATCTGTCAATCCCTTTCTTCAATAATAATGTACAATATTTTGAAATATTTTCACAATAAATAATGCTATATATATATAAATTTTGTAGAAAGAATTCATACGAAATGATGATGTCATTTTGTAGTCCTTTTGTTTCAAGCAAAAACACCTAATAATAATAGTTTATAATTGCAAAAGACTTGTAAATAGGTCTAAAGACTCCGATTTGGAAAATAATTTTTTTAGTTTTTTTTTTATTTATTTTTCTTTTAAGTCAAAAAAACAATTTTATAACTTTTTTAGGATAAATTACAAATAAACTTCTTGAAATTTGTTTAAAATATGAATTGTTCCCTATAATTTTAAAAATTATAATTACCTTCTTTGTCATAATTCCTCATGGATAAACTATACTTTGCCTATTTTATATTTGGCCATTTTCTCAATTTGACTCTTAAAGTTTTTCTTTTCTTTTCCTTTTGACCCTTCATGTTTCAAGTTTTTTTTCCAATTTATTCATAAAGCTAACTTCTATTCAAAATTAGACAAAAAAAATGCCACGATAACTGTCACATAATATAAAAATATATATTATTATATTAGGATTTAAGTTTGTATTAGAGGTGTGAATTATGTAATAAAATATTTTATACTACGTGACTGTCAATATATTATTTTTTGTCCAATTTTTTACAAAAGTTTGCTTTGGGAATAAACTAAGCAAAACTTGAAACATGAAGGGTCAAAGTGGGAAAAAATAAATTTTAAGGGCTAAAGTGAGAAAGTGCTCAAACATAAAAGGAGCAAAGTGGAATTTATCATTCGTCTTTTAAAAGAGTTAACAAAAAAATAAAATTTTGAACTTTCTTGCTATACAACAATAAAATTATCATAATTGTTAATTAAAATATATTTGTGATATCATTAAAAACTGTGAATTTTCTTAATAGTTAATTAATGAGATGTATCATTTTTTATATGATTAAAAAATTTATAAGAACATGATATAATTTTTATAATCACTATAGAAAATTTGTATTTCAGCAAATTTTAGAAATGTATTTATAATTTACCCCCCCCCCCCCTTCATAAACACCCAAAAAAGAAAAAAACCCCAATAAAAGGCAATTTTTTTTTATTTTTTTATTTACTTATGAAAACAACTGTTTGGCAAGGGTTCCCCCCAAAAAGTCCAACAATAAAAAAAAATAATAATAATTACCAAACCTCATTAATTTATCACCATTTAAGACTTGAGTCCATAATCTCATATGATTTGAATCCGCAATCTCATAGAATTTATCAACAATAAATTTTTTTTTTTCATCGACTTAATTCCTCAACCTCATAACATAGTCATGCTACACAATTGTTAGGCCAAAGGGCCCGTTAACTCCTAGTAAAGTTTACCAAAAGTGTAATAAGAGTTCTAGTTAATTTTATCATCATCATATTAGAGAGAGAAAGAGAGGTGAGAGAAATTACCTCTGAAAAAAATGGTGGAGAGAGAGAGGGGAAGTATAAATCACCAAATAATCCTCTGGAGATGGAGACCTGAGGGGAAGTACATATTTTTTCAATTACCCCTTTAAAATTATGAAAAATATTATTTTAAAAATTATTTTTTCCATTTAAATAATATTGATTTTTATCTTCATACTTATATAATTTTGATTGAAGAAAATCAAACTAATAACTTATGAGGTGCACAAGAAATGCCTACTAATTATTCAGTTGAACATCTATACAATAATACATTAATAATTTGTGATATAAAAGCTAGACTAGATCATTACAAACAATATTCGTGGACCAAATCATCCACAAAAGCTCCCACGTGGATTCTTTATTTAAGCTATATGTGAGGAAATTTCCAAGAACCAAGCATCATTAGTTGAAAATTCTAAGATTAATACATTGACAAGAGCTTCAATTTTTCTTTTGGTTGCTTTTCATTTGGCTAATAGTTATGTAGTGATCTAAGGTTATGGATTTAAATCTTATGAAAAAAAAATTAACATATTTTATTTTTTTCTCATTATAAGGATTGTATTATGTGATTGTTGAGTTAGTGCGGTTACTATGTAGTAATATTGTTGGGTTGAGCGTAGTGTTAGTAAACCTTTTTTGTTAGATTTCAATCTGACACAACCTTAATGTAAATTTTACCAACCAAACAATGATCAAGATGTGTTGACGATTCAATTGCCCCATTAAAATTCTCAAAAAATATATTTTCATTTACCCATCTGAAATTTTGTTTTTGCTACTGAAGAATTTTCACCATGATTAATATAGTTACAAGAGCTTTCAATTTTCTTTTGGTAACTTTTTATTTGGCCAAGTGGTTATTTAGCATTATTTTGCAACATGATACTTTTCTTTATTTACGAAAAACCTAGGTTACAGAATAATGTTTATAACTTAAAAAAAAAAAAAATTCCAAGTAATTTAAGTAATTATTTGCTAAATAGTAGTTTACTTGAAAATTCATGCTTTTATAAACATTACATTATGCATTTAAAAAATAAATCTTGTAATCAAGATCACAAAAGACTTATCAAATAGTTTTAGTGGAGGATTAATTATTGATGTAAACAAGTAGTTAAAGAATTTTTGGAACAATTCGACGAGTAAAAAATAAATAAAAAGTTTGACAAATCTAAAAATCTGTGAGATATTGATTTGTGATTATGTATCAATTTTAAACAGTAAATAACAATCTCAATCAAACAATCAAAGACAAATCGACACAACTATTTGATGTGAAAAAATCACAATTAGAGTGCCTCCAATTGTGATAAAAAAAAACTATGAGCCAAAGCCACAAAACAATCCACTAAGAAAACAAAAAGAATTACACAGTGTACTCTCAATTACCTGGTGAATTCACGCCCAAATTGAACCGACCCCAATGTGCCTCTTCCACCACCGTCTTCACCTCAGAATTATCTTGCCCAATATTGAATCCACAACGATGATGTCGAATCCATGACGATAGCCATTCCGGAATCCACGAAGGCTTTAGGCCCAAATTCCACAGAATCCACCAAAAAACAACTCTCTCTTTTGTGAATAAATGAAAACAAACAAACCCTTGATGATGTTGATATGAAGTTCGCGAATCCATTGATCACTCTTAAATCATCAAGGAAACACTCAAAAAGTATCCTTAAATATAAAACACTTTGTATCTTGTTCCTCTCTGAAAATCTGTACAGCTCAAACCCTAGAAATAGCAAATAGCACACTTTATAGAAAACAGGATCACGTAGGCTGCTCAAGCGGTCTGACTAAAGGCGGTGCGAAACATATAGGCTGACCGCTCGTGTGACGACCAAGTCCTTCATTCTCTTTTCTTTGCTTTTCTTTCCCTTGTCGTCCCGTTCTCCTTTTACTTCGTTGGATTTAAAATGATCGAAAATAGTTCTCTAAATAGAGTCCTTGATCTTGTTTTATTTGGTTGTCGATTTTCACCAGTTTCGGAGAGTGTCAGGTCAAGTTCGGAGTGGCAGGGAGTTGAACCAGAAATTTTTTGTGGATAAGTTGGCTGGCAGCATGTGTGGGGGCCTAGGGCCGCATGTACAGGAGAGGGCAGCCGCACGTGCTGGGGCATGTGCCACACATGCGGGGCTGGATCAATCCAAAAACCTTGTTTTTTGTTCTCATTTTGGCCGAAATTATCTCATTTTCTAACCCTTCTCTCTCACTCTAAAAGTCATATTTTCTCTTCATTCTCTCTAGAAAACCTCCTCAAACACCAAAATACTTTGATTCTTGTAATCTTTGGGTTAGATCATCATCATCTCTCTCAATCTAGAAGATCTAGAACAAGAACTTCACTTGTTGTGGTGAAGATCCAAGCTCTCTCTCTCATCCTTGAATTTCTAGGGTTTCTACTCCACTTTTCCATAAAACTTTGAGGTAGGGAAATCGCCTTGAGTTATATATATATATATATTTATGTTAGATGTAGTTGATTTAAGGCTTTCATTAATGATATTGAAGGTTTGATTGCGCCTCATAAATGCTAGGGTTATGATGGTGGGATTGGTCTCTCTCTCTCTTCCTAAATTAACTCTTGAAAAATTTCTTTAACTAACATAATAGGAGGGGGTGTTGTCTTGAGAGAAAACCCTTCCAAAAGAAGGGGAGATGTTTGCTTTGGTTTTGTCATAAAAACCCTAGAAATTTTTGGGGAGTTTGAAAGATGAAAGTAGGTTTGGGGGCATTTTGTTGTTTTGTTATTAGGGAGTGAACTTTCATCTTATATTTAACAAAAATGACAATTTACTTGATGTGTGAGAAATGAATACTATTTTAACCTCATTGTTAAACACTTGAAGGTGCATTGTTATGAAATAGCAAATGATTTTGCATCTTGAATGGTGAAAATTGTGAACATTGGAGTGATGTTCAAAAGACATCACTTGTGACCTTGAAGGGACTAACTTGTTGTGAATTGGGCATGTTGAGAGATTGTTGTTGCAATAAATTGATAGCATGACCATTGTGAAATAATGTTGATGAGAAGAAATGAATAAGGTAGTAAATTGATTTTGTTGTAGAAATGTTTTGAAACGGAAAAATGCTTTAAGATAGTTTGTATTGCATCATGTTCTCATTTGATTTATTTTTATTATTGCACATTCTCATCATGTTTATTTTGAGAAGGATTACACTGTAATGAGAACTATGAAACGTTGTATTACGGTGGTAAGTCTGGTCAGGGGGTGTAGATGAGTTTGATAAGTCGGCCTGAGTGTCCATGGTGAAAGACTAGAAAATTGCGCAGATAGGTGTCGAGCCTTCCGGTTAATACCGGTAAACATAACAGTTTGGTAGTACTTGTAGAGTCTACTTGCAGACACCAGCCTAGGGATTACCAGTGTCGTATTTACCGCCCCTTGTGATTAAAAAGTTGGAAATTTGGAAATTGATGAGATTGTAATTGTAAATGAAATGCATGGTGATTCTCAACAAAGACATGAAAAATGTTTTGAAAAGAGTATTGCATTGCATGTGCACTTGCATTCAATTTTGGCCACCTAACATAAATGTATATACTTTGTTTGGTATTTCTCTACTGGGCTTTATGCTCACCCCTATGGGATTTGGTGCAAGTAAAGACATGGCGATCCCGCCAAGTTGAGGGCGTGGATAATTGTAAAGAGCACATGGCTCTTCTTTTGTTGTGATATCTTTTTTTGTAAAGCCAATGGCTAACGTGTATGGGTCCGAAAGACCACTTTTGTATAACCGGGCTATCGCCTTGGAAGATGTAAGCCCTTAGGGGCATTTTATTGTTTTGAGATTAGGTGCTTCACATGCTATAGATTCATGTGTATTTTGATCATTGAATGTATATCCGCATGTGAAACTTTTGTATAAACTCTCATGCCTAATGTATAGAGATGGAAGGATTACTGTCATTGTGTAATGAATGCTTAATAATGTGGGTAGTTCATGTGGAATTATTTTGGGGCGTTACAGCTTGAGCGCTAAAACTGTCTTTCCAAAAATTCAGGCGCTTTGCAAAAATACTGGATGATCCTTTTCTTCGCTTGAGCGCACAAATGACCGCTCAAGCTGTCAAACAGCTTGATCCCCAACATAGTCAACGACGTGGCAAACATGAAAGAATTAAGATCACAAACTCCTCTGCAAGGCACAATTCAGATTGGATTCGCATCTAAATACTCATAGCTTCACTAAAATAAAAGATCAAATAAGATTACAACTGAAAGGAGTTTTGTCAAACAAGATTGACAATAACAAAAACTTAACAAAGTTAAATTGAAAGTAAAAACATAACTTTTGTGATGAGCCTGGAATCCTCCCAAATTTTGTATCTTCCTTGTGAATTTAAAGTGTTTTTCATTAGATCTAGCCTTATGTAATATTTTTTAGTGCGTACACAATACATTTGCACTTAGTTCTTTCACTTTAAATTGTAACAAGCAAATTCTTAAACTTTAAGTTAAGGTTCAATGTTACTCTTCCATCCACTGACATTAATAAAATTGACAAAAAAATTGGCATATGGGCGACACATGATATTTTTCTTGTCAAACGTCTACACTTTCACCGAAAACTTATTTTGAACATTTCACTTTTAATTGTGTCCTATTGTTACATGTAAGTTAATTATAGTATGTCTCATTAATATCAATGGATGGAAAAATATATAGAAACTTAATGAGGTTGAATGTCATAAAAATAAAAAAATAAAAATGCATGAAAAACGTAATTTCTAATTTCAATTCATCCCCCCTACAATATAAAAAATTGAATTTAAATTACACATTTAAAAAAAAAATTTATAAAAATTCTAGATGCATAATTTTATTGTCATTGAAAATTTCAAGTCAAAATTAAAGAAGATTTGCTTAAAACTCCTAGTGAATATTTGAGAAGACTTTCTATGCAAACTTTTATGAAGTTATAGTGACAAATCTAAGCATGTGGGGTAGATTTTTTAAATACTGAAAGACACATGTCACAAAAATTCTAAGTTTTGATGCTTCCAATTAAATTCCAAAATTTTTATGACTCTAAAAGTCATGCATTTCTTTGTCTACATAATTTAATTTCATTTACAAAGATCCCTCTAAAGACTTTTCAACATTCCATTTTTTTTCCACATGAAAGACATTTTACGGTCACAAAATATTCTTATTTCGCCCAATCAAAAAAATATAATAATAATAATAATAATAATAATAATAATAATAATAATAATAATAATAATAATAATTATAATAATAATAATAGTGTTGTTTGATACAACTTATTACAAATTAAAAGCTGATAATTTAAAAATAGAAGTCAAAAGCATCCCGTCACCTAGTTTTTAGAAATCTACTTTTTTCAACTTATTTAAGTTATTTCTACCTAATAAAAAAAGTAGAAATTGAACCAAACATAAGCAGAAGTTGTACCAACAATATGTGCCCACAAAAATTGTAAACAACTCAGATAGGCCGCACCAAATAGGCAAAAAAAAAATTTACACAAAGCATCTTCAGCCAAAAAAAAAAAACACACACACACACACACTCACTCAACAACAACAACAACAACAACAACAATAACAACAACAAAAAATAAAACATTTACCAAACCTCGTCAATTTATAACCATTCAAAGCATATAGTCCAGTTTAATAAAAGTGTAATAAGAGGATTACTAAAGACTTACGTAAGCATTATAGTAAACTTCTAAATTAATTTTACTGAAAAATCAAACTTATAACAAAAACATAAGGGCAAATTATATTGATAGTTCTTGTATTTTGATCCGTACGTCATTTTAGTCTCTGTAATTTCAATTGATTAGATTTTGATCATGAATTTATGATTTTGTATCAATTTAGTCCAATTGATACAAGTGTTAGCATTTTTTAATAAAAAATAAACATATAAGTGGCATGTGTCATGTGTCATGATTTAAAGGAAAAAATTATAAATTTACTCAATTCTATAGCGACCCCGGTCTTTTTCCCATTTGATTATTGTATCCGGACTTACGTTCCGCGGATTCTGCTGTTATATTTGTTGTTCTTTAATTCCTCAATTGAGTTATAGGATGTGTTGGGCAGGTTTGTTTCAGGTTGGTTGGGTTCGGAAATCAAATCTTGTCCGCTTTTGAGTTGGTCGCTCGGCGAGGGTTTGGTCGCCGGCGAGGTTGAGTTTTGTTTCTAGTGGCTCGAGCCAGGATTTATTCGCTCGAGCGAGAGATTGCGTCTAGTATAGACCAGAGAGCAGAGTGTTTTCGCCGGCGAGCTTTCTTCGCCGAGCGGCGAAGTTGTATGTTTCGAGTTCTTCGCCGAGCGAGCATTGTCGCTCGAGCATGCTTCGCTGCGCACCAAGCATCGAGTTCTTAACTCGGCGATTTTCTTTGCTCGAGCGAGTATTTCTTAATCTGGTCGCTCGGCGACCATGTCTTCGCCGAGCGAGCCTGCCCGAGATTTAAACGCAGCAGCGCTTTAAAACGTCCTTTTTCACAATTTTTGATCCAAAACCCTAGTTCCGAAGTTTCTTCTTTCTCAACTCATCTTTTCCTTGGGTTTGATCTATCTAGAGGGTGTTTCTAACCTAGTTCCTTAATTAAAAAGGTAGAGGAGAGTGAGGGCTTTCATTTAATCGGAGCATTGTTGGATTTGGAGCACTTTAACATTTGGGCAAACATCTTCATCTTCTTCTATTGGGTTCATTGCTTTGAGGTAGGGATTTCCTACACCTTGTATACGTATTAATCCTAAGTGTTGGTGTTCTGGTATGTGGGAGGGGGTGGTTTAGTAATTATGGGAGAAATCTTAGGGTTTTGTCATAGATTAATTCATGTAATTAATTTAAAAAGGGGAATTGTGTATTGGGTTAAATTCATGAGATTTGGGAAATTGAGATTGGTTGATGTAATTGAATATTTAATCACTCATATGTGGATTTGATAATGTATATATATTGTGATATTTATTTCTCGCTTAGAAATAATCGTTTTGGGCTATCGGTGGAGGATAGCCATTGATTGTTGTAGACCTTGCATCGCTTAGGTATAATGGAATTAAGTCACATATGTTGTTGTTGAATTAATACGTAACATTACTTGTATTGATTGTGTGTTGCATATGGCAATTTGTATGTTTCATTGCATATGCATGATGTTTGGAGGAGATAGGGATGAACTCCACGGTTTAGGGAAGATAGGGATGGACCTCTAAACCGGATTTGTTTGGAGGAGATAGGGGATGTACTCCACGGTTTAGGGGAAGATAGGGGATGGACCTCTAAACCGGATTTTGTTTGGGAGGAGATAGGGGATGGACTCCATTAGCATCACTTGTATGTGTGCTTATTTATATTGAAGTGTTTTATTGATACTGAGACTAAAATGTGTATCAATTGGGAAGTATGGAAGTGAATTGATTATGATTGATATAATACCAACTCGTGTATTTGTTATGATTAGGTTTAACTTGAATTGTTATTCTGTGGAATTGGAAGTTTTGTTAATAAAAGATGAAACCCGTTGAGTTATTTGGCGGTGTTCGAGCCATAGATGAAAAGTAAGATGTGCCATAGACAATGTGTCATAGGCAATATAGACATTCATGTCTTAAAAAGTGTAACTGGATTATAGTGTGTTAACCATGTATTAGATGCTAATACTTTAGTTAATTCTTATGCTTGGTTTAGTATTTCTCTATTGGGCTGTGGCTCACCCTATATGGGAACTTCATTTTTCAGGTACAGGTGGTTCACTACCTCCAAGGACTTAGCTTGTGAGGAATTGAATTGGAAGACTTGTTTTTTATTTATTTATTTATTTATTTTATTTGAACAATGTAAACTTTCAAGCCTAGGGCTTTATTTGTTTTGAGTTAGAACTCATGAATTTGTGTCCAAGTGTTGGCTTGGCAAGATGTAAGCCCATAGGGCATTTATTTGATGTTTTATTCCATATTACTCTGGTGACTTAAATAATATACTGTTTTTCTTTTATTAATGCATGTCATGTTTCGGGTTTAATTTTGAGGGCGTTACAACTTGGTATCAGAGCGTACCGGGTTTGAATACTTTGGATACGTGAGAAGTGATTAGTATCACAATGGGTCCGTCTCGTTTGATAGAGACTTAGTGTAATGATTGCATGCTTATATGATAACATGTTTATGTGACTATGTGGGTATGGAATGTAGTTTCTAGGATGTTGATTGGACCCTTGAGTCTCTGAATGTCTTGTTGGAAAGGCACTTGATCAATGTTGTTTCCAACCGGAACTTTAGCGACGTCTCGACCTGTCATTATCCAGGAATGAAATTCGTAGGTGCTTATGTGATTATGTTCTTACGTGGTGTGTTTTATTGTTGTCCAATGTATAAGGGCGCAAGTGTTATAGTTTTGGCACATTATTTAGAGTGCTAACGTCTTTGTTTCCTTCATTAGGATGTCAGGACGAGGACGAGGTCGCGGTAGGCGTGGTAGGCAGGCTAGGCAGGAAGTGCCTATACCGGAGGAGATACCGGCAGTTCAGGAGGGTGTTGGCCAAGCCAATGTGGCCGAGCCAGTAGGCCAGCAAGGTATGGGCGCTTTGGCCCAAGAGATAGCTGGAGCTTTTAGGGAGTCAGTGGGCATTCTTAGGGCTCAGAATCAGGCTCAGGTAGTTGTGGCAGATGCAGGGCCTTCTTTTCTGAAGAGGGAATTCTTAGGTCTCAACCGGACGTGGTTGTAGGTGATCCTAGCGAGCCGCTTAAGGCGCATTTAATGGCTCGAGCAGACAACTAAAACGTTTGAGATGCTTGGCAAGACGAAGGGGTTGAAGGTGACCTTGGCATCGCTCCATGAAGGAGATCTTGGTCGGTGGAAGTTCACCAAGGGTCGTATTGGAGGTGCGTGGAAGGCTTTTGTTGATGCTTTTCAGAGAAGTACTTGTCTCCACTGCTCAGAGAAGTTGAGAGATCGGCCCGCCATCTTGAGCGAAACGGTTTATCGATGGCGAAGTTTGAAGCGGCATTCACTAGTTTGTCCAGTTTGCACCGAGTTGGTGGCAACCGAGGAGCGCCACGCATTGAGTTTGAGAAGAAGTTGAGGCGTGGCCTCATCTTTGAGAGTTGTTGGGTCTATGATTAGGGATTTGGGCGATTGGTTGATGCTGACACACCGAGATTATGATGCAGAAGAGGGAAAGGCGAAAGGCTCCAAGAGGAGTCAGATGGCCAGAGTGATGGCAGGAGGCGAGAGGTTTCACTCTCGCCAGCCTCGAGTAGTTTTTCTAGATCCACTTTTCCAAAGGTCGAAAAGTGCTAGTTCTGGGAAAGGCAGTCAGGGAGACATTACCTGTTTCAAGTGTGGTCAGCTGGGCCACAAGTCTCCAGTTTGTCCTCAGAGGGGAGGAGTTCAGAGGGCAGCATCTTCTTCGGCTCGATCTCAGAGCCAGAGTCAGAGTAGAGGTCAGCCGTCCTCTTGTTTTCAGTGCGGTCAGCCAGGGCACATGAAGAGGTTTTGCCCACAGTTGGGTGGCACACCCGGTGCTACTGGTTCGAGGCAGACTCAGAGTCAGATGCCTACTCAGTCAGTTCAGGCCTCGAGGGCCAACCAGGGGGCTTCTTCGTCCCAGTCAGTGCAATGCCTTTCCTCCGAGGGGTGAGCAGTTGATCGAGGTCATCTAGGCGTGTATGTCTTTATCACACAGATCTTATACCAGCTCCATCTGTGGTTAGAGGTACCTTCTTGTTTTGCAATTCAGTTGCTAGTGTATTGATCGATACGGGTGCCTCATTCCTTTGTGTCTCACGATTTGCATCTATTTTGGAGTTGGAGTTAGCTCTAGCATCTCCTATTTGTGTAGTGTCGCCTTGGGGGTGAGTTGATTTTGAAACAAGGTGTTAGGGGTTGTGATATAGAGGTCGATGATCATAGAATCCCTTTCTCTTTTGTAGTGATGCCCATGAAGGGCTTCGATGTTATTTTGGGTATGGACTGGTTATCATCATACCGGGCATTTATTGATTGCTACCGTCAGAGGGTAACTTGTTGTACAGTGAGCGGAGAACGTTTCCATTTTCTGGGGGACAGGGTTAGTAGTGTTTTGCCACCGAGGTATGATCCGCGAGGGCGGAGTGAGCTTAGTAGTTTACTTGCTAGTCTTGCGATTAGTGAGGATGTTGAGACTCCGATTGTGTTACCAAGGGTGGTTTGTGAGTACTGGACGTCTTTCCCGAGGATCCGGATTTACCACCGATCGAGAGATTGAGTTCTCTATTGACTTAGTGCCCGGTACGGCGCCGATTTCTATAGCACCTTATCGTTTTGCCCCCGCCGAGCTAGTTGAATTGAAGATTCACTCGGGAGTTGTTAGATAAGGGTTATATCCGCCCTAGTGTTTCACCGTGGGAGCGCCAAATTTTTCGTTAAAAAAGAAAGGTGGTGCTTTGAGACTTTGTATAGATTAGGAAGTTGAATCGGGTGACGGTTAAGAATAAGTACCCGATGCCTCGTATAGATGATTTGTTCGATCAGTTGAAGGGTTCCCGTTGTTTCTCTAAGATAGACTTGAGATCGGGTTATCATCACATGAGAGTCAGGGAGGAGGATATTCCAAAGACGCATTCCGTGACGCGGTATGGCCACTACGAAGTTTCGGTGATGCCGCTTGGGCTCACCAATGCACCATGTGTTTATGGATCTGATGAACAGGATCTTCCGAGCATTTTTGGATCGTTTTGTGGCCGTCTTCGTGGACGACATTTAGATTTATTCACCTTCAGAGGAAGAGCACGAGGAACACTTGAGAGTGGTGCTAGACTTACTTAGAACCCATAAGCTTTATGCTAAGTTTGGGAAGTGTGAGTTACGGCTAGAAGAGGTGAAGTTCTTAGGCCATGTAGTTTAGGGAAGGGGTGTCTGTTGATACATCCAAGACGGAGGCGGCAAGATTGGGCACAACCTAAGAGTGTATTTGAGATCCATGATTTTACGGGATTAGTGGGTATTACCGTCGGTTTGTGAAGGATTTCTCGAGTTAGCTTCACGTTGACTAGATTGACTCGGAAGGAGTCAAATTTGTTTGGAGTGAGACTTGTGAAAGGTCATTTCAGAGTTGAAAGTTAGATTGACCACCGCTCGGTTTGATTATTCGGAGAGAGGGTTGGGTTATTCGAGTTCTTGTGGCGCCTCACGAGAGGTGCAGGTTGTGTGTTGATGCAAGAGGGAAAGTGGTTGCCTATGGCTCACGTCGATTGAAAATTCACGAGAAGAATTACCCTACGCATGATCTAGAGCTAGCAGCTGTGATATTTGCCCTAAAAATTTGGAGACATTATTTGTATGGTGAGAAATTTGAGGTATTCTCGACCATAAGAGTTTAAAATATTTGTTCACTCGGAAGGACTTGAATTTGAGGCGAGAGGAGGTGGATGGAGTTCATTGAGGATTATGACTTGAGTTGCACTATCATCGAGGAAGGCCAATGTTGTGGCCGATGCCCTTAGCGAAAAATCTGTTGGTGGCGTTGCGAAGATAGCCATCGGAAGTGGGAGATGTTGGAGTCTTGTTGGGGAGTTTGATTTGCATTTGGCGAATCCGTTGAGGTCATGACCTTGTTTTGATTGTTGCACTGACCTACACTTGTGACTCGAGTGTTAGAGGCTCGGAGGGTGATCTTGAGGTAGAATCTCTCAGAAAAGATTTCCATTGGGAAGGTTGAGAAGGGTTTGTGGTGTATCCCGACTGGCGTGAGATACCGAGATCGTCTGTTTGTCCGAATCTTGCCGTGAGGAGGTACTCGAGTTTCATCATTCGCGCCTTCGGTGCATCCGGAGGTACTAAGATGTATCGGGATTTGGGCCGATTTTGGTGGCGGGGTATGAAGAGATGTGGCGACTTTCGTATCTAAGTGCCTTACTTGTCGACAAGTGAAGGCCGAGCATCGAAGGCAGCCGGGTTTGTTGCAACCCTTGCCTATTCGAGTGGAAGTGGGAGCATGTCACTATGGACTTCGTTGTGGGTCTTCCAAGACTCGTGAGGTAATGATGCTATTTGGGTTGTGGTAGACCGGTTGCGAAGTCGGCGCACTTCATTCTATGCGTGTTAGAGATTCGGTAGATCATCTTGCCGATTTGTATGTTCGGGACATAGTGAGGTTGCACGGGTCCCGGTGGCGATTGTTTGAGATAGAGATCCTCGTTTCCTTTGCCGGGTTGTGGCGAGTTTGCGAAGTGCTTTAGGCACTAAGTTGACCCTTAGTACGGCTTATCATCCTCGGTGACGGCAGGCGGTCCGGCGTACTATTCAGATCTGGAGGATATGCTTGAGGTTGTGTTCTCGACCTTAATGGGTCGTGGGAGAAGCACTTGCCATTAGTGGAGTTTGCTTACAACAATAGCTTTCGATCTAGTATCGGTATGGCACCGTTTGAGGCCTTATATGGCCGAGTGTAGATCTCCGGTTTGTTGGGCGAGGTGGGTGACGCTTACCTTTGTTGGGTCCGGAGTTGGTGAGGAAACCACGGAGAAAGTTGAGCTTATCCGTAAGAGGTCAAGTTCTGACCTGAGTCGTCGAAATCTTATGCCGACCATAGGAGGAGACCTTTGGTGTTTGAGGTAGGTGATCATGTCTTTCCTGAAAATATCACCTAGGCGAGGTTTGATGAGATTTGGGAAGAGCGGAAGTTGTCCCTCGGTTCATTGGGCCTTTTGAGATCCTTGAGAGGATTGGCGAAAGCTTATCGTTTAGCTTTGCCACCGCAATTATCCGGAGTTCATGGCGTGTTTCATGTGAGTATGCTCCGGAAGTATGAGCGGATCCGTCACATGTGTTGGATTGGTGAATTAGTTGTTGATGAGGATGTCTCGTATGAGGAGACGGTCCGGGTTTTGGATAGGCGGGATCAAGTTTTGCGTGGCAAGACTATCCCTTTGGTGAAAGTTACGTGGAAGCATCACGAGTGGAGGAAGCCACTTGGGAACGTGAGTTGGAAGTCCGTGAAAAATATCCGGATTTGTTTATTGATTTGTAATCTTGTACTTAGATTATATAATATTGCGGAACTTGAGAATTTTATATATGTCTTAAGTTGGAAAACATTGAGAACAGTTTGATTGAATGTTAACATTTTGAAACTTGCCACATAATGGGAGTAATGTGTTGTTTATACCATGAGATTGAATACGATATGGAATTTGTTAACATCGAAAGGAATAATGCATAATATTGATGCAGGTTGAAATATATGTTGGTTTATACATATTGTGAGATGCCTCTTAATGAGAGATGAAGTGACCAATATTGGTCAAGATTGTTGATTATTGTTTTATATATCATTGGGAATTAAGAACAACTTGGTTTCTATACAAACTCCTGCTTAATTTTGGGACGAAATTCTTTTAAGGAGGTTATAGCGACCCGATCTTTCCCATTTGATTATTGTATCCGGACTTACGTTCGCGGATTCTTTGTTATATTTGTTGTTCTTTAATTCCTCAATTGAGTTATAGGATGTGTTGGCGTGTTTGTTTGAGTTGGTTGGGTTGAAATCAAATCTTCTTTGTCGATTTTGAGTTGGTCGCTCGGCGAGGTTTGGTCGCTCGGCGAGGTTGAAGTTTGTTTCTAGTGGCTCGAGCAGATTTATTCGCCGGCGAGAATTGCGTCTAGTATAGACCAGAAGCGAGTGTTTTCGCCGAAGCGAGCTTTCTTCGCCGGCGAGCGAAGTTGTATGTTTTCGAGTTCTTCGCCCGGGCGAGCACTCTGTCGCTCGAGCATGCTTCTGGGTTCGGACACTGAAGCATCGAGTTCTTAACTCGGCGAGATTTTCTTCGCCGGCGAGTATTTCTTAATGCAGTCGCTCGGCGACCATGTCTTCGCTTCGGCGAGCACATCCGATATTTAAGCGGCAGCAGCTTTTAAAACGCGTCCTTTTTCACAATTTTTGAGCAGAGAACCCTAGTCCAGAGTTTCTTCTTTCACAACTCAGCTTTTCCTTGGGTTTGACCTATCTAGAGGCTGTTTCTAACCTAGTTCCTTCATTAAAAAGGTAGAGGAGAGTGAGGGCTTTCATTTAATCGGAGCATTGTTGGATTAGGAGCACTTTAACATTTGGGCAAACATCTTCATCTTCTTCTATTGGGTTCATTGCTTTGAGGTAGGGATTTCCTACTCCTTGTATACGTTTTAATCCTAAGTGTTGGTGTTCTGGTATGTGGGAGGGTGGTTTAGTAATTAGGAGAAATCTTAGGGTTTTGTCATAGATTAATTCATGTAATTAATTTAAAAAGGAATTGTGTAGTGGGTTAAATTCATGAGATTTGGGAAATTGAGATTGGTTGATGTAATTGAATATTTAATCACTCATATGTGGATTTGATAATGTATATATATTGTGATATTTATTTCTCGCTTAGAAATAACTGTTTTGGGCTATCGGTGGAGGATAGTCTTGATTGTTGTAGACATTGCATCTTTGCTTAGGTATAATGGAATTAAGTCACATATGTTGATTGTTGAATTATCTGAGAACATTACTTGTATTGATTGTGTGTTGCATATGGCAATTTGTATGTTTCATTGCATATGCATGATGTTTGGAGGAGATAGGGATGAACTCCACGGTTTAGGGAAGATAGGGATGGACCTCTAAACCGGATTTGTTTGGAGGAGATAGGGGATGAACTCCACGGTTTAGGGAAGATAGGGGATGGACCTCTAAACCTGATTTTTGTTTGGGAGGAGATAGGGATGGACTCCATTAGCATCACTTTTATGTGTGCTTATTTATATTGAAGTGTTTTATTGATACAGCACTAAAATGTGTATCAATTGGGAAGTATGGAAGTGAATTGATTATGATTGATATAATACCAACTCGTGTATTTGTTATGATTAGGTTTAACTTGAATTGTTATTCCTGTGGAATTGGAAGTTTTGTTAATAAAAGATGAAACCCGTTGAGTTATTTGGCGAGTTACGAGCCATAGATGAAAAGTAAGATGTGCCATAGACAATGTGTCATAGGCAATATAGACATTCATGTCTTAAAAAGTGTAACTGGATTATAGTGTGTTAACCATGTATTAGATGCTAATACTTTAGTTAATTCTTATGCTTGGTTTAGTATTTCTCTATTGTGGCTCACCCTATATGGGAACTTCATTTTTAGTGCAATTGGTTCACTACCTCCAAGGACTTAGCTTGTGAGGAATTGAATTGGAAGACTTGTTTTTTTTTTTTTTTATTTATTTATTTATTTTATTTGAACAATGTAAACTTTCAAGCCTAGGGCTTTATTTGTTTTGAGTTAGAACTCATGAATTTGTGTCCAAGTGTTGGCTTGGCAAGATGTAAGCCCATAGGGCATTTATTTGATGTTTTATTCCATATTACTCTGGTGACTTAAATAATATACTGTTTTTCTTTTATTAATGCATGTCATGTTTCGGGTTTAATTTTGAGGGCGTTACAATTCAGTGAGTTAATTTCAATAAATTCGGTGATAATAATTTGTCAAAAGCACTAACGGTATTATCAATTTGACCAAATTAATATAAAATCTAAAATTGAGATATAAGGACTAAAATGACTCAATTGACAAAATATAAAAACTACCTGTGTAATTTGTCCAAAACATAATTTTATGGTTATCCAATCAGGATTATTAAAGATTTACCTAAAGCTTATAGACAATATTATGAAATTTATTAATAAAATCAAGCTAGTGACATTGAGGAAAGACTTGCACGATATATTTTCTATTACTCAAAGATTTATGACAAAATTCTAATTTGTGAAGCTTCCAATTAAATTCCAATATATTTGCACTAATTTGTGGAGTGAAAGCTAGATCAATACAAACAATATTCGAGGACCAAATCATCCACTAATATGTGAAGAAATTTCAAAGGACCAAGTGGTAGTTGAAAATTATAAGATTAATACAGTGACAAGAGCTTTCAATTTTTCTTTGGATTTCTTTTCGATTATTAATATATGGTCGGTTTGAATTTTCTTAGGTTAGTCATCTAACTTAATAGAACAATTTGGGCTTGGGGGGCCCGTTTTTGAATCGATCTTGATAATTCAAAACCACTCGCTTTTTAAGATTTGTTGAACAAAAAATTCATATAAAATATAAAGGTGATCGCAAATCAATAGTTATATGTTTGAATAACATTTATATTAAAAAAAAAATAGATGTTATTCTCGAATATATATTTATCCTCCATTTTTTTTAAAACACCGATATCCAATAATCTTGATTTTTTACATTAATATTCTACTCAACTAATTCTAAAAAAGTGAACAGTTTAGATTACTGAGGTTGACTCCAAAACGAGCTTACTAAGCCCAATTACTCTCTCAAGTTGAATGGCCAACTTGAGTGAATCTAACCCCGTAAATTTATTTATTATATTGATTGAGAATGGAGGGTTTGCACCAATGAAGCATCTTATAATAAACTTCCTTCTTCAATTCTCTCGTTACTCATCTGTCCATCCCTTTCTTCAATAATGATGTACAATATTTTAAAAGGTTTTCACAAAGAATAATGTTATATATATATATATATATATATAATTTTTGTAGAAAGAACTCATACGAAATGATGTCATTTTGTAGTCCTTTTGTTTCAAGCAAAAACACCTAATGGTAGTTTATAATTGCAAAAATATCATATTATATTATTTTTTAGCTTTATTTATAAAATTAAGTTTTTGAATCATTTTTGTTTTTAATAATATAGTTAAAGCTTATATAGTTTATTATTTTTTGTCTGAAGAAGGCCTGATCCGTCAAAAAATCTAATCCAAAATATCATTTTACGAATGTGTTATTATGGGTAATAATATTAAATCGATTAATTTTAGAAAATCAAAAAATCCTATGAAAAATAAATGGAAAATGAGAAATCACTCATGATGAGTAAGAATGATTTACTAGGACTTGAAATATCTAAAACCCTTAATAGTATATTAAACTATTAATTATTTTTACGCATTAGATTATTTCTTCATTTCACAATTTTTCCAAAAAAAAAAATAATAATTTTATAAACCTTTTCTTACTATTAATCTAATCCTATCTTTCATTGTTAAAAACAAACGAGACAATATATGTTAATCGAACAGGGCCTGAGTTAGTCATTTCACTCTCTGATGTTAGTATACTGATATAATTTTTTTTTTAAAATGTGAGGATATAAATAGCACAATCTAATAATTTTACGTCCAAAGTACCGGTTTCGGATCACCTATACCCATTTCTTGTACCCATCTTCTGTCCCATTTATGATTTGAAGATTGACAACGTGGCAGCCTAAGATGAATAGGACAGAAGATGGGTACAGAAAAATAGGTACAGGAGATTCAAAGCCCATAATACTGAAGAATCAACACCAATTTTTTTATTTAGTCAAGCTTGCTATTGACATAATTAAAGCACCAAATAATAACAGTATTCTAGGTCCTTTATTGAGGCACTGTTTGGAAAATGGCCAAATCATTTATAATAAGAAAAAATCTTTTTAAATCATATATGATTATGAATTTAAATAGTGATTTGAAAATGAAAATGAAAATGTGAGAAAGTGGATAAAAAATTTAGCTTATATTTTATTTATATTTCTCTTATATTTGCCTTTCTTTTTTCAAATTCCCTTACCAATTCATGATTCAAACACAATTTTATTCATAATAGAATGATGATTACATTTATTTACTAAAAATTATATATCACCTTCAATGTTAGCATTATATTATTAGTAATAAAAATGTGCAAGTGTTGGGACTCATTACTTTAATAATACGATACTGAATACTAATTACATTTATTTACTAAAAGTAATTTATCATCTTATATATTATCTTTATATTCGAGGACCAAATCATCCACTAAATATGAGATGAAATTTCAAAGAACCAAGCATTAGTTGAAAATTATAAGATTAATATAGTGACAAGAGCTTTCAGTTTTTCTTTCGGTTGCTTTTCAATTATTAATTTACGATTTGAATTTCCTCAAGTTTGTCATTTAACTTAATAGAATAATTCAGGTTTGGTGCGTCCGTTTTGGGATTGATCTTGATAAAATATTCAAATTGCTCCCTTTTTAAGATTCGTTGAATATAAAATTCATTATGGTGATCCCACATCAATAGCTATATGTTTGAATAATATTTATATTACAAAAAGACAGATGGTTATTCTTAAAATTATATTTACTGTCCATTTTTATAAGATAAATATGATTCAAATATATAACTATCGATGTTCGATGAGTTTGATTTTTTACATAAATAATCTACTTAACAAATCTTAAAAAGTAACAGTTTAGATTAACGAGGTTGACCCCAAAATGAACTTATTAAGCCCAATTATTCTCTCAAGTTGAATGGCTAACTTGAGAGAATCCAACCCCGTTAATTTATTTATTATATTGATTGGGAGGAGAGGGTTTGCACCAATGAAAATCTTGTAAGAAACTTCCTGCTTCAATTCTCCCAGTACACATCTGTCCATCCCTTTCCTCAATAATGATGTACAAAATTTTGAAAGATTTTCACAAAGAATAATGTTATATATATATATATAATTTTATTGAAAAAATTCATACGAAATGATATTTCATTTTTTAGCCCTTTGTTTCAAGCAAAAAAACACCTGATGGTAGTTTCAATTGCACAAAATATCATATTATATTATTTATTAGTTTTATTTATAAAAATCATGTTTTTTTTTTAATTACAAATTTAAATAGTGATTTAAAAAGAAAATGAAAATGTGGGAAAATGGATAAAAAATTTAACTTATATTTTATTTATATTTCTCTTATAACCTTTCTTTTTTCAAATTCCTTTACCAATTCATGATTCAAATACAATTTTATTCATATTATAATGATGATTACATTTATTTACTAAAATTATTTATCACCTCAAATGTTAGCATTATATTATTAGTAATAAAAATGAGCCAATGTTGGGACTCATTACTTTTAATAATGCTTTGCTGAATACTAATTACATTTATTTACTAAAAGTAATTTATCATTTATATATTATCTTTATATTAGTAATAAAATTGACCGAGTGATGGAGTCCATTAAATTAATACAATAATAATATGTGAGACTATCGTTCTCAAAATAATAATAATAATAATAATAATAATAATAATAATAATAATAATATGTGAGACTATACCATTACAATTTTTGATTTATATTTTTTTTTTATTGAATTATTATTAAGTTATAAAAAGGAGAGTGCATATAGAAGAATCATCATATATCCAATACTTGTGTAAGAATGGGTTTCTTACTATCCAATTATCAACTCACAATATGTATACTGTATTCCCTAATTTTCTGCTTCTTTTCTTCTGCACATCTTTGCCATAGTGATGAGAGCACTGCTTTGCTCCAATTTAAGCAACTCTTTTCCTTCAATTGCTCTGCTTGCGATTGCTCTATTTATTCTGCTCCACTCACTGATAATTGGAAAGAGGGTACAGATTGTTGTGCATGGGATGGGGTCACATGTGATAACACCGCTGCTCACGTCATTGGCCTCGACCTTTATTGTAACTGCCTATATGGTACCATCCATCCAAACAGCAGCCTCTTCAATCTTGTTCACCTTCAGTACCTCAACCTTTCTTTCAACAACTTCACTCACTCTCAAATTTTACCTTAATTTGGCCGTTTCACAAATTTGACCCATCTTGACCTCTCTGACTCCTATCTTTCTGGCCCAATACAATCATCAGAAGAAGTCTGGCAAGGGAATAACTTCTCTAATAGCATTTTCCACTTACAGAAATTGCAAGTGCTGTGGTTATACGGTAACAGAGAACTCACAGGTAAACTTCCAAATATTATTAATGGAACTCTCCGGCACCTTAGGTTGTTGGATCTCTCTGGAATAGATTTCACCGGAGAGCTACCTAATTCCATCGGCCAACTTGAGTACTTGGAGGAGCTATACCTCTATGACTGCAATCTCTTCGGCACCGTTCCGACATCGCTTGGAAACCTCAAGAAACTAAGAATCTTAGCTCTTGGAGGGAATAACTTGAACAATGGTCAATTCCCATCTTCAATCAGCCATCTTAAAAACTTGGAGGAGCTATACCTCCAAAGCTGCAATTTCTTTGGTACCATTCCGACATCGCTTGGAAACCTCAAGAAACTAAGAATATTAGATCTTCCGGGGAATAACTTGATCAATGGTCAACTCCCATCTTCAATCGGCCATCTTAAAAGCTTGAAGGAGCTATACCTCCAAAGCTGCAATTTCTTTGGTACCATTCCAACATCGCTTGGAAACCTCAAGAAACTAAGAATATTATATCTTCAAGGGAATAACTTGATCAATGGTCAATTCCCATCTTCAATCGGCCATCTTAAAAACTTGGTGGAGCTACACCTCGCCGACTGCAATTTCTCTGGTACGATTCCGAGATCGCTTACCAACCTCACGCGATTAATTTCGCTTGATCTTTCATACAACAATTTTGAAGGCCCAATTCCTCAACTTTTTCCCAACTTCTCGCGACTTCAATCTATAGATTTCTCAAACAATCAACTAACAGGTCCCATTCCATCATCAATATCTGGCCTTCCAAATCTACAGTATCTATATTTAGGCAGTAACTCAATCAATGGGACAATACCTCCTTCCTTGTTTCATCTTGTGAACCTTACCTCTCTTGATCTTTCATCAAATAATTTAAGCGACACTGTTGAGCTGGACACGTTTGCAAAGATTGAATATTTGAATTATTTGGATCTTTCAAACAGTGGTCTATCATTGACCTCCACCAACTCCACTTCCTCCTCTTTCCGAAACATTAGGACATTACGATTGTCGTCTTGCAACATATGTAAAATTCCTGAATTTCTGAAAACCCGAATGGAATTGTTGCAGGTGCTAGACCTTTCAAACAACCACCTAAATGAAGAACTCAATCCACTCTGCAATCTTTATTCTCTGCGATATCTCAATCTGTCCAATAACCAATTTGCCAGATTAATTCCTACCTGTTTGGGGAACTTCAGTGGAAATTTAACCTTGTTAAATTTACAAAGAAACAATTTCCATGGTACCATCCCTCAAACATTTGGATACGCAAGCATGTTACGGGAACTTGACATTAGCCACAATGAATTGCAAGGGGTGCTTCCAAGATCATTGGCGAATTGCACAAACCTAGAAATTTTGAATCTGGGTCATAATTTCATAGAAGATGCTTTTCCATTTTGGTTGGAGAACCTGCCCCAATTGAAGGTTGTTGTCTTGTGATATAATAAATTCCATGGTCCCATAGAGCAACCAAGGAAGAGATTAGCCTTCACCAATTTACATATCATTGACATGTCTCACAATGACTTTACAGGTACTTTGCCAACAAAATACTTTGATAGTTGGGATTCAATGATGATGGCCAATGAAGACAAAGCTCAGTCAAAATACATAGCCATATATGATTATTATTCGGTGACCGTAATGAATAAAGGATATGAAATGGAATACGTTAAGATCCTCACCATCTTCAAAGTAGTTGATTTTTCACACAACAAGTTTCATGGAAAGATTCCCATATCTATTGGAAGACTTAAAGCCCTCCATGTCCTAAATTTTTCAAGAAATGGCTTCACAGGTCCGATTCCATTGTCCTTGGTGAATCTAACTGAGCTTGAGTCCTTGGATCTATCCCAAAACAAGCTATCTGGTAAGATACCTCAAGAACTAACAAGCTTGACATTTCTTGAAGTTTTTGATGTCTCGCAAAATAATCTAACTGGGATTATACCACGAGGCCCGCAGTTTGATACATTTTCAAACACTTCATATGGGGGAAATGCAGGCTTGTGCGGTTTTCCCTTGTCAAAGGAATGTAACACTCCCAAGGTAGCAGAATCACCATCTTCTTCAAGCCACAATTATAAATGCAGACTTGATGGTTTTGGATGGGAAGCAGTGTTGATGGGATATGGATGTGGAGCAGTATTTGGTTTGGTGATAGGAAGTTGCATCATTCGAAGGAAAGAAGAATGGCTTGCGAGAGTTTTTAGAGTGAAAATGCGTCATCATCGGAAGAATAGATCAAATGTGGTTAGGTACCAATATGCACCAAGATGATATGTTCAGAACTAAATGGAGCTTGTTTGAAGTAAAGGTACTACCATGTTTTCCTTTTCATTAAAGCTGTTTGTTTTTAATTTGATTGTGAACCATGATATCCCTTTTCATTTCCTACTTCTATGTTTCAAATTTGACGCACATGATTGAGTGCTAGAATATATAGTTAGTTACATGCATGTATGTAAGTAGAAAGATAATAGATTACATGAAGAAGAAAAAAAAAAAAAAAAAAACTCTTTTGCAAAAATTGAATTCTCAACTCTGTAATTCTAATCGCCTAAAATAACAAATTTAGATCCAAGTCGAGGAGAAGAAAACAAAATGGTAAAATAATTCATGCTGACATTAGAAATTAGGAACTACATGTTTTCAATACGAATTGATATACATGTTTTCAAGTTAAGTTAAATTTTCACAAATAAGTGTTCATTTTTCCTTTGTTGATTTTAGTTTTGCTTTGATTTATATACATGTTTTTTCTTTTTTTCTTTCAAATTTTTGAATCTTTCTAGATTAGAAGCACTTGAAAATAATTATATATATATGTAAAAAAAAAACCTTCTAATACAAATTTTTTAAAGATTCACTAAAAATAAACTTTCAAAAAATGTGATTTTCTAGCATTTGCCAAACATGGATGGATTTTTTTTTATATATTTATTGTCAGCTAAATAAATTGTAACTAAGGTGGGCGTCGTGTAGTGCTAGGTTGTAATTCTGACATGCTATTTTGAGTTTATGTCAAAATTAACTCAACACTAACACATTCCACCCGTTTGTTATATCATTTTATTGTGTCATGTCATTTTAAGTTTGTGTTTGATTTATGTTGTGTTAACACGCCATATCAAAAAAATTATCCTTAATTAGAAGTATCGAGTGTATGAAAAAATTAAAAGTTTTCTTTACAAATTAAATTTAATGAAAAAAATCTCTACTTTATGAAAAAATAAATAAAATAAAAAATCTATAGATGAAATATTTAATTTTAACTCAATTCTATTTCCCTAATTTACAAAATTAAATCCTATGTTATATTTGTTTTACTTGATTACTTCCAAAATAGTTGACAAAAAATACATTTTTTTAAATATTAGCCTCAAAATTTTAATTTAGTTTGGATGGAGTTGCATAAGGATTCAATAATATCATGATAATCTTTAGGCCCTGTTTCGAATAGGATTATTTGGGCTAAAATAGCCAATAAAAATAAAATAGGCTAAAATAACTAATAAAACAAAATGTCACATTCAATCCATAATTATTTTATTTTTTTTCTCACAACTATCAAATCTACTACAAAAGCAAAACACAAGTATTTTTTCAAACACAACTTTTTAGCCATGCTAAAATAGCAAAAAAGTCAAAAAGCCAACCAAAATAACTTACTTACTAAATGAGACCTAGTAGAAATAACATTACAATAAAAGGAATTTGTACTATACATAATATTTTTCATAGCAAATGACACATGTATTTTTGTATTTTAAAAAACAAAAAATTGAATAAATTGTCCAGGTTATGCATAATATTTTTCATAATAAGAGCTTATTTCTACAAAAATAAAAATAAACATGAGTTATTTTTTAATATAAAGAATTCAAAAATATCACGATATGATATATACAAACATTACCACATTGATGATAAATTATTAAATATAAATGTGAGTTTCTTGAGTGGTCATGAAGACGATACTTAAGTGATAAGTTGAGTACGATTTTAGATTCGAATCTATGGAGAGATACTGACCTACGTTGCAATCTAACTATTAACATATTAACCGTTATCTTAAAAATAAATAAGTAATAATAATAACTCAAAAATAAATTTACTTTTCAAATTGTAGAGATATGATAATTATTACATATGAATCAAATAATCAATTATTAATTACATATGGAACGCAATAAACCAATGATTGAATGGCATATGTATTTATGAGTTATAACTAATAATCAATTATTAGTTACAAATTTTGTAGTTCTTAGTTATAGTCATTATGGTGTTGGTTATAATTTAATTATCACCTATTATTGTTATTTTAGCTATGTTTGAAGAGGTGTTTAGTTATGCCTAAAACGATGTTTGGTTATGACTTATTGTAATGTTAGTTATGACATATTACGATTATTATTTTTGTTATGAACAAAAAAAATTCTTATGATTATGATCATTTTTTTAGTTCGGGCATTTGTTACACCATCATCACAATTATGATAAATTATATTTAATACACAACCCAAACTGGGTTCTGTATGGTAGAGGAACCCATACGAATTACATCTTAAGAGTTCTCTTCGAGGCCCAAAATTTCAGGTCCAACCATGTAGTGTTGCATTGCACCCAATCTTACCACCCAAAGCCAATACTTGAGAAAGCCCATACGATTTCTCATGGTAAAAGAAAAATAGAAAATAACTAATAAATCTTATTTTTCTTAAAGAAAAATCATTAAGACATATTCATTTTGTATTAAGATAATTCAGTCATATTTTAAATAAATTATTTTGAAATATTTCAACACTAGAGTAATACTATAAATTTTTTCACTTTTACCTTTTTCCATGGATATTAATGGTCAAAAAATCATAAATAGGGTCTCAAAAATTATAATTAAGATTATTCACTCTATTTGGTTCTCAATTTGTAAAAAGAATTTTTTTGAGTTTTTAATTCTGTTTTTTTAGTGAAAGTTTTTAATATTGTAGTCAATTTTATATTTTATTTTAGATGTGCCTAATAGATGTGCTTGAAAAGTAAAATATTTATAAAAAATCATAAAAAATTCAAAATATACAAAAAAGAAAACAAAAAACATAAAAATATACTGAATTTTTGTATTCTTTTATATTTTTTAGTATATAGTGAATTTTTTTTTAAAAAATAAAAAATTTTGTATTTTTTAAGTGTATCTTAATCAAATTGATATAAATTTTTTTTAAAAATGAAAAAAATATTACTAAAATTCACAACAAAAAAAAAAAAACAGATGAAAAAATCAATTTTTTTTTAAATAAATAAAATGATTAACATGTCAACATTTAGATCAATGCCTAATACATCAAAAAATTAATAGTTACTTGAAAAAAAATAATTCAACTGAAATTGCATAGAGTTTGGTAATATTCTATAACAATATTTGGCTTTTGCAATCACCTCGTAAAGGAAAAATGGAAAAAAAAAAAATACAAAAAAAAACCTAACAGGATCAGCAAGGGAAATATTTTTATAAATATTGACCCCCTTAAATTAAATGTCGTGAGTATAAGAGGAATATATGATATTTAAGACTTCATGGAAGTGTTTGACGCACAATATGACTGAATTGTTCTAATAGAAAATTGATAAAGGTTGAATAATTTTTTTTATAAGACTAATTTGTTATTTTTCCAAAAAAAAAAAAAAAAAATTGACCGACGAAAATACAACCATAATCTAGAGTTTGTTTTTTTGTTTTGTTTTATTAAAACAAAAAAAGGTTTTGTTTGGTATTATTTTCTTCTTTTATGTTTTCATTTCTAGTTTTTTACTTTTAAAATATTTCAAAAAAAAATTATGAAAATTAAAGGGAAAATAACAATTAAGTGGTAAATTTAAAAAATAATTTTAGATATATGATAAAGTTTATAAAATTGCTTTTTAATGTTGGAAAGTTTATCATTAATATGTAAATATCTTTTTAAAATTATACTGAAATGAAATTCTTCCAAAATTAAACTCACTGTTTTCATATTATTTCAAGTAAATTACATTATATACCTGTTGGCTACATATTTTGTAAAAGCCAAATCACAGTTTGACACGTGGCAGAATGAGGGTATTATGGGAAGATAATTCAAGTCTTCGATCCTGATTGAACACGTGGCAATAAACATTGGTTCTCACGTGATCTGAGTAGCATTAGATCAGTAAAGAGGTATAAAGTGACGTGATTTCAACGGTTACTCATATTCAAATTCAAATACAGGAGGGAAGCTCAACTGCAAGAGATGGCGTAGTGGGACTACTTCTAAGGCAGCATGATCAGCGATCATGGAGGAGTAGTTCAACGGTTTGAAGTGCAGTTCGAAGGTCATCTTTGACAAGTATAAATAGCAGGGAAGCCCTCAGAAAAGACCCCCAGACTCAGATCATACAAACCAGTCTTTACTTCATATTTTTCCTTTCTAGTTTTACTTTTCTTGTATTTTAAATACCTGTTCTTTAAATACCTGCACTTTAAATACCCGCACTGCACTTCGATTCATAGGAGTAGTTTCAAGTAGATTCAAGTAGACTGTCGCTGTAAACCTCTTCGAGGTTGAGTTCGGACTATTGTAAGTGTTCATTTTAATGAAATACTTCGATTATTCTTCATATTAACTGTTATTTCTCTTAATTTCTCCTAAGTCAAGCCACCAGTAAAAGTCTTCTTCATTGAGGCTGAAAGAACTAAAACACAATCGTCTGATAATTGGTTGGCAATCATAATTTCTGTAAGGACTGATTAATCCTTGCTGGCACGCTCGCATTTACAAAAATACCCTTCGAAAAGCCAAAAAGCCAACATATATTTTTGGCACGCCCAGTGGGACTTGTTAAAATGGCTAGACGAAGACGACAAGGAGAAAATGAACGCTTGGAAGAAGGCGTAGAAGGAGAGGTAGAGATACCTAATCCAGAGGAGAATGTGGTAACACATCCTATGGAGACTCTTATGCTATCAGAACCTTTGGTCGAACAGACCAGTACTTCTGGACAAGAACCATATGTTCATAATATTGGACGAAACCAAGGAATTGGACCATCCACCGTTCCATCTGCTCAGCCAACAAATCCATGGGATGGCTTGGTAGATGCTATGGGACAACAATTAATGAACACAATGGAAAGGTGGGCAACATCCTTTTTGGATCGAATGAATAACCACCAACCAACAAATACAAGACACACAGAGGAAATTTTAAATGTCCCTCAGCAAAGATTGGCTAGAGAAAAACAGCCTATGCAAGTTAATGGACAATTTAATGGTCAGACTAGTACTCAGAACTATGAAAGACCATCGCCTTAGTCTTGGTATGAACCCATTTCAAGGCCTGTAGTAGGCCAAAATGCCTCAGTACCCAACAATGAAGCCACACAAGTTGGTGGATCTGGCCAAGTACAAGAAACTGGCATAAGAATTGTGGCAAATCCCATGTTCGAAGCCATACCTGGCACTAGGGGGTATAATAATCCCTTATTCGAATTTATACCCGGAGGATTGGAAGGTTTTCCCACAAATGGATGGGACACAAGACTGCTCCAAAGACCTTTCATGTGTCCTTTCGCAGACAGGCTCAAAGGGGTTACCCATACCCCAACAAAGAACTCGCACCACAGGGGCAATCAGTCCCAAATATACCACCTTTTGGACCAAGAGGACCACGGGCACAAGTTTGTCCACCAAACCCTGTGTTTGTCCCTCCAGTAGTGGTTCAGCAAGCCCAAAATATGGTCCCTACGGACCAAATTGCTGATATTGTTAGGGAGATGTGTGGACCGATGGCTCGGGGGGTCCAAACTCCTGTATATAGAAAACCATACACAGAGTGGGTAGATAGGGTACATGAATACCCAAGAGGATTCAGAATACCAGATTTTACCCTATTCTATGGAACTGGAAATCAATCAACAGTAGAGCATATTGCCAGATTCGCTGCTCAATGTGGTGAATTCACTAATCATGACTACATAAAACTGAGATTATTTCCAAACTCTTTAACTGGGGGAGTGTTTGTATGTCATATCAACCTTACACCTGGCTCCATTCAAACTTGGCAACAAATGGAAGAGGCATTTCATGCCCAATTCTTCCAATCGGAGCCAGAGGTGTCCATGGCAGACTTGGCAAGATTGAGTCAAAGGCCTGAAGAAAAGGTTACTCAGTTCATTGCCAGATTTAAAAGGGCTCGAAATAAATGTAGAGTCATCCTTCCAGAGCCAGAATTTGTAAGATTGGCTCAAAACGGTTTAGAGTTCAAGCTTCGAAAGAAGTTTGACTCAACTGAATTCAGGGATTTGGTCGAATTAACCTATAAGGTGTCTCGATATGAAGCATTACTAGAAGAAGAACAAGATCGAAACAATGCTTCGTATAAGACATACTATAGAGATCCCAATTATGAGATCGATGCAGCAGAGATAGTGGGCAAAGAACCCGTAATCTGTGAAGCATTAATTCATAAGGATACAACCATCGACCAGCAGTTTAAAAAGAAAGACTTTCACAGAAAGTACTCTTTCGATTTAACAAAAGCAGATGACATTTTTGATCATTTGCTTGCAGCCAATTTCCTTAAGTTACGAAAAGGGGTAAAACTGCCGTCTCCTGATGAACTTAAAGGAAAAGTATACTGTAAATGGCATAATTCTTGGTCTCACTCGACTAAAAACTGCATTGTTTTTCGAGACAGGATCTAAGAGCAAATCCGGAAAGGAAGTCTGAAGTTCCCAGCCAAAACAGAGAAAGCCATGGGAATTGATAGTAACCCGTTTCCAGAAGTTGGAGAAAGCGCGGCTAATGTGGTTGTACCAAACTTTCAGAATCTATCTCTGTAGGAATTGGAAGAGGTCAATGTGCAAATGCATATTGCCAACCAGACAGCTGCCAAGAAGGAGACTAGAAACCCGCCAGTTATTGGACAGGGGTTCTCACATCAGAAGGAACACTCTGACGAAGAAATACTAGATGACGATTCCTTGGAAGCAGCTGTAATGCAGAGGATGTGTCCCAGATGTAGACTAAGCTAGAAATGGTTGAAGGGGCTTCCAATTGATGGGAAGCAATACTATAAGGATGTTCAGAGATGTCCTAAATCAACCAACGCTTACAACAAAAGGCTGTACCCGGCTAGTGATAGGCAGCGACCAGTAGTGGTTGAGCCTGCAGTTGACAGAATAAATGCTAAAGGCAAAAGGCCCTTGTATGAGTCTAGGCCACTTAACTACTACAGAATGGAGAGCAAACATTCTGAAAGAAGATTGGAGAGGAGTTCAGGTTATGGGACTAAAGCCAGAGATTGCCCCCTGCACCAACCTCACACGTAATGTAAAATGGCCACCTCCATCAAAGGCCAGAATCAAGCTCGAAGCATGAGACCAGAACCAAGCACTTACCTCCACGGCCAGTTTCGAAGATGGCTTCGAAGGTGGAAAAAAGGTGATTCAAAGATCTGAATCAAGAAGCTCTGGGTACTGAGTTCCGATTGGTTTGTAATGCAAAACAAACCTAGGGAATTGTCTGCCATGAGAGATGTTGGAATCACAGGCAGGATGGTCAAGCCTTCTTTGGTGGCTCCAAACAACTGGGTATTGCTGAAACACCCAAAGACAAAGGAACCAAATATGGTTCTAGTTATTTCCAGATCACAAAGGAGGAAGATTCAGCGCAGGTACACCCAGTACCAGCAAGATCTGAAAGAAAGTGGAGAGAGTTCTTCACAGGTCAAGACAGAAGCAAAGAAAACTTCGAAGCCAGACCATGTTCCAAAACCGACTCTACAAAGTAAAGTGGTTTGTAGCAGAGAACAATTGGCCCAAGTTCATTCTGAACTAAAGGCCAGGGAGAAGTCTAGTTTGGCAGGGCTGGAGAAGGCTCTGATGGAAAGTGATAGCGAAACAGAAGAAGAGATTGGCATGAGCCAAAAGAAGGAAATGGCAGAAGAAGAAATGTTCGAAGCCTTCATGGCTGAACAAACATTTCTGACTGAAGAACCAGTTGAGAAGGATCCTTCGAAGGGATCAGTTATCAATGAAATACCAGAATGCAGCATGGAGGATGCTGCTGAAGACACTGAGCAAGGTAGCCAAGAGGGAAAGAAGGTACAGCTAGCTATCCAGTTTGGCTCATTTCCCCCTGTATCAGTCAACATGGTACACATACTACCTCATGAATTCCAGGCTGAAAATGAGGATCAGGGTGACCAAGACATGGATCCAATTCCTGTCTCTAGCGAGGAGTCACAAGTGAGTATGGTACAGGATGCTCCTGAAATGGCTACTCCAATGGAAACTGAGTGTGAAAGCGAGGAAGAGGTGAGCATCAACCTCTCATATCCTTTTGAATACCCCTCGAATTCCATGACTCAACATGTCAAGCCTTTGTACATCAAGGCTTTCTTTGATGGGATACAGCTAAACCGAGTCCTAATAGACAATGGGGCAGCGGTAAACTTATTACCGAAATCTTCTTTGAAGAAACTAGGGAAGAAGAATCCCAGGTTGATCCCAACCAAAGACAACCATTCTTGGCTTTATCGAGATAAGCAGATGGCTCAAGGATTCTCAATTAATTTGAGTGTGGGAACCAGTGGACAGATGACAAAGATTCTTCGTAATCGGCAAAGTTAATGCTAAATATAATGCCTTACTTGGGAGAGATTGGATCCACACTAACAAATGTGTGCCTTCCTCTTTGCATCAGAAGATCATGATGGCCCTGGGCAATGGAGAGACAGAGGAGATTGATGCAGATCCTCAACCCTTCATAGCTTGTGCAGACTTTGCAGAGGCCAAGTTGTATATTGAGGGAGTGACACCACTCAGTATACTGAGGAAAGCTGATGGCTCAGCCGAAGTGACGGTTGATGAGGAAGTAACACACCTGAAGCACTTAAGTGCTGATGAAGAGGTTGTCGTGAAAGATGACAATGATGCCTGGTTATAGGCAAAGAAGTGAAGAACGAGAAGCCAAGTCCTTGGCTTTGATTAAATTCTCATCATTGGACGTAAAAGCAACAAATTCGTAAAGCAAGAGAGAGAGGCCATGATAATTGGTCAGAACAAGAGCAAAGAACAGTCGAAGTTTGACCTTTGGGAAATCATGCATTGGACATTGAAACAAAGGTCCGAGATACTGAAGAAGACGCCTTATGGACAGATTTTGTCTATGAGGAAGATGGCGAAGATGTCGAATTAAAGAACCTAGGAGCGAACAAGGCTAAAAGGTTGCTTCAAGGTTGAAGAAACCAAAGAAGAAGCTTCAATGAGTTCTCGACGCAAGACCCCTTAGAAGAAGTGAATTTAGGGAAGGTTCTGCAAGTGTTTCACCTATATAAGTACTTGCTTGAATGTTCTGGATAGAGTCCAGTTATTGGTTGTTCTAAAGAAATACAAAGATTGCTTTGCATGGTCTTATAATGAACTACCACGATTGGATAGGTCATTGGTGGAACATAGGCTCCCTATGAAGCCTCATTTCAAGCCATACAAGCGTAAACCAAGAAGGATGAGTCCGTATAATTTAGAAGGTCAATGAAGAAATTCTTAGACTACTCAAGGCAGACTTTATTAGGGGACAAGGTATGTTGAATGGCTATCTAATATTGTGCCTGTAGTTAAGAAGAATGACAAAATGAGGGTATGCATCGATTTCAGAAACTTAAATCTAGCAACTCCTAAAGATGGGTACCCTATGTCTATAGTGGATCTGCTGCAGACAGTTCAAATAGGCATCAAGTTTTATCGATGATGGATGGCCACTCGTTATAATCAAATATGCATTGCAGAGAAGATATCCACAAGACAAAGATTCAGATGTCCCGAATATTGACACCTTCAAATGGGTTAAAATGCCATTTGGTCTGAAGAATGCTGGGGCTACATATCAGAGGGCTATGAACACTATCTTTCATGATCTCATTGGAGGGTATCTAGAATGTTATATTGATAACATTGTGGTGAAATCCCAGTCCATGAAGGAGCATTTGTTTCATTTAGAAGCAGCTTTCGAAAGAATGAGGAAGTTCAAGTTGAAACTTAATCCTCTTAAGTGTGCTTTTGGTGTATCATCTGGAAACTTCTTGGGTTATGTAGTGCACAAGAAAGGAATACAGATTGATCAAAATAAAGCTAAAGCCATCATTGAAGCTAGGCCTTCATCAAGTAAGAAAGAATTACAAAGGTTCCTGGGGCAGGTTAACTTTCTTCGAAGGTTCATTTCTAACACTGCAGGGAAAACTAAAGTATTTTCTTCCTTGTTAAGGCTGAAAGATGAAGAGGAATTTGTGTGGACAGCAGAGCATCAAAGTGCTTTCAAAGGTATCAAAGCCTACTTGGCCAACCCTCCAGTGCTGATGCCACCAAAGGGGAACAAGCCTTTGAAGTTGTACATAGCTGCAGCAGAAGATTCATTGGGAGCTTTCTTAGCCCAAGACAACGAAGAAGGCAAAGAGCAAGCTATTTATTACCTTAGTAGGTTTTTAAATCCTTGTGAATGTAAATATTCAGCTGTTGAAAAGCTGTGTCTTGCTTTGTATTTTGCTGCAATGAAATTAAGATATTATCTTTTACCTACAACTGTCTTGGTAATTGCAACCACAGATTTGGTTAAATACATGTTATCTAGACCTATGTTGAGGGGGAGAATTGGCAAGTGGATACTAGCCTTATTGGAATTTCATTTAGAATATGTCCCTTAAAGAGCAGTAAAAGGGCAAGTTTTAGCCAATTTTCTGGCAGATCATCCGTCTCAAACAGAAAGCCAAGAGATAATGGAGCTTGGCATGGCTAATGTTGAGCCATGGCATATGTGGTTTGATGGATCGAAAGCCAATGGCTTAATTAGAATTGGTGTTGTGATTAAATCTCCACAAGGGGTAGAAACCACACATGGTTTCAGAGTGGATGAAGCCACTTGTTCCAATAACCAGGCCGAATATGAAGCCTTAATAGTAGGACTAGAAATCCTTATTGGATTACAAGTACATGCAGTTGACATATTTGGGGACTCTCAATTGGTGGTTAACCAAGTGAAAGAGATTTTCAAGTGTCAAAGCATAAGCATCCTACCATATTATGTTGTTGCATTACATCTGCTTTCTTAGTTTCAAATAGCAAACGTAACCCATGTTCCAAGATTCTTGAATAATAGAGCTAACGATGTTGCTCAAAAAGCTTCGAATTTCAAGAGAAGGGATAATACCCAAAGGGACATAAGCCAAACAACATATCAGAGATTAATACAACCTTTGAATAAAAGGAATGTGATCTTGGAAGTCAATCATAATGACTTACAAGAACAAGATTGGAGACATCCAATAATGCAGTATTTGGCTGGTCCATCTTCGAAGGCCAGCAGAAGGGTCAAATTGCAATCCATGCAATATATGGTATATGGTAATTGTCACGACCCAAACCCGGCCCTATGGGTTTAGCATCAGAATCGCCAAGAATCCGAGATTACCAAAGGCCCGAACAAGATACAGCTTAAATAGAGTATGTACTGGCGGAAGCCAATACAGTAAATAACTAGTGTCCATTGAGCTGTGAAAATCTGTATGCCAAAAACATTTTTCATGCATTCATGCGGTTCAGAACAGTACAGTCTATACAGTCATATACAAACATTCAGTACGGGGACTTAACCCCTCGATAACAGTCCAGTAAGACAGTAGACAGTCTATACAGTAGTACAAAACAGTGGGGAGACAGGTGGGGGAAACAAAAACTCCCCAAGCCATGGCATGGCGTCTCGGAACCTCACAGTGAGGCACATAGGCTGGCTTGACAAAACTGGGGACCAACCCACGCTCCTAGCTCCGGTCTGGCTGCTGAGAACCTACATATATATATAAACAGTGAGCTAAAGCCCAGTGAATAACATAATGCGTAAAGAGGTTATGAATGAATGTCTCTACAGAATGAAATCGATTCATTAAACAAGATTTCAAGATTTCAAGATTTCATCAATCGATTATATGTGGTACACCCATTAGCCTATAAACAAGAGGTCCAAGAGGACCGGTCTTAACAGACTCCATCAAGAATGATGGCCATCAACAAGAACAGATGGTTCCACAAGGAACCGACAGAGCTCAGAATAAAGAAAATGAAGTGCTAAGGATGCCACAAGACAGCCTGAATACAGACATACATTCATTCAAGAAACAATATCAGTTCAATAAACAATTCGATTCAAGATTCAAAAGATAATCATTTTGAACATATCTTTACACAATTGTTACTCACAGAGATTGGGCTAATAGCAGCTAGAGCGCGTCCCCGAGAGCCAACCCTAAACAGTTAACAAATAGAACACACACTAAGTTTCACAGTTGGGAAGGATGATAATTAATCCCTAAATTTCCTCGGTGTGGTTCTATGTCTAAATCCTCATTAAGATGCCTTAAACTAGGCCTAAGAATGCCTAGGATAAGATGAGGATGCAAAAATACAGTTGGAAGGCATTTTTCAAAAGTTGCTGAAAACAAGGGTCTCGCTCGAGCGAGCCTTCCTTCGCTCGAGCGAGGTTGCAAAATGAAAGGCTTCGCTCGAGCGAACAATCCTTCGCTCGAGCGGTCTGATGAAACAGTAAAAGTACTAGTTGCTGATTTTCCTCGCGCGATGCTCGCTCGATGCTCGCTCGAGCGAGCTTCCAAAATCAAAGGGTTCGCTCGAGCGAGCCTTCCTTCGCTCGAGCGATCTGATGAAACAGTAAAAGTACTGGATGCTCGATTTTTATTCTCGAGCCACCAATCCTTCGCTCGAGCGTGGCTCAGAGGAAACGTTGGTCGCTCGAGCGAGGAATCCTTCGCTCGAGCGAAGAAGCCAACTGAATTTCAGTTGCCTTCCAAGCTCAAACCAAGCATTCTCAACTCAATTCTCGACCTCTTGGGCCCAAATTCTGGAAAATACATCCCAAAACAATGTATAACAAGTTTCAAAAGCCAATTTATGAATTTAAGCCCCAAAGGTGAGTCAATTAAAACCATTTGTCAAACCCAATTTCAAGGACAAATTTCAAACATGCAATGCATGAACTTTAAACCAAATTCAAGGTTCAAATCTTGTTCTATTGAGCTCCAATCTTTGAAAACAATGTGGAAACATGGACTATGATAAAAACATGGACATGCATGCATAATTCTCCAAGAATTTAACTTCAAAATGCACCAAAATGGCCATGCATGCAACAATTAAGGTCCAATTCAACATATGTGAGCAAATTCATTACTTGATTCTACAATGGAGCCTAGAACATGCAAGATGAAGTTCAAGACAACAAGAAGAAGATGATTTCCTTACCTAGAGTGTCAATTTCAAGGTGTGGAAGCTAGATTATGCCAATTATACTTCAATTCTAAGCAATCTCCAAGCAAATTCAACAATTTGAGTCCAACTCTCTCTCTTCTCCTAATTTCGGTGGGAACAAGGGAAGGGGCTGATGAAATGTTTTCTCTAAGTGTATAAGGTGTATAAGGCTCAATATGATTGAATAAACAAAGCTCCACTCACCATGGCAATTTGGTAAATAAACTAACACTTGCACTTAGCTCAATTTTAATCTAGTTTAATCAATTTAATCATGCCTAATCACATTTTAGATAAACATACCCTTAAATCATGAAAACTCTACTGATTCTAAAACACAAAACGGTTTCTAATTCGGCCGCCGATAAGGCCTTCAATTAGCAGTTTAAACACAAAACTCAAACAGATAATCAATCAATCAAACAGATAGAAATGTAATATAATAGATCAACTTATTCAATTTCCATTTCGATTTCAATCAGTCCATTCAGTACTCCAGTTAATTCGATTATCAGTTATTAGCGGTCCAGTTTAGCAATAATCAGTATATAATTCAGTGGTTACATCGGTGATCAGTACGAGGGTTGTTACAGTAATGCTCTCTATAAAAGGGGGGGAGATGGCTTATTGCTGGAATGTTTAGGCCCAAAAGAAGCATTAACAGCTATGGCTGAGGTTCATGAAGGCATTTGTGGTGCTCATCAACCTGGTGTGAAGATGAGATGGTTGCTTCGAAGGCATTCCTACTATTGGCCAACTATCCTTAAGCACTGCATAGAATATGCAAAGGGTTGCCAGGCATGTCAAAAGCATGGTACAATAAGGCATGTGCCTATAACCGACCTACATGCAGTATTGAAACCTTGGCCATTCAGAGGGTGGGCCATGGATATGATGGGAAAAATACACCCACCTTCTTCGAAGCATCATTGTTTCATTCTAGTGGCCACTGACTACTTCACTAAGTGGGTCGAAGCCAAACCATATAAGGCTTTAGACCAATCAGAGGTCATTGGGTTCATTAAAGACTTGATCCATAGATTTGGCATCCCACAAACCATTACTGTAGATAATGGGACTGTGTTTGATGGGAGAATGGTGAAGTCCTTTGTAGCAGAATTTGGAATTAGCCTTGTTAATTCCACACCCTATTATGCACAAGCCAATGGTCAAGCTGAATCATCCAATAAATCCTTGAAAAAAGGTATACAAAAGGTTGTGGAGGATAATCCTAGGGATTGACATAACCTTTTGTTGGATGTTTTGTGGGCTTACAGAACCTCCCCAAGGTCAAGCACAGGAGTTACTCCTTATGCCTTAGTATATGGGCATGATGCAGTTCTACCTGTGGAAATTAATATTAAATCTTTGAGGGTAAGATGCCAAGATCAGTTAGATCCTGAGCAATACCATCAAAGTATGTGCTTGGAGTTAGAAGGCATAGATGAAGCCAGGATATTGGCATTAAATAGCATTTTTTTCCAAAAGAAGAAAGCAGCTAAGAATTACAACAAGAGGGTCAAACACATTGGCTTTGATGAAGGAGATTTGGTATGGAAGACAATACTCCCAATAGGAATTAAAAGCCATAAGTTTGGAAAATGGTCACCTAACTGGGAAGGACCATATCAAATTCATAGAGTTCTGCCTTTTGGAGCATACCATTTGAGAAATTTGAATGGGTATGTACATCCCAAAAAGATTAATGGCAGATATTTAAAGCCTTATTTTCCAACCATTTGGAAAACACGAGGAATAAAATAAACATTAAGCACAAAACATAAGACTGCTCAAATGATAGACAAAATTTGTTCTTTTATAAAGAATTAAATACATTGTGCCACAGATTGGCCCAAAAATCATTACAATGTCTTAATTGTTTTTGTATAGTGGATTTCCTATTAGTAAGTGATGGAAACAATTGAATAGCTGCAGCCATTCTTCTTTTCGATCAGCCAGCTCTTGGTTGGTGATGTGCAATTAGGTATCAGTTCTAATCAAGGCTTGGTTTACTGCGGCCAGTTCCTCTTCGAGTTGAGCTTTCTTCTCCAGTAGTTGGACTCAAAAGTGAGAGGCAGAAGAGTGTTGTTCCTTAAGCGTTGATACCTTGGTGTGCACTTGAGAAACAAAACTCTGGTCCCTAGCTAGTCTCTCATCCGCAGTCTTAGCAGCATGACAAATGTTGAGATAGAAATCAATAGTAGCTGCAGCCTGGGATAGATGACTTGAGGCATTCATGGCACACTGCTCAGCAATGTTACAGCATTGAAGGAACCCATTCCTGATGATAGGCCTTTGTAGAGCTTCGAAGGGGATCCTCGAAAAAGAAGTCAGCAGTTCCAGGCATACGTCCAGATCTATTAAAGGTGTAGAAGGCTTGCTGCTGGAGGAAGGAAGACTCTCAAAAATTTCCAGTAAGGAGTCAGCCAAAATTAATGGCTCAGCTTCAACACTAAATATTGGAGAGGTAGAAGGTATGTCGAAGAGACTAGCTAGTCTTCCTTCGAAGATGTCTACCTCATCCCTGGACATAAAGGGCACAGAGAGTGTTGTGGTGGAAGACACAGGGGACTGCATGGGGATGGGAGAAATGGATGGAGCATCTTTGGCAGCCTCTATGGTCTTAGCCACCAACGAATCAAGTGAAGAGGGACTGGAAGTAGGCATAGGTGATAAACCATGAATCGGAGAACTACCAGCACCCTCTGTGGAAGAATCAACTGCCATTGGGATTGGAGTAGCAGTTAGAGTTTCTGTGAAGGAAGGAGGAAGAGCAAGGCTCGAAAGAAAAGTGGACTGAGGTAGGTCAAAGGCCAAAAAAGGGAGATATGGCTCTAAGCCAAGGAAAAGAGACGCAGGCATACTTGGACTCAAAGAAGGCGTATCAAATATAGGCTTGGAGAGTGAGAGCATGATTTGGATGGTTTTCACATGTTGCATCTGGTCAACTTCAACTGAAACTGGAATAGGCCTCATGGGAAAGATAATTGTTGCTGTAAAAGGAAGAAATGCAGAGCAATGTCAAACTTCAATACAAAAGTTGACGAAGGAAAAAACATCAGAAACATGAAAGAAATTACTTGTTTCAGAAGTGTTGACACTGATGGGAGAACTGCGAAGGGAATGATGCTCGATAGTTTGTTGTCTTCGTGCAGCTTCTCTTTGTAATGCATCAGCAGCAGCAGCTTCATCTCTCGAAACTTTGTTGCCTCTCTTCAAATTTCTTTCAAAAACAATTATTGCCTTGGAATGTTCCTGTTCTACTGTTTGGACAGCTGCTACATGAAGCAGGTCCCCACCCAAGTCTGCAGCTAAAAATCACCTTCTTCCTCTTCCTCCTTGGTGGTGATACTATCGTTCTGTTCGATCTCCCTCTTCAATTTGGGGTTCGATTTTCAGAGGTTAGTTCTTTCTCCATTACTATAATGTTTGCCTTGAGAGAAGGATGCTCAATTGTATTAGAAGGAGCGACCACCTTTTGTCTCTTTGTTCTTTGTAAGGGTACTTCTTGCTCTTGTTCAACCGCTTTTCTCCCAAAGATTGATTCTTGAAGGGAGGATCGGCTTCCTTTTTGTTTCATTGTTGTTTCTTTTTAAGCATAGCTAAAGTTTCAGCTCTCTTCGGAGATTCTTCTTGCGGGGACCCTGCACCAAAGAACATAAGTATAAAGGAAACAAACAAAAGATTCAAGAGGAAAAAAGAGATAATTTGAAAGTATATACCTTTCTTTGAAGCAGCTCGAGCGGCCCTCGAAGGAGTTGAAGTAGCAGGAATGGATTGAGCTGTAGGAGGTACAGTGGAGGAAGGGACAGTTTCAGTTCCTTTGGGCTTGGACACATCTAACACCTCTAGTAGGTTTTTAGGAGAAATGGCTAAATAGAATTCCATATTACTTTCCCACCACTGTTGGTATCTCTTCAATGCAGTTCCTTCAGGAATGAAAGGAGTGTACTCAAAACTAGCCAAGTCATCCATGAATTTGAAGGTTGCCTCCTCCAGCCTTGATTTCCTAACTTTCAGATCTCTCCTGGTAAGGCTCTGATTGGTGTTGCTGCAGAGAGGTATTGGGACCCCTTGTGTGAAACCAAATTGTCTAGCAAATTGAGCAAGACAATAAGGTTCAGCTATGCATTTATAAGCTCTTGGGCTTGTAGTCCCAATAAACAGCTCCCTAGGAAGCAGAAGAGAGGCCCATATATCTTTGTGAATAGGTGAGGCACAGAGCCTGTCACTTAAAAAGTGACTCAACCAAGGTGGACCTATGTTGGTCTCGAAGGGACGGAAGCGGTGAATAGGAAGTTCGGCTGGTAGTTGATGGAAGAAAGAGAAATAAAAGGCAAAAGAAGAAGGATAGAGGGAAGCATTGGCTAGTCTTATGCCATGGGTAAGAGAGTGTAACCTAGAAAATTTAAGGCATTTGGATTGTAATTCAGTAAAATAGGCGAAAAGCCAAAGCTGAAGGATCCAGAATGGCCCCCCTTGATTAGCATCTAAGGGCTTCTCACAAAAGAGGGAACAAACTCTGTATACATGACCTAGAATGTATGGGGCTAAGGCTACCCTTTTGTGCAAAACAAAGGCTTTGGCAAGAGGAACAAATTCACGCATAATTCTTTGAGAAGAGGTGCAGACAAGGAATTTGCAAAGCCAGTATAACAAGAAGGAAAAGAACTCCCTATCGGTTACTAGGCCCTCTTTTTTATTTTCAGCTTTAACAAAATCGCTCTAAGATAAGTTAAGAGAGGGGAGGGAGAAAGAGACTGTTAAATCAGGGAAATCTGGTGTAATAATGGTACCAATGGGGGATACTCCTAGTAGATGGCAAATATCAAGAACAGTAGGAGCTATCATCCCACATCTAAATTGAAAGAAATTGAAGATAGGGTTCCAAAAACATAAAGCAGCAGGAACTAAGAAAGGGTCCTCCAAGATAGTTACCCTAGATAGTCGGAGAGCATCGAGAAGGCAGAGCTCTTGAAGGTCCAGTGTCCTCGCAGGAATGACCCGATCATACCACTCTTGCTACTCCGGTCTCATTGTGGGCCAACATCGGTGGGGGCGATTGATTCTCCAGTTCCTCCAATCAAGACCACCTTCATAAAGGAGACATTGGTTTTCCAGACGAGGATATAGCGCTGGGAGCTCAATGGGGATCTCCTTGAAGATTGGCCCAAGCACGTAGTCTTGTCGTTCATGACGACGAGGGACAAAGATACGCCCGTCAATGGCGCTTTTCCCCCCAGCCTTGTACTTCTCACACTCCACGTCAATGAGCCTTTTCAAGGCTACGGATGAGCTCACACGTTCTATGATTGGCACTTCTGGTGAAGAAGAAGCCATGGATGGTACGATGTTCGAAAAGGAAAGGGGGAAGTAAAGAGAAGTGAAAGATATGAGGGTTTGAATGTTAAAAGAGCAAGTGATTTCAGAAACACGAAGCAAGAGGGTTTTAAAGAAAAGCTTTTTGTGTCTGGAAATATATTGCATAAGTCGTTAAGTACTAAAAGTACGAATACGAGGATTCTCTTCCGATATTGATAGTTTTGGAGGGAAAAAGCACATTCCGGATATTGACGCCAGCTTCGAAGCAAGATATTTGGCTTCGAAATGAGATTTTGGCGCCAAAAAATCAAAGAACAACGGCTTCGAAATACATAAGTCGGCTTCGAAGCGTACTACATGCTTAAAATTGCTAGAATGCTCGAATATTGGTCTACTTCAAAAGGTTTAAAGACCTGTTTGAGGATTATTAATTAAAGTAACGACCTTTGGAGCAATTCGTTGGATTCTCTAAGGATGAGCACTGTTCGAAGCATTAAAACCAATCGTTGGTTTTTATATATATAAGAGGGAATTGCTTTTTGAACCAAAAACAGTGTGGATTATTCTTCGAAGCAAAATAGTCAATTTGAAATTGATTGGCTCTATTAACCATGACCATATATTGGTTATAGTTAGTTTTGAGGAGTAATGTTGTTAAAATTCAAAGCATTAATTCCCGATGATATCAGCCAGAATTGTCAACTATACTCCATAAATTGGAAAAAGACATGTTGGTTCTTTTAGCGTTTCATTAAACAATTGAGTCCAGATTCGAAGGGTGAGATTGTTCAATTCGAAGCTATAAGTTGGCTTTTGAAGACAAAAGGAAACAGAGTCAAACAATGTCAAATACAGAAAGACTTTGTTTGTATTAAAGCCAAGACAATTACATTAAGTAACCCTATTTGGGTACAAATTCAAGTTCATAAAAATAAGGAATAGAATAAATAACAAGATCATGAAACTTTGTCCAACAATGATCAATGAATATTTGTTCTTTCTTTATTATATCTTCTATCTCCTCTAATGTTGGCTGCATGAGTTGGTGTGCTCTCACTTCATAGTAGAGCTCCTCAGCCTTTATTTTGAAAGCCTCTTCCCTCAACTTTTGTTCTAACTCATCTATAACCAAATCATCCCAATACGCAGAATCTTTATTTTTGAAGTCATCGAAATCTTCGATGAAGTTTTCTGCTTCATACTGGGCATGAATTCGGAGAGATGAAAGTTGATCCAAAGATTGGATGGTGACCTTGGAATTCCGATGCCAGTGGAGGAGTACCGGAAGTTGGTCTAAGAACATGTGAAGTTCTGCTTAGGCAATGGGATTAAGGACATGGCCCCTAGTCAGAATATCACAAGCCCATCGAAAGTTCTTGAGAGGGATGTCATCCTCAAGAACATTGAAGGGCAAGTGAGAGAAAGCCGCAAGCAGAAGTTGGGCTTGTTTCCGCTCAGCTGGAGTTGGGGATGATGGAGGTTTGTAAGGTGGAAAAATTTTGTCCATGGGAAGGGCAAGCCTTAATTTCTCTGTCCAGGAAAGAGTGGGAGGAGAAGAAGTAGATGGTTCTGTTTCAGAAGATGGAGAAGGTGTGGATGCTTCTATTCCAGAAGGTGGAGAAGGAGGTGTGGATGCTTCAATATCAGAAGATGGAGAAGAAGAAGTGGATGCTTCTGTTAGGGGAGATGGCACGGGAGCGGAAGGAACAAAGGCATTAACGTAGTCAAGCCAGTCAGAAGAGCAAATTTTCACCTTCTTGGCTAAAAATGAAGGGGTATACCCTTGTGATTCTTCCAGACGCCGGGCAGTGTGCATTGTCCTTGTGGGCATAGAGGATGTGTACCAGGCCACAAGCAAGTTCTCCTCCAAACTACGTCGAAGGTCAATGGGCACATAAGGATAGACCACCGAGCTTCGAGCGTAAGAAGGAAAATCTAAAGGGTCAGTGAACTCAACAAAATGGTGATTAATTGCTCCCTCAAGTCCCTGTGACTCGTGTGTCACCGCTTTGTCCATCCTGAAACCCCAGAAGATGAAGAAGTTGTAGCTTCATCCCAAGCAGAGGTTTGTGAAGAAGAACTTCCTAAGTCCATATTTGCAACTTGTTGAAGCAAAGGCTTGAGAGTAGTTCGTTCAAAGTACAAGGGGAGTTTAGAGGAAGAACTTCTTGTATCTGAAAATTTGTAAATCAAAGGATTAAGGGCAATGTGTTCGTAGTGCAAAGGTTGATAATCTGCAAAAGCCTCCATGACCTGAATATAGAAGGGCGGGAAAAGGTGGCTAATGAATGCGTGGAGATTCTTTCGAGGGGAAACAGCATTACTCAATGGCTCTTCGTATGCTTGATCAATAGAGTGAGAAGTTGATTGAGCCATAATCCGTTCGAATGCTAAAGGTATTGGGATGTTCGATAAATTGAGAGTTAATGCAAATGATCACCAAATAGGTGACGGTTGTGCTTCCTGAAGATGGATTCCTTGCACGTTCCAAAAGCGCAGGAAAAGCTTTTGATCCACTAATATCTCCAAGTATTGGGTATATTAGTGCGGGGGGTAATGTTGGCTACATATTTTGTAAAAGCCAAATCACAGTTTGACACGTGGCAGAATGAGGGTATTATGGGAAGATAATTCAAGTCTTCGATCCTGATTGAACACGTGGCAATGAACATTGGTTCTCACGTGATCTGAGTAGCATTAGATCAGTAAAGAGGTATAAAGTGACGTGGCTTCAACGGTTACTCATATTCAAATTCAAATACAGGAGGGAAGCTCAACTACAAGAGATGGCGTAGTGGGACTACTTCTAAGGCAGCATGATCAGCGATCATGGAGGAGTAGTTCGACGGTTTGAAGTGCAGTTCGAAGGTCATCTTTGACAAGTATAAATAGCAGGGAAGCCCTCAGAAAAGACTCCCAGACTCAGATCATACAAACCAGTCTTTACTTCAAATTTTTTCTTTTCCAGTTTTACTTTTCTTGTATTTTAAATACCTGTTCTTTAAATACCTGCACTTTAAATACCCGCACTGCACTTCGATTCATAGGAGTAGTTTCAAGTAGATTCAAGTAGACTGTCGTTGTAAACCTCTTCGAGGCTGAGTTCGAACTATTGTAAGTGTTCATTTTAATGAAATACTTCGATTGTTCTTCATATTAACTGTTATTTTTCTTAATTTCTCCTAAATCAAGCCACCAGTGAAAGTCCTCTTCATTGAGGCTGAAAGAACTAAAACACAATCGTCTGATAATTGGTTGGCAATCATAATTTCTGTAAGGACTGATTGATTCTTGCTGGCACGCTCGCATTTACAAAAATACCCTTCGAAAAGCCAAAAAGCCAACAATACCCACCCCTACACTTTACATCAATTTCATTTTGACTTCTCATTTTTCAATTGTAACAATTTATTGTAAAAAATTTATAGTTTTGAAAAAGATAGTGATGTTTTTGACATGGTGAATTGTATACTGACCAACATATCAAATTTTTAAATCATTTCATGTGTTTAATAAGAGGGTTGTGTGTTGAAAGATTTCGATGTGTGCAAATAGAGAAACTCCCAAAATGAAGCACAACTAAAATAAAAATGAGATGATTTTCTCACAAAATTAAAAGTTTTTCTTGGCCTCATTTAGGGTAACTTACACCATTGGTCCCTTTAGTTTGAGTGATATTTTACTTTGGTTCTAGTCGTTTTAATTTAAAAAATTTGATCTCTATAACTTTAATTTTATTGTAATGTGATCCTTTTATTATTTACCGTTAAAATTTTGAACCCAAAAAAATGATGCAAAATTAGAGGAATCAAAGTAGTTTCTTCATAATTTTACATTAATCTTTCTAGTTTTGCACGTGATCTTTTTCGTTTAAATTGTTAATGACGCATAACAAATAGACCACATTACAACAAATAGAAAATGTAAAATTTAAATTGTGTAAATTAAAAATATAGGAATTAAAAGGACACTTCACTCAAATTATAAACACTAATCATATAATTTATTCTTTTATTTATTATTAAAATTGACTCAACATACCACACAACATAATCAACTTATCACATGATCTCATGATGCTTATCACACAATGTGACCTTCCGCTCACCACTAGAACAATGATTTTATTTGTCGTTAGGGGTAAGCAAAGAATAGTAAATTCATAGTCTGGTTTTTTAATACAAGGTTCGATATTGAATCATAAAGTAAGTGAACTGCATTCTTTGATTTTATTAACGCGGTATTTAGTTGGGAGATTTGAAAAGAGATTTAGAAAAGAAAAGGAAAAAGGTAGATGAAATATAAATAAAATATAATTACATTTCACTTAGTTTCACATACATTTTCTCTTTTTCTTTCTCTTTCCAAATCCCTTCCCAAATACAGCATTAAGGGTGTTCAAATTATCTAATCAACCAAAGAACTAAATAATCGAACCAAATTGACCACTTTAGACTGAGTTGGGTTGGTTTTTAAGGACATTGGTTTGGTTCTATTTTTTCAAATCATCAAAACTATAAGATTGGATTTGTTTTTTTTTTTTTTTGTTTAGGCCTTGCCTAAACCAAACTAGCCCAACAATCAAACCTAGATAATTATTTTTAAATTTTATTTATATTGATATGTCTTCATTTAATTGGTTTATTACAATAGACTTGATTACCTAATAATTTTGTACATACAATTTTTTTTTTTTAGGTGAAAGAAGGAAATACTAGAAGCATGAATTGGATTTTGCAGTTGATTTAATTTGTATTGATTGTATTAATGGCTATGGATTTAATTTGTGTAGTTATGTTTAAGTTTGAGTTGAATTTAATTTGTATTGTCTTCCATTAAATAATATTTTGCTCTTCATGTGTGTTATGTTCAAATGTTAAAGATGTTAGGGAAAATAGATGATTTCTCACAAGTAAATAAATCAAAAGAAAATAAAACTAATGCGAAAAAATTCAATCAACAATGACACAAAAATTTTACGCGGTTCCCTCAATGTAAGGTACGTCCACGGAACTAAAATCCGATTCCACTATCAACTAAGAGTTTGCAAACGATACAAATGAGAAATGAATGGTCTCACAAACCACCCTTAGGTGAATTCCAAATAATCACAAATAAATAGAAGAAAGATCTCACCAAAATAGATGAACAAATTGTTTTTGAAATAAATTGTAAAAGACCTAAAATAATAGACCAAAATCAATTTCCACTGAAGTAGCCAAATATGCACCCAATGCAGCAAACACATTTTGCAAGGAACAAAAACATCACTAAGCTCTGTATATTACACAACAACCTTAGTAAATCAAGAGCTAAAAATCACTGACGACTGCTGCACACATCCGAAGAATAACAATACAAAAAAGTTATTGGTGATTCTTAGGTTTTTTTACCAAAGCCCTAACTGTCACGAAACATATTAAAAAATACCCATTGGGCCTTCAAAAGTTAGATTATATATATATATATAAATATATTATAATCAATACCAAACCAAATTAAAATTCTTTTAGTAAACCAATTGGGTCTTATACTTCACTAAGGAGGTATACCCAACAATTCTCCCCCTACCAACTGAGGTGGAGACATCAACCATACCTGCCAAAGTTTAATACTTCAAATGTTTGTCCCTCAACAAACTCTTAGTCAACATATCCGAAATATTATCATCTATGTGAACCTTTTTGAGTTGTAACAATTTCAAATCTAACACATCACGAATCCAATGGTATCGTATATCAATGTGTTTCGATCTTGAATGAAAAGTGAAATTTTTACTCAAATGAATAGCACTTTGACTATCACAATAAAGCACATACCTTTCTTGCTTCAAACCCAACTCTTGCAAAAATTTCTTCAACTATAAATCTTCCTTGGAAGCTTCTGTAATGGCAATAAATTCAGCTTCAGTAGTTAAGAGAGTAACACATTTTTGCAATTTAAATTGTCATGCCACAGTTCCCCTTGCAAAAGTCATCAAATACCCTGAAGTAGATTTCTTAGAATTAAAATCACCGGCCATGTTGGAATCCGTGAACCCATCAAGTATTGGCTTACCATTTCTAAAACACAAACACACCTTCGAAGTCCCTCAAAGATACCTTAGAATCTATTTCACCGCTACCCAATGTTCTTTACCCGGATTAGAGAGAAAATGACTTACCTCACCAACGACATGAGCAATATCCGGTCTTCTACAAACCATGGTGTACATCAAAGAACCAACAGCTGAAGCATAAGGAATTTTCAAACATCTCTTCTATGTCTTTCTCATTTGTGGGACATTGATTCCAACTAAGTTTGAAGTGACCCGCAAGTAGACAACCAACAAGTTTTTATAGCGACCCCGGTCTTTTCACATTTGGTGGTTGTATCCGGACTTATGTTCCGTAGATCTCGTTGTTATATAATTGTTGTTGTTGTCCTTTAATTCTTTATTCTTGAGTTATAGGATGTTTTGGGCAGGTTGGTTGGGTTGGAAACCTAGTGTTGCTGTCCAGATTTTTGGACCTTAGCTCGAGCGAGGAGTTTGTCGCTCGAGCGAGCTGTTGTTTTTGGTCCTTCGCTTGAGCGAGGATTTGGTCGCTCGAGCGAGAGTAGAGTTTTGTGTCTTGTGGCTCAAGCCAGGGTTTCTTAGCTCGAGCGAGCAATTGCGTCTAGTATAAGACACGAGAGTCAGATTTGTTAGCTCGGCGAGCTTTCTTCGCCGGCGAAGTTCGAGTCCTTAGCTCGGCGAGCATTCTGCCGCCGAGCGCTTCGGTTGCGCACTGAAGCATCGTATTGTTGGCTCGAGCAAGCTTTCCTTCGCTCGAGCGAATATTCTTGTGTCTGGTCGCTCGAGCAACCAAGTCTTCGCTCGAGCGAGCCTGTTTTATTTAAATAGGCAACAGCGGGAAAAAATTAGTTTTTTATATATTCTTTTGATTCAAAACCCTAGGTACGACTTTTCTCTCCCTCCACTCACCTTCTCCCTTAGGTTTCATCTCCTTTTAGGGTGCTTCTACCCTAGGTTCTTTATTAAAAAGATAGAGTGAGTCGAGAGCTTCGTTTTAATCTGAGGGTTTTTGGATTTGGAGCACTTTGGACTTTGGGTCGTCATCTCCGTCTTCTCCATTCGCGTTATTTACATCGAGGTAGGGATTTCCTACTCCATATTATAAGTTTTGTTCTAATTTTGGTATTTTGATATGTTAGGGGTTATTTGGTAATTTTGAAAAAAACCCTAGTTGTTTTAATAAATTAATTTGTATAATTAATTTAAGGAAAATTGGGGAATTTAGTTAAATTCATGGAATTGGGGAATTATAAGTTTAAATGGTGTAGTTGGATAATTTAATCACTCACCTATTGAACTGTTGAGATTATAATTGTTAGTACATTTGTTTCCCGTTTAGAAATAACTGTTTTAGACTATCGGTGGAGGATAGTCGTGATTGTTGTAGACATTGCATGTGGATTAGGGAAAACTGAAACTAATCACATTGGTTAAGTCATTAATTTTGACTGTTGAATTAATACAGAAAATAAATGTATTGATTGTGTATTGTATATTACAAGTGTTTAATACATTGTATATGCATATTGTTTGGGAGGAGATAGGGGATGTACTCCTAAACCGGATACTGTTAGGGAGGAGATAGGGGATGGACTCCATTAGCATCACTATTATGTGTGCTTATTGATTTATAGAAGTGTTTTTACATATTGTTGATACAGCACTAAAATGTGTATCAAATGAGAAGTATGGAAGTGTTTTAATATGAGCCTTAGTCTCATTTGTTTTGTTGATAAATGGAAGAAATGTTAATGTGATATGTAGTTCACTGTTATAGTCTGGCCAGGTTCTGAGCCATGTTGGTAAAAATGGAAAGTTGAATAAATAATGAAAAGTGAAACTGATATTTGTGTTAACCATCTATTGAATGCTATTGCTTTATTCAATACTTATATTTGGTTTAGTATCTTTCTACTGGGCTGTGGTTCACCCTATATGGGAACATCATTTTCAGGTTCAGGTGATGTGCTACCTCCAAGGACTTAGCTTGGATGGATTTGGAGTTGAAGACTCTGTTTAGATTAGTTGTTTATTTTGTTTTAATTTGATGTTACATGTAAACTCAAGCCTAGGGCTTAATGTGTAAATGAGTTAGTACTCATATTTTTGTGTCCAAGTGTTGGCTTGGAAAGATGTAAGCCCGTAGGGCATTTACTTTCGTTATTACATGTAATGTCTTTTAATAAGATTACTCTGATGGATGAGATGATAATTGGTTTTCTTTATCAATGCATGTTAATGTTATATATTATGGGTTTATTTTTGAGGGTGTTACAACTTCGAATACTTTGGGTACGTGGGAAGTGATTAGTATCACAATGGGTTCGTCTCGCTTGATAGAGACTTAGATGTACTGTTATATGCTTATATGATAACATGTTTATGTGACTATGTGGGTATGGAATGTAGTTTCTAGGATGTTGATTGGAACCTTGAGTTTCTGAAAGTCTTGTTGGAAAGGCACTTGATCAATGTTGTTTCCAACCAGAACTTTAGTGACGCATCGGGACTGTAATTATCCAAGAATGAAATTCGTAGGTGCTTATGTGATTATGTGCTTACGTGGAGTGAATTACTGTTGTCCAATGCATTAGGACGCAAGTGTTATAGTTTTGGCACACTTATTAATGTGCTAACGTCTTTGTTACCTTTATTAGGATGTCCGGACGAGGACGAGGACGTGGTAGGCGTAGGCGTGGGCGGAGATGCCTATACCGGATGAGATTCGGCAAGACAGAAGGAGTTGGCTGTGCCAATGTGGCCGAGCCAGTGAAGCAGCTATGGGCGCTTTGGCCCGAGAGATAGCAGGGGCATTTAGGGAGTCAGTAGGCATTCTCAGAGCTGAGAATCAGGCCCAAGTTCATGTTGCGGATGCAGGGCCTTCTTTTCTGAAGAGGTAGTTCTTCCGATCTAACCCGGACGAATTTTTAGGTGATCCTAAAGAGCCACTTAAGGCAGATGAATGGCTCGAATAGACAACGAAGACGTTTGAGATGCTAGGCATCGAAGACGAGGTACTGAAAGTGACCTTGGCATCTTTCCTTAAGGGGATCTTGGTCGATGGTGGAAGTTTACTAAGAGTCGTATAGGAGGGACTTGGAAGGCTTTTGTCGACGCTTTGCAGGAGAAGTTCCTGTCCTCATCTGTTAAGGAGAGGTTAAGAGACTGGCCACAACTTAAGGCAATGAGCTTCTTGATGGCCGAGTTTGAGGCCGATTTACTAGCTTGTCCGAGTTTGCACCGAGTTGGTGGCGTGAGGAATGCCGTTGTATTGAGTTCGAGAAGAAGTTGGTAGCGGCCTCAAGTTGAGAGTTATAGGGACTATGATTCGAGATTATGGGCGTCTGGTTGATCTGCGGCCCATCTTGAGATCATGATCGAGGAGGAGGAGGAAGGCGTAAAGGCTCCAAGAGGAGTCGGGATGGTCGAGTGATGGTAGGAGACGAAGGGTTTTAACCCTCGGCAATCTCGGGGTAGCTTTTTAGATCGACTTTTCCTCTTGAGTGTGCTAGTTAAGGAAAAGGCCCGAGGAGACATTACTGTTTCAAGTGTGGTCATTTGGGCCACAAGTCTCGGCTTGCCCTTGAAGGGAGGAGGACAGAGAGCGGCGTCATCTTATTTCGATCTCGAGCCAGAGTCGGGGTAGAGGTCACCTTTCTTGTTTTCGATTAATTGGTCGGGGCACATGAAGAGGTTTTGTCCATGATTGAGTGCACATCTGGTGCATCTGGTTTGAGCGGACTTCGAGTCATCACCAGCTCGGTCGATTCGAGCCTCGAGGGCCAACCAGGGGGCTTTATCGTCCCAGTTTGTGCAGCAGTCTTATGCTCCTAGGGGTGAGCAGGTTGATCAAAGATCGTCTGGGCGCGTGTATGTTGTTACCGTGCGGGATCTTGTACCGGCTCCATCAGTTGTGAGAGGTACCTTCTTGTTTTGCAATTCGGTTGCTAGTGTTTTGATTGATACGGGTGCATCTCATTCCTTTGTGTCTACTGCATTTGCATATGTTTTGGAGTTGGAGTTAGCACAGTTAGCATCCCCTATTTGTGTAGTGTCACCCCTTGGGGGTGAATTGATCTTGAAACAAGGTGTTAAGGGTTGTGATATAGAGGTCGCCGATTATAGGCTTCCGTTTCCTTTTGTAGTTATGCCTATGAAGGGCTTTGATGTTATTTTGGGTATGGGTAGTTATCGTCATATCGTGCGATTATTGATTGCTACCGCCAGAGGGTCACTTATTGTACCGTGAGCGGGGAATGTTTTCATTTCTTGGGGGATCGGGTTGGTAGTGTTTTGCCACCGGGGTATGATCCGCGAGGGCGGAGTGAGTTTAGTGGTCTCCTTGCTAGTCTGTTGAGTAGTGAGTGTGATGAGACCCAGATTGTATTGCCGAGGGTGGTTTGTGAGTACTCGGACGTCTTTCCCGAGGACCTTGTTAGTTTGCCACCTCACAGAGAGATTGAGTTTTCTATTGACTTAGTGCCCGGCACGGCGTCGATTTCTATGGCACCTTATCGTTTTGTCCCAGCCGAGTTAGTTGAGTTGAAGATTCAACTCTAGGAGTTGCTAGATAAGGGCTATATACGTCCTAGTGTTTCGCCGTGGGGAGCACCGGCCCTCTTTGCTAAAAGGAAGGGTGGTGCTTTGAGACTGTGTATCGATTACCAGAAATTGAATTGGGCTATGGTCAAGAATAAGTACCCTATGCCTCGTATAGATGATCTGTTTGATCAGTTGAAGGGTTCCCGTTGTTTCTCTAAGATAGACTTGAGATCGGGTTATCATCAGTTGAGAGTCAGGGAGGAGGATATTCCGAAGACGGCATTCCGTACACGGTATGGCCACTATGAGTTTCTGGTGATGCCATTTGGGCTCACCAATGCACCTGCAGTCTTTATGGACTTGATGAACCGGATATTCCGGGAATTCTTGGATCGTTTTGTAGTAGTCTTTGTAGACGATATCCTTATTTATTCACCTTCAGAGGAGGAGCACGAGGAGCACTTGAGAGTGGTGCTTGAATTACTTAGAGCCCATAAGCTTTATGCTAAGTTTGGGAAATGTGAGTTCTGGGTAGAAGAGGTAAAGTTCTTAGGCCATGTGGTTTCCAGGGAAGGAGTGTCTGTTGACACATCCAAAATTGAGGTAGTGCAAGATTGGGCATAGCCTAAGAGTGTGTTTGAGATCCGCAGTTTTCTAGGATTGGCTGGGTACTATCGACGGTTTGTGAAGGATTTCTCCAGATTAGCTTCACCGTTGACTAGATTGACTCGGAAGGGAGTCAAATTTGTATGGAGTAAGACTTGTGAAAAGTCGTTTCAGGAGTTGAAGGTTAGATTAACCACTGCTCCAGTCTTGATTATTCCGGAGAGAGGGTTGGGTTATGCTGTTTATTGTGACGCTTCACGAGACGGTTTGGGTTGTGCGTTGATGCAAGAGGGGAAAGTGGTAGCCTATGGCTCACGTCAGTTGAAAATACACGAGAAGAATTACCCTACCCATGACCTAGAGTTAGCAGCTGTGATCTTTGCCTTGAAGATTTGGAGGCATTACCTTTATGGTGAGAGGTTCGAGGTATTCTCGGATCATAAGAGTCTGAAATATCTGTTTACACAGAAAGATCTGAACTTGAGGCAGAGGAGGTGGATGGAGTTTATTGAGGATTATGACTTCGAGTTACATTACCATCCGGGGAAGGCCAATGTGGTGGCCGATGCCCTTAGCAGGAAATCTGTTGGTGACGTAGCTAGTATAGTCGTCCGGGAATGGGAGATGTTGGGTGCACTTGGGGAGTTCGATTTATACGGCGAATCCGTTGAAATTGACCTTGTTCTCTGTTGTTGTGCAGCCTACACTTGTGACTCGAGTGTTAGAGGCACAGAGAGGTGACCTTGAGGTGGAATCTCTTCGAGAGAAGATCTCCAATGGGAAGGTTGAGAAGGGTTTGACGGTGTATCCCGACCTGAGTGTGAGATACCGAGATCGTTTGTTTGTGCCGGAGTCTTGCCGAGAGGAAGTACTTCGAGAGTTTCATCATTCACGTCTTGCGGTACATCCGGGAGGCACTAAGATGTATCGGGATTTGGGTCGCCAGTTTTGGTGGCGGGGTATGAAGAGAGATGTGGCAACTTTTGTGTCCAAGTGCCTTACTTGTCAGCAAGTGAAGGCCGAGCATCAGAGGCCAGCGGGTTTGTTACAACCCTTGCCCATTGCCTAGTGGAAGTGGGAGCATGTCACTATGGACTTCGTTATAGGTCTTCTGAGGACTCAGCGGGGTAGTGATGCTATTTGGGTGGTTGTAGACCGGTTGACTAAGTCGGCGCACTTCATTCCTATGCGCGTTAGAGATTCGGTAGATCATCTTGCCGACTTGTACATTCGGGACATAGTGAGGTTGCACGGGGTCCCAGTGACGATCGTCTCAGATAGAGATCCTCGTTTTACTGCTAGGTTGTGGCAGAGTTTGCAGAGTGCCTTAGGCACTAAGTTGACCTTTAGCACGGCTTATCATCCTCAGACTGACGGGCAGTCCGAGCGTACTATTCAGATCCTTGAGGATATGCTTCGGGGCTGTGTTCTTGACTTTAGTGGGTCGTGGGAGAGGCACTTGCCTTTGGTGGAGTTTGCCTACAACAACAGTTTCCAGTCTAGTATCGGTATGGCACCATTTGAGGCCTTATATGGCCGACCGTGTAGGTCTCCAGTTTGTTGGGCCGATGTGGGTGATGCACCTTTGTTGGGTCCAGAGTTGGTGAGGGAAACGACGGAGAAAGTTGAGCTTATTCGTAGGAGGCTTGTTACAACCCAAAGTCGTCAGAAATCGTATGCCGACCGTAGGAGGAGACCTTTGGTGTTTGAGGTAAGTGGTCATGTCTTTCTGAAAATATCACCTAGGCGGGGACTGATGAGATTTGGGAAGAGCGGGAAGTTGTCCCCTCGGTTTATAGGTCCTTTTGAGATCCTTGAGAGGATTGGCGAGGCTGCCTATCGTTTAGCTTTGCCGCCACAGTTATCCGGAGTTCATGACGTGTTTCATGTGAGTATGCTTCGGAAGTATGAGCCGGATCCATCACATGTGTTGGATTGGACTGACTTAGTTGTTGACGAGGATGTCTCGTACGAGGAAAGACCTGTTCGGGTCTTGGATAGGCGAGATCAAGTTTTGCGAGGCAAGACCATCCCTTTGGTAAAGGTTTTGTGGAAACATCACGGAGTGGAAGAGGCCACTTGGGAGCGTGAGTTGGAAGTCCGCGAGAAATATCCGGACTTGTTTGTTGATGTGTAATCATGCATTGAAATTTCGTAATTTTAATGAACTTTAAAAACATTATATATATGTCTTAAGTTGTAAAACATTGTGAATGTTTTGGTTTAATGGAAAACTTTGAAACTTGCCTCATTATGGAAGTTTATGGTAACATTGCATATGTTGAATATATATTATAGAATTGGAGTTATATCATGAAATCGAATATGATATGAAAATGGAATCATGTATATTGAAAACTGTTGAAGTTAAACGAAGAAAATACATATTAATAATGCAGGTTGATATATATATATATATATATTGTGAAATGCCTCTTGATAAGAGATGAAATGACCGGTATTGGGTCAAGTTGTTTATTATTGTAATGTAATATCATTGGAAGTAGAGAAAAACCTGTTTTTGAAAACTTATGCTTAATTTCGGGGACGAAATTCTTTAAGGGGGGGAGGTTATAGCGACCCCGGTCTTTTCCCATTTGGTGGTTGTATCCGGACTTATGTTCCGTAGATCTCGTTGTTATATAATTGTTGTTGTTGTCCTTTAATTCTTTATTCTTGAGTTATAGGATGTTTTGGGTAGGTTGGTTGGGTTGGAAACCTAGTGTTGCTGTCCAGATTTTTGGACCTTAGCTCGAGCGAGGAGTTGGTCGCTCGAGCGAGCTGTTGTTTTTGGTCCTTCGCTCAAGCGAGGATTTGGTCGCTCGAGCGAGAGTAGAGTTTTGTGTCTTGTGGCTCGAGCCAGGGTTTCTTAGCTCGAGCGAGCAATTGCGTCTAGTATAAGACCTGAGAGCTGTATTTGTTAGCTCGAGCGAGCTTTCCTTCGCTCGAGCGAGTTTCGAGTCCTTAGCTCGAGCGAGCATTCTGTCGCTCGAGTGTACTTCTGGGTTGCAGACCTGAAGCATCGTATTGTTGGCTCGAGCGAGCTTCCCTTCGCTCGAGCGAGTATTCTTGTGTCTGGTCGCTCGAGCGACCAAGTCTTCGCTCGAGCGAGCCTGTTTTATTTAAATAGGCAGCAGCGGGGAAAATTTAGTTTTTTATATATTCTTTTGATTCAAAACCCTAGGTACCACTTTTCTCTCCCTCCACTCACCTTCTCCCTTAGGTTTCATCTCCTTTTTAGGGTGCTTCTACCCTAGGTTCTTTATTAAAAAGATAGAGTGAGTCGAGAGCTTCGTTTTAATCTGAGGATTTTTGGATTTGGAGCACTTTGGACTTTGGGTCGTCATCTCCGTCTTCTCCATTCGCGTTATTTACATCGAGGTAGGGATTTCCTACTCCATATTATAAGTTTTGTTCTAAGTTTTGGTATTTTGATATGTTAGGGGTTATTTGGTAATTTTGAAAAAAACCCTAGTTGTTTTAATAAATTAATTTGTATAATTAATTTAAGGAAAATTGGGGAATTATAAGTTTAAATGGTGTAGTTGGATAATTTAATCACTCACCTATTGAACTATTGAGATTATAATTGTTAGTACATTTGTTTCCCATTTAGAAATAACTGTTTTGGACTATCGGTGGAGGATAGTCGTGATTGTTGTAGACATTGCATGTGGATTAGGGAAAACTGAAACTAATCACATTGGTTAAGTCATTAATTTTGACTGTTGAATTAATATAGAAAATATATGTATTGATTGTGTATTGTATATTACAAGTGTTTAATACATTGTATATGCATATTGTTTGGGAGGAGATAGGGGATGTACTCCTAAACCGGATATTGTTAGGGAGGAGATAGGGGATGGACTCCATTAGCATCACTATTATGTGTGCTTATTGATTTATAGAAGTGTTTTTACATATTGTTGATACAGCACTAAAATGTGTATCAAATGAGAAGTATGGAAGTGTTTTAATATGAGCCTTAGTCTCATTTGTTTTGTTGATAAATGGAAGAAATGTTAATGTGATATGTAGTTCCTTTGTTATAGTCCGGCGGTGTTACGAGCCATGTTGGTAAAAATGGAAAGTTGAATAAATAATGGAAAGTGAAACTGATATTTGTGTTAACCATCTATTGAATGCTATTGCTTTATTCAATACTTATATTTGGTTTAGTATCTTTCTACTGGGCTGTGGCTCACCCTATATGGGAACATCATTTTCAGGTTCAGGTGATGTGCTACCTCCAAGGACTTAGCTTGGATGGATTTGGAGTTGAAGACTCTGTTTAGATTAGTTGTTTATTTTGTTTTAATTTGATGTTACATGTAAACTCAAGCCTAGGGCTTAATGTGTAAATGAGTTAGTACTCATATTTTTGTGTCCAAGTGTTGGCTTGGAAAGATGTAAGCCCATAGGGCATTTACTTTCGTTATTACATGTAATGTCTTTTAATAAGATTACTCTGATGGATGAGATGATAATTGGTTTTCTTTATCAATGCATGTTAATGTTATATATTATGGGTTTATTTTTTAGGGCGTTACAGTTTTTCTTTATTCATATAGAACCTCTCAAGAACCTTTTCAATGTAGCTCTCTTGAGACAACCAAATCAGTCCCTTCTTTTGATCACAAACAATCTTCATACCAAAAATTTACTTTGTCGGTCCCAAATCTTTCATAGAAAATTACCGACTTAACTCCAATTTCAACTTGTTAATCGTGGAAGAATTTTGACCCACAATTAACATGTCATCAATATAAAGTAAAAGAATAACAAATTTGCCATCTAGAAAGTATTTCACAAACATACAATGGTCCGAAGTGATTTTAGAAAAACCATTATTCATCATGAAAGAGTCAATTTTTTTGTACCATTGTTGCGGCGCTTGCTTGAGGCCATACAAACTTTTCTTCAATTTGCAAACAAATTTCTCTTTCCTTTTTTTCACAAAACCCTCCGGTTGCTCGATGTAAATTTTTTCTTCAAGATCACCGTAAAGAAATGTAGTCTTCATATCATGTTGCTTAACTTCAAGGTTTATACTGTTGGAACAATCTTCTGTGTACATAAAATAAATGGAAACTAATTCAAACAAAATAAAATAAAACTTACAGAATTTATTTTGTTGAACTGAATAAATAATTAAAGACCAAGTTGAGTGTGTGACACTCTGTCCTTAAGACAGATTCGCCCCGCTACGGTGCTTACGGTTGAGTGGCGTCTATCTCCCAGGATACAATGATCTTCACAAACTTGTAGTAGCACTCCACACAAATTTGTACGGCGAACTAAAACCTTGTATTCTTACTCTCTGAATTTTATTCTAAAACTAAAATAAAGAATAATGCACAAAATAAATACTGGACAGCAAAGAGACAATTTGCATATTGATTTTCGAATCTGTAAAAGTGTTGGAATATGGTATGTATTTATAGACCCGAATAGGTGCTTATTTTGAAGTGAACAGATGGGTTTTTGAATTGAACAGGTGCTGTTTGAATTCAAACAGATTTGCAAACTGTTTTAACAGATTAACTGCTGGGCAGTTTGAAACCTGTCCAGTTTAACAGATTTGAAACTGTTAAAACTGTTCAGCAGTTACTGTAGGAAATTCGAACATAAAGAGGCACAACTTTTGGACAAGAATTTGAATTCAAATTTTAAATTAATTTTTCCCGCAATAATTTTTGAAAAAATTCAAATGAATTTCGTCCAAAAAATTAATACAAGAACCGACCTGACCCACAACCCACACCTGCGCCCGGCACGGTCAGATGGCGGCGGCGGCGGCGCGTGTGTGGTGGTTTGGGCTAAGGTTCACTTTGTCCATAACTCCTCCTTTCTACAAACTTGGGGTGCCCCTTGGGGCCCAACCCAAGTGTTGTAGGCTAGAGCTTATAAACTCAACAAAACTCTCTTAAAGTTTCAATATAGGACAATCCTTTCCAAAGAAACCCACATTTACTTCCTTAAATTTCCTATTCCACAAACCTGAAAACGACATCATGTTCCCATTCACTCATAAATGGTTTTGACGAACCGTCTTCACCGTGTGACTTACCACGCGACAAGGAACACATCACCTTTTCGGACCCGCCCCAAAAGACGTTCAGGGCCCACTCAATTTTAGGCTCAAAGTTGGCCCAAAATAAGCTTTATAAAAACACAATTTTTCCAACACATACTTGACCCATGCCAAATACAACCTGAATAGAAGACATGTTCACAATCAACGAGAAAATTTCATCAAAGTTAACACTTTTCTTTTGCCCAAAGCCTTTCACAATAAGGCATGCCTCGTACCTTAGATTCTTGCCATCATTCTTTAATTAGAAGACCCACTTATTTTTCAAAATTTTCCTCCCCGTAGGCAACCTCACGTAATCATAAGTGTAACACTTTATACTTTGGGGTTTAAAATTGATATGAGGTGTAATTGAATGTTGTTAAGGATTGATAGGTATATATATTGTTACTGTCATGCCCTGTTATTAGATTCGGGTTTGTTGCTATGTTTTGTTATGGTTTTGAGAACGGATGCAATTTTGGGGACGAAATTCTCTAAGGGGGAGAGATTGTGATAGTTCGTCGGTGTTGCCGGCGCAAAAAGTGGCGTTGGCGTGAGTGTTGCTCCTAGTATCTCGCGTGTTTCTGAGCGGGCGCTCAAAAAAGTGCCACTCAAGCGTAAAAAGTGAGATTTCCCTTGACATTTTTATTAGTGTATTTGGAGTCTCCTTGTTTTATTTTGGGACATTGATTGAAGTGGAAAGATGATGGTAAAGTAAGATTGGACCAAAAACTTTAATTTGGATAATCTTCTTACAAACAATCGTCACTCTTTCGCCCTTTTATTTTACCACACTTTGAATTTGGGTGTGAGGCTAGAACCATTGGAAAGCTTGTTTCCGGGGCTTCAATTTGGACACAAGAATGACTTAAAACGGAGTCAAGATGGGAGAGTTATACCCATTTGAAGTTTTAGTATCTATGCTAGAAGCAGGTACGCTCGAGCGGGAAAAGAGAAGCTCGAGCGGACTGCTCAAATTCAGCAACTTTAAAAATGATTTTCTAGATCATTCTCTCCACTTTTCTTTTCTCTCTTCCTTCCTCTCATCTTAAGTCCGAAAAACCCTAGATTTTTTTACCCAAATGCCTTCCATTGCTCAAAGATTTGGCCAAAATCTCTTACCAAGAAATGAAGAATACATGAAGCTCAACATTTTCAACCGATTGGATTTTGGATTTTCGAAAGGATGCTCTTGACCTAGCTTCTTTGCTTGGTCCTTGAGGTAGGGATTTCTAGTTCTTCTTCTTCAATACTCTTATTTATAGATAAATTTGTGGTATTCTCTTTATATAAATGCAAAATTTATATTTTTGAGCATGTTGTGGTAAATCAAGAGATTTTGGGGTTTGGGGTTTGAAATATTGGGGTTTAAATTGTTGGGTTATGATTTTGAGCTTATGAAATTGGGTGTATAATTAATAAAAGAGTTGGAATAAAAAGTGTTTGAGTGAAAAGCTTAATTTCTCTTAAAACCCTAGTTTGGATCATGAAGATAGATGGAGGTTTTGCTTAAATTGAAAGTGGTATTATGAAATTGGGGTGTTAAATTTTACATATAGAAGTTTAAATGCATTTTAGAAATGGTTGGAAATTTATGTAAAAGTTGCGATTGAACTCTTATTGTTAATCTTTTAATTATGTTATTATATGAAACTAAATTTGGGTAAATGAATTGTTAATGGTAGGGACCTTTTTCTACACCTTTATATGGCTTTTAGTTAGTTATTTTGTCGTTGTATAACTGTTGGAACAATCTTCTGTGTAAATAAAATAAATTGAAATAATTCAAACAAAATAAAATAAAACTTACAGAATTTATTTTGTTGAACCGAAAATAATTAAAGACCAAGTCAAGTGTGTGACACTCTATCCTTAAGACAGATTCGCCCCGCTACGGTGCTTACGGTTATGTGGCGTCTATCTCCCAGGATAGAATGATCTTCACAAATTTGTAGTAGCACTTCAAACAAATTTGTTCAGCGAACTAGAACCTTGTGTTCTATACCTCTCTAAAATTTTTCCTAAAATAATATGAAGAATAAAGGATGCAAGAGAACAAAATAAAGGCAAGGAAAATGAATTTTAGGAATCCATCAAAATTGGAATGGGGTTGCCTTTATATAGGCTTTGTTGGCACCTATTCAATTTGAATAGAAAAGGTATGAAGAAGGGACATAACCTTTCCTTAAAAAGAAAGAGACAACATGAAAGGTTTGCACCATTTCATTCAAATGGAGGTTTGACCCTTCCTTTAAAACAAAAAGACACCATGAAAGGTTACACCATTTCATTCAAAATGGAGTCTATTTCAATTCACAACTACCTCTTTATAAATTTTCCAACAATAACAATGGTGGGATTTGGGAGTAGATTGAACAGACCTAGGGTTTGGGTGTGAGATGAAAAGAGGGATTTTTGGTGAAAATGAAATAAATGGGTGTGGGGTTTGAATATGAGGTCATGTTGTGTTACAATGGTTGATTTTGGTACTTGGGTTGATATTAAAAAAAAAAAGAAAAAAAAAGAAAGGAGTTTTGCCCTAATTGGATCAAATTGTTATTTTGTATAAATAATTAAAATTGTCATTGTAAATGTGAAATCAGAGATTATTAATGATAATAGTGGAGCTTGATATGTATTATCACTCCCATTTGAGATTTTGGAAAAACGTATCTTTAAAGGAATTTATTTATCGATTTAGATATATTTGTTTTGGGCTATCGATAGAGGATAGCTATGATTGTTGTAGAAATTGCATATTGACTAGGCAAACTGGACTATTTATAAATCATGTATATCATGGAGCATGCAATGGATTTTGAGGATTTAAACTGTATGTTTTGGAAAGAGATTTTGGAAATTCTTGTGTTATGTTTTAAGTGCACTTATTTCATTTTGAAAATCATAATTTTGGATCACATGAATTGTACTATTTGAAAAGAGTAAATAATATGATAAGTCTGAGAAATGGCTGTCATTGAATATAACTGTGTGTTTTAATACATTGTATATGTATGATTGTTTGGGAGGAGAACGGGGATGTATTCCATGTGTGATTATGTGATTAAATACATTGTATATGTATGTTTGTTTGGGAGGAGAAAGGGGATAGACTTCATTATAACTACGTTGGCCGGAGTGTCCTGGGTGAAAGTCCCAAAATTTATATATGGGTGTCGATCCCGCGGACGAAATATCTATAAAATGACAGTTTGAAGTGTTTATATGTGTTTTGTGTGATTGGAAAACCACTGAGTTGTAGTTTCAGTTTGGTTGTTGAAAGATAATGAAATTGACTCATGAATTTTGAAGAATAAATTAACTGAAAATGAACTGAAGGAAAATGAATTAAGGATTGAAATTGGCATCCTGTGGGTAATTGGATTAGAGGCTAGTGATGATGAACTCAATGGATTGCTTGTGACAAAAGGGAAGATTATGAGCTTTGTTTTGTAAGTAATTGAGAAATTGAATTAAAAAGGATTTGTGATTCTTGTGTTATGTTTGAACTCTAATCTTTTGGATTTTGATGTTATGGAGTATGACAATTGGAAATAGAAATGAAATGTGTAATATTAGAATGGAAATAAAATGTGAAATATTAAAATAAAAACGAAATGAGGAATAATTTGGAATCGGATTAATAAATTTAAAATGATGTTCTTCCTTAAGTGTACTTGTTTTCAAAGAGAATTTATGGCTTCCTAATGATGAGAGACTACATTTATGGCAGGGAGTTTTCTTAAAGGTTCAAGTGAAATTTTAAGAAAAGATACTTTTTGAATAATATTTTTGAACTTACAAAATGTCACCTTACTATATGGTATCACTCTGCATGCATGATCATTTCTATCTATGTGTTAGCTATTGTTGTAGAACTATAAGATTCCTACTGGGCATTAGTGCTCACCCCTCGTTGTTTTATTCTTTTTTAGGAAGAGAATTTCGGATTCATTAGTTAAAGAGTATGGATTCCATGTACCTTTTATGTATAATTTTATCATAAATGTTAAAGGAATGAAAAATGTATCTTGTGGCTTGTAATTATTTATTTGTAGCTTCGCAGTAGAAGCTTGGCATGTATTATTACATTGTTGTTTTCAATGAGAGAGAGAACATGTATTATTATGTTTCTATCACCCAAGGGTAATAGATATTTAAAAAAAACAAAAATGGACCCAAATTACAGGCTTTGGTAATGTTTCCGATTAATTAAAATGTTGGGGCATGACAATAAGTGTGGTTTTGAAGCAAGAAATTCATTTTCTCTTCCATGGCCTTTCTCCAATCACCTTTCTTTGCATGCTCAATTGCTTCTTGATAGCTCTCGAGCACCTCTTGATTGGATATCAACACAAATTCATTAGGATGATACTTTTTTGAAGGTTGTCGGCCCCTTGTAGATTTTCTCAAATCAAGTTGTGGTGGCGGTTCTTGAGTTGGATACTCTTCTTCAATTTCGAGCTCAGCTTCATTAGGATTAGTTTTATGTTCCACATCTTCAATAGGTGACTGCATATCTCCACCATTTTCATCATCCACCGAAGATGAAAGAGATGGATCCACGTCGATGAGATCATTAGTTTTAGGCTCCGGTTGATTACCTTTGCCAAGTCTTCAATTGTTTGGTCTTCAAGAAACACAACATCACGGCTTTGAATAATTTTCTTGTCAACCGAATCCCACAATCTATAACCAAATTCATCACGCCCATAGCCAAGAAAAATGCATTGTCTTGACTTACTATCAAGCTTGGACCTTTCATTCTTTGGAATGTGAACAAATGCCCGGCAACCAAAAACTCTCAAGTGCTCATAAGACACATCTTTGCTGGTCTAAACTCTTTCGGGAACATCATCATTGAAAGGATAAAAAGGAGACAAATTAATCAAATCAATCATTGTCGTCATTGGCTCACCCCAAAAATATCTTGGCAATTTAACATGTGAAAGCGAACACCTTATTCTTTCCACAATTGTGCAGCTCATTCTCTCGACAACACCATTTGTTGAGGAGTCTTCTTAACTGTCCTTTGATGCCGAATATCTTGACTACAACAATACTCATGAAATGGCCCAATATATTCACCACCATTGTTCGTCCGAATACACTTCAATTTCAATCCCATTTCTCTTTCAACCATGGCCTGAAAATGCTTAAACACATCTAGAACTTGATCTTTAGTTTTTAGTGCAAAAATCCAAACTTTCCTTGAATAATCATCAATGAAAGTAACAAAATAAAGTGCATCGCTATGTGTTCTAACTTTCAAAGGACCACAAACATCCAAATGAATCAACTCTAAAATATTTTCTTTTCTAGAAGCAACATTTTTATGAAACAAAACTTTATATTGTTTACCCGCCAAGCAATGAACACAAGTTTTAAGATGCGTACCTTTCAAATCGAGTAGAAACTCTTTCTTGAACAAAACTTGCAGCCCTTTTTTCACTCATGTGCCCAAACCACTTGTGCCACAATTCAGTAGAAGTATCATTCTCAAGTGCATTGATAGCATCTTTACAAATTTTTCCTTATATCGAATAAAGTGTGTGTGTCTTCTTGCACTTAGCCACCACCAAAGAACCCTTTGTGAGCTTTCATTTTCCATCCCCAAATTTGTTGTTGTAGCCTTCACATCTAGCTTCTCGATAGAGATCAAATTGAAGCGAATGTCATGAACATGCCTCACATCTTTAAGCAACAACTTGCAGTCCAAATTTGTTTCCAAGAAAATATGACCCATGCCAACCATCTTAGACAAACCTTCATTTCCCATTTGAACACAACCATGATCTCCTTTTGTGTAGGAAATAAAGAAATCAACTCGAGAGGTTACATGAAAAGAAGCACCGGAATCAATCATCCAATTTCTTTCTTAGCCCACAAAATTGACACAATCATCTTCACAAACAACCATGAGATAACCATCGATAATAACCTACGTTGTGTCTTCTTGCTTCCTATCCACAGTTTTGTCATGCATTTTCTCCTTGTTCTTGAGTTTTTGGCATTCCCACTTCATGTGCCCTTTCTCATGGTAATAATGGCACTCAATGTCTTTCTTTGAAAAAGAATCATCTCTTGATTTGTCATGGCTTTGATCACGATCATGAAGAGTTTTACTCCTTCCCCTGGTTTTGCTTCGACCTCTCACAACAAATGCCTCCGAAAGAGAAGAACCCGCTAATTTTCTTCTAATTTCTTCATTCAACAAGCTACTAGTGACTTGGTTTATTGTGATAACTGCATCGAGCACCGAATTACTAACCGTCACAACCAAAGTCTCCCAACTTTCAAGCAAGGAGCTAAGTAACATCAAAACCTGTAACTCATTATCAAAAACAATTTTCATAAAAGCAAGTTACTTAACAATACTTTTCATTTCATTCAAATGTTCCGAAACGGGGCTACCATTTTTCTATTTTAAATTAATCAACTTTCAAAACAGAAAAGTTTTATTTGTGACTGATTTTCTATCATAAAGATCTTCTAATTTTTTTTCATAAATCATATGCCAAAGTTTCAGTAGTAACATGATGAAACACACTGTCATCAATCAATTGATGGATAACACCAATGACTTTTCGATTAAGCCTCTTCCATTCATCATCTTTCATACCCTTGGGTTTGTCATTATTACTCTCAACAGGTCCATACAAATCTTTACAAAATAATAGGTCCTCCATTTTAGTTTTCCAAGTTATCCAATTGTTTCCATTGAAACTAGACATACGACACACATTCCCCTTCATTGATTTACACAAATAAATAAACTATAAGCTCTAATACCAGTTGTTATGGAAAATAGATGATTTCCCACAAGTAAATTAATCAAAAGAAATTAAAACTAATGTGAAAAAATTCAGTCAATAACGACACAAGAATTTTACGTGATTCCATCAGTGTGAGGTACGTCCACGGAACCAAAATTTGATTTCACTATCAACCAAAAGTTTTCAAATGATTACAAACGAGACACGAATGGTCTCACAAACCATCCTTAGGTGAATTCCAAATAATCACAAATAAATAGAAGAAAGATCTCACCAAAATAGATGAACAAATTGCCTTTGAAACAAATTGTAAAAGACCTAAAATAGTATACCCAAATCAATTTCCACTGAAGCAACCAAATATGCACCCAATGCATCAGACACGTTTTGTGAGGAATAAAAACAACACTAAGCTTTGTATCTTACACAACAAGCTCGTAAATCAAGAGCTAAAAACCACCGATGACTGCTACACACATCCAAAGAATAACAATACAAAAAAGATATTGTTGATTCTTGGACTTTTTATCAAAACCCTAGCTGTCATCAAACAGATTAAAAAATACCTATTGGGCCTCCAAAAGCCAAATATTATATATATATATATATAAATATATTATAATCAACACCAAACCAAATTAAATTCTTTTAATAAACCAATTGGGTCTCGTACTCCACTAATGAGGTATATCCGACAAAAAAATTGTTTATTTAATTAATTATTCATTATTGATTGATTCTCACATATTTTTAATATAGTAGAACCATGGTTTCAACCCAAGCTACATTGGGCTGGGTTCAATGATGGATCTAGGGAGTACATATTATTCAATGCTCCTGGAGCACTATTTTATTACATTTACAAGTTGACACCTAATCAGTTGTTTCCTAAAACTCTAACAAAAAAGTAGTGGGTCCTATAAGTTAGACCAATAACTACTACTTTGAAGCACCACTAGGATTTGCTCTTAAAACATTGAATAATTTCTCAGGTGCACGGGGGGCAATCACATCCCAAAAGATTTTAAAACTCTATATACTATAAGTAAATACTAATATAATTTAAATTAATATATTTCGTATCTCCAAAATTTTAGTAGTTTGCACTCTCAAAATTATAAAAATTCACACCCCAAAATTATTTACATAACTAAATTTTGAAAATAATTTTTAAGTCGAATTTTATCAAATATTGATCATTTCTATTTATTATCTATGTTATTTGTTATATTTTTGTATTGTTTAGAATTATTTATATTATTCTATTTATTCTTATTTTATCATTTATGTTTTTTTTTCTTCTTTTATAAATCACACTTTAATTTTCTTATACACCTTATTTTACATTTATTCTTGTTTACTCATTATCTAGAAATGAGAATATTGGTTGGAAATGAAAATATTAACTACGTTTGACATAGCATTTGTAAAAATGAGTTTATAAAGTTTAATATTGCTTATTGAAACGAATTATCATTTTATACATAGATACATACATTTTCAATTATGAATTTTTTTAAGACTAAATTGTGTAATAGAATGGGAGATGATTTTGTAATAAGTTAACATTTATTGGAAACGATAGAGAAAATTTCAATTACAACCCCAGACTTCGAATAATTTCAATTTTATCCCCAAAGTTTTTGAAATCGTATCAATTTTGCCCTTGTAGTCACATTTGAAATGAAAAAAGTTAAAAAAAATTACATTTTGGTCTCAAATTTCAAAAGAAAGATGCAGACCCACCCCATCCTGCCACCAACCACCACTTCAAGCTCTTCTATCTCCTTTGTTATAACTTTGTTTTGCCTCATTTTTACGTCATTAGATTTACCTCACAGCCAAGTTTTCGTATCACCTCTCACACACCTCGTTCTTCTTCTTTTTGCATGTCGTTGGAGCTTCAAATGTTGATAAAAAGAATAAAACTTTTGTTCCCATTTTTGAATTTTCTTCAAGCCATCTTTCGAACTTCATATCTTTTTCGATTCTTGACAGTTCTACTTCATTCTTTCATCATTTTCTTTTCATCACTTCTTACTTTGTCCTACACTACCTCGCTTTCTCACTTCTTCGTGTAATGGGCGATTTTAGTATGTCAAAAGTTGCTCGAAAACTAACTTTGAAAATTTCGAAACATTCATCTTTTGTTTCTTTCTCCTCCATCTTCCTCATTCTTCTTCTCCTTTTTCTTCACTTCTAACGTGATGTGGAGCATGGTTCTGGGTGGTAACGGAGCTAGTGATAGTGGTAGTGGTGGTGGTTCAGCAATGGTGGTGGAGCTCGCGATGATGGTGGTCATAGAGCTTGATAGTATGGGTTTGGTGTTGAAAGGTGGTGGTGATGGTGATGCTCATAGTGGCGGTAATGGAGTTCAGTGGTGATGAAGTTGGTGGTTTGAGTGGTGATGTTGGTGAAGTTAATGAAAGTGATGAATTTGATGAAGAGATGAGATCAAATGCCATCAAATATGCTCTCTCCCAAACATCAATTGCAATGCCATCAAATGCCCTCCCCCGCACACCTTCCACTTGCCATCCTCATACCAACACTAAACCACCTCTAAACTCATCCCCTCCAACACCATTTAGACCAACCTCCAACATCACTACAAACCCATTATGAAAACCCACCGCCATTTTTGTTAGAGAGAAAGTATGTCATTGCCACTGTCAGCATTAACCCACTTCCATACCCAATCCTTCTCTTAATGTAGGAATTATTTCTATGGGCCTTGATGTTGGAATTATGGTTTTTATAGGCTTATTTTGGGCCAACTTTGAGCCCAAATTTGAGTGGGCTCCACATGTCTTTTGGGGTTGGTCTAAAGAGGTAATGTGTTCCTTACTGCATGGCAAGCCACACGGCGAAGACGATTTTTCAAACCTATTTATGAGTGAATGGGAAGTTGACGTCATTTTCAGGATCGTGGAGTGGACAAATAAAAAAAAAAGGTGGATTTCGTTGTAAAGGTAGTCCCGCATTGAAAACTTAAGAGAAGTTATGTGCGTATATAAGTTTTAGGTGGCAACACTTGGGTTGGGCCCCAAGGGGCACCCCAAGTTTGGGGCCCAACCCAAGTTTGTAGAAGGGAGGAGTTATGGATAAAGTGGGCCTTAGCCCAAACCACCACACACGCGCGCGGACAGCTGCCATTGACCGGGCATGGTTATGGGTCAGGTTGGTCCTACTATTAATTTTTGGACAAAATTTGTTTGAATTTTTTCCAGAAATTCTTACGAGAAAAATTATTTTTTCTGAAAAATTTTTTCGCCAAATTTGAATTCAATTTTTCCTGTCCATACAGTGCCTTTCCAGTCCAATTCTAGCAACTATTCTTTAACAGTTATAAAACTGCCCAGTAGTTATGGACAGATTCAAAACTACTAGCAGATTTGTTCAAATTTAAATTGCACATATTCGATCCAAAACTACATCTGTTCGGTTTGAAATTCAGACCTGTTCGGGCCTATAAATACTAGGACATCTTCCAGCATTTTGCATATCCGAAAATTCATTTTGTTGCTTCCATTTTGCTCTCTTGCATACATATATTCTCCATACTAGTTTTAGAGAAAATTCTGAGAGTATAGAACATAGGTTCTAGTTCACCTTACAGATTATTTGGAGTGCTACTACTGTAACGCCCCGAAATAATTCAACATAAACCAATCACATCAACTAACATTCACTAAATAATGACCATAAACCTTCCATCTTTACATGATTAATGAACAAGCTTATATAAAAGTTTCACATGCGGTAATACATTCAAGGATAAGAAAACACATGAATCTATAACATGTGAAGCATCTAGTCTCAAATAATTAAAATGCCCTTAAAGGCTTACATCTTCCAAGGCAAAGCCCGGTTACACGAAATGGTCTCTCAGACCCATACACATTTAGCCCTTGGCTTACAAAAAATTTACAACAAAACACAAGAGCAATCTACTCTTCACAAAATATATCCATGCCCTCAACTCGGTGGGATCACCACATCTTTACCTGCACCAAATCCCATAGGGGTGAGCATAAAGCCCAGTAGAGAATCATTAACAAAGTATATACATTTATGGAAGATTTCCAACATTTAATGCAAATGCAAATGCCATGCAATGTCATTTCTTGCAATCTCATCAATTTCCAAACTTCCAATTTTAATCATAAGGGGCAGTAAATACGACTCAGGTAATCCCTAGGTTGGTGTCTGCAAGTAGGCTCAACAAGTACTACCAATAACCCCACTTTACCGGTTGCTAACCGGGAAGGAAGTGGTACCTCCTCCGCGCGTGTTTTCAGTCTTTCACCTTGGACACTTAGACCAACTTATCAAATTCATCTACACCTCCTAACCGGACTTACCAACGTATTTACCCCATAACATTTCAATAGTTTTCATTCACAAAATTCTTTTCTCAATGTAACGTTCTCAACTCAATTTAAAATGCAATGTAATCAATTGAAAGAATGTATAATTCCAATGATGCTCAAAATTTCATAACATCCTTCCATTTTTAAATAACCCATCAATGCTACAATGACAACTACATAACCCATTTTCCTCCTCTTCAATAGAAATCAACAAAATACCACTAGTTCAATTAAGTGCAACAACATATGACAACCTTCACATTTTGTACCATCCTCAACACCTTAGCCATTTCAAGGCCTTATGCAATATCCTTGAACATTAAAGATTTCAATGCTCATAGTTCATGGAACTCAACAAATGGATCAACTCATCACTATGCATGTATAAGCATTTGTTAACAAATTCAAATATAGTTCCCCAATATCTCATACTTCAAAGGGTCATTATACTCATAAACAAATCAATATAGAATACACACATTTTTCAAAGAGAACCCCCAATTTCTAGGTTTTGACCAAAAAAACCCTAACATTTTCCATCCCTTTTGTAAAACCTCATTATACACCTCAATCTCAACCCATATGGCTCAATGATTTAAGAAAAAATCTTTGAGAGGAAACAAGGACAAATTTCTCCTACAAAACTAACAATTTCTTGAGCCATTAAACCCATTTTCCGAAATAGACAAAAGTGAGCTCATAAAATCAATCAAAACTTGCATAAACATATATATAACTCAAAGGAAACCCTATCTCAAAGTTTGATGAAGAAATGGAGATGATGAAAGAAGAAAACCCTAGAAATCAAAGGTTGTAGAAGTTGATCTCCACCATACACAATGTAGTTCTTGAGGGGCTCTCCCATTTTGATGAAGGAAGTTGGTTTTGAATGCCCTAGATCCAAAGAAATCAAGAACCCTAGGTGTTTCGATCTATGAAATGTAGAGAGAAGGGAGAGAATATGATTTTTAGAGAGAGAGAGAGATGAGCCAAAAGTGATACACTCAGCCAAAATAGGGAAATAAAAATAGAGTTTTCGGACTTTCCTCGTCCCGCACGTGCGGAGCCTCTTTCCCGCACGTGTGACCATTCACTCCTATACATGGTTCCGTACCTGCATATATTGCAGTGTGCTGAGTCCAAACCTCTTCGAATTCATGCGTCTTGGCCTAGCCTCCGCACGTCGACCTCTCTGCGTCGTGACCCAGCCCCCGCGACGTGCTAACCAATCTAGAAAATTTTCTTTGTTCGACTCCCAACACACTGGACCGACTTCACACCCTCCGAACCAAGTGAAACTGTCACGCCCCACTTTTTATTACACGAAGTCATTACCAATTCCATTAACTTAATTCAATTTCAGAGATAACATGCGGAAATAAACTCATACATTCAATCCGTAGAAGTGATTAACAATACTCTCATTCGTATGCAAAGTAAATATTACATGAGCATTCTAAATAAAATGCCCTCAGGCTTACAACATTAAATAATCAAATGAAGGGTGCAACCCTTTTTCACATATGGCATTCCGCCTACAACGAAGAGGCCCCGTGGCCAACAAATAAGTAAATCCAACTCTTGCAGCTCAACCTGCTTAATACCTGAAAAAGGATTCAACAACGTGGGATGAACATATAGTCCAGTAGGGATCTCAACATGATCCTCAACAATAACAACATTACAGATAGCTATGATCATGCACACTCATTCTCGTACTAGAATAGTAATATGACATTTTATACAAAATATATATATGTATGAACTTTTCTTGAAAACAACCGTTTCAAACAACGCCATGCGATTTATCTTTCCTTATTCCTTTCATTAATTCCCATTCCCATTCTTTTTATCGTAAGCAATTACTTAGGAAATAAATTCACTAAGACCACTACTATTCTCCAATTTCCACACACAAACAAGATGTGCCTTTCTAGAACATATTTCTAAAATATTTGATTCTCTTTACACTTCTAAAAGACAAGGGGTATCAACTGATACATGATTAACACAAGATAATCCATTTACAATTTCATGACACGAATGTCTACATTGCCTATGACACATAGTCTATGGCACAATTCACCTTTCCTTTTATGGCTCAGAACCTGGCCAAATACTTCAACAAGGGTTTCATCACTTATTAACAATCTTTCCAATTCAACAGGGATAACAAATCAAGTTAAACCTCTCATATAACATAACAAATACACAAGTTGGTATTGTATCAATCACAATCAAATTCACTTCCATACTTCCCAACTGATACACATTTTGGTGTTGTATCATATCAAATAGATAAGCATATGAGCTGTATCTCTGCAATAGGCGTGCATATAAGCGACAACCACAGGTTCATCCCTATCTTCCCATAATCATTAACGGTTTAGAGGTACATCCCCATCTTCCCTAAACCGTGGAGTACATCCCTATCTCCTCCCATACACAAGTAATGCATATAAACACACGTCATATACACAAACAATCAATGGTGTAATGCATACCCAACAATTCAACACAACGTGTCATCCTCCAATGACCAAGGACAAAACCTCTAGATGCGTGTATGTTGTACATCTATTAAGACTCAATTATCATGAAACCACAAACCCTATAACAAAACTAACTTTGGCGATTAAAGATACAACCACCACATATGGGTGTTCAACACTCACATTACAATAATCCAACTCTCATACCTTTTGCCTTCACAAATTCAATTCCCTGGACAATAAGACCATAACTCATTTTAACCCATTACATTCTTTTCCAAGCCACTCCAATTTAATTATGCAAATTAAGTTATAATCATTAAACTAGGGTTTTCCTCCCTCTTTCTCAATATTGACCTAAAAGGCTCAATTATTAACAACAAACAACAATGATCACATTGAAGACCCAAAACACATAAGTATTTGCCCAACGATCACAACCCCTCTATTAATTTATTAAATCAAATAAAATTAGGGTTTTCTCTCCTTTCAACAACAACATGCTAATTAACACCCCAATTAGCCTAAACCATAACTAATGATAATAAACCCAACTCCAAGACAACCCAAGGTACAACCTCATGATTTTGAATAAACCCAACATGATATACTGTTTTTATGCAATACAAAAACTACCACATGTCTATCTATAGATGGAGTATTGAAAAGAAACAAGGAAAATCCCTACCTCATAGGAGAACCCAAATGGAGAAGATTGACCCGAAATCCAAGTGCTCCAAATCCACAATTCTTGATTAAGCTGTAGCCCTCACTCTCCTCTACCTTTTCAATAAAAGATCTAGGTTAGAAACTCGCTCTAAGTAGATCAAACCTAAGAGAAGGTGAGTTGGGGAAAGAACTTCGTAACCTAGGGTTTAGAATCGAAAAGAGGGTGAAAAGCGCCTTAAAAACTGAAACACGATTTTATACCCAGTAGCCCGCTCGGCGTCAAACTCCCGCTCGGCGGACACTCCTGAACCCGCTCGGCGGACCAACTCCCGCTCGGCGTCAACCTGAACAAGAAATCTTTGGATGGGTGTTTTTCCTCGGCGCCAAAACCCTCGGCGGACAAGCAACAACAAGTCCTCGGCGTCAAAATCCCCGCTCGAGCGGACAAGCCAAAACCTGGGCACTAGTTTTGGTTCCTAAGCTCAACCAACCTGCAATCAACCTGTGCAAAACATCCTATAACTCAAGAATAAAGAATTAAAGGACAACCACAACAATAATAAGACAATAGAATCTACGGAACATAAGTCCGAATATGATAATCAAATGGAAAAAGACCGGGGTCGCTATAGAAACCCATCACCGGAATAAACAAGGATAGAAATTTCTAGGAGAGTTTCCGAGTCGCCACAAACCCAAAAGATTAACAAGACTCTAAGTGAAACTTGACACACCAATGAGGCAAAATCAAAGTTAAACAAAAGAACATGATGGATGACACACCGGGCCATCACAACTACAATCTATGTAGATTATTGTATCTTGGGAGATAGACACCATTTATCTGTACGCACCAAAGCGGGGCGAATCTATCTTAAGGATAGAGTGTCACACACTCGACTTGATCTTTTTGTACTTATTCGGTTCAGTAAATAAATTATGTAAGTAATTTATTTTATTTGTTTGATTTGGTTTCAACTTATTTATTTTACACTGAAGATTGTTCCAACAATCTTAAGACAAATTCGAATTATTCTGGTTATACAAAATTTTTCGTTTGTTTCCTTTTTTTTTTTTTTTTTCTTTCTTCTTCTTACAGAAATTATTTTCCGTGGTTTTACAAAATAATATTCTAGTTGGAAAATACAAATAGTAGTAATATATTGTTTATTTTCTTTGACAGCTAGCAGTAATATATTGGTAGTCATTAACAATTCAGAATATTTGTTTGTGAAGTTGGTTAGAATTTGGTTTTCAGAAATAATTTCTGAATTTTCATTAATTAAAATTTTGTTTTCAGTATTTTAATTTTCAAAGTGTTACAGAAATATTTTTCTGTGTGGAATTAATTTGTTTAAATAAATATTTTTATTTTCAAATTAATTGGAAATAAAAGTTACAATTCTTGTTTCTTTTATTTTTACAAAATTAAATTTTGTGTTTTTGGTTTAATTTTCTGTGTAGTATAAAATTCTAATTAGAATTTTGTTTAATGATTTAGAATTCATAGCTACTGAAACTAATACTCAAACAAGTACTGGTATGGTGGCTGTAATTATTCCAACCCCTCTTCCTATTGTGATTGTGCCAGTCAATCGTAGTGAGAAGCCAGAGAAGTTCTTAGGAACTGATCTTAAAAGATGGAAACATAAAATGTTGTTCTATCTTACTACTCTGAACCTAGCTCGTTTTCTCCGTAAAAATGCTTCTACTCTGATCGAGGATGAAACCGATCGGCAAGTGGTTGCTGCGGTCAATACCTGGAAACATGTTAATTTCCTTTGCCAGAATTACATCTTGAACGGACTTGATAACACATTGTAAAACGTCTATAGTCCTATCAAGACAGTAAAGGAACTTTGGGAGTCTTTGGAGGAAAAAAAATACAAAATAGAAGATGCTGGCTCGAAGAAATTCATAGTAGACAAATTTCTAGACTTTGTGATGGTTGATTCTAAGACTGTGATCAGCCAAGTTCAAGATCTCCAACTTATTCTGCATGATATTCATGCAGAAAGCATGTCTCTCAGTGAATCCTTCTAAGTTGTTGCCTTAATTGAAAAATTACCACAAGACTGGAAGGAATTCAAGAACTACCTCAAACATAAGCACAAAGAAATGACTTTAGAGGAATTAATTGTGCGTTTGAGGATTGAGGAGGACAACCGCAATTCTGAGGAGCGAATTGGTAAGCATCCAATGGAATCTAAGGCAAATATGGTGGAACATGCTCCCAAAGCAAAGAAATGGAAGTATTCTAGAGAAAGTTCCGCACAAGGCTCTAAAGGAGGGGCAACTAAGAAGTACAGTTTAATGGCAAATGTTATATCTATGACAAAGAGGGACATCGGGCCAAAGATTGTCGTAGCAAAGGTGAAGGCAAAAGAAGATCAAGCAAGAAGCTTGCTCAAGCCAATATCACCAAAATAGACAAAATTTTCAATGGTGTTGAGGACATAAATCTTTCTACAATTGTTTCTGAGGCAAACCTTGTTGGAAATCCTAAAGAATGGTGGGTGGACACTGGTGCTACTCGCCACATCTGTGTCGACAAAAAGATGTTCACATCCTATTTTGCGGTGGACAACGGCGAACAACTTTTTATGGGAAACTCCTCGACTTCTAAAGTTGAAGGATAAGGAAAGATTATTATGAAGATGACATCTAAAAAGGAATTCACTCTCAACAATGTGCTGCATATACCGGACATTCACAAGAACCATGTTTCCGGATCTTTGTTGAGTAAAAATGGGTTTAAGCTAGTTTTTGAAAGTGACAAGTTTGTACTTACCAAAAACGAGATGTATGTAGGAAAAGGTTATATGTCTGATGACATTTTCAAAATAAATGTAATGACTATTGGCCCTTCTGTTATTAATAATAATACATCTTCTTCTTACTTGCTTGAGTCTTCAAATTTGTGGCATGATAGACTAGGACATGTTAATTATGGATCTTTTCGTAGATTAATTAATATGGAATGTTTACCTAATTTTGAAATTGATCCAAATCATAAATATGAAATTTGTGTTGAAACAAAATTAACCAAAACTCCTTTTCATTCAATTGAAATAAGTACAAAACCACTTGAATTAATTCATAATGATATTTGTGATTTTAAATCAATTCAAACTAGAGGTGGGAAAAAATATTTTATCACTTTCATGGATGACTATACTAGATATAGTTATGTTTATTTAATTCAAACTAAGGATGAAGCTTTGGAAACTTTCATTCAATTTAAGAATGAAGTAGAAAATCAACTTGGTAAGAAAATTTAAAAAAAAAAAAAAAAACTAAGAAGTGATAGAGGTGATGAATATGAATCACCTTTTGGTGAGTTTTGTAAAGAACATGGAATAATTCATCAAACCACCGCTCCTTACTCACCTTAGCAAAATGGAATTACTGAAAGGAAAAATAAGACTTTAAAAGAAATGATGAATGTCATGTTAATAAGTTCTTGATTACCTCAAAACTTGTGGGGGGAAGCAATACTTTCTGGTAATTATATTCTTAATAAAGTACTCTGAAAGAAAGTGAATCAAACACCTTATGAAATGTGGTATGGGAGAGTACCATCCTACAAATACTTAAAAGTGTGGGGAAGTTTGGCTAAAGTGTCTATTCGTGGTCCTAAAAAGACTAAGATAAGTCCTAAAACTGTTGATTGCATATTCATTGGTTATGCAAAAAAATAGTAGTGTATATCCATTTTTGATTCATAAGTCAGAACATTCCGAAATGCATGTAAATACTATTATTGAGTCTCAGAATGCATCCTTCTTTGAACATGTATTTCCGAATAAAACTGGACAAGAGACTAGTACTAACAAATGATCTTATGATGCTATTTCTAGTCATGATCAAGAACAAGATCAACAACAAGAGCAAGAGATAGATCAAAATAAGGAAGAGGAACTTAGGCATAGTAAACGTGCTAGAACCTCAAAATCTTTTGGTCCAGATTTTCTAACATTTTTGTTAGAAAATGAGCTTTTAACTTTTAAAGAAGCTATGTCTAGTCTTGAGGCTCCTTCATGGAAATAGGCTGTAAATAGCGAAATTGAATCCATCCTATAAAATCATACATGGGAATTGATGGATTTGCCACCAGGTTGTAAACCTCTTGGGTACAAGTGGATTTTCAAGAGAAAAATGAAAGCAGATGGATTAATTGACAAATACAAGGCAAGACTTGTGGTCAAAAGATTTAGACAAAAAGAAGGTCTTGATTATTTTGACAGATACTCACCAATTACTAAAATAACATCCATTAGAATGCTAATTGCCATTGCATCTTTATATAATCTAGAAATTCATCAAATGGATGTGAAAACCGCTTTCTTAAATGGTGAGTCAAATAAAGAAATTTACATGGAACAACCAGAAAGATTTTCTATTCTAGGAAAAGAAAAGAAAAGAAAGTATGTAAATTGGTTAAATTATTATATGGTTTAAAACAAGTGCCAAAGCAATGGCATGAAAAATTTGACAAGGCAATGATGTCAAATGGTTTTAAAATTAATGAATGTGACAAATGTCTTTATATTAAAAACACAAATAAAGGTTATGTTATAGTATGTCTTTATGTAGATGATATGCTCATCATAGGTAGTAATAATGACATGATTAAAACTACCAAGAAAATGTTGAATAAACATTTTGGCATGAAAGACATAGGGATTGCTGATGTAATACTTGGTATGAAAATTACCAAAACATCAGAAGGTTATGCTTTGTCACAATCACATTACATTGAGAAAATATTTGACAAATTCAGCAAAGATAATAATCATCTTGTTAGAACACCTGTGGATGTTAATTTGTTTCTTTCTAAAAATGTACAGGAAAGTATTTCTCAATTAGAGTATGCCCAAATTATTGAAAGCTTAATGTACTTGATGAACTGCACTCGCCCAAATATAGCTTATGCAATAAGTAAATTAACTAGATATACGAGTAATCCAGGAGTTAAACACTGGAAAGCTATTATAAGGGTTCTAAAATATCTCCTATATTCTTGTACCATTAGACTAAATTATACTAGATATCCAGCAGTACTTGAAGGATACTGTAATGCAAACTGGATATCCTATACTAGAGACTCAAAATCCACCAGTGGGTATGTCTTTACTCTTGGTGGGGCGGCTATATCTTGGAAATCTTCCAAACAGACTTGCATTGCTAGGTCTACTATGGAATCAGAGTTTATAGCTTTAGATAAAGCTGGGGAAGAAGCAGAATGGCTTCGCCACTTCTTTGAATATATTCCAATGTGGCCAAAATTGATGCTTGCTATATGCATACATCATAATAGTCAATTAGCAATAGGTAAAGCACAGAGTTATATGTATAACGGTATGTCACGACTCATTTGTCATCGACATAACACCATGAGACAACTACTCTCTAATGGAATTATTTCCATTGTATATGTGAAATCTAAAGACAACATAGCGGATCCACTAATCAAAGGGTTAGCAAGAGAGTTAGTTGAGAATTCATCGAGGGGAATGAGACTTAAGCCTATTAAATAAGACTTACCACAATGGCAACCTAACCTAGTTGACTGGAGATCTCAAGATCTAGGTTTAAAGGGACAACCGAGTTGCATATGACTCATAAGGATCATTGGGGAGTCAAACTCCTATCCATTTCTATGATGCAATAGTGATATCTGCAGCGTTTTAGGTTGATTAAAACTTTTAATGATTCTTATATCTAGGAATACGTAGTGGAGTATGGCAGGATACTCTTCATAAGAATCACCTATATGAGTGTGAACTGGGCCGGTTCTATGAAATTTGTGAAGGGCTACAATTCTCTAGAGCACTCATGAAAGACCAGGTTGTTCAGGGCCAAAATGAACACAATAATGAGAACTAAACTATGTATGGTAATATACTGTGTGAGTTCTATTGTCTTGGTTTACACAAATGGCTGAATAGTTTAAGACATCATGTTCACTAATTAGCTAGTAAATCCGATAGTGTCTCACAAGAGAAGGTTTAAAGCCAAAAGCTACCTATCCTTTGGAGAATATTTCCAATTTCTGTACTCTCTGTAATTAGATCGTGTTGTTGCATTTTCTCTCCGTCAAATTCCATTCATATGGGGGATTGTTGGAATTATGATTTTTATAGGCTTATTTTGGGCCAACTTTGAGCCCAAATTTGAGTGGGACCCACACGTCTTTTCGGGTGGATCCAAAGAGGTGACGTGTTCCTTGCCGCATGGCAAGCCACACGGTGAAGATGGTTTGTCAAAACCATTTATGAGTGAATGGGAAGTTAACGTCGTTTTTACGTTCGTAGAATGGACAATTAAAGAATAAAATGTGGGTTTCTTTGTAAAGGTAGTCCCACATTGAAAACTTAAGAGAACTTATGTGTGTATATAAGTTGTAGGTGGTAACACTTGGGTTAGGCCCCAAGCGGCACCCCAAGTTTGTAGAAGGAAGGAGTTATGAACAAAGTAGGCCTTGGCCAAAACCACCACACACGCGCGCCGTCGCCGTCAGTCCGATCGGCCAATTGGGTCGGGTCGGGTCAGTCCTACTATTAATTTTTGAACAAAATTTGTTTGAATTTTTTCCAGAAATTCTTGCAAAAAAACTACTTTTTCTGAACGAAATTAATTCAAAATTTTCGCCAAATTTGAATTCAATTTTTGCTGTCTATACAGTGCCTTTCCGGTCCAATTCCAGCAACTGTTCTTTAACAATTATAAAACTGCCCAATAGTTATGGACAGATTCAAAATTGCCAACAGATATATTCAAATTTATATTCCACGTGTTCGATTCAAAACTACATTTGTTTGGTTTGAAATTCAGGCCTGTTTGGGCATATAAATACCAGGACATCTTCCAGCATTTTGCACATCCGAAAATTCATTTTGTTGCTTTCATTTTGCTCTCTTGCATGCATATATTTTTCATACTAGTTTTAGAGAAAATTCTGAGAGTATAGAACACAGGTTCTAGTTCGCCGTATAGATTGTTTTGAGCACTACTACAATCCATGTAGATTATTGTATCCTGGGAGATAGACCCCATTTATCCGTAAGCACCAAAGCGGGGCGAAACTGTCTTAAGGACAAAGTGTCACACACTCGACTTGATCTTTTTGTACTTATTCAGTTCGGTAAATAAATTTTGTAAGTAATTTATTTTATTTGTTTGATTTGGTTTCAACTTATTTATTTTACACTAAAAATTGTTCCAACACTTGAAACATTTAAAAATGTTTTTAGAATTCAGTCAGAAAACTTTTCCAAGAACAAATAAGTTTCTTAGAGAACTTGGCAGTGGCCATTTTGTCATCACCTTCATCAACTTCACCAACTCTGAGAACTTGTATTTAATTATTCTTATAAATGCATTATATGATACGAATAATAAATGTAATCTTATTTAAACTATTTAATAAAATTAATATCGAGTAATTTAGTAAAAAAAAATTATTCTAATTTAAAACACAAACAAAAATATTACTAAAACTAATAATTTTGTAGGTATTCAATATTTATTGTTATAATTATTTATTTGCCAAATATTCAACCGAATAATTACCATTACTAAATACCTTAGTTGAAAACCTTAATTAATTGATTTTAAGAAACCCACACAAATACACAATCAAGCAAATTTATCATTAAAAAAAAAAGAAAGTGAAATTCAATGGCTGGTGGGGTGATTAGTCACCCTACACATGTTAACTAGCATGCAATGGCAGGAGCGATTGGGTGATTATTAGCCTTGGATTTAGAGGATTTGATGTGATGTAAAAGAATGAGAGAGAGAGAGAGAGAGAGAGAGAGAGAGCCTCAAGTGAAGTATGATATGTTGAACTTCTATATATATATGACATGCAGCCTCTTGATCTTCAATTGACCGGAGAAGAGCATTATAAAAAATAAAAAAATAAAAATCTTGTGAGCAAAGCTAGAGTTAGGAAGGAAGAAAGAGGTCAAAATTCTTGTTACCATTTCATCACCCCATTTCAATCATACTACTAAGCAAGAAAACCCTCTCAACCCTCTCATTCTTTTTAATTGTTTAAATTTTCAGATTGTATTCATATGCCAAAATGGCTAAAATTTTAGATAGAAGTTGTATGTAAATTTGTGATATGTATATTAAATATTTCAAGGTTATTTTTATATTAGTAGCCTTAAAATCATTATATGATTTTGGAATTAGGCTTGCATGTGTAGTATGTGACATTAAATAGATGATTGAAGATTTTATTTGGTTTGATCATATGGTTCTTAAATCTGCCAAAATTTATATGAATTTTTAGACAATTTTATATTCAAAATTTTGAGATGATTTCTTCTACAAAGTTGTTAAGAATGATGTCTAGTTCATCCAACAATTTTTGTATCAAATATTCTAGTTTTTTATGAATTTATGCAAAATTTTAATTAAATCTGAAACTTTAGACAGATTTTACTGCATGTTTGAAAAATCACTAAAACTCGTATATTAGACCAAATCTGGAATTTTCTAAATAAAAAATGAAATTTGCGAAGTCTGGTTTCATAGTCAATGTGATGACCGGGTCTTTCTTTTCTTCCCTCTCTTCTCTTTTCCTTCTTTCTTTGCCCCGTCTTTCTTATATTTTTCATTGGGCTTGAAAACGTTCGGAAACATACTCTTAAAATAGAACCCTTGTTCTTGTGGTGTTCGGTGTTAGATCACACTTGTTTCGGGAAGTGTGGGGTCAGGTCCGGAGTGCCCGGGAGTGAAGCGGGAATTTTTCTGGGCTGCTGGGCCAAGGCCGCATGTGCAGGGGCCCAAGGCTGCACATGCGGGGTTGGGCCGCACGTGCGGGAAGAGTGGATTTTGGTGGCTTGCATTCTTCCTAAAAGGCACGAGCAGAAAGAGGTGCGAGAGGAGCCCTGCACATGCGGGGATGAAGGCCGCACGTGCGGGAAGGGGCACCCCATACGTGCGGGGATGAAGACTGCACGTGCGGGAAGGGGTGCTCCGCATGTGCGGCGATGGGTGCCGCACGTGCGGCACTCTGGCAGTCCGAAAACTCTATTTTTTTTAATCATTTTGAGGCCGAAAATATCTCATTTTCTAACCCTTCTCTCTCACTCTAAAGGCCATTTTTCTCATCCTTCTCTCTAAAAACCCTAACCAAAGCACTAAAAACTCTTGAATCTAGCTATCCATTGGGCTTAGATCATCATTATCATTCTTCTCCAATCTTCAAGATAAAGCTAGAATTTCATTTGGGTGGTAGAAGTTGAAGGATCTTCCATCAAAGCTAGGGCTTCACCTTCTTTCTTCACCAAGCTTAAGGTAGGGACATTCTTGAGTTATATATACAAGTTCCTCAAAATAAACCCATAATATACACAATATTAACATGCATCGATTAAGAAGGACAAAACCTTATTCCATTCATCAGAGTAATCTTATTAAAAGACATTACATGTAATAATGAAAGTAAATGCCCTACGGGCTTATATCTTTCCAAGCCAACACTTGGACACAAAAGTCTGAGTACTAACTCAATTACACATTAAGCCCTTGGCTTGAGTTTACATGTAATATCAAACTAAAACAAAATAACAACTAATCTAAATAGAGTCTTCAACTCCAAATCCTTCCAAGCTAAGTCCTTGGAGGTAACATATCACCTGAACCTGAAAATGATGTTCCCGTATAGGGTGAGCCACAGCCCAGTAGAAATATACTAAACAAAATATAAGAATTGACTAAAGCAATAGCATTCGATAGATGGTTAACACTGTTAAATCCATTATATCACTTTACAGTTTCATGACAATAATGTCCATGACATGTTTCGCTTTACGTTATTAATCAACTTTCCAATTATACAGACATGGCTCAGAACCTGGCCAAACAATAATAATGAGATTACATCTCATATCAACATTACTTCCAATATCAACAAATCAAATGAGACTAAGGCTCATACTAAAACACTTCCATAAATCAATAAGTACACATATTTGCTGTACTAATGGAGTCCATCCCCTTTCTCCTACTAAACAGGTTTGAGAGTCCATCCCCTATCTTCCCTCAAACCATGGAGTACATCCCCTATCTCCTCCCAAACAATATGCATATACGATGTATTAAACATTAGTCATACACAATATTCAATCAATACACAAATTCGCTGTATTAATTCAACTGTCATATTCAATGACTCATTCAATGTGATTAGTTTCAGTTTTCCCTAATCAATATGCAACGTCTACAACAATCACGACTATCCTCCACCGATAGCCCAAAACAGTTATTTCTAAACAGGAAATAAATGTATCAACAAATATAAACTCAACATTTTCACAGGTGAGTGATTAAACTATTCAACTACACCATTTATCTCATAATTCCCTAATTTCATGAATTAAACTCAATTCCACATTTTTCCCAAAATTAATTATACAAATTAATTCATTACAATAATTAGGGCTTTTCCCCCTTTCCTCAAAATTAACCCTAAAGTTCAATTTTATCATCTTGACACTACCTATGTCATTTTTCATGATTCACAATCACATGGAATTTAATAAATAAACAATTCCCTATTTCTCAAATTATGATACAAACCCTAGTTTTCCCAAAATTACCAAACGACACCAACATATCAAAAATACCAAAAACTTAGGACAAAACCTATAATATGGCGTAGAAAATCCCTACCTCGAAGTGAAGAACTCAAATGGAGAAGATGGCGAAAACCCAATGTGCTCCAAATCCAAGATTGTTCAGATTAAAATAAAGCCCTCGACCCACTCTATCTTTTTAACAAAGGACCTAGGGTAGAAATACACTCTAAGTAGATCAAACCTAAGAGAGAAGGTGTGTAGAGAGAGGGAGAACACGGACCTAGGGTTTTGAGATCAAAAGAGGATGAAAAAATGAAGTTTAAAACCGCTGCTGCGTATATAAATAAAACAGGCTCGCTCGAGCGAAGACTTGGTCGCTCGAGCGACCAAACACAGAAAACCCTCGCTCGATCCAAGGAGGTCTTGCTCGAGCCAACAATCCGTGGCTTCGCTCGGCAAATTGCATCGCTATCGAGCAAAATTCAAACCTCGTGTTCGCATCAGACGACGCCGGCGACGGGAAGCACGCTCGAGCGAAGAACAAACCAGCTCGCTCGAGCGAGTAAAAGCTCGCTCGAGCCAAGAACTGCAACTCTCAGGTCTAGAACCAGACGCAATCGCTCGCTCAAGCGAAGCCACTCTGGCTCGATCCACTAGGCACAAGACTCCACTCTCGCTCGAGCGACAAACTTCTCGCTCGAGCGAAGGACCAAAATTCTGGGCAGCAACCATTTGCTCCCAAACCCAACCAACCTGTAACCAACCTACCCAACACATCCTATAGCTCAAAGACAAGTAAATAAAGGATGACAACAACATAAATATAACAACAAGATCTACGAAACCTAAGTCCGGATGCAACAACCAAATGGGAAGAGACCGGGGTCGCTATATTTGCTATCTTGATGATGATTTTAAGAGTTTTCTTCTAGTGCTTGTTGATTCCAAACTTTGTGATTTAAAAGTATAGGGAGTTTTAAAAGTGGGTTTATATCTCAAACATTTTTTTTTTTAAATCCAAGAGGGTTTTCATTCTATTAAACATGAGAAAAATGATTTTGAAAGGGTGCCATTGAGGAAAATGAGAATGTTTTGGGTTTGATGAGAAACCCTAGAAATTTGGAGATTTTGGAAAAGGTGTAAATGTCTATGGTGTTTCTATTCTTCTTGTGTTAAAAAAATGGATGAATGTAGACTTCTTGGGTGTTTTGAAAATGACCATCTTATGATATGTATATTGAAAAAAGAGAATTTTGTTTCACAAATTAATGTTGAATACATGATGATATATTGTTGTGAGATGACAAAATTGTTGTGCATTATAGATTGTGAGAATTATGAATACTGGAGATTTATGTTTGAAAAATATCACATGTGGCCTTGAAGACGCAAATTGATTAGAATTGTGCATGATGGGAAATTGTTATTGTGTGTTGAAGACACATGGGTATTTTGTAAAATGGTTTGAAGGGAAGAAATGAGAAATGGGATTGATTGATATTGTTGCAGAGATATTTTGAGAATAGTAATTATTGCATCATGTTTCAATTGAGTTATATTATTGTGCATCTTGACATATGTTGGAAAAACATTTATTTTGAGAAAGATCATATTGTAATGAGAATTATGGAAATGTGAATGGGTTAAATACGTGGTAAGTCTGGATAGGGGGTGTAGTTGAATTTGATAAGTTGGCCTGAGTATCCATGGTGAAAAACCAGAAAACTGCGCGGATAGGTGTCAAGCCTTCCGGTTAGCACCGGTAAAAATGACAGTTTGATAGTGCTTGTTGAGTCTACTTGCAGACACCAGCCTAAGGATTACTAGTGTCGTATTTACCACCCCTGTTGATTAAAATTGGAAGTTATTGAGATGTGTTGGGATTGCAGGCTTTTATTTAAAATAAAAATCCATATGAAGAGCATGAAATATATATATTCTTTTGCAAACATGGCATAGCATGAGCATGGTTTAAATTTTCGAGTTCTAGCATAATTGTATATACTTTGTTAGAATTCTCTACTGGGCTTTATGCTCACCCCTATGGGATTTGGTGCATGTAAAGATGTGGTGATCCTGCCGAGTTGATGGCGTGGACATGATTGTGAAGAGTGCTTGCTCTTATATTTTTGTGTAAATTTTTGTAAAGCCAAGGGCTAATGTGTATGGGTCCGAGAGACCATTTTGTGTAACCGGGCTATTGCCCTGGAAATTGTAAGTCCTTAAGGGCCTTATTCGTTTTGAATTGATGATTTTACATGCTATAGATTCATGTACTAGTTTATCAATGAATGTATAACCGCATGTGAGATTACTTTGTAAAACATTTGATCTTATGTAATGGGATTTGGTTAATATCTTATTTGGAAGTGGGTAGTTCATGTCGAATTATTTCGGGGCGTCACAGTCAATTTTTAGATTATGAAATTGATTTATAAATTTAAGTGTGGAATTATTTTAAGAAAATGTGACGAATCTGTGTCATGTAATTTCTTGAAATTTTACAGAATTATTTATAACTTATTCTTGGGAAATTATTTCTGAAAAATGACCATAACATGTTTGTTGAATATTCCACAGAATTACATGAATTATAGAATTGTATAAGTAATTTATTTTAAAATGTTAACTACGAAAATTATGTCCAAAAATTCTGGGCAGAATGATGAAGAACCAAGACTACTACTTCAATTATTTATTAGGACTAAAAATAAGTATTGTGCTAATCTATTTAAATGAATCTTGTAAATTATTAGTCCATGCATGTGTGTAGTTGTGGTTCATTTTAAGTATCTAAAATTATTATTTCACACCATGGCTTAATTTAACTGTTTATCATAATTTTGTACATTGATTGATTATTGTAAGATGCATGTGTAATATTTTCTGTTGAAAATTGTAATAAAATGATATAATATTTATGGTGATTTAATTTTGTAGTTATTTGTGATTATTATAAAAATTAACTAAAACGATTAATGGCATATACGAAATTAACGGTTGACAGTTAATACTGGTAGTTCATGAAATTTGAGAAGTCTAGTTTTATAGTCAATTTTTATATTATGTAATTGATTTATAAATTTACCTGTGGAATTATTTTAAGAAAATGTAACGAATCTGTGTCATGTAATTTCTTGAAATTTTACAAAATTATTTATAACTTATATTTAGGAAAATCTTTCTGAAAAATAACTATAATATGTTTTTTGAATATTCCATAGAATTACATGAATTTTTGAATTGTATAAATAATTTATTTATAATTTTAACTACGAAAATTATGTTTTGAAAATTCTGGATAGAATGATAAAGAACCAAGATTACTACTTCAATTATTTATTAGGACTAAAAATAAGTATTGTGCTAGTCTATTTAATTGAATCTTGTAAATTAGTAGTCCATGCATGTGTGTGGTTATGGTTCATTTTTTTTTGGGTAAGTATGTGGTAATGGTTCATTTTAAGTATCTAAAATTATTATTTTACACCATGGCTTAATTTAACTGTTTATCATAATTTTGTACATTGAATGATTATTGTAGAACGCGTGTGTAATATTTTCATTTGAAATTGTAATAAAATGGTATAACATTTATGGTGATTTAATTTTGTAGTTATTTGTGATTATTATAAAAATTAACTAAAATGATTAACGGCGTGTACGAAATTAATGGTTAACGGTTAATACTGATAGTTCACAGTGGGTCTTGATTTTTGAGAATTTTTACATAATTTGTGTTGCAAAACCCTAAGATCGCACAAGACTTATTTGAACCCTTATCGGTATTCGATTTTGGGATAAGGGTGGATGCGTAGGTGGCACACAGGGAGGTTACATACCCTGGCAGATTGTTCCCTTGGGGCAGACTATGGATGCCACGGCTTGGGTGTGTAACTCTGGGTATGGGCATCCTTGGTAGTTACAATTGGTAACACTTGAATATTTGACCCAGGGGGTTTCCAGATTAACCGTGGTCATAGCTTAGTGGTTGGTAAGTAAATCTCTTTAGTGAGATTTTGAGTGTCACCTAAACTATTAAAATTGTTGAAATTATTTTAATGGTTGTTATATTTTCGTGCTATTAATTTCATTGTTTTCTCTTAAATGTCATGATTATTAATTTGATCATTTTCTCTTGAAAAGAAAGGTAGATTTGTTATGCTTTCTTACAATGTTGGAAAACTCATAGCATATGTTTTGGTGCCCTGGCGTTTTATGCCAAATTTTGACGAGGAAGGGATAGAAGCTGAAAACGGAGTTGATGCTAATATAGAGCCTCGGCTAACTTGAAGCCATGACTATGGCCAAATAAATTTTATTATCTTATGTATTAATAATAAAGGATTTTATAATGTTATTTAATGTTGTATTTGGACTTTTAAGTTTCTTTTTTATTTAGTGTTGTTTAAACTTTCGGTTGTGTGAGAATTGTAATTTTCCTAGTAAGATGTTAAATTTTTAATTTAATTAGTTATTTTGTTTATTTAATTTCCTTTGATGTTCCAAAAATTTTGGGGTGTCGCATCAACATCACCACCTGAACCACCAACTTCACCGCCACCGAACTTTACTACCGCCACCATGAGCATCACCATCACCACCACCTTTCAACACCAAACCCACCTCCTTCACAACCAAGTTCCATTACCACTACCATCAAGCTCCACGACCACTAATCACCACGAGCTCCGCCGTCATCGCTGGACCGCCACTACCACCATCACCATCACCATCACCAACTATGTGATCACCTAGAATTATGCTCCAAATCATGTTATAAGTGAAGAAGAAGAAGAATGAGGAAAATGGAGGAGAAAGAAACAAAAGATGAATGTTTCGAAATTTTTTAAATTAGTTTTTGGACAATTTTCGGCATATTGAAACCGCCCATTACACGAAAAAGTGAGAAAGTGAAGTAATGTAGGACGAAGTAGGAAGTGAGGTAAAGAGAATGGCGAAAGAATGTAGTAGAACCGTTAAGAATCGAGAAATATATGAAATCCGAAAGATGGCTCGAAGAAAAGTCAGAAACAGGAAGAAAAGTCTTTTCTTTTTTTTTTTAATCAAATTTTTGAGCTCTGTCAGCATACAAAAAGAGAAAGAACGAGTTGTGTGAGAGGTCATACGAAAATTAGGCTATGAGGTGAATCCAACGACATAAAAATGAGACGAATTGGAGTCATAACGAAGGAGATAGAAGGGCTTGAAGTGGTAGTTGGTAGTGGTGGTTTGGTGGTAGGAGAGGGTGTGTCTGCGTTTTTCTTTTGAAATTTGGGATCAAAATGTAATTTTTTTAACTTTTTCCATTTCAAATGTGACGGCATAGATAAAATTGATATAATTTGAAAAACTTAGGAGGTAAAATTGAAATTATTCGAAGTCTGGTAGTAATTGAAAATTGAGGCAAACTATAGGGATAAAAATAAATTTTCTCAAAGAGATATTAGTTGAAGTTTTGATATCAAGTTTATCATAGATACTTTTGTATATATTATAAAAAGTGACCATCACAACATTTTCAGATAGTTAACTTTATTATATGGAGACATATAATAATAGTTATTATTTTAATTAAGTTAATGCAGACAAAAAAAATATTCCACTATATTTTTGTGCTCAATTATGTTGACAAAGAATATCCGGTTAATAATAATATTATTCACCCTTTTGTGTTGGTAGAAATTAAAATTAAATTTTTTTATAACAATTTTTTTTGATTAAAAGTTACTTGTGTTTCAATCCTCCAAAGTTCAAATCCTGAATTTGTCTCTAATTGAATTGGGTTAATTCTAATGCATGATTGGTTTGATTTTGAGTTTAAAATTTTAAAACCGATCATAATTAGATTAGTTAAGAATTAAGTATCAAATCAACACAAAAACACCCCTATATACGTGCTTCAAGTAAACGATACGTTACGTTTGGTACCCACCAAGGTTGGAGTGAGCTCACTGATGAAACAACTCATGTTTGATTTTACCATCAATGAGTTATGAGTCTAACTTTCTGAGTTGTATTTCTGAGGGGTTATTTGGTACCATTCACTTCTTCTTCTTCTTCTTCTTCTTCTTCTTCTTCTTTTTTCTTGTTTTTTATGAAGAATAATATGAAATTTGAACTGAACACTTGTCCTGTTTCTCTTCAAAAAGTTAACATAAAAATGATAAATTTCATTATTTCAGCTAAATATAAATTGAAAATATACATTTTTTACGGCATGTTTTTGCATGCCATAACAAAAATTCTGATTGATTTTTTTTTTTTTTGTAGAAGTTTTCACGACATGTTAATATATGCCGTGTAAAGTTATAATATTTTACAACATGAAATGTATGTCGTCTTAAATGCAAATATTTTACGACATATTTTTGTAAGTCGTAAAAACATACATTTTTAACGGCATACTTTTGCACGCTATAAATATATGAATCAACGACTTACATGGTATGTATACTGTTATTGACAAAACATTAACGGCTTGCAAAAAAAAAATACCGTAGAATGTACTAACTACGACATGCATTTAATGCATGTCGTAAACATGATGCCGTAAAACGTCAATTTTCTTGTAGTGAATCATTATATAATTTTCTTATATTTTTGGTTCTCTCTTCTGGTTTATGTATGTAATGGGATTTGGGGTGCCTGCTGTGCCCCCAGCGCAGCAGACACTGTTGTGTTGCCCTATGGGCTCATTTTAGGATCCGTTTTGATAATTCGAACCGTTCACATTTTAGAGTACATCAACTAAAACATATTTGTAAAAAATTAAGTTAATCGGATATCGTTAATCCTTTTATCCACTCACATTTGTATCGATAAAAATAAATGACATTGTGATTTAAAGTATTAAAATGAATACAAATGTGAGTAGATAAAAGGGTTAACGATATCCGATTGATCTGATTTTTTATAGGTATGTTGTACTCGATGTACTCTAAAATGTGAACGATTCAGATAATCAAAATGGATCCCGAAATGAGCCCATAAGACAGCATAGCAGACACCCCAGATCTTGTGTAATGGCTTGAGCGAGTTTGGATTTGTTAAAATTAAATATCTCAACTTCACGGTAAAGTTAACTCATTATTGGATTAATTTCGTTTCATTCGATAATTAGAACCGTTCATCTTGTATAACTAACTAAGAAAACTATCCATGCAAAAATCAAGTTGATTCAACAACAACTGTCATACTATTAGATCATTTTTATTTACACGGCCTATATGTTTTTAAGAATAAACCATTCATTTATTATAATATTATGAGATTTGGCCATATGATTACTTATGTCTCATCAATCTAAATTTTTATATGTATATTCTTTTTAACTTGTCATATAAGATTAATTGTTCAGATTATTGATATGAGTACAAATTATTCCTATAATGTGCCAAATATACTAATTTAAAATTTAACAAATCTGAACTTGCATGAATCATTATTTTGGCCACGGTTGCCGCTGTGCCCACTACCACCAATAATTCGATAAACATTTGTAACTCGTCTAATTATTATTTGAATTGTGATTAAAAATATAAATAAATAAATTGAGGTGGGAGATTGATAATATAAAATTTATAACCAAAAAAAAAAAATTAATTGGAAGGCACTTAGACACGTCTCGTATGACATAAGCTATATTAAAAATAAACAAATAAATAAAGTAAGGGGCATGTAACCCCAACCTATTTTTAAATCTGTCACTACTTCAGGCCTTGTTCTTACAATATAAACTATATTCTAAATAATTTCTTATTAATTGGGGCGCTTATGAAAAGTCCAAATTTGAATTTGTTTGGTTGAACAGTTCACACTCTCAAATACTGTCTAAAATGACAAGTTTAGACAAAATGATCAAAATATCCTTATATATATATATATATATCTCATATACACGCTAATACTATTCAACATCACTCTCTCTCTCTCCCCGTTCTAAAAACAACACACACTCTCTCTCTCTCGTTAGTCTTCCTCAAATCACTGAGAATGAGAAATTTAAGTTGCGTTTGGTTTAGTTTTAGAATCATGATTTGAGAATGAAGTTGTATTTTGAATTTGTGAATTATTGAATTATGATTTAAAAAAAAAATTTTTGTTTGGTTATGAGCTTTGAATTGAATTTTGAATTTTTGAAAAAAGTTTTGAAATAAAAAAAAGTTGTTTGCTTATGAGTTTTGAAAAGAGTTTTCAAAACTTAATTCAAAAACTTATAACTCATAATCAAACACACAACTCAAAACTCTATTAAAAATTATATTCAAAACTCATAATCAAACTCTTTTTAAAATTCAATTCAAAAAAATAATTATTGAAAAAAATAATTTTTTTATTTAAAAAATTCAAAAAAATCTAAAATTCTTTTTTATTTAAAATATTAAAGAATGTATTTTATTTTTTTGTTAAAACAAATATTCAGCTAGTGCTTTAAAATTACTTTTGATTGTATATTTTGTTGGAAATTTTTTTTAATTGTTTTGTTTAAAAATGTTTTTTTTTATTAAAAAAAAAATTTGCTGTGACAAATTAATTTTTATTAAAAAAATTTTTTGTTAATTTTAAATAAATGGCAAAACAATTTGTCATTTTGGTCTTAAAAAAATAATTTTTATATTTAAAAAATATCAAAAACAAATATAATTTTATTTTTCAAATAACATGTGACCATTATAAAAAAAATAAAAAAATACTGTTCTGTTCAACCTGCCCGCCGTCCAGGAGGATGTCTGGGCGGACGAATGGGTAGATCCAAAAATTCAAAAAACTGTCCGAGAGGATGTTTGGATGAACGACTGGGTAGACTCAAAAATTCAAAAACTCTCTGGTTTACCAAACATGTTTTCAAATTTGTTTTGAAATGTGATTTGGAATCATATTTTGAAAACTATAATCCAACAGAGGGTTGGTATATAAGGGTGGAATCATTATTTGAGACCCAAACCAAACAGAGCACTGTACTTTTTTTCAAATATATCAGTCCTACATATATGCAACATCAAATATATCAGTCCTACAAATATGCAACAATTAATGGGATTATGTGTGTTACCCATATATGGGAATGAGTCCTTTTACATTTGGCAGATCACCAAAAAAAAAATGTGGCACTATGTGGTCCACAAGTCCTACATTTAGGATTTATTGGTAAATATCTCGTGATTTGATTGAATTAATGTTGGAGCTCACAAATTATGTGTATTAGAGAGTAGAGAAAACAGAAAATAACAAAAAACTATGTATAAGCTTTAAGGGTATTACAATCATTTCACGTCTATAGTTAATGGTTACACATTGGTTCAAGACTATATGGGACCTTTTTGACTATATTTGAATTATAAAGAGGTAAAGTACTCCGATCTCAAATCACAAGGAAATAAAATAAATTTTTTTCAAAATATATCATCTTCAATTATATAATAATAATAAATATTGGCCTTAAAATCTTAATTTAGATGGGATGGAGTTGCTTAAGGATTCAGCAATATCATAGTAATCCTTAGTAGAAATAGCATTACAATGTCTAACTAATTATTTATTAAATGAATGAGAAAAGAGTGGGAGCTCGAGAGGCTTCCCCCGAAACTCCCCCGAATTGCCATTTTTGGCAAAAAAAAAAAAAATGCAAGGCAAGTTAAAAAAAAAAAAAAAAAAACAGTTTACTGAAAATGGAAATTAGGGGGATTAGGGGGAGTGAAATTCGAGCTACCAATCAAAGTTGTAAATGAATTATTCATATCAATTTCATGTAGACTTAACACTAATTTAATAAGAGGGATGAGATTTGAGAAATGTGAAAGATTGAGAGGTAAGTAAGGTCTCGTTTGATAACTTTTTTTTATAGTTAGAAAATCAAAAATTTATCATAAATTATCATATCACTCTCTTTATTTTATGTACATCTTTAAATAAAAAATTAAAAAAATATTAAAATAACATATTTCTAAACCAACCACGTCAATTGTCATTTGAACCATTGCGTTTAATAAATCCCTTTGACAACGTTTTCAAAATGTTTTGATTTTTTTTTTTTTTTGAATAAAAAAAAAGATACTTTAAGGTGTTATCATGGCATTCGTGAATTCAGGCTTCGAGGTAACTGGTTGCTAACCTGATTTAATCCAATTCATAGAAAGGGTCTCACCATCGAGGCACCAGCGGAGCTCATGGACCAGGCCAAGTTTCAATCGAAGTACAGTGCAAGATCTGCACAGAAAACCACTGGAATGACATTTCAATCAACACGGTAATATAAATGCTTTAATTTTCAATTTTTTTATTTTATTTTTTTTAAGTGCATATGAGTGGCGTTGAAAGAAAAATGGAGGAATAAAGGTAGTTGCGGCAGACAGTGGAAAAATTATCGGGGTAAATTAAGTTTGTCCTTTTTATATTTGGCATTTTTTTTTTAATTTTTTATTTTGACCTTTTAATTTTATTTTATTTTTTCACTTTGATCTTTTATTTTTAAATTCTTTTTTTCAAATTTATTCCAAAAAAGTTAACTTGTATGCAAAATTATATAGAGAATGATACATTGGCAATCACGTGATATAGAAATATTTTATTATGTATAACTCGCATATTTTACACAAATCAAAACTCTAATATATTATTATTTTTATGTTAAGAGACCGTTAATATGACATTTTTTTATTTAATTTTACGTAAAAGTTAATTTTAGAAGTAAATTTAAAAAAAATAAAAATAAAATTGAAACATCAAAGAGTAAAGTAGGGAAAATGGGCATTCCTTACTCTCTTCCTTCCTAAGGTCGGGAATAGCGGGATGGAAATTGATAGCTACAAGCACAACTCTTTTTTAATCCTTTGTCTTGAACTTCGTAAAGTCTATTGTTGTCAGTGTTAAGCAAATTATCTTATTAAACTGTAAGCTGGATAAAGAATTAATGCTTTGAGTTATTGTTATCAATGAGAGTCATGGGAAAAAACAAACTTAAAGGATCAAAGTAAAAAAAATGGTCAAATATAAATAGAACAAAATATAATTTATCCAAAATTATAGTATGGTCTGGAAGCAAATACAAGTGCCACCTTAACATGGCTTTGATTGGTTTAATTAGTAGGACCAATATTAGAAAAAAATTGGCTCTAATCTGAGGATTGCTTGAGGTTTTGGGTCTATTGAATAATTTATTATTTATTTATTTTTTGTGAGAAGTACATACGTTTTGTGAAATATTATGGTGAGAAGTCCCTTTTATTATTTTTGAGGACATTTTCTTTTCAGTTTTACCCTTTGTTGAATTTTATTTAATCTATCTGTTCAAATTGTTCAAAAAAAATCTATCTATTGAAATTACTTCCTCCGTCCCAACATATTAGTCCCTTTTGGAGAATTTAATTTTTTTATAATAAAATTATTACACTTCAAAAATATTAACTTTCCAAACTACCCTTTGCCTTTTTGGAGAATATCAATTGTCATAATTGTATTTTTTGTGTATATTAATGTTAATGAATTTAAAAGAATGACAAAATAGGAAATTCATATTATTTTAGTCCTTAATTTTTGAAAATGGACTAATATTTTGGGATAATGAAAAATGGAATAAGGGAGTAATATTTTGGGACAAAGGGAGTATTTGTTCAAAAAATATATTTGTTGAAATTTTTATCTATTCAAAATTCCTATTTGTTGAAATTATCTATTCAAAAATCTATTTATTCGTTGAAATTCTATCTGTTAAAATTATTATTATTATTTTTAAATCTATCTATTGAAATTATTTGTTGAAAAAATCTATATGTTCAACAAATAAAATTCTATCTGTCCAACCAACAACAACAACATCAAAAAAAAAAAAAAAAAAAAAGAATTATCTATACAAATAATTTTCTATATGTTCAACAACGCCGCTCTATAGAAAATAGAGATAGAGAGAGACAGAGACAGAGACAGAGAGAGAACAATGAACGTGCTTTGCTTTGTCTCGACTCTTCAACCAACCTTCATGTTTGCTTAGAAATAAAAGACATGATTAGAGTAGTTCTTCTTATTTTTTATTCCATTCAAATACTCTAAACCCCATCAAAGAGAGAGATACAAATAATTTTAGAGAACGTGGTGAGGAGTCTTTAGAGCTTGAACTTTGTTAATCTTTTGAGGGCAGAAACAAGCCATGCTTCTTCTATAGTTCTTCAGAAAATGAAAGGGGTTAGAGGAGCGACGGATATGGGGAAGACAATGGAAGGGTCAACGGATCTGAGGGAGGTAGCAACAGAAGATCTAAGAAAATGAAGGTGGAGGAGTGACGATTATAAAGGAGGCAGTGGAGGTGGCGACAATTTTACAGAAGATGGCATCAAAGGAGATTTTGAGGATGTTGGTACAAAACCCACCACCGCTGACGAGCCTTCGCGGTGGTGTCAAACCCTAACCCTAGCGATTCGATGGGGATGATGGAAGAGAAGTAAAGGTCGCGGGAGGTGGAAAGGCGGCTGGCAAGAGGAGGAGTAAAGAGCTAGTCGGTACCAGAGTCATTGCAAGAGATAAAGATGGAGCCGTGGGAGGTGGGAAGACGGCCATTGAGATGAGAAAAGTGGGTAACAATTAGAAAGTGAGTGTTTGAGGAGAGACAAAGAGAGATAAGGGAGTGAATGCCAACCCTTTTGAATGTAGTAGAGAGGAAGGGGTATAAAAAGGTATACGTAGGTAGTTTAGTCATTTGGCATAAACATGTCCTTATTGATGGAGTAGTTTAGCACCTGGGGTTTTAGGCAAAAGAGATTCAAAATTGTACTTTTGGCTGAGTGCCCTACTTTTTATTAGTTTTAGAAAGATAATTTGACAGGCGTTATCTATGAATGGTGTGTAACATTAATCCAAAATCACCAAATAACTTCTCCATACAATGATGATCACTAGAGATGAGAGATAGTGAAGGCCCCAATCCAACTCCAAAATTTCACCAAAATATAGAATTCTAAATAATTTCATTGTTTTATAGGTCCAAAGATGAAAATACATATTCTTATTGGATTTGGCTTGTCTACAGCCGAATCTCGTCTAGCTCCGTCCAACACGTTGAACAGGATTGCAACACGTAGTAGAGACTATTCAACGAGCTAAAAGAGGCCACGCCTATGGTGCTGGAATGAACTTTACACAATGGAGTTGTTTTTAGAAATACGACGTGGTTTCAATGTAATAGAGAGCAATAATGGTGTTCTTCCCAAATCCATCCAAATTAGGTCACCATTTCTCACTCATTCATCTTCTCTTCACTTTGCTTCTCGACATTTCAACCCTAGAACCCATCTAGAGAGAATTTCCGTCTCCATCAACCAACCCAACGGTGGTAGCACTACTAAAAAGTGAAACTTTTGCGACGGTCTTAAACGTCGCAAAAGGTTCACATATTGTCGCAAAAGACTTTTAATGACGGAATAGCGACAGAAAATGACGGTTGGCGAAAGGGGGCATGACAGAAAATATTTGTGACGTTACAAATCGTCACTTTCTTATAGCAACGGCTAATCAATGGTTTTTGTGATAGTTTAACCTAACACAAAAATATGGGAAAAAACATCACTTTTAGTGATGATGTTGGTTGACATCGCCAAAAACTTTTTCAGCAACGGTATTTGACGTCACAAAAAAATATTATTAACGACGGTCTAAAACGTTGCAAAAAAATAAAATTAAATTAATACCGTATTTGCGACAGTTTAAACCGTCAGTAAAGATTTGAACTAATATGTACAGGTTAACTCGTCGCTAATAAAATATAAGGAAATGATAATTACATTAGCGACAGTTTATTATTGTCACAATAAAATTAAAATCAATATATATTTTATTAATTCATTCCCTGTACAAATTATTAATATTTTGTAAAATAAAATACATCTACATCCACATCTACATACACAAAATCATAAGAAAAATAATATATATGTACCGTGTGCAATTGTCAACAAAATATTCTTTACAAAAATATATAAAACATCCTGCAACAATACTAATAATTTTTTATATTCAAGAACTCAAATTTTTGTATCTAAGACAAAACAAAAATATTGACAATACAAATAAAATAAAAAACATATATATTATAACTTGTTTTAATATCAACAGTAAGCTCTAATATTGATATGTGAAGATATCATCACGTACTCAAAGGGGGGTTGCATCTACAAAAAGAAACCCAAAAAAAAAAAAAAAAAATCGTTTACAATATAATTAATTTCAAACTTACAGAAAATGTAAAACATTTAATATTTATTTCAATAAATAAATAAATAAGATTGTAAGCTGCAATATCGATATGTGAAGATATCATCACGTACTCAAAAGGGTTGTATCTGCAAAAAGGAACCAAAAAAAAAAAAAATCAAAAAATGTTAAGAAAAATTCACTAAAAATTGAACACCTATGAACACCTATGATGAGACAGAATACTCACAATTAAAATACTCATAATTATTAAATTATATTTCAAAACACCCGAAAAATACAATGGAGTTGCGCTTCGAAGAACATTGTAGTAGCAAAGGGGTGCGATGAAACCACAAGTCAAATTTTTTATAAATGCAAATGGATCATCAAAAGTAAAATGACAATCTCTTCTCGTGCAGTTCACATAATGGATTCAAAGCATCGACTAAAGGATTAGATGACTGATTAACCCACATCCACTTGTTTCATCATAACATTTTCATAGAATAAAACAAAGCCAGAAGTTCGGTTTGTACAACAAATTTGGATATTGGTAAACCCTTTAAAATATATAAGCCTCCACATCAAACAAAATAATGCCGGGAAACCAAGCAAAACAGATCCTAAACACTCGTACAAAAAGAAAACTGGAAAAAGAGAGACAAAAGCCATGTTTTCACCTCAGTATTGACTTAAGGGCATGAACATCATGGTTATCAAATTTTTAGAGATGGGAGAAATTTGCATTTCCAAAATATGGACTTCATGGAATCTTTCAGTATGAAAAGATTCAATCTTACTAGCAGGATTGTTCCCAAGTCAATGCTAATGACTTAAAAAATGCTCTTCTGAGACCTTACCGCAAAATATAATTTTGAATTCATGCTATTCTGATGTCCATTGAGCGCTTATCTATGTACACGAGTCCATTGCATGTCATAGGGACCTTGAGGTGCCATTGCAGAACTGTACTGGGAACCAGCTTCAGAACTGCCCTGAACCTGTAATAGAGAAAACACAATAATAAGATATTTAAGTTATTTTTAGTAAGGCTTGGTTTGGGAAGTGGCTATTTTAGTAACTTTTTGGCTTTTTACGAAAAGGCGTGCAGAAAAGTAGAGAGGTGATGTGATGTGTTTTAGTTGGCTTTTTGGCTATTTTAGCCACTTCCCAAACGAGGCTTAGTGCTCCATCTACTTCTGGTATTTGTTGTATGGAAGTTTAATTGATATACTACTGCAGCCGTCGCAGCAATGAGAAAAAGAACATTACACGACAAAAACTTTAGAAAAGCTTTCTCTGCCAATAGTGTCATTCATTCAACTATTAGGCCACTAATATGCAAAAAAGAAAAATACAGTAGTAAAGAATTGCATGAATTTCCTGGTTTTAGTAGCAATATATGATGCTATAAGAATTCGGTCCAATGGCCGGATACCGAGTTATCAAAAAAATGAAAAAAAGAATTCAGAATATTATTGTCAAGGAGGGAGAAGAAGACGTGTAGAAACTTCATTCAAGTTGGCAATGCTAAAAGGAAACCATGACAAGAGGAACGCATTAAAAACATGGGCCAGGACAATGAGAAAAGCTATGAACACCTATGATGAGATAGATCTATGATATTGACAGAGTTGTCTAGCAAGGGGAAAAAACATCAACCTATTAACAAACACAGCATATGTTCCCAATGTTGTATAAAAGTGCAACAAACACTTGATAGCAATGCAAGGCTTGAATAGCAGACCCTGCATTATGGTCGTTTTTGCTGTGGATATTGGTCTCTCAAAATGTGAAGCATCAGTGTGGTACTGGGAGAAAGTTCCAAGTCTGAAATACTTGCAAATGTACATTGGGAAGCAATAACCAGAGATTACCTACGGCCTCCATACAAATAAGACATAACTCGACAGAGTAAAGGGGCCAAACGGAAGCAATAATTAAAAACTTTGTCTATAGAGCCGTGCTTATATGCACTTTAAAACAACCATGCGCATATACGTTAATAACCCACATCAAAAGTACAGTAGCATAAACTTCTTTATAGACAGGATCATCTAAACTGAGTCAACCCATAGCAAACTATATACAATATACACAAGATCCTTGCCAACAAGACAGGATATAAACGAGTAACAAAAAGGGGCAAGCTTTGGTCTCGTGCGTGAGACCCAAGGCTGACTCTCCCAAAACTCCTCGCCGTTCTGGCCGACTTCATCGGGCCGGGTTGGACCTCACTTGGCTCACCTACAATTACATGAATGAGCGTGAGCGAATGCCCAGTGAATAATATCAAATGCAGAACTTATACAACATTGTAGCACAACATATTCCGAACGGCCTTGGGCCCAATTCGTAATTCCAGCTAACAGATAGACATGTATATATATATATATATAAATGTACGAAATACAATCAAGTAGTCATGATTCCAAACATTCGGGCCCTTGGCCCATTCAGACTTTCATTCTTGTCAAAACGGCCTTCGGCCCATTCGATTATGTCAAAACGGCCTTCGGCCCATTCATTTATTCCAAAACGGCCTTCGGCCCATCCATTTGTCACAAAGGCCTTTGGCCCATTCATTTGCATCAAAACGGCCTTCGGCCCATTCCTCAATGTCAAAACGGCCTTCGGCCCATTCATTTATTTCAAAACGGCCTTTGGCCCGTCCATTTGTCACAACGGCCTTTGGCCCATTCATTTATTTCAAAACGGCCTTTGGCCCATCCATTTGTCACAACGGCCTTTGGCCCATTCATTTATTTCAAAACGGCCTTTGGCCCACCCATTCATGTCAAAACGACCTTGGGTCCACTGTACTTATCAAAACGACCTCTGGTCCATTCATGTTTATCAAAACGACCTTTGGTCCATTCATTCATTCATGTCAAACTTACGTCCACCATCCCAATTAGCAATTAATCAAGCTTATAAGGGAATAACCAATTGGACATTCACAAACATTCAAATGTCGATATTACTCACAGTGATCGGCTCGTGGATTTGCCCTGGAGCTTGACCCTACACATTTCATAAACACAAAAGGGTCATTAACAGTTCAATTTGTTTCTTTAATTCACATATTCCTCCTTAGGCTTTATTCATATCTCATTAACTCGTTTACAATGCTTAACATATGCCTAAGAGTGCTTACAGGGGAAAGAGAACGGAAAATCGAACATAAAATGCAAGAATAGAATTTCGAACAGGTCCCCGCCGGCGTAGACTTCCCTTTCGAGCGGACCCTTAAGTCTGAGAAAGTACTGGTTGCCTCCAATCCACGCTCGAGCGTTCATTCTTCCGCTCGAGCGGACTTCATGTCACATAGCTCCCCGCTCGAGCGCCAACTTCCCCGCTCGAGCGGGAATCATGTCTGCAGAAATATGCTGGGAGCTCGAGCGGGCACCAGAATTCTGGGTTTCCCAGATTTTGTTCTTGAGCTTCATTTCGATTTTCCAGCTTCATTCCTTGCATGCAATGGCTCAACCTCACATATGATCATACTAACATGGTATAAACACCAAAACATATCGTCATGGGGCCTAATTTTAAGGATTAAACACTTGCATGCTTCAAATTGACACCAACTCACTTCTATCATTCATATTCATACATTCAAAGCTCCCATCTTCATAAATTGTACATGCATGTGGTATATCACTTTCATCCTTAGTTCATATGATGAAAAGATGGTCAAGTACATGGCTTTCAACCAAAATGCAACATAAGTCATGTGATTCAAGCTCAAATATGCCAATTCCAAACAATTACATACATGCATGCATATATGGCCTTCCAACTCAACAAGACCAATTCAAAACATGCTCTTGACCATTAATTAACTTTGAACACACAAGATTACACATTAAACTCATGGATTCAAGAATCAATGCTTACCTAGAAGCCCAATCTATGGTTAATTCTTGAGTTGATCTTCAAATGATCTAGCCGACCCTCTCTTCTCCCTCAAGTGTATATCTCAGATGTTTTGAGTTGATTAGAGCAAAAGGGAAGTGAGTGTTAATGCACAACAAGCCCCACTAAATCAAAATAATAATAATAAAATAATTGGGCTCTAATTCATCAATTTAATCAGTTTAAATTGACCAGAACCAATTTCCAATTAAATTTCACCGCAGGCTCTAAAAATTATGCCAATTGCAACGGCGTAATTAATTTCGGTTTCTGTAGCCGATAAGGCCCTCAATTTAATTCCCGAAGGGGACTATTCAAACAGATATTCCTACGGCGAACAAATATGAATTCAAAATCACATATTATCACATAATGGCACACAAAATCATGCTAAACACATAACCATAAACAAATTAAGGACCAATTAGCACATTACGGGATAGGGGTATTACAACATTGATGACACAAAGTCCTTATATAGGGTCCCCCAACAAACCCTAGTAGGAAAACAAGTGTGCAAAATGAAACTCCAAATAACATTTTTGGGTATAGGTACGGGGACACATCTGTGATTTCCTTATGTTAAGAAATATCAATTATTAAGAAACCGGCCTCTAAAACCTCCTTTGTGACCTCTAAAGGATGATTGTCCTTTAGGAACAATATTAGAGGATCCTCTCTGAGCAACATAAGCAACTAAAGACTCATGAGATTGTAACTTTCTCTGTTTGGATTCAATGTGAATCAATTCAGAACACAAAAGAGAGGTTAATTCTACCATAGAAATAGGCTCAACACGTGCTCTAACAGTGGTTTTAAGAGCATCAAACTCATACAGTAATCCATTTAGAGTAAGGAGCACTAGATCTTCTTCATCAATAGGTGATGAAGCTAGAGTTAATTGATCAGCAAGTTCCTTAATCTGATGCAAATACTCATCCATTGATAGTGAATATTTTGTCAAATGAGTCAATCGATTTTTCATTTGATGAATGTGAGATCTAGATAACACTGTGAATCGTTTACAGAGAGCATTCCATACCTCAGAGCTATGTTGCAAATAAGAACAGTGGAAAATATTGCAGGCGTGAGTGTGACTGTTATACAGCTTAGCAAGTGAGATTCTTCTGCTTTGACTTTCTGCATGTTACTCAACAACCAGACCCTAAAACCAATCTTTAACCCCAAAAATCCTCTTTAATAAGCCCAACCTCCCTTCATTGACGATCTAGACCTAGCAGCTCAAACCAACAAAAAGTAGTCAAGTTACTATCCATGCCACCAATACCACTTAAAAATTGAAATGTTTTATGAAAAAACGAAATGGTGTGAGACTTGAAAATTATAGTTAGGGTTTGAAATTGGGGGAACGAGAGAGAGAGAGAGAGAGAGAGAGAGAGAGCTTGTTTATCTGATGTAAGAGGTCTGAAATTGAGAAGATTAGCAATGGTAGAGTGTAGGCGGCTCCACACTACCACCGAACATCCTTCTTCTCTCTGCCAAACCCACTGCTGCTCCGCCGCTGCTCCTGTTTCAATTCGTGTTAGCGCCTTCTTCGTGTTTGCTCTCTGCTTTGGGCGGTTCGCCACCGACCTCACAGTAGGGAAACAGAGCGCCACTACCATGGCGTGAGACATTTTTAGTGGTGGTGGTTTTGAATGGTGGCCTAGGGTTTGTGCTTATGTGAATGTCAAAGAGAAAGAGACATAGATAGAGAGCAGAGAGAGAAACAGAGGAATACATCGTGAGCGACGGTGAGAGAGAGAGAGAGAGAGAGAGAGAGAGAGAGAGAGAGAGAGAGAGGGAGGGAGAGCAAGCGACTCTCTGTTTTTTTCTATTTGGCTTATGTATCTGAGCTGAGCTGAGATACATGTAAATAAAAAAATGTATATAATGAAATTAAACATAAAACTCAATATTGCGTTTGGTAGAGTTTTGTAAATATGATTTGAGAGTATGAGTTGTATTTTGAGTTTGTGAGTTTTGAAATTATGATTTAAGTGTAGAAAATTTGTTTAGCGAAAGAGTTTTGAATTGAGTGGAGAATTTTTGATGTAACATATGATATTTGATACAAAAACTTATAACTCATAACCAAACGTACAACTCAAAATTCTATTAAAGCATATAAAAAAAATTTAAAAATTCGGAAATATTTTTTTTGAATATATAAAATTAACGTATGTCAATTGCCAAAAATATATATATATATATATTTGTACTGTTCCGGTCAACCGATGAAACGTTCGGTAGAACATCTGGTGGGATGACCGGTTGGGCCAAATTTGAAAATCGCGCGTCAAACAAAGTTTTGTGCAGGGTTTTATAAATGTTGTGCAAATGTGATTTGAATGTGGTATCCAAACATCATGTTAGAATGTGGGAGTAGAAATATAGTTTGGAAATCATTCCAAACAAAGCCCAAATTGGGCATTAATATTTCGTCTTTTTACCAAAATATTCAAGTTTTATTATTTATTTATTTTGATGAGTTAAACAATTTATTAGAAAAGCATCAAGTTGATTCAACAAAGACAAAATGGAATCCCATAAGGGAAACCGGAGACCAAGCACTACCCAAGAATGTCATCTATAAAATCTTAAAAAACAAACAAATCAGAATCAACTATTTTTTCCGATCAATTATACAGAACTACAAGAAGTTGATTCTGTAACCAAGGGACATCATGAAAAACCTCAAGAAAAGTACGTCTATTACGTTCTAACCATACAGGCCCCATCAAGCAAAACGGAACCAAGACCCACACCTGCCTCTGTCGATGACCAATCTGAGCACCCTGCCAAGACCAAAGCATATCCAACACCCCTCAAGGCTGAACCCAAACAACCCCAAAGAGTGAGAAAATAAAACCCCACAAATGCGAGGCTACCAAACAGTGCAAGAACAAATGATCCACCGACTCTGTAGTAGCATAACACATAGTACACCGATTCACTAACACATGCCCATGCTTGATCAAATTATCCAGAGTCAGATTCTGGCCCAAAGCAACTGTCTACATAAAGAAAGCCACCTTAGATGGGATGCCCAGCACCCACACACTCTTCCAAGGAAACATCCCACCACACTCCCCAATCAAACCCCTATAGAATGAAGAAACTGTGAACTGACCCTTAGCCCCCACCCCAGTTCACACCATAGCATCGGACCCCACCCCAGTAAGACTCAAACCATACAAGAAACCCCACAACTCCACCAATTGAGTCACCTCCCAATCTTGGACCTGCCGTCGCAAGTGAATATCCCAAACCACCACACCCCCTCCCCCCAAATAAGACGCCACTGTAGCCTCTCAATCAACCACAATGGCAAAGATCAAAGGAAACCGGATTGCCAATGAAATCTCTTCACACCATCTATCCTTCCAAAACCTCACCCTTACTCCATCCCCCACCCGAAAGTCGACCCACCTCCAAAACTCCACCCTTCCCAGCCAAATCCCTTTCCACAACCTACAACCATGGGTACCAGTCACATCCCCAGTAACCTAATCCCCCTTACCCAAACCAAGCTTAGAAGCAATCACCCTTCGCCCAAAATGACCCTGCTCCAAAGCAAAACGCCACAACCATTTCCCTAACAAGGCTTGATTAAAAGTCACCAACCACCGAACCCCCAAACCCCTTGCTTGCTTACATTGGCAAATCCTCCCCCAATCAACCAAGTGATACCTGAACTTGTTGTCGCCACTGCCCCACATGAAGTCTCTCTGGAGCCTATCCAACCACAGGGGCACTGACACTGGAATAACATGGACGGACATAAAGTAGGTCAGAATACTACTCAAAACACTTTTGATTAGCGTCAATCTCCTTCCTTTTGAGAGATGTTGCCTCTTCCAACTCGCCAAATGAGGCTAAACCCGCTCCACCACTCCATCCCATACACTTTTGGCCTTAAGTATAGCCCCTAACGGCAAACCCAAATAAGACACTAGCAAGCGAGACACCAAACACCCCAAAACCCTTGCTAAAATTAGCAAGCACTGAACATCCCCAACCAGAATAAGCTCCGACTTCCGCAAATTAACCTGGATGCCTGACACTACCTCAAAACAAAGCAACACACATCTCAAGTAACCAACCTGCTCTGCTTGAGCACCACAGAAAATCAAGGCATCATCCGCAACAACAAATGAGATACACTAGTAGTAGTCCCCGACACCAATCCCACCACAAAACCTTCCAACAATCCTGCACCCACCACTTTATCCAGCAACCTACTCAACGCTTCCATTACAAGAATGAATAGTAAAGGTGACAAAGGATCCCCTTGCTAAAGATTGCGATACATCGGAAAGAACCCAGCCATAGTCCTATTAACCAAGATAGACATTTGCACAGTCGATATACAGAACTCAATCTAACGCTGCCACGTCTCCCCATAACCCATGCGGCCCAACACATACAGCAAGAACTCCCAATTAACATTATCATAAGCCTTCTCAATATCCAACTTGCAAACCAAACCAGGGCACTGTTGGCGAATCCCAATTCTAGGGCACTGTTGGGGATTGAAGGCTTCGGTCTGAGTGATGCAAGAGTGGTGTGACCTAGTGAAACGAAGGCAATGGCATCTACCTGTGTTTTGCAAGACTCGACCAACTGTTGGGCCTCTGAAGTGGCAGTTCATACACGAGTGGAGGTTGATTGGTTCAAATTGTTGGATCGATCGCTGGTGGAAAGGTGAGGGGGAAGGGGTTGAGTTTTTCCACTATCTCCGATTGGTTCGGTCGTTGGTGGAAGCTTTTGGGGAAGGTGGAGATCTGACCTTTGGGAAATACGGCTTTCCTGTTTGTTTTGCCGACTAGAGATAAGGCGGCGGCGATGTTGCGTCGACGGTGGATAGTGGATGGGCGCGATTTATTGCTGGAGTGGTGGTCACCATTGGCTTTTTGTACGTCGGGGAAGACAAAGAAGCATGGGAAGAGTGTTTGGATTCGGGTGGTGGGCATGCCACTCCATCTTCAAGGGGAAGAGGTGTATCGTGACTAAATATTTTTTAGTCATTGAAAGTGTATATTTGCCCATCAAGAAGGAGCCTTTTTATTTTCGGTATCTATTAGTGACGGCACAACAAAGGCCATGGCGAAAAAAACAAAAAAAAAAAACTATTTGCGACGAGAAGAAAAGTTGTCACAAAAAATAGGCTCTCCACGACGGCTAATGGCTTATCTTCGCAAAAGCCATCCAATATAACCTTTTGTCTTTTTGAGACAGTAATTGCCGTCCCAAAAAGCAACCATTAGCGATGGGGTATTTACCGTTGCAAAAAGTTGTTTTTTGCGACAGAAAATTATACGGTCGCAAAAGGTTTCGTGTCTTATACCCCTTTTTCTAGTAGTGTAGCGGACATCCAGCATCCAGCGTACATCTAACCTATTGTGTTTTTCTTTTCTTTTTTTTAATAAAAAAAAATTTTGACTGAAAATGATTGAATTATGATATCATAAACATCACAAATTATTATAAATTATATATGGTACATACTCCAAAAAATAGTAATGTGTATAGAAGAACCATAAGAAGCACATCTTAACAGTCAAAAATTTTAGGTCCGAGGATGTTGGGTAATGCTATATCCACCCTTGTTACGTATTTTTGTAGTGCATGTTAAATATTTTTGTGATAAAGGATACGTATTTTTCTTAGTACAGTTACGACAATTGGTGGTTTACAAATAAAGTTATACATTTGGAAATAAAGTTACACATTTTGTTATTATTACAAAATGTTTGTATAAAAAATTTGTAATATTACCACAAAAATGCATAACATTACCACAAAATGGATAATTTTATTTCTGAAGGTGTCTATGGTAATGGTTGTGAAATAATGGTGCTGTCTATGATGAGGATGGCCATGGTTGTAAAGGTGATGGCAGACATAGTGGTAGTGATTGTTTTAGGGTAATGGGATCGTGTGCCATCATGAGATACTATTAAAAGAGAAATCTTAGCCGACGGCAGTCTAAAAATTAGTTGATGACGGCACACGACGTTGTAGACATTGATGTTAGCCCGCAGGGCCGCAGGCGGTTACTTAAGTAGGAAGAGACAATAAGAACTCATAAATTAGACTCATTTTTACTTTGTTTATTTTCGTTAGTTTGAATATGGTGTTTGTTTGGTTTCCTTTTGTTACAGGTTCAATGACTTCTTTTATTTTTTTTTTCTTTTTTTAAATGTATTTGGTTATTTCGGAAAAGTAAAATTAGACAAACAATTAGCTTTCCATTATTAATAGGTAGAGTGATTTTAGAAAGACACCACTAATTTGTAATTTTTCTTTTAATTAGAAGGCGAATTGAGGTAATTTTGAAGTTTTATTGGACTGTCCAGTTTTTGAACCACTGGAGTTAAATTTGTATGAGCTGCCATTTTATGAAACGAAATGGACTAGGTATAAGTAGACCCAATAAATAAGAAACTTCGAACAAGCCCAAAATAGAAGTTTTTAACACCCAATTAAATTATAACTACATCATTTTTGAAATTTGACTAAAATACAGGTCGTCTCTTACGGTTTTAAAAATTACAAATATTTATTTGTCAAAATATTGTATTTAACAAAATTAATAAAAATAAAATAAAATTATAACTATTCTCCTATGCAACAGTAAAATTATTAGAATTGTTAATTGAAATATATTTTTAATATCATTAAAAATTATTAATTAACTTAATGATTTATTAATAAAATGGGTATTTTGTTATACAATTAGAAATTTGATGGGGTGAGATATAATTTTCAAAGTTACATAAACAATTCGTATTTTTAAGCAAATCTCAAAAAGTATATTTGTAATTTATTCAAATTTGTTTGACCAAAATTCTTGCACTTGAAGGTAAGCGGTTTAAATCCCTTATTTTCTTATATATTTGTTGAGATAAAATTATAATAATAAAAAAAAAAGGGTTGGACTTCTCTCATGATAAAATATGAGAGAATTTGAGGAATTTATAAGGCCTATCATGGGTCTCATTTCAATAATATGAACTGTTTATTTTGTAGGACCCTCAATGTATATTATTCATCAAAAAAATTAATTCGATTCAATAATCATAACTTTTCTCCATTTTATGGCATTTGTGTCCGAAAAAATGATGACAAATATATTTTTGAAATAGACATTCATTTGTTTAGAAACAAATGCGATAAAATAAAAGGTTATGATTATCGAATTACCTTAAATTTTTTCATGAATAATATACATTGAGGACCTTATAAAATGAACAGTTCGAATTATCAAAGCCGTAGTGAGCCCTACAAACCCTCAAATACGCTTATATTGAGATCTCAATATGAGAGAAGTCCGACCCTAAAAAAAAAATCACTCATTTAAGTGAAGTGTAACTATCATACTCTTCTTTATTTTCTACTGCTAGGTTTTTGTAATTGGCAATCCCGTTAGACAAACCTCCATTCAGTAGTGTTTTTATTCGCTCTATTGTATCTGTGAGTTATGAGAATTTAGATGCGAATCCAACCTGAGTTGTGTCTGTGTAGAGGAGTTTATACTAACATTCTATATCTTGACTTGAGCATTCCTTGTTTGCCACTTCGCTAATTAAGCATGAGCATCGAGTTGGCGGGTCCGGTGCAATACCCAAGCAAGGTCAAGGAGCAGAGCCCTGAAGCCAAGAAAGAAGTCAAAGTTGATTAATCGCTTGAGCAGTCTTTTGTGCGCTCCAGTGGTGAAGTGGTTCATTCGGTATCTCTATCTGCATTCTAAACTTCTGGAAAACATGTTTTACCACTCAAGCAGTAGATGTTGCGCTCGAGAAGTTGACCTATATTTGAGCAACACCTTTAGTCTCACCACTCAAGCGGTAAAGTGAGCACTCGAGTGGTCTTCGCGACTCTGTTTAGTATAATGTGTGTCATTTGTTGTTTTTAGAGTTGAACCCGTCTAGATTCTCAGAGGGGAGTAAGATACAAAGTGTTCTATATTGGAAGGTTTTTATATATGAATTTCCTTGATATATGGAACGTGATCGATTGATCAACGAACTACATATTGACAAATATCGAGGGTTGTTTTGTTCTTTCATTCACTACAAGAGAGAGGTGTTCATCAGTGGATTCTAGGGTGTTAGGTTTTTGTAATTGGCAATCCCGTTTGACAAAACTCCTTTCAGTTGTAATTTTTTTCGCTCTTTTGTTTTAGTAAGGATGTGAATGGCATCATCCAGTACTTTTGTAGAGCGCCTGAATTTCTGGAAAGAAAGTTTTACCGCTCGAGCGGTGAAAATTGCGCTCAAACAGTCGGCCTATATGTTTTGCACAACCTTTACTCACACTGCTCGAGCAGTGAAGTGTGCATTCGAGCAGTCTACGCGATTCAGTTTATTATAAAATGCATAGTTTGTTATTTTTTGGGTTTAAATTGTCCAAAATCTTAGAAAGAAGGAAAAACCAAAGTGTTTTCTATTGGAGGCTGTTTTATATGAGTTTCCTTGGTGTATAAAAGGTGGTCGATTGATCAACGAACTACAGATTGTCAATCATCAACGGTTGTTCTTATTATTTTGTTCACAAAATAGAGAGGTGTTCTTTGGTGGATTTCAAGAAACTTGGCCCTGAAACTTTGGTAGATTTCGGAGTGGCTCATCATAATGGATTCAACATCAAAATTGTGAATTCAACATTAGGTAAGACAATTCTAAGGTGAAAACGGTGGTGGAAGAGACACACTGGGGTCGGTTTAATTTCGGTGTAGATTCGTTAGATAATTGAAAGTACTCATGTGTAATTCATTTTTATCTTTTCAGTGGATTTTTTTTTTTTTTTTTTTTTTGTGACTTTGGCCCGTGATTTTTTATTACAATTGGAGGTGCTCTAATTGTGATTTTTTCCAAGTTAAATCATTATGCCGATTTGTCTTAATTGTTTGATTGAGATTGTTATTTATTGTTTTAAATTGAAACATAATTACAAATCAATATCTAGGGAATTTTAAATTTTTCATGGGAAACTCAGGCCTGAAGTTTTGGTGGATTTTGGAGTGGTTTATCGTTGTGGATTTGACATCAGCGTTGTAAATTTAATGTTGGACAAAGCAATTCCGAGGTGAAGAAAGTGGTGGAAGAGACATATCAAGTTCTACTCAATTTGGGCGTGGATTCTCTAGGTAATTGAGAGTTTTGATATGTAATTCTTTTTTGACTTTGTAGTGGATTGTTTTGTAGGTTTGACCCGTGATTTTTTTTTTTTTTTAATCATTATTGGAAGAGTCCATTTGTGATTTCTTTCACATTAAATTGTTGTGTCAATTTATTGTCGATTGTTTAATTAAGATTACTATTCATTATTTTAAATTGAATTATAATCATAAATCAATATCTGTTTTTAGAATTTTCATCTACTGATTTTCAAGGGCTCTCACAGTGTATGAGCACTCTTATCCGCTTTTTTGCTTTTTAAAGTTTGTGAAAAATGGTCAGTTTCTTCAACCATTCCCACCATATTGCAAATTTTTGAAAGACTTTCTAGAAAGTCTTCTCCCTTTCTTTTCTTTTCTTTTCTTTTTAATTTTAATTTTAATTTCTATTAATATTGGAAATCCAAAACATCGACGACACATCCACTTTGTTAGTTATTAGTGGGTGGCTCGCTATTTACTTCCCAGCAACTACTAGATTGTTAGATTTTTTTTTCACTTTTTTTTTTTTTTTTCTTCGGTTCTAATTGGGAGGCACTTAGACATAGAAGTGTTCATAGCTGGGTTTCACATAAATTTTAAATTAATTTAATCATGATTGGTTTTAAATTTTTAAATTTAGAACTAAACCAATTATGCACTAGAGTTAATCTAAACCAACTCAATATGGTTTGGATTGGTTTGGTTTGGGTTGGAACTACAGTTCTATTGTATTAAAAATAAGTGACTTAATCAATAATAAATAATTAAAATAAACAAAACTTTAACATTTAAATATAATACAAACAAAGCGCAAATTATTATGAAAAAATTAGTGAAACATCCCTCTCCAACTATGGGTAGTAGAATAGGTCCAATATATATATATATATATATATTTAGCTAAGGTCTCTTAATGAAATTTTTCTGTGATCATATCAAAAAAAATTTCAAAATTTCCTTCTAAAAATTGAAATTTCTCTTTGTCGGGACGAAATTTCCCTGTGTTGAATTTTCTCTGTAAAAATATTGAGGGACCCCAATTACTATGAAAATATTGTATGTCATTTATCTTATAAAATCTTAATATCAGAGATCTTAAAAAAAAATCTCATATTTTATTTAATAAGTCAAGCTTAAACATAACTAATACAAATTAAATCAATTGTAAAATTCAACTCAAACTTCTACTACTTTTGTTCACCTAATAATTTTTGTATAATGAAAATTATTTGATGCAATTAAGTCCATTGCAATAGACCAATTAGCTGAAAACAAGTCAATTATTAATAAAATTTTAATATTAATATGTATAAGGTTTTCAGGTTGATTCGATTTAAGCAAGGTTTAAAACAAGAACCAATCCCATACTATCGGTTTAATGACTTGAACACTCATAACCAAACCAATCACTACAAAAAATTAAGGTTGCAGAGGCCAAAATTTAGGGACAATTATTTTTTAGGGACCAGATATTTTTGTTACAAAAGTGTCGTTATTATATTTTTAGCAACGAAAATTGGACATTAGTGATGAATTATTATCCTTTTGGGACCAATTTTTTTTATCTCAACAAATAAACCATTTTGAGACCAAATTATTTTGTCTCTAAAAGTCTATTTATTTGTGACATTTTCAAAATTTTGTCTTTAAAAATCTTATTTTTGACTTTTCGGGACGTGTAACGCCCCAAAAATATTCCTTACAAATGATCAATAACCTCATATTTTATATTCCATTTATAATCTTGATCATACAAAAGATGACATATGCGTGTATGCATTCATAAATCTTAAATCAATAGCATATGACATGGATACATAAATTAAAATAAAAGTAAAGTCAAGTAATTGCATCCCTTAATGGCTACATTTTTCCAAGTCGATACTTGGGTACATCAAAATGAATTCAACTCAATACAATTAAACCCCAACGCTTGTACAAAAATAATTACATCAAAGAACAAAATGAATTTCTTGGCTTCAAGTTTTTCCAAGCTATGTCCTTGGTGGAGGCATATCATCAACACCTAAACGTTGTTTTCCACATAGGGTGAGCCAAAGCCCAATAGAGATACTTTAACACAATATAAGAATCTTAACAAAGTTGTAAGGTGAATGCATATCCATGCCATTTGTCAAATATTTCACATTTCTATCTCAAAACAACGCAATGCCAGATTATATATCAATTTATGAAAATAACCTTTTATATCAGAAAACAGGACAGTGGATACAAAACACTAGGAATCTTTAAGTACGTGTCTGCCAGTAGGGTATACAAGTACTGCCAAAGTCATTTTACCGGTACTAACAAGAAAGATCGGCACCTAATAGTGCGGGTTTCTGAACTTACATCAAGGACACACAGGCCAACATAATAACCACAACCACACCCCCTAACCAGATTCACCAATGTATTTACCCATTTTTCTCAAAACAATACATTTTCAATGTTTAAGTATAAAATAATGCTCAATGCAAGATGTATGAGTAATTAGTTTCAATTCACCTAATTCTCATGTAATTTCTACAACAATCAAAGTCATCCTCCACCGATAGTCCAAAATAGATATTTCTATCCAACTGATAATTTCTAACAAAAGATATAATCTCATCATTTTTAAAATGGGAGTGATATTACATATAGAACTCCACCATCCTCATCGACATACACATTTGTTTCATTCTTTCAAAACCCAACATTACTTTCCATTTTCTTTCACAAACCAAATATCCATGATTTTAGAACAAAACCCCTTTTACTTTCAAAATCAATTTTAAGTAAAGAAATCCACCATTTTAACATAATTCAACCATAAACACATCCCCACAACTTTTCTCGAGAACCCATTTGAAAACCCCTCTTTTACCTTTCAAAATCAAACTCTAGGTTTAACCCAAAATCCCCAAATCACTAAATTTTTTTAATGGACAAATAACTAAGGTAAAAATCATACCAAAGGTTAAAGAACTCTCTACCTCAAGATTAGAAGAGGAGAAGAGCAAGGGTGAAGCTTTGACAGAGCCGAAAACGATATCTCCTCCAATTAAAACAATGCTTTCAACGTGCTCTACCTTTTTTGTCCAAAGGGCTAGGGTGAAGCAATCAATAGATTGAGAGTATTTGGAGCTTGAATGCAAGAACTAAAGAGAGAGTGTGTGAAGAACTAGGGTTTTTGGAATGTTTAGAGAGAGAGAGAAGTGAAAAGTGACTCAGAAAACCCTTTCTTTCGATCGGCCGACACAATAAGTGACACCACTCGAGCGACCAAAAGCACTGCTCAAGCGCACAATGACCCCCTCTCAAAAGTTCAGATCTGAAAAAAGGTCACTCGAACGTAAGAAAGACAACTCGAGCGAAGATACTTCACTTCCAGAAGTTTTGTAGACTGTAAAAGATCGCTCGAGAGCAAGAAAGACCACTTAAGCGAATAGCCAAAAATCTGGACAACAACTCTTTTGAAAAACTAACTCGCAACCTGTTTCAAATGCAACCATAACTCCCAAATAGCCAAACTCAACTAGCAACAAGATGGAAATGAAATGATCAATAGTTAAAGACATGGATTCCTGGATCTAAGAGCACAAAATGGGTCGGGTCCAAAACCGAAATCATTATAGGACGACCTTTTAGCGACTGTCCTCATGACAATAAAATTTGGTCCCTAAGTGTCTTTTGCAACAAAATTTTCACTTTTGGTCTCTAAGACTCTTATATGTTGTAATGTTAATGCACTCAAAAATCAACTTAACCCAACCCAAAGAAGCCAGTTTGTTTCAGTTCTTCGGTTCACTGGGTAATTTAAACACCCTTAGACACATCTCTATGACATATAACATATTAAAAAATAAAATAAGAGACACACAACTTGAAGTAGTGGCGGACCTCTTTTCAGATCCGTTATTACTTCAAGTTGTGTTCTTGCATTATGAAATATATTCTAAATGGGCCTAGCTTCACTTCAATTCCTAATAGACTGGAGAGGTACTGTTGGGCTTATTGGGCCCACTTTTGGGCCCCGTTTCAATAATCCAAATTGCTCACATTTTATAATTTGTCGAGTACATCATGCCTACAAAAAAACAAATTGATTGGATAACGGAAACCACGTGTTCAGATCAATTTGTATGAAGAATACAAAAATGAACGGTGAGAAAATAAACAATTCATGCAAAATTGATTTGAACATGTAATTTTTGTTATCCGATTGATTTGATTTTTTACAAGGATGATGTAGCCATTGAATTTTAAAATATGAACAGTTTGGATCATCAAAACAGGGCCTAAAAATGAGCCCATTAGGCCAAACTATATTGTCTAGTCTGATTTGCAATTGGAGACAACCCAGGTTCAATCTAAATAATCTCTTATTAATTGAAAAAATATATATATTCTAAGTTTTACATATTTTCAAACTAATTAAGTCAATTATTTGCTAAATATTTATTTATTTGCAGATATAATTTTATAGATGAATTGAGTATTACAATTGTGTTTGTATTTTAGATTTACGAAAGACTTGCGTAATCATAACACAAAAAAATAAAATAGCTAATGAAATACAAATTTATTATTTTTAAACACAAATTCCCCTAATGAGGGATAGACCTAGACTTATTAGTCAATTTTAACATTATAGAAAGACTTCAATTTAAGAGAACCCAAGACTTGAGTCTAGATCCTCTATAGGGTTTTCCTGTACTAATTTCTGTTGTGGTGCTAAAACGACATCGTTTTAGAACCTTTTTTTTCCCCAGCTTCTCTCTCTTACATTCTATTCCCAAATCTAAGACCCAAATCTGAGAGAGACCACAAGGACGACGAAGAGTGGAAGAAAGCAGTCAATGGAAACCGGCGACAAAGAACGGGAATAGTGACCCCATGGCATTCTGCGATTTATTACCAAATTTGAGATGGCACTGTTGGGTTCTTCCAGATGAAACTATAAAAACAAACCCAAATCAGAGAATCAGAGAATCAAAGTAGTGGTATTGATTAGAAGTCCTTTTCGATTTTGACTTAAGACAACAAACCCAGATCTGATTTTGATTGGAAAAATCTAATTTCTTCTTTTGGTTTATTTGCTCTGTGACAGAGTGTAACGCCCTCAAAATTAAACCCATTAAATATAAAACAAGGCATGCATTATTAAAAGAAAACATTATATTATTTCGATCAACAGAGTATTACGGAATAAAACATCAAAATAAATGCCCTACGGGCTTACATCTTGCCAAGCCAACACTTGGACACAATTACATGAGTTCTAACTCAAAACAAATTAAGCCCTAGGCTTTACATATTTCAAATAAAACAACTTAATAAAACAAGTCTTCGAGTCCAAATCCTCACAAGCTAAGCTCTTGGAGGTAGTGAACCGCCTGAACCTGAAAATGAAGTTCCCATATAGGGTGAGCCACAGCCCAGTAGAGAAATACTAAACCAAATATAAGAATTAACTAAAGCAGTAGCAATTGATAGATGGTCAACACAAATAGTCAAATACATCATTTTACAAGTCTATGACACTAATGTCTATGACCCATCTCACGCTTCATTTATACAAATATGACTCAGAACCTGGCCAAATAACTCAACATAAATAACAAATCAAGTTAAACCCTTCTTATAACATAATGGATACACATGTTGGTGTTGTATCGATATCACATGAACCACTTCCGCACTTCACAAACAGATGATGATATACATTTTAGTGCTATATCAAATCAAATGAACAAACACTTCATAACAAACACTTCAGTGGACAAGCATATGTGCTGTATCACACTTCAATAGATAAGCATATGAGTCAGATCTGCTTATAGGCGCCAAGATATGAGCAGCCACCCTGGGTTCATCCCCTATCTTCCCATAATAATTAACCGGTTTAGAAGTACATCCCCTATCTTCCCCTAAACCGTGGAGTACATCCCCTATCTCCTCCCATACACAAGTAATGCATATAAACACAAAGTCATATACATAATCAATCAATCAATACATAAATTTAATGTATTATTCCAACCTTTAAACACGACGACATGGCCAATTGATTAGTTTCAGTTTTCCCTAATCCACATGCAATGTCTACAACAATAATGACTATCCTCCACCGATAGCCCAAAACAGTTATTTCTAAACAGGAATTAAATGTACAACACATATACTCTCAATTTCAAAGATGAGTGGTTAAATTATCCAACAACATCACTTAATCTCATAGCTTCTCAATATTATGAATTAAACTCATTATCCACACTTTCCCCAAAATTAATTATACGAATTAATTTTATTACAACAATTAGGGCATTTTAACTATAAACCAAACCCTAGCTTTTCTCAATATTACCAAACAACCCAACATATCAGAAGTACCAGAACTTAGGATTAAAACCTATAAGATGGAGTAGGAAATCCCTACCTCGAAGATATAACTCAGAAAAAAGAAGATGAAGATGATGGCCCAATTCCAAAGTGCTCCAAATCCAAGTTCGTTCAGATTAAATGACAGCCCTCACTCTCTAACTTATTTGTAAAACAATTAGGGCAAAACACACCCTAACTAGATCAAACCTAGGAGAGAAGATGTAGAGAAGAAGAAAAGTCGAACCTAGGGTTTGGAATCAAAAGAAGATGAAAACCGCTTAAAAACGCTTAAAATATTTAATTTATACGGCTCTCCGCCGAGCGACAACCTACGCCGAAGGACACTGAGATTTCCGCCGGCGGACAACTTCGCCGAAAGGCCCACCTCTGCACGAAAATATCGATGGTTGTATTCTCGCCGAAGCGCCAACTCCGCCGAGCGACAGCAGACATAACAATTTCGCCGAGCGTAGAAATCTCCGCCGAGCGCATAAAGCAAAAATCGGCACTAACTTTTGGTTCTAGTTCAACCAACTCATAAACTCGCCCACAACACATCCTATAACCCAAGAACAAGGAATTAAAGGACAACAACAACAATACTAGGACACTAGAATCCACGGAACAAAAATCCGGATACAATAATCAGATGGGAAAAGACCGGGGTCGCTATAACCTCCCCCCCTTAAAAGAATTTCGTCCCCGAAATTAAGCATACATTTGTAAAGACAAGTTTTTTTTTTTTTTTTTTTCCTCAATTCCCAATCATATACAAAACAATAAACAACAGTTTGACCCAATACCGGTCACTTCATCTCTTATCAAGAGGCATCTCACAATATATATAGAACACAATACATATTTCAACCTGCATTATTAGTATGCAATTTCCTTTCAAGTTCAACAGTTTTGAAATATATGATTCCCATTTTCATAACATATTCAATTTTATGATATTCAACAATAAGACCAACATATGCAATGTTTCAATAAACTTCCAATATGAGGCAAGTTTCAAAATACTTCCACTAAACCAAAACATTCTCGATGTTTTCCAACTTAAGACATACATAAAGTTCTTAAGTTCAACAATATTATGAAATCTAAATACTAGATTACATATCAACAAACATGGATGATCCACAATTTTATAACACATTCAATGTTAATGATGCCCTTACATTTCTACAACACATTTAACATGTATAATGCTAAACAGATTTCCATTTTCAAGGCATAACCCATAGTACTACCACAAACCACAACATATACAATGTTCACACAGTTCAACAATACGTCAGAAGATATAACGTATGCTCAAATACCCATTAATGGATCCAGAGACTTCTCTCGGACCCCAAACTTATTCACCCCAGTGGTTCTTCCAACCCCAATATGTATTCACAACACCTTAACTAATAGAAAGGTTCGATTACGCAAGACCCGTTAACACTGATAATAGTAAAACACATACTAACACTACTGCGTTCTGTAACATCCACTTACCAACCACACTCAAACTAGTGTTTAGCACTAAATACCCCAACAAGGGAAACACGAAAATATTCGCACAAAAGACTTCTAGTTAGTTTCCACAAAACAAGTATGTATAACAAAGTGCTGTTAAGGAACAATATTACGGCACATTACCACCCCAAAATTTTAATGACCAACCAACATCTCACAGCAAACAACCAGCAACTTAGGCTAGGCTAAGTCTAACTCTCCACAAATTATTCGGATTTATACTACCACCACCAAAACATGACATTTACAACTGGCCACAGTCAAGCTCAAAGATTCCTCTCAGATTATTTTAGTTTACAAAAGGTACCCAATGAACCCCAAGTGAAACACACAAAGCCAACCCACAACACCCGCCATACCCATGGTGATGACGTGATACTCACCACAACACTTGAAATTCCCCCAACAACGCAACGACCTAAAGGATAACATTGCAAACCCTCGTGCCTTACACCACACAAAAAAAGAATCGAACTAGTCCAAATGATTCGAATAGAGTGACCCACTCACTCTTCACAACCTTACTACCTCACCTGTGTTGTCACCATCCGAACTGAACGACGGACACTTATGCCGAGGTGACCTAACCTTACCTTACCAAACCTCCAACCTCTCGGTTTCAGTCAGAAACCCAAACCAAAACCTCACTAAGGAATTTTCCATAATTTTTCTAAGATTAATTCCCTTCTATTCATCAACCAAACATCACTTACTAACCACACACCATCATGCGTCGCACGGTGCAAAACTCCCTCATTTAGAGATTTCACTCACCACCTCGACTGAACTTGGAGTAACAAAATTTGCCTACTCCTTTCCCCCGTACTGAGTTAACTAACTGGGTTTGCTACACCGAGACGTTCACCACTACCAAGTCATCGTTCGTACCGAATACAACTAACATTGCATCTTCATCCGCTAACGACCTATAGGGTCCACCCTTCATTCCAAATCTTACTTGTCACTCACCCCAAGAGTACAATCCAGACACCCATTCAAACTTCCCAGAGGAGTAAAAGTCCTCAACCGTCTCATTAACATCTCAAACCTTTCTTCGCAAAAGACTTACCACAGTGACTCGACTCACGGGTCACACCCCAACCATGGGCTATACACCAAATCAACCCTTCTAATAACATCTCCTGACATGACCAGTGCTAAAATACAAATCTATCACATTCGATCCAAATAAAGGAATCTGAAAACTTAGGACACACCCATTATACCATTGCCCGAAGTATAGCACCAGCTACTCACAACATACTACTCCTGGTACAACAACCACTACCGTATATAGGGACTAACATCCCCTCACTCAAAACAGCCAATCAGTACATATGCAATCTCGGCAATGCTACCTACCACGAAGGTACAAATCCAATCCTACCAAAACTATACGATATGCCCCCTCAGGACACCATATTAAATACATACCACAACAAGTATTAATCGCACACTTCACATCCTCTCAAGTTCACCCCACAGTAGACCAAAATCTATGCACAAAACTTTAAATGGTTAACACCCCTGAAATTCCACACACTTGGCAAGTAAAACAGTTCTAGATCCGCTATTGCCTTGGCTAGGACACGCACCCCTTGGTGGTTCCCAACTTTTGAAACATGGCTCCTCAGCCCTTATCTTTCCCAAATCAAATCACATGCATAAAAAAAAACATTAATACCAAAAATTTTATGGTCTTACAGCCACTTATTACATTAATAAAACTTTCGAGTGATAACATGCTCCAATCCACCCAACTTCAGGTAACTTAAAAAACAAAGTATATATATATATATAGATAATCAAACAGTTTGGATGTTTCAACATTCCCAAAACACATAGGTTACATAATAGAATCCCATGATCACAAAACAATAAGCCACTGATGACAAAACGGATTAGTCAAAACAAAATCAACTCATCGGTACTACCACCACTACTGTCCCTTGCTGGACCGCCAAAGTTGGTCAACCCCAAACATAAGATAACCTACGAGCTTGCTAGCCACGGACAAGAACTACTGATGTGCCCCAACCGGCCACATCTGGAACAACTGCGGACTTCCCCAAGTGGGACTTGTGAACTCGACCCTTCTAAGGCCCTCGTAATCTGGCCTGCTAGTCCCCCAAAACGATACTGTTCCTGCCCAGTCGAATGAAACTGAGCCTGACTAGTTTGCAAAACCCCTAAAGAAGCCTCCGGCTGATTACAGAAACGTTTAAGATGACCCTGCTGCTTACACACCCAGCAAGCAAGTGGATCCCGAATATACGACTGATGCAAAGTCTGTTCCAGTGGGGATTCCAACAACCCAACCCCCTTCCTCTGTAGGCAACCCGAAACCTTGTGGCCCAGCAGACCACATCTGAAACAAGTGACGCCCCTCTGTTTACTTCCTCCCGAACCCAAATCCGTCACTGGAAGGGTAGTTCTAACCCGACCTCCCTGTTGCGAGTTTAAATACTTCTGCCTCTTAAAAGGCCTACCAACACCCCGAATCACAAGAGTCGCCGAAATGGCCTCCTCTCTGACCCGACCAACACTCATAACCGAGACCCCTTCCCTAATCTGCCCCATAGCTAGTACCGCTGCCTCCACATGAGTCGCAGCCTTAACAAGCACACTGTAACTCCTATGCCAAGAACCCGCAATCCTTACACGGATGACGTCACACAGCTTTCTCTCAAACTCCGCACAACGCAATTCCTCCGTCTCCACTAACTCTGGAGCAAACATTGACAGGTTAGCAAACCACGCTCAAATCTGCATCAAAGGTGTAGTACTCGGGCGTAACTCCACAAATCAAGCTTCTCAATTCTTCCCGAGCGGAAGGAGGGAAATCTAAACTTCCTCGTCCTGACATCCTAATAAAGGTGACAAGGATCGTTAGCACTCTAATAAATGTGCCAAAACTACAACACTCGCGTCCTAATACATTGGACAACAATAAATCATACCACGTAAGCACATAATCACATAAGCACCTACGAATTTCATTCCTGGATAATGACAGTCCCGAGGCGTCACTAAAGTTCCGATTGGAAACAACATTGATCAAGTGCCTTTCCAACAAGACTTTCAGAGACTCAAGGGTCCAATCAACATCCTAGAAACTACATTCCATACCCACATAGTCACATAAACATGTTATCATATAAGCATGTAATCATTACACTAAGTCTCTATCAAACGAGACGAACCCATTGTGATACTAATCACTTCCCACGTACCCAAAGTATTCGAACCCGGTATGCTCTGATACCAAGTTGTAACGCCCTCAAAATTAAACCCATTAAATATAAAACAAGGCATGCATTATTAAAAGAAAACATTATATTATTTCGATCAACAGAGTATTACGGAATAAAACATCAAAATAAATGCCCTACGGGCTTACATCTTGCCAAGCCAACACTTGGACACAATTACATGAGTTCTAACTCAAAACAAATTAAGCCCTAGGCTTTACATATTTCAAATAAAACAACTTAATAAAACAAGTCTTCGAGTCCAAATCCTCACAAGCTAAGCTCTTGGAGGTAGTGAACCGCCTGAACCTGAAAATGAAGTTCCCATATAGGGTGAGCCACAGCCCAGTAGAGAAATACTAAACCAAATATAAGAATTAACTAAAGCAGTAGCAATTGATAGATGGTCAACACAAATAGTCAATTACATCATTTTACAAGTCTATGACACTAATGTCTATGACCCATCTCACGCTTCATTTATACAAATATGACTCAGAACCTGGCCAAATAACTCAACATAAATAACAAATCAAGTTAAACCCTTCTTATAACATAATGGATACACATGTTGGTGTTGTATCGATATCACATGAACCACTTCCGCACTTCACAAACAGATGATGATATACATTTTAGTGCTATATCAAATCAAATGAACAAACACTTCATAACAAACACTTCAGTGGACAAGCATATGAGCTGTATCACACTTCAATAGATAAGCATATGAGCTGTATCTCTGCTATAGGCGCGCATATGAGCAGCCACCCTGGGTTCATCCCCTATCTTCCCATAATAATTAACCGGTTTAGAAGTACATCCCCTATCTTCCCCTAAACCGTGGAGTACATCCCCTATCTCCTCCCATACACAAGTAATGCATATAAACACAAAGTCATATACATAATCAATCAATCAATACATAAATTTAATGTATTATTCCAACCTTTAAACACGACGACATGGCCAATTGATTAGTTTCAGTTTTCCCTAATCCACATGCAATGTCTACAACAATAATGACTATCCTCCACCGATAGCCCAAAACAGTTATTTCTAAACAGGAATTAAATGTACAACACATATACTCTCAATTTCAAAGATGAGTGGTTAAATTATCCAACAACATCACTTAATCTCATAGCTTCTCAATATTATGAATTAAACTCATTATCCACACTTTCCCCAAAATTAATTATACGAATTAATTTTATTACAACAATTAGGGCATTTTAACTATAAACCAAACCCTAGCTTTTCTCAATATTACCAAACAACCCAACATATCAGAAGTACCAGAACTTAGGATTAAAACCTATAAGATGGAGTAGGAAATCCCTACCTCGAAGATATAACTCAGAAAAAAGAAGATGAAGATGATGGCCCAATTCCAAAGTGCTCCAAATCCAAGTTCGTTCAGATTAAATGACAGCCCTCACTCTCCTCTAACTTATTTGTAAAACAATTAGGGCAAAAACACACCCTAACTAGATCAAACCTAGGAGAGAAGATGTGTAGAGAAGAAGAAAAGTCGAACCTAGGGTTTGGAATCTGAAAAGAAGATGAAAAACTGCTTTAAAAACGCTAAAATACGAATTTATACCCCGGCTCTCCGCTCGAGCGGACCAACCTACGCCGAAGGACACATTAGACTCGCCGAGCGGACAATCTCGCCGAAGGCCCACCTCTGACAGAAATATGGATGGTTGTATTCTCGCCGAAGCGCCCGAACTCGCCGAGCGACAGCAGACAAACAGTTCGCCGAAGCGAGAAATCTCCGCCGAGCGCATAAAGCAAAACTGGGCACTAACTTTTGGTTCTAGTTCAACCAACCTGTTACAAACCTGCCCACAACACATCCTATAACCCAAGAACAAGGAATTAAAGGACAACAACAACAATACTAGGACACTAGAATCCACGGAACAAAAATCCGGATACAATAATCAGATGGGAAAAGACCGGGGTCGCTATACAGAGCCACTCTGTTCATCCTTTTCACTACACTTTTTATTCTCTCTCTCAGTTTAGTCTGCGTTTGGATTCAGAAACTAACGAAAGAAGACAAGAAGAGGATGAACATGTTGAATGTAATCCTACACTCGAAGGTTTTGAACCAGTAATGGGTAAAAGATGTAAATCCCAATCTTTCTCTATGGCAAAAATCTGAGCTACTACTTTATATATATATATATACATCATAACTCTCTACTACTTAATCACAATTTCTAACCTTGAGTCCAACAAACCACTCTCTGAGCACAAATTAAACTCAACCCATCAATTTCACTTGGCAATACACCAATTTCTTTTAATGAAAACACAAACTAACAAAGAAATTGGTTTTTTCAATTTGTGGGTTTCATAGTTTTAGAAATTGGTTTTACCTTTTGTTTCCATTTTGATTGTTCATACATCTAAACCAACTTGCGAGAGGAGATTGATTTTTTTCTATTGTGGATGAGCCATATCTCTCTTCCTTGTGTGAAGAAACCCTAGATTGAAATCATAGCAACAACACTGTAATCAAAACGAAAGTGTACATGTGAGAAGAAGATGAAGCCTCTTTTTTCAAAGGCTTTGGCGGCCGTGACGACGACGATGGTAGCGTGAGAGTTTTCCAACGAGGTAGGGAGGCGAAGGGTCTCGTTAGTAATGCCAGTGATTCCTCTTCCTCTTCCTTCCTTCTTCTCTGCACTTCTACTTTTTCTTTTTCTTTTTGAAGTTTTCCCCCAAAATGACATCGTTTTAGGGGCACTATAGGAACCACCGCAGATAAACATGGCAGAAGATCTGGACTCCCCAAGACTTACACTCAAGACTGTTAGTCAATTTTATTAGAATAAATTGCACTTTCTATCTTTAAAGTATTATTGGTCCTTTAACTTTAGATTTTTGATTGGGTTTTAATATATTAGAATTTTGTCAATATAATTCAGTTAGTAGCTGTAATCCAATTTGCTGATAAAAATGACATGTTGCTTAAATTTTTACCATTTTAACTCTTTAAATATTATATTTTCTCCCTTTTTTTTTTTTTTTTTTTTTTTGTAATTTCCATTAAAAGTGAAGATTGACAAACGACACTTATAAGGAAATTAGCAACAAGCTTACACCAAAATTAAGGAAAAACATTGTTCAAAACAAAGGAAAATCCCCAAATAAAGCACCGAGGATAAGCTAATCAATGTAACACATAAAAACTCATTAATGTACTTTTTCCAAACGTAACACTAGAATGTAACATAAGAAAATCACACTAACATAAATGTAGATTTTTACGCTTGACAACTAACACTTCAGCCACTAATCCCCCTAAAAGAATATTCTACATCTCACATTTTCATTCCCATCCCAAAAACGAATTAAAATTTGGGCATTTACACACAAATCCTAATTTATGAACTTATCCTCTATTAAGTCCTAACTAAGATTTTTTGGACCTTCAAGTCTTATTAAATTTTTTATTATCGGAATTGCCCCTCAAACAATGATTGTTCATCATTTATGATTGTCTATAATGCTCCGAAATAAATACAATAAAACCACCCACAACATAAATAAATAACAACGATGTAAATATGAAATTCCCCCATTAATTTTAATTACTTGTACAAAAGAGTAACATATGCAGTTATACATTCAAAAGCCTAACCTTGAATCTATAACATATGTCATTTAATAAGAAATGAAATGAAAAGTAAACAATTAAGAAATGTCCTAAAGGCTTACAACTTTCCAAGACAATGCTTGGTTACAACAAAATGGATTTAAATCCAAAACAGGTAAAGCCCCAAGCTTGTACAAATTAAATATAACAATTAACCCAAAAAGAAGCCTTCAACTCCAAGTTCCTCCCAAGCTATGCCCTTGGTGAAGGCATATTATCAGTACCTGAAAATGATTTTTCCCATATAAGATGAGCCAAAGCTTAATAGAAATACTCTAACACGGTTTATGAATCTTAACAAACATATATAAGGTGAATGCATATGAATTGCTCGTGCCGAAAACATTTTTATATCTCTTTCAAGAACCATGCGATGTCAGATGTATATCACAATTCATAAAACCATTTCCTTTACAATAGAAAATAGGGCAGTGAATCACACTCTAGGAATCCCTAAGTACATGTCTGTAAGTAGACTATACAAGTACTACCAATTGTCATTTTTATCGGTATTAACTAGAAGGCTCAACACCTATCCATGCGGGTTTCTGGTCTTTCACCAAGGACACACATGCCAACTTAATTTCCATAACCACACCCTCTATCCAGATTTACCAAACTATTCACCCCCTTTTCTCAAAACAAGATACATTTTCAATATGTTAAATATGCAATAGATGCTTAATGCAATGAATGAGAAAATAGTTTAAATTCTCCTAATTCTCATGTAATTTCTACAACAATTATAGTTCTCGTTATAGCGACCAAGGTCTTTACCCCGACTTTCGTTGTGTTCCGGACTCGAATTCCTTGATTGTATTCGGTTGTCTATGTCTTGTTTCCTTCATTTCACTCTTTGTATTTGAGTTTTGGATTATATTGGAAGTGTTTGGAACAGGTTGGTTGTTAGTTGTTCTAGAATGTTGTTGCCCAGATTTTGGCTTCTTCGCTTGAGCGAGCCTTGTGTAATATGCTTATTCGCTCGAGCGAGGATTCTTGTGCTCAAGCAAGCCCTGTTAAAATGTTTCTTCGCTCAAGTGAGGCTTCTTGCGCTCGAGCATGCGTCTGCGTTGGGTGGCAGACCTGAAGCTTTGCATTCTACGCTCGAGCGATACTTCTTGCGCTCGAGCGAAGCGACCTTTTTGTGCCTGGTCGCTCGAGCAAGAACTCCTTTGCTTGAGCAAGCCTGTTTATATCAGATTGTGAATGAGACATTTCAGAACACTTTTTGCAGTTCACTCTCTCTCTAGAACTCGTAGGTTCTCTTACTCTCTCTCTAGAAACCATCTTCTCTTTTTGATTTCTTCAAATCCATTGGGTTTTTGGCCATAGTTCCTTCGTCAAAGTTGTGTAACTTCTCGGGGGCTTCATCGTGTGTGGTGGAGATCAAGTTTCGACACCATAAATTTTGGAATTTCATCTCCAATTCTCTTCAAAACTTGAGGTAGGGATTTTCTTTGAGTTACATATATGTTTTTGCAAGATCTAGATGATTTTGAAATCATCCTTTGATTTTCTTTGAAAATGGGTAGCTGATTCAAGAAGATAGTAATTTTTGAAAGTGGGTTTATTTTCTTATTTCTTTAAAAATAGAAATTGAGGGTTTTGAACTATGTTGATTGAAGAAAGAGGATTTTGGTGAGATTTTTCTCAAATGTTTGAAGATGGATGGTTTTGGTGAGAAAACCTAAAAATTAAGGATTTTTTTAAAAGAAGTTGAAAATTCATGGTTGATATTGTTATATTTATTTTGAATGCCCAAAATAAGTGATGTTTGGAAAATTTCTCATTTATATTGTATAAATGTTAAATTTTGAGAAATATGAGAGTTGTTGTTCATTTTGAAAATTGTTATTCAAAATGTTGATTTAGTCTTGAAATAGCTAATTTGTTGAAAATGCTCGAAATATGGAGGATATGTTATTCCTTGGATGAATTGAAATAAATGTATATTTATTCATCTTGTAAAATTGAATAGAAAGGAGAAATGAGAATTTTGATCACAATGGTAGCATTGTGTGGAAGAATTGGAAAATGGAAGAACTGTTGCATTGTATTGATTATTGTTGCATTGGCATATCAATTCATATAATTACATTAAACTTCGAAAATTGATTTGAAAACTTGCATTGAGAATGGAATGTTGAGAAACAAGTTTTCATGAAATGGTTTTGGGGTAAATACAGTGGTAAGTCTTGAAAGATAGTGTAGAGAATAGGTGTCGAGCCTTCCAGTTAATACTGGTAAAAATGACAGATTATGGGTGTCGAGCCCTCCGGCTGATACCAGTAAAAATGACAAATTGGTAGTACTTGTATAGTCTAATTACAGACACTAACCTAGAGATTACCAGAGTTGTATTTACCGCCCCCTTGAGTTAAATTGTCAAGTTTTGAACAATGAAAAATTGCATGGCATCATTGAGCATGATGTTTTCAAAAGATGATGATGTGAATTATTTACAAAAAAGCATAGCATGGCATATGCATTCATCTCTTAAGACTTGTATAAAATGTATATACTTTGTGAGGGATTTTCCTACTGGGCTTTATGCTCACCCTACGGGATTTTTGTGCAGGAAAAGACGTGGTGAATCCGCCTAACTGAGGGCGTGGAAATGTGTGTATTGAGAACACAAGGTTCTCACCTGTTGTGATTTTATTTGTGAGCCAAGGGCTTTGTATGTGTGGGTTTGAATAACCATTCTGTGTAACCGGGCTTAAGCCTTAGAAACATGTAAACCCTTTGGGATATTGTATTTGTTTATTTACTTGTTGTTAGAGTTGATGTATTATAGCATGAGGAACTATTTACATTATCAAATGCAAGTGTGGGAATATATAATTGGCTTTCCTTTAAAATGGCCATGATTATTATGTTGTCATTTGGGTATGAAAATTGGGACGTTACAACTTTGTATCAAAGCTACTGGGTTTGAATACTTGGAGCTCGTGGGAAGTGGTTATTTGACCACAGTGGGTTCATGCTGCATGAGAGATTGCATGATAGGAAGATGTTATACATTTTGTGACTATGTGATAACATGCTTATGTGGTTATGTGGGTATGGGGTTGGACTTTTGGGATGTTGTTTGCGCCTGTTAAATTCCTTGAGGTCTTTTTAGAAAGGTACTTGATCAATACTCGTTCTACTAAGAATTCTTGATTTTTTGTGGGACGAATTTCATCATGAAAGAACAATCCATATGTGTTTACATGACTAAGTGCTTATGTGGAATGAAATTGAAATGTCTATATAGTAGTGAAATGTATAGAATTGCAGTGATTAGACGTGTGAGGTAAATTGCGGGCACATATGGGTTAGTGTGCTAGATCATTTCTATTGTCCTTTATAGGATGTCAGGAAGAGGTCAAACTTGTGGTGGTAGAGGCAGGAGACGTGGTAGGGCTCGCCGGGGTGTGCATGATGTACCGGTCCATGAGGTCCTGGTGCAAGAAGAAGAGTCAGACCAAGCTAATATGGCCAAACAAGTAGAACAAGCGGGTCAAACTGTAATGAGGGCTCTAGCCCAGGAAATGGCAGGAGCTTTGAGGGAGTCTATGAACTTGTTGAGGGTGGAGAACCAAGCCCGAGAGAACACCTTAGAGGCAAGAGTAAGTTTCCTTACTAGGGAGTTTTTGTGGGCCAAACCGGATGAATTCCATGGTGGCCCCGAGCCTAAGAAAGCAGATGAGTGGCTCGAACAAATTATGAAGACATTTGAGATGCTTCACATTGATGATAGCGAGTTGAGAGTGACTATAGCGAGTTACTACCTTAAAGGGGATGCGGGTCAATGGTGGAAGTATGCCAAGAGTAGAGTGGAGCCAACATGGGAAGCCTTTGTAGTTGCTTTCCAAGATAAGTATTTACCTCCCGCTGCTAGGGAGAGATTGAGGCAAGAGTTCAAAGACCTCAAACAACTCAACATGACTGTGGCCAAGTTCGAAGCAGTCTTCTCTAGTTTATCTAGGTTTGCACCAGAGTTGGTGGCAACGGAAGAACGCCGTTGCATTGAATTCAAGAAAAAGCTGAAAACCAAAATTTTCTTTAAGATTGTTGGGAACATGATTCGGAACTATGACCGTCTTGTAGAGTCGGCGGCATACGTAGAGATTTCCGTGCAAGCCCAGAAGGAGAGGCTTTGGAGTTCGAGGTCTAGGGGCCAAGAGTCTCAAGGAGACTATAGGCAGAATAAGAAGAGCAGGGGTACCTTTTCATCTTAGTCCCAACCACATCAGTCTCGATCTACTTTTCCTTTGCCTAGTGCAAGCCCGGGAAATAGTACATAGAGTGGTTTTTCTTGTTTCAAGTGTGGCCAACAGGGTCACAAAGCCTTTTCGTGCCCACAGAAAGGAGAAGGGCAGCTGATGTTGTCACCATCACCACCTAATCGATTGCAGAGTTAGTCTCAGTCCCAGAATAGGGACAAGGGTTTAATTGTTTTCAATGTGGTTAGCCAGGGCACATGAAGAGGACTTGCCCACAGTTGGGAGGCGCATCAGGGTCGAGGCAGACTTAGAGCCACCAACAGGCTTATTCAGCTCAGGCTTCACGAGCTAATCAGGGAGCCACTTCACTACCAAGATATCGTGCCTATGCTCGAGAGGAGCAAGTTAATCAAAATACAGGCGCATTTATACCATCCGTGCTGAGCAGCCGCTGTAATCCTCGCCAGAGAGGTATTTTTGTTGTGTGTAATTCTTTGGCTAATGTATTGATAGACACGGGTGCATCTCATTCATTTATATCTACTGCATTTGCTTCTGCATTGGGGTTGGAAGTAGCAGAGTTAGTGCCTCCACTCAGAGTAGAGTCACCTGTTGGGGGTATAATTGATTTAGACTGGGGTTGTCGTGATTGTGAAGTAGAAGTTGCCTGGCGTCGACTTTCTTTTGCTTTTGTGTTGCTAGATATGTCGAGTTTTGATGTCATTTTAGGCACGGACTGGTTGTGTTTTTATCAAGCTGTGATTGATTGTTACCATCAGAGAGTTACAATGTGCACTTCGGGTGGTGATCATTTCTATTTTCGGGGGAACCAAGTTGATAGAACCTTGTCGCCAGTTGTTGACCCTTGTAGTAGGAGCAAGCTTAGTGGCCTTTTTGCAATTCTCTTGGATAGTGAGAGTGACAGGGCTCATGTTAAGTTACCAAGGGTAGTTTGTGAATACCCAAATGTCTTTCCAGAAGATCTTCTAGTTTACCACCTCACTAGGAGATCGAGTTCTCCATTGAATTAGTGCTTGGCGCAGCACCGATTTCCATGTCACCGTATAGATTTGCACCCGTCGAATTGAGTGAGTTGAAGATTCAACTCCAAGAATTACTAGATAAGGGTTTTATTCACCCTAGTACTTCACCTTGGGGAGCACCGACTCCCTTTGCTAAAAAGAAAGATGGAGCCTTACGACTTTGTTTTGATTATCGAAAGTTGAACCGAGTTACTATTAAGAATAAGTACCCAATGCCTCGTATAGATGATCTGTTTGATCAGTTGAAAGGGTCATGTTGTTTCTCTAAGATAGACCTGAGATTGGGTTATCATCAGTTGAGTGTAAGGGAGGAGGATATCCCGAAGACGACATTCTGTACGCGGTATGGCCATTACGAGTTTCTTGTGATGCCTTTTGGGCTAACCAATGCACCTGCAGTGTTTATGGATCTTGTGAATCGGATTTTTCGTGAGTTCTTAGATCGTCATGTGGTTGTCTTTGTGAACGACATTTTGATTTACTCACCTTCCGAGGAGGAACACGAGGAACATTTGTGAATAGTACTTGAGTTACTTAAAGCCCACAAGCTGTATGCTAAGTATGAGAAATGTGAATTCTGGCTGAGAGAGGTTAAGTTCTTAGGCCATGTGACATCCGAGGAAGGGGTGACTGTAGATTCATCCAAGATAGAGGTAATGCAAGATTAGGCACAACCTAAGAATGCTTTTGAGATTCGTAGTTTCTTGAGGTTGGCCAGGTATTACCGTAGGTTTGTGAAGGATTTTTCTAGGTTAGCTTCACCTTTTACTAAGCTGACGAGAAAAGAAATCAAATTCGTGAGGAGTGAGACTTGTGAGAAGTCGTTACAAGAGCTTAAGATTAGACTCACTACTGCTCCAGTATTGATTATTCCAGAGAGGGGTTTGGGTTATTCAGTTTATTGTGATGCTTCACGAGAAGGTCTAGGTTGTGTATTAATACAGTGAAGGAAAGTAGTAGCCTATGGCTCGTGGCAGTTGAAAATACATGAGAGAAATTGCCCTACTCACGATTTAGAGTTAGCGGCGGTGATATTTGCCATGAAAATTTGGAGGCATTATTTGTATGGAGAAAAATTTGAAGTGTTCTCTGATCACAAGAGTCTGAAATATTTGTTTACACAGAGAGACTTGAATTTGAGACAGAAGAGGTGGATGGAATTCATAAAGGATTATGATTTTGAGTTGCATTATCATCCCAGGAAAGCCAATATTGTGGCCGATGCTTTAAGTAGGAAGCCTATTAGTAGTGTGGCTTCTAAAACCATTCAAGAATGGGAAATGTTGGGTACTCTCGATGAATTTGTCTTGCATCTGGGTGAGTCTGTTGAGTCTGCAGCTTTGTTTTCAGTAGTTGCACGACCTGCACTTGTGAATCGAGTGTTGGAAGCACAAAAGGGTAATCTTGAAGTGAAATCTTTCTGAGAGAAGATCTCCAATGGAAGAGTAAAAAAAGGTTTGACTGTGTATTTCAATCAGAGTGCGAGATACCATGACCGTTTGTTTGTACCAGAGTCTTGCCGAGAGGAAGTACTCCGAGAGTTTCACCATTCGCGCCTTGCGGTGCATCCGGGAGGCACAAAGATGTATCATGATCTTAGTCGCCAGTTTTGGTGGAGAGGTATGAAAAAGGATGTAGCCGTGTTTGTATCAAAGTGCCTTACTTGTCAACAAGTGAAGGCTGAGCATCAGAGGCTAGCTGCCTTGTTGCAACCCTTGTCTATAGCTGAGTGGAAGTGGGAACATATCACGATGGATTTTTTTATGGGTCTTCCGAGGACTCAACGGGGTAATGATGCCATTTGGGTGGTAGTTGACCGTTTAACTAAGTCAGCACATTTTATTCCCATGCGTGTGAGTGATTCGGTAGATTATCTTGCCGATTTGTACATTAGGGACATAGTGAGGTTGCACAGAGTCCTTGTGACGATTGTTTTAGATAGAGATCCGCGTTTCACTGCACGGTTGTGGCAGAGTTTACAAAGTGCCCTGGGCACTAAACTGACCTTTAGCACTGCGTATCACCCTCAGACTGACGGGCAGTCTGAGCGTACTATCCAGATTCTTGAGGATATGCTTCGAGGCTGTGTCCTTGACTTTAAGGGTTCGTGGGAGAGGCATTTACCATTAGTGGAGTTTGCCTATAACAATAGTTTCCAATCGAGTATTGGCATGGCACCATTTGAGGCCTTGTATGGTCAACCGTGTAAATGCTCTGTGTGTTGGGCCGAGGTGGGTGATGCACCTTTGTTTGATCCAGAGTTGGTTCGGGAAATGACGGAGAAAGTAATACTTATCCGTAAGAGGCTAGCTACGGCTCAGAGTTGCAAGAAAAGTTATGCCGACCGCAGGAGGAGACTTTTGTCTTTTGAAGTAGGAGATCATGTCTTTTTGAAGATATCACCTAGAAGGGGTTTGATGAGATTTGGAAAGAGCTGGAAGTTATCCCCTTGGTTGATTGGGCCTTTTGAAATTCTTGAGCGGATTGGGGAGTTTGCTTATCATTTGGCGTTACCACCACAGTTTTCTAGGGTTCATGGCGTGTTTCATATTAGTATGCTTTGGAAATACGAGCCGAATCCATCACATGTGTTGGATTGGACCAACTTAGAAATAGACGGAGATGCCTCGTATGAGGAGAGACCGATGAGAGTCTTGGATAGACGGGATCAAGTCTTGAGAGGCAAGACAATTCCCTTGGTAAAAGTATTGTGGAAACATCACGGGTTCGAAAAAGCGACTTGGGAACGTGAGCTAGAAGTCCGAGAGAAATATCCGGATTTGTTTATTGATGCATGAGCATGTATTAAGAAATTAATTATGTTAATGAAAAGTATAAGCATTCTATATGTTTGAACTTGTAAGAACATTGTATATGTTATAATTGTTTGGGAAAGACATAGATTCAATATAAACATTGCATATCTTTTGAGAATATGGAATATTGTGGGTGTTGTATCACTCTTGGAAGCATTGTATATGTTGTTGGCAATCATTTTGGAAATTGGCTAAAACATGGTTTGAAACATGATTTGTAATTTCGGGGACGAAATTCTTCAAGGGGGGGAGGTTATAGCGACCCAGGTCTTTACCCCGACTTTTATTGTGTTTTGGACTCGGATTCCTTGATTGTATTCGGTCGTCCATGTCTTGTTTCCTTCCTTTAACTCTTTCTATTTGAGTTTTTGATTATATTGGAAGTGTTTGGAATAGGTTGGTTGTTCGTTGGTCTAGAATGTTGTTACCCAGATGTTGGTTTCTTCTCTCGAGCGAGCCTTGTGTAATCTGCTTCTTCGTTTGAGCGAGGATTCTTGCGCTCGAGCGAGCCCTGTGAAAATGTTTCTTCGCTCGAGCGAGGCTTCTTGCGCTCGAGCGTGCGCCTGCATTGGGTGGCAAACTTGAAGCTTTGCATTCTACGCTCGAGCAACACTTCTTTCGCTCAAGCGAGGCGACCTTTTTGTGTCTGGTCACTCGAGCGAGAACTCCTTCGCTCGAGCGAGCCTGTTTATATCAGATCGTGAATGAGGCATTTCAAAACACTTTTTGCAGTTCACTCTCTCTCTACAACTCTCCAAAAATGATGGTTCTCTTACTCTCTCTCTCTAGAAACGATCTTCTCTCTTTGATTTCTCCAAATCCATTAGGATTTTGGCCATAGTTCCTTCATCAAAGTTGTGTAACTTCTCGGGGGCTTCGTCATGTGCGGTGAGATTGAGTTTCGACACCGTAAATTTTGGGGTTTCATCTAAAATTATTTTAAAAACTTGAGGTAGGAATTTTCTTTGAATTATATATATGTTTTTGCAAGATCTAGATGATTTTGAAATCATCCTTTGATTTGCTTTGAAAATGGGTAGTTGATTCAAGAAGATATTAAGTTTTGAAAGTGGGTTTATTTTCTTGTTTCTTTAAAAGTAGAAATTGAGGGTTTGGAACTATGTTGATTGAAGAAAGAGGATTTTGGTAAGATTTTTCTCAAATGTTTGAAGATGGATGGTTTTGGTGAGAAAACCTAGAAATTAGGGATTTTTTTGAAAGAAGTTGAAAATCCATGGTTGATATTGTTATATTTATTTTGAATGCCCAAAATAAGTGATGTTTGGAAAATTTCTCGTTTGTATTGTATAAATGTTAAATTTTGAGAAATATGAGAGTTATTGTTCATTTTGAAAATTGTTATTCAAAATGTTGATTTAGTCTTGAAATAGCTAATTTGTTGAAAATACTCGAAATATGGAGGATATGTTATTCCTCGAATGAATTGAAATTAATGTATAGTTATTTGTCTTGTGAAATTGCATAGAAAGGAGAAATGGGAATTTTGATCATAATGGTAGCATTGTGTGGAAGAATTGGAAATGGAAGAATTGTTGCATTGTATTGATTATTGTTGCATTGGCATATCAATTCGTATGATTACATTAAACTTTGAAAGTTTATTTGAAAACTTGCATTGAGAAGGAATGTTGAGAAACAAGTTTTCATGAAATGGTTTTGGGGTAAATACAGTGGTAAGTCTTGAAAGGTAGTGTAGAGAATAGGTGTCGAGCCTTCCAGTTAATACTGGTAAAAATGACAGATTATGGGTGTCGAGCCCTCCGGGTGATACCGGTAAATATGACAAATTGGTAGTACTTGTATAGTCTACTTGCAGACATTGACCTAGGGATTACCAGAGTTGCATTTACCGCATCTTGAGTTAAATTTTCAAGTTTTGAATAATGAAAAATTGCATGGCATCATTGAGCATGATGTTCTCAAAAGATGATGATGTGAATTATTTACAAAAAGCATAGCATGGCATATGCATTCATCTCTTGAGACTTGTATAAAATGTATATACTTTGTGAAGGATTTCCTACTGGGCTTTATGCTCACCCTACGGGATTTTTGTGCAGGAAAAGACGTGGTGAATCCCCCTAACTGAGGGCGTGGAAATGTGTGTGTTGAGAGCACAAGGTTCTCACCTGCAGTGATTTTATTTGTGAGCCAAGGGCTTTGTATATGTGGGTTTGAATAACCATTCTGTGTACCCGGGCTTAAACCTTGGAAACTTGTAAACTCTTTGAGGTATTATATTTGTTTATTTACTTGTTGTTAGAGTTGATGTATTATAGCATGAGGAACTATTTACATTATGAAATGCAAGTGTGGGAATGTATAATTGGCTTTCCTTTAAAAGGGCCATGATTATTGTGTTGTCATTTGGGTATGAAAATTGGGGCGTTACAGTTATCTTCCACCGATAGCCCAAAATAGATATCTCTAAACAAATAAAAAAAAAAAAATTCCATAACGAGAAACTTTCTGAAAATCTCAAGATGGGAGTGATAATACATATCCAACTTCGCCATCCTCATCAACATCAATCTAATTTCACATTTCCAACATCAATTCCATTTATCATTACAAAACCAACATTTGATATTCTTATAGAAAAATCCCCCTTTTTTTTTTTTATAAATTGATTTCAAAGATAAAAATCCATCATTTCATCATAACCCAACAATAAATACATTTTATCAATCATTTTCAACAACCCATTTGAAAATCCCTCTTTTGATTTCAAAACGAAAACCTTAGATTTTTCTCCAAAAAAATCCTCAAAACACAATCTTATTTTAGAAAAATAAATCCCTAAGTTAAAAATCCCTACCTCAAGAAGTGAAGAGGAAAATTCGAAAAAACTCAAAGTCAGCAAAACCACAAAACTCTTGGATCAAAAGAAGCCCTTGATAAGATTTACAACCTTTCTCAAAGGATCAAGGTGAAAAGATGACTCTAGGTGAGTAGATCTAAAGATCTAAGTGAAAAAGTTTGAGTTTAGAGAGAGAGAAGATAAACTCACGATGTAAAGAGAGAGGGAAGAGAAGGAGAGTGAAATGAACAAGTGTTTGGAGACTATTTATAGTAACAAAGTACTAATAGAATAATAGCTCCAAAGTCAATGAAAAGAATAAGTCAAAAACTACCAAAATTAGGGCTCAAAACCGAACCAAAAATCTTAAAATAAGTCGCAAGGGTCGACCCCCAAGGCAGTGGTGTCGATCCTCGGGAAGAAATGCTGAGACACTTACGTTTGCAGTAGACAAGGGTCGACCCTAGGAAGCAGTGGTGTTGACCCTATAAACCAGTAGCAACACCCAGAACATAGCAGTAGACAAGAGTCGACCCTAGGAAATAGTGGTGTCGACCCCAAAAACCAGTAGAGACCCCAAGAGTAAGGCAGCAAGGTGGTGTCAACCCCAGGAACCCATGGTGTCGACACCAGAATAGAATTTCTAAGTTCTTAAAGAACATGTCGACGAAATCAAGTGGGAATGAACAACCCTAACAAGTCCAAATCGAATTGTACTCCCTCAAAACCAAGATATAACAACTCTAAAGACTCCCAAAATGAAAATAAAAGAATTAAATACACTTTTCAATAGTTTAAAGGGCACAAGTGTTACATTGTCTATAAAGGAACATGATGATTTGTTATTTATTTTGATTTTCAAAATTTTAAAACATCAACTTTCAAATTGAAAAAACTAAAAAAAAAATTATGTGCTAGTTTTTTTTTTTTTTCCTGAAAAAATTGAAAAAACTGAATTATTTTTTTGTGCAAAACTAAAAATTTTGTGTCTATAAAGAAGCATGATGATGGAACATTGATGTGCAAAATGAAAAAAAAAAACTTTAAAAATAAAAAAACTAATAATGTTCTCAGTTTTAAAACTGAAAAAAAAAAAAAAAAAAAAACTGTTAATATTTTCGGTTCTATTAGATACTTGAATCAAACCAATAAGTAAAAGGGTAAAAACGTTTAACCTCATGTTCTGTTTTTTTTTTCATCAGTTAGTGAAATAATTGTCTGGAACATTACTATGCAAAATTGATAATATTCTTAATTTTAAAAATGGAAAAAAATTGATAAGATTTTCAGTTTTACTAAATATGATTTATTGGTACAAAAAATCTTAAATAGGATCTGAGCTACCGTAATTGTAACGATCCTGGTTTCGATCCTTCATTCATGTTTTGCCACTTCGACTGGACCGGTCGGGGGTCAAGCTGCCGGTCATTCATGGGGGTTTGGAGGCGCGCCCTAAGCAGCCAAGGCGCCCTAGCGGGAGTCAGCCCGATCGGATTTGAAGTTACTTGTCTGCTCGAGCAGCCGTTTATGCACTCGAGCGGAGAATGTTTGGTTTCAAAAGTTTGACATGTTTGCAAAAGTATTGGGTTAGTGTATTTGACACTCGAGCAGGGCGTTCCATGCTCGAGCGGACCATGTTATATCAGTTTGTGAATCTGATATTTCATATCACTTTTTCAGTCCTCTCTCTCTCTCTCCAAATCTCTCCAGAATTCCAGATCGGGAGCTTCTCTCTCTAGAAGTCATCTTCTCTCTTTGATTTCTCCAAATCCATTGGGATTTAGACCTAAGTTCTTCACCAAAGTTGGCTATCATCTCGAGGGCTTCGTTGTGTGCGGTGAAGATCGAGTTTCGACACAATTAATTTTGGGCGTTCATCTCATTTCTTCATCAAAACTTGTGGCAGGGATTTTCTTAGAGTTATATATATGTTTTTGCAAGATCTAGATGATTTTTGAAATTATCCTTTGATTAGCTTTGAGAAATTGATTGTTGATTTCAAGAAGATGAGTGATTTTGAAAGATGGTTTAATTTCTTTTCCTTTTAAAATAGAAATTGAAGGTTTTGAACCATATTGATTGAAGAAAGATGATTATGGGGAGATTCTTTTAAATATCTTAGAGATGAATGGTTTTGGTGAGAAAATCTAAAAATTGGGTCTTTTCTTTTAAAGATGTTGAAAATCCTTAGAAGATATTGTCATAGTTATTTTGTGTACCAAAATAAATAGATGTTTTGAAAATTGTTTATTTATATATAAATGACGAATTTTGTGAAAAAAATGAGAAATGTTGTTTATTTTGAAAATTGTTGTCAAAATGTTGATTTAGTCTTGAATTGACTAAATTGTTGAGATTGCTCGAAATGTGGGAATTACGTTATTCCCTTGAATGAATTGGATATAAAAGTATATATATATATTCATCTTGTGGAATTGTGTTGAAAAGCTGATTGAGAATTTTGATCACAATGGTATATTGTGTGGAACAATTGAATATGGAAGTAATGTTGCATTGCATTATTAAGCATACATTGGCATTTCAATTCATTGGACTATGTTAAGTTTTGGAAATTTGCATTAAGAAAAGAATGTTGGGAAATGGGTTTTCATGAAATGATTTTTGGATAAATACGGTGGTAAGTCTTGATAGGTGGTGTAGATGAAATTGTTTAAGTTGGCCTAAGTGTCCTTGGTGAAAGACCAGAAAGTCGCGCGGATAGGTGTCGAGCTTTTCGGTTAGTACCAGTAAAAATGACAATTGGTAGTACTCGTATAGTCTACTTGCAGACACTGACTTGGGGATTACCAGAGTTGTATTTACCGCCCCCTTTAATTAAATTGATAAATTTTGAACAATTGAAGTTGCATAACATCATTGGGCATGATGGTTTTCAAAAGATGAAGATGTGTTTTATTTTCAAAAAGGCATGGCATGACATGTGCATTCATCTCATGAGACTTGTATAAAATGTATATACTTTGTTAAGGATTTCCTACTGGGCTTTATGCTACCCTACCAGATTTTTGTGCAGGAAAATACGTGGTGAATCTGCCTAATTGAGGGCGTGGAAATGTGTGTGTTGAGAGTACTAAAGTTCTCATTTGTTGTGATCTCATTTGTATGCCAAGGGCTATGTATGTGTGGGTTTGAATAACCATTTTGTGTATCGGGCTTAAGCCTTGGAAGATTGTAAACCCTTGGGGGTGCTTATTTGGTTATTTACTTGTTGTTGAATCAATGTAATATCGCATGAGGAACTATCATTATTATATAATGCAAGTATGGGAAGTTATATTTGGTTTTCCTTTAAGAGAGCCATGATTGTTGCATTATCATTTTGATTAGAAATTTGGGACGTTACAACTTGGTATCAGAGCTACCGGGTGTGAATACTTGGAGCTCGTGAGAAGTGGTTGTTTAACCACAATGGGTTCATTTAGCATGCTTAGGAAGTGTTATGCATTTTGCGACTATGTGATAACATGCTTATGTGATTAAATGGGTATGGGATTGGACTTTTGGGATGTTGTTTGCGCCTATTAAATTCCTTGAGGTCTCATTGGAAGGGTACTTGATCAATACTCGTTCTACTAAGAATTCTTGGTTTTTCGTGGGACAAATTTCATCATAAAAGAATGATCCGTATGTGTTTACATGATTAAGTGCTTATGTGTAGTGAAATTGAATTGTGTATATGGTAGAGAAATATATGGAATTGTTGTAGTCGAACATGTGAGTCAAGTTACGAGAACATATGAGTTAATATGCTAAATTATTTCTTTTGTGTCCTTTATTAGGATGTCAGGAAGGGGTCAAGTCCATGGTGGTAGAGCGCGGGAGGCGTGGTAGGGCTCGTCGAGGTGTGCATGAGGTACCGGTCCATAGGGTTCCGGTGCAAGAAGAAGGGTTCGACCAAGCTAATATGGCCGAGCAAGCAGGCTATGCTAATGTGGCCGAGCAAGTGGGACAAGCGGGTCAAACCGCAATCAGGGCCCTAGCCCGAGAAATGGCGGGGGCTTTGAGGGAGTCTATGAATTTGTTGAGGGTGAAGAATCAAGCCCGAGAGAACACCGTGGAGTCAAGGACGAGTTTCCTTACTAGCGAGTTTTTACGGGCCAAACCAGATGAATTCCATGGTGGCCCCAATCCCAAGAAAGCGGATGAGTGGCTTGAACAAACTGTGAAGATGTTCGAGATGCTTCATATAGATGATAGCGAGTTGAGGATGACTCTAGCGAGTTACTACCTTAAAGGGGATGCGGGTCAATGGTAGAAGTATGCCAAGGGTAGGGTGGAGCCATCATGGGAAGCCTTTGTGGTTGCTTTCCAAGATAAGTATTTACCTCCTGCTGCTAGAGAGAGATTGAGGCAAGAGTTCAAAGACCTCAAACAACTCGACATGACCGTGGCCGAGTTCGAGGCAATCTTCTCTAGTTTATCTAGGTTTGCACCAGAGTTGGTGGCAACGGAAGAGCGCCGTTGCATTGAATTCGAGAAAAAGTTGAAAACCAAAATTTTCTTTAAGATTGTTGGGAACATGATTCAAAACTATGACCATCTTGTAGAGTTGGCTGTATATGTTGAGATTTCCGTACAAGCTGAGGAGGAGAGGCTTCGAAGTTCAAGGCCTAGGGGCCAAGAGTCTCAAGGAGACTGTAGGCAGAATAAGAAGAGCAGGGGTACTTTTTCATTCCGGCCACAACCACAGTAATCAAAATCCATTTTTCCTTTGCCTAGTGCGGTTCCAGAAAAAAGTACATCTAGTGGCTTCACGTGTTTCAAGTGTGGCTAGCCGAGCCACAAAGCCTTTCCGTGCCCACAGAAGGATGGAGGACAGTTGATGTTGCCACCACCACCACCTAACCGATCTCAGAGTTGGTCTCCGTCTCAGAATGGAGGCTAGGGATTTAATTGTTATCAGTGTGGTCAGCCGGGGTATATGAAGAGAACTTGCCCTCAGTTGGGAGGCGCATCTGGCGCATCAAGGTCGAAGCAGACTCAAAGCCACCAGCAGGCTCATTCAGCTCAGGCTTCACGAGCTAATCAGGGAGCCACTTCGGCTCAGTCGATACAACAGGCCTATGCTCCGAGAGGGGGACAAGTTAATCAGGGGCCACAGGGGCGCGTGTATGCTGTTACCGTGCCAGAGCAGTTGCTAGAATCCTCAATTGTGAGAGGTATTTTTGTTGTGTGTAATTCTTTAGGCAATGTATTGATAGACACGGGTGCATCTCATTCATTTATATCTACTACATTTGCTTCTGCATTGGGATTAGAGGTAGCATAGTTAGTGCCTCCACTCATAATAGAGTCACTTGTTGGGGGTATAGTTGATTTAGACCGGGGTTGTCGCAATTGTGAAATAGAAGTTGCCGGGCGTCAACTTCCGTTTGGTTTTGTGTGTCTAGATATGTCGAGTTTTGATGTCATATTAGGCATGGATTGGTTGTGTTCTTATCAAGCTGTGATTGATTATTACCATCAGAGAGTTACAGTGTGCACTTCGAGTGGTGATCATTTCTATTTTCAGGGGAACCAAGTTGATAGAGCCTTGTCGCCAGTTGTTGACCCTCATAGTAGGAGCAAGCTTAGTGGCCTTCTTGCAACTCTCTTGGATAGTGAGAGTAACAGGGCTCGTGTTGAGTTACCAAGGGTAGTTTGTGAATACCCAGATGTCTTTCCAAAAGATCTTACTAGTTTACCTCCTCATTGAGAGATCGAGTTCTCCATTGAATTAGTGCCTGGCACGACACCAATTTCCATGTCACCGTATAGATTTTCACCCGCCGAATTGCATGAGTTGAAGATTCAACTCTAAAAACTTTTGGACAAGGGCTTCATTCACTCTAGTACATCGCCTTGGGGAGTGCCGGTTTTCTTTGCGAAGAAGAAGGATGGGCCATTGCGGTTGTGTATTGATTATCGCAAATTGAATAGAGTTACAGTTAAGAACAAGTATCCTCTACCCAGAATAGATGATTTGTTTGACAAACTTAGAGGGTTTCGTTGCTTCCCCAAAATAGATTTGAGGGGGGGGGTACCATCAGTTGAGAGTCCGGGAGGAGGACATTTAAAAAACAGCCTTTCGTACGTGTTATGGCCACCATGAATTCCTTGTAATGCCTTTTAGGTTAACCAATGCGCCTACTTTCTTTATAGATTTGATGAACAAAATTTTTTGGGAATAATTGGACCGTTTTGTGGTTGTCTTTGTGGACGACATCTTAATTTATTCAACCTCCGAGGTGGAACATGAGGCTCACTTACGAGTAGTGCTTGAATTGATTGAGAAACACCGTTTGTATGCCAAGTTTGAGAAATGCGAGTTTTGGTAAACCGAGGTAAAATATTTGGGGCACGTAGTGTCAAGAGAGGGAGTAACAGTAGACTCCTCAAAGATAGATGCAGTACAAGATTAGGAACAACCTAAGAATGTTTTTGAGATTCGAAGTTTCTTGGGGTTAGTGGGGTATTATCGATGTTTTGTTAGGGACTTCTCTAGACTACCTGCACCTTTGACTAGGTTGACTAGAAAGGGTATCAAATTTGTGTGGAGTGAGGCTTGTGAAAAGTCATTCCAAGAACTTAAGACTAGATTGACCACCGCACCGGTCTTGATAATTCCGGAAAGGGGTTTGAATTACACTATCTATTGTGATGCGTCCATGGATGGACTTGGTTGTGTCTTGATGTAAGGGGGAAAAGTTGTGGCCTACGGTTCACGACAATTGAAAACTCATGAGAAAAATTACCCCACCCATGATCTAGAATTAGCAGCGGTGATTTTTTCTTTGAAAATTTAGAGGCATTACTTGTATGGTGAGAAGTTTAAAGTCTTCTCTGATCATAAGAGTCTAAAGTATTTGTTTTCTCAAAAAGACTTGAATTTACGTCAACGGAGGTGGATGGAATTTATGAAGGATTATGACTTTGAGTTACACTATCATCCAGGGAAGGCCAATGTGGTGGCTGATGCTTTGAGTCGAATATCTGTGAGTAGTTTCGCAAGTGTGGCCATTCGGGAATGGGATATGCTAGATGTTATTGGCAAGTTTGATTTGCACTTGGGTGAGTCTGGAGAGAGTGCTACCTTGTTTACTTTGAATGCTCAACCTACCTTGGTTAGTAAGGTAATAGAGGCACAACGAGGAGACTGTGATGTGGAATCAATCCGTGTTAAGATTTCTAATGGGAAGGAAGAGAAAGGTTTGAACGTTCACTCGGATCTGAGTGTACATTACCTAGACCGTTTATTTGTACCAGAATCTTGTAGAGAGGAAGTACTTCGAGAGTTCCATCACTCACGCCTTGCGGTACACCTGGGAGGCACTAAAATGTATCATGATCTTAGTCGTCCGTTTTGGTGGACGTGTATGAAACGGGATGGCACTTTATTTGTATCGAAGTGCCTTACTGGTCAACAAGTAAAGGCCGAACACCAAAAACCAGCGGGTTTGTTACAATCCTTACAATTAGTCGAGTGGAAATGGGAGCGTGTTACCATGGATTTTGTAGTTGGGCTTCCTCGAACACAATGAGGCAATGACGCCATTTGGGTGATTGTTGATAGGTTGACTAAGTCTAGCCATTTCATTCCGATGTGTACCAGTGACTCAGTTGAACGCTTGGCAGAGTTGTACATTAGAGAGATAGTTCGACTTCATGGAGTCCTTGTGACTATTGTGTCGGATAGGGATCCTCGTTTTACTGCCCGGTTATGGCAAAGCCTTCAAGAGGCATTGGGAACTAAGTGGACTCTTAGCACCGTTTATCATCCTCAAACTGATGGATAGTCGAAACGTACCATTCAGATTTTGGAGGATATACTTAGAGTTTATGTCCTTGATTTTAAGGGGCCTTGGGAAAGGTACTTACTATTGATTAAGTTTGCTTACAACAATAGTTACCGAGCTAGTATTGGGATGGCACCATTTGAGGCCTTATATGGCCGACCTTGTAGATCACCAGTTTGTTGGGCCGAAGTGGGTGATGCACCGTTACTGGGTCCGGAAATTGTTAAAGAGACAACCGAGAAAGTTGTTCTCATTCGGAAGAGGTTAGCTACGGCCCAAAGCCGACAAAAGAGTTATGCCGATAAGAGGAGACGGCCTTTATCTTTTGAAGATGGTGACCATGTGATTCTAAAAATCTCACCAAGGCAGGGTTTTATGAGATTTGGTAAGAGTGGTAAATTATCTCCAAGGTTCATTGGGCTTTTTGAGATCTTAGAGTGAATTGGGAAAAGGGCGTACCGGTTAGCTTTACAGCCACAACTTTCGGGAGTTCACAACGTATTTCATATATCTATGCTTAGGAAGTATGAACCCGACCCTTCTCATGTTCTTGATTGGGTTAACTTGGAGGTAGATGAGGATGCCTTTTACGAAGAACGACCGGTTCAAATATTAGATACCCAGGAGCAAGTGCTACGGGGCAAAATTATACCGTTGGTAAAGGTGTCGTGGAGACACCATGGGGTTAAACAAGCGACGTGGGAACGGGAGGCTGAAGTCTACTCCAAATATCTGGATTTATTTGAAAATGCTTAAGTTGCTTTTCTTTGTAATATTCCCTAGTGTTGAGGGAAAACGTATTTAAAGTTGTTAACCACATGTTGATATGTGCGTTGTTGTTTTAAGCATAAGGTTGTTTAGAGTTGCCATTATGTTTTGGAAAATTTCGTGTTTATGCATATTTGGGAGATTGTTGTTAATGAGATAACCATGGTGGAAATGATGGAATTTGGTTGAGAGTTAGTATTGTGATTTGAAAATGAAATAGCGTGGCTTTGATCGCTAGAAACCCCTTTGTTTGGGTAGTTTGATTTGAAATTTCAGAGACGAAATTCTTTAAGGGGGGAAGGTTGTAGCGATCCCGGTTTCGTTCCTTCTTTCATATTTTGCCACTTTGACTGGGCCAGTCAGGGGTCGAGCTGCCCGATCAGCTCGCAAGGGTCCAGGGGGCAGCGCCCTAGCGGGGGTTACTTGTCCGCTCGAGCGGCCGTTTATGCATTAGAAGTTACTTGTCCGCTCGAGCGGCTGTTTATGCGCTCGAGCGGAGAATGTTTGGTTTCAAAAGTTTGACATGTCTGCAAAAGTACTAGGTTAGTGTATTTGACGCTCGAGTGGGGCATTCCACGCTCGAGCGGACCGTGTTATATCAGTTTGTGAATCTGATATTTCATATCACTTTTTCAGTCCTCTCTCTCTCCAAAACTCTCCAGAATTCCAGATCAGAAGCTTCTCTCTCTAGAAGTCATCTTCTCTTTTTGATTTCTCCAAATCCATTAGGATTTAGACCTAAGTTCTTTACCAAAGTTGGTTATCATCTCGAGGGCTTCGTTGTGTGCGGTGAAGATTGAGTTTCAACATCGTTGTTTTGGGGGGTTCATCTCATTTCTTTTTCAAAACTTGAGGTAGGGATTTTCTTAGAGTTATATGTTTTTGCAAGATCTAGATGATTTTCGAAATCATCCTTTGATTAGCTTTGAGAAATTGATTGTTGATTTCAAGAAGATGAGTGATTTTGAAAGAGGGTTTAATTTCTTTTCCTTTTAAAATAGAAATTGAAGGTTTTGAACCACATTGATTGAAGAAAAATGATTTTGGAGAGATTCTTTTAAATATCTTAGAGATGAATGGTTTTTGGTGAGAAAACCTAGAAATTGGGTCTTTTCTTTGAAAAATGTTGAAAATCCTTAGAAGATGTTGTCGTATTTATTTTGTGTACCAAAATAAATAGATGTTTTGAAAATTGTTTATTTATATATAAATGACGAATTTTGTGAAAAAAAAAAAAAAAAAAAATTTGCTTATTTTGGAAATTGTTGTCAAAATGTTGATTTAGTCTTGAATTGACTAAATTGTTGAGATTGCTCGAAATGTGGGAATTACGTTATTCTCTTGAATGAATTAGATATAAAAGTATATATATATATATTCATCTTGTGGAATTGTGTTTAAAAGAGGATTGAGAATTTTAATCACAATAGTATATTGTGTGGAACAATTGAATATGGAAGTAATGTTGCATTGCATTATTAAGCATACATTGGCATTTCAAATCATTGGACTATGTTAAGCTTTGGAAATTTGCATTAAGAAAAGAATGTTGGGAAATGGGTTTTCATGAAATGATTTTGGGGTAAATACGGTGGTAAGTCTTGATAGGTGGTGTAGATGAAATTGTTTAAGTTGGCCTGAGTGTCCTTGGTGAAAGACCAGAAAGTCGCGCGGATAGGTGTCGAGCCTTTCGGTTAATACCGATAAAAATGACAATTGGTAGCACTCGTATAGTCTACTTGCAGACACCAACCTAGGGATTACCAGAGTTGTATTTACCGCCCCCTTTAATTAAATTGATAAATTTTGAACAGTTGAAGTTGCATAACATCATTGAGCATGATGGTTTTCAAAAGATGAAGATGTGTTTTATTTTCAAAAAGGCATGGCATGGCATGTGCATTCATCTCTTGAGACTTATATAAAATGTATATATTTTGTTAAGGATTTTCTACTGGGCTTTATGCTCACCCTACCAGATTTTCGTACAGGAAAAGACGTGATGAATCCGCCTAATTGAGGGCGTGGAAATGTGTATGTTTAGTGTACTAAAGTTCTCATTTGCTGTGATCCTATTTGTAAGCCAAGGGCTATGTATATGTGGATTTGAATAACCATTTTGTGTACCGGGTTTAAGCCTTGGAAGATTGTAAACCCTTTGGGGTGCTTATATGGTTATTTACTTGTTGTTGAATCAATGTAATATCGCATGAGGAACTATTATTATTATGTAATGGAAGTATGGGAAGTTATATTTGGTTTTCCTTTAAGAGAGTTATGATTGTTGCATTATCATTTGGGTTAGAAATTTAGGGCGTTACAGTAACATTTGTAAATAGGACTTTTAGGTAATTAATTTACTAAAAATTTGAAAAAATGAATCACAAAAGGGCATTCATGTAAACTGAAATGGTACCAAATCAAATAAATATAACTTTGTAAAATAAAAAAGACTAATTGGTTCATAAAAAAAACTCTTAAAACTAAATAGATCAACATTCCTCCATATGAGATTTATGAATAAATTTTCCCAATAAATACTTAAAATTTATAAGCAATATCTCATAAAACTTCTAAGTTAGCTTTAATAAATGACTTGAGTTGTACGGTACCCTTTCTAATAATCAAAGTTTTATGTAAAAAGTTCTAATTTTATAAGCTTTTAATTAAATTCCAATATTTGGGACATGTCAATTATTTTATTTTTCCAAAAAATGGAATGGAATGGAATTAATTTGTGGGCAACTGCTCCCAGTGAATTTTGGAAATTTAATTTTTACATCTGATTTTGTATTTTTTTTTCCCCCAAAATGAACCCATTGCAAATTTTAAAATAATAATATTTTTAAATATATATATATATATATTTTTTAGATTATGAGTTTTCTTATAATGTTGAAATTACTAAATGTAACATTTTAAAAAAATTTCTTAGTATATTTTTTCCAAACATAACACTCCTTAGTGTATTTTTCCAAACGTAACACTCCAATCAATGTAATACACAAAAATTCCTTAGTGTACTTTTTTTAAACGTAACACTTTAATGTAACACTCCAATATAACACCAGAAAATCACATTAACAAAAATGTAGATTTCAACACTTGACAACCAACAACTTCAATCACCAATCTCCACAAAAAGAATCTTTCACATCTTACCTTTCCATTCTCAGCCCAACAATGAATTAGAAAATTGAAGAAAATGAATCATAAAAAGATATTCACTTAAACTCAAATGACACCAAATCAAATAAATACAATTTTTCAAAATAAAAAGGACTGATTTGTTCATAAAAAAAACTCTTAAGACTAACTGAATGAATATTCTCCCATATGAAATTTATAAGTAAATTTTTCATTGGAGATTATACAAAATAATAAATGGGTTAAGTAATGCCCCTTTTAGGAAGATGATAGGGCCTAATTTAGTTGTTGGGTTAAGTAAGGCCCCGTTTGTTAGTTGTTGGGCTTGGTGGGTTTCCAGTTATTGGTTGTTAGACATTTTAGTTATTATGGCCTAGTGGTCTGTTTGATTATGTAAATATTTTTCAATGATTGTAATTACTCTTCTATCTATTGACAAAATAAATAAATAAAGTTTTCATGATTTGCATCCTCTGAAGTTACAATGAGATGTGCACAAAATTACAGCTTAATTTTCTCAAAATCTGTTTTAAGCATTCAACACAGTCAAGAATTATATATTTAGTTAATTTAAACTAAATAAACTCATATACTACTATATCCCATGTCAATTTATGTTTTTTTTTTTTTTTTTTCATCACATAACATTTTTATTTTATGGCAATTATATTACCTTTACTTCTAGTTACATCTTTGTCCCCAAAAAGTCTGGCGCTAGTTTTAATTGTGTGTGGTGCAGTGACTCCCACACAATTTTACCGCAGTACATATTGTACTCGCACTCAGCACAGGTGACAGTTGCACCGTTAGCTTACAAAACATAACCTTTTTTTTCCCACAATTATAAATATATAAAAATTAAGATAATATGTGAGAATTACAAAAGTATAATTGATTACCTTACTTCAAATTTTGGAATCGAGTGATCTGTGATGGATCCACACTATCTAACAAAGAACATAAGCAGTAAATTTCTATGACTTGATATTTCAAAAGCAACTGAATGTTTACTATTTAAGTTTATAGGCTGGAATTTAAGGTCATGTTTGATTCACAAGACTAATAGTGAATTATTAATAATCCTATCAAAATAGTATTCACTATCCAATTGGATTAATAGGATAAATTATCCATTGAATTAATAATCTCATCCCTATCCCATTACTAATAATCCTACAAATTTGTTGGATTAATAATCCTAAACCAAAATGTTAAAATAAACAAAGAATAATTGGGCCTACGGATTAATAATCTCAATCTTATACTCTAATCCATCCAATCAAACATGCCCTAAAGGTTGAACATTTGAGCATTGGCTGATTAATTTTTAGGACATTAAGGACCATTTTATTATGACCATATGGGCTTGAATTTCATAAATATTTTTTTAAAGGCAAATTTTTATATTTTAATTTGTAGACTTTGGTTTACTTGAATTTGGGGAACAAATTTTATGTTCATGAGAGGCAACACTGGGCCTTCTGTAGGCCAATAATTTAGGGCCTTATGAAGCAATTTCTCAAGGATATCTATTAGTCGGTCCTACTTTGTCAATTTATTACCCATTAAGTCCCAAAGGCTTTTTATATGCCCCACTAAGTCTTTAAATGTCTTTAATACCCTCATTAAGTATATTTTCTTCTCTGTTCTCTCTAATATTTTGCAGAGAATGTTCTCTCTCTCTCTCTCTCTTATCTCTCTACACTACCACCACACACTGCCACCATCGCCACACCTATCGCCACCATCCATCGTCGGCCGTCGTTGCTCACCTCAACCAACATCCTCTTCTATCGCTATCAATGGTGCTCATTTCCACCACTGTCTTTCTCCATCAACGCCAACATCAATCGCCTCAACCATTGCCCTCATCTTCCTCCTTGTCATCGTCTCTCACTTTACACCACTATCATCCTCCATCGTTCTTTGCCTTCAACATCACCGCCGCTGCCACAATTCTCCATCACTGATCTATTGTCTTTGAAGATGAACTTCATCGATGGTTTCAGATCTAGGTATTTTCAATGTTGATCTAGTATCTTCGGTGCCAATCTAGTATTGTACATGGTCGCCGGTGAGATCGAGACTTTTTCTAGATCTCGTTCCTCATCTCTCCTTCTTCTCCCTCTTTATTTTTCATAGTAGATCTACTGCAAATTTATTTATCAGTGATAAATTTATCAGTCTATCTTGTTTTGTATGTATCTAAGAAGATGTGTCTTGTGAGTAAGTGAGTGTGAGTGAATTGGTCAGATTTAGCATATGTAATTTTTTTTTACAAATCACGCAGTGATAAATTTATCACCAAAAAGTTTAGTGAAAATTATCACTGAATATATTAGTCATAATTGTATCACTGCATGTGTCTTTGATTATTTTATTATCTTGTATTGATCTATGACAGTGAAGACTAATTGTGAAGTTCTTTTTGTAATTTTTTTATTTTTTCTCATCATCTCTCTTCATTCTCTCTCTCTCTCTCTCTCTCATTCTCTCTCTCTCTCTCTGTGCGTGTGTATGTGTGTTGTTGCTACCAAATATGAGTAGGTTGTAGTGGAGATCGACATTGTTTTTGTTAGCAAATGGTCGAAAAAATGTAGCCGTGTAACGCCCCGAGAATAATTACAATAAATCAAGAGTAATGATTAATTAAACAACATCATAATTCGATAATAAAGTCCTTCCATTCATATACTTCAAGTGTACAAAAGAGTAACACATGCATTTATACATTCATAAACCCTAACCTTGAATCTATAGCATGTGTTAAAATCAAAAGATATGAATTAAAAGTTAAACAGATATATAATGCCCTATTGGCTACAACTTTCCAAGACATCGCTTGATTATAACAAAAGTGAGTTTAAACTCAATACAAATAAAGCCCTAGGCTTGTACAAAATAAATATAACAATTACAAAAATAAAAGCTCTTGGCTCCAAGTCCTCCCAAGCTATTGCCTTGACGGAAACATATCATCAATACCTAAAAATGGTTTTTCCATATAGGGTGAGCCAAAGTCCAATAAAGATACTCTAAAACAGTGTATGAATCTTAACAAAGTTATAAGGCGAATGCATATGCAATGCTCGTGCCAAAACATTTTATATCTCTTTCCAAAACCATGCAATGCCAAGTTTATATCATAATTCATGCAATCAATTCCTTTTCAATAGAAAACAGGGCAGTGGATACAACACTGGGAATGTCTAGGACGTATCTGCAAGTAGGGTACAAGCACTATCAATTTGTCATTTTTACCGGTATTAACCGGAAGGCTCGACACCTAACTGCGCGGTTTCTAGACTTTTATCAAGGACACTCAGGCCAACATAATACCACAACTATACTCCTACCCAGATTCACCAAGGTATTCACCCATTTTTCTCAAAACGATAACCATTTTCAATGTGTTAAACATGTTACAATGATCAATGCAATGGATGAGAAAATTAGTTTAAATTTACCTAGTCCTCATGCAATTTCTACAACAATCATAGTTCTCCTCCACCGATAGTCCAAAATAGATATCTCTGAATAGATAATTAAATTTCAACACAGATATACTTTCCAACATTTCTAATTAGGAGTGATAATTCATATCCAACTCCATTCCTATCATCATCATTGTTCCAATTCTATAAAACCAACATCAATTCCATTTTTGTTTACAAAAATCAAATTTTCACAATTTAGAGCAAAAACCCCATTTCTTTAAAAATCAATTTCCATGGATAAAATCCATCATTTATCAAAACCCAACCATTTTTACAAGGCCACAACCATATACAAGAACCCATTTTGAAAATTCCTCTTTTGATTTCAAAACCAAAGCCCTAGATTTTTACCCAAAAATCTCCAAATCACAATCTTGTTTAGAGAGACAAATAATTGAGTCAAAAATCATAAAAAGAATCAAAGTAATCCCTACCTCAAGAAGTGAAGAGGAAAACTCGAGAAAACTCTAAGTCAACGAAACCACAAAGCTCTTGGATCAAAATAAGCACTTGATGAGATCTACAACCTTTTTCAAAAGACCAAGGTGAACAGATGTCTCTAATTGAGTAGATATAGAGATTTATGTAAGAAAAGTTGAGAGAGAGAGAGAGAGAGAGAGAGAGAGAGAGAGAAGAGCGTTTGGGTCTATTTATGGTAGTAGTATAATATCCCTAAAGTCAATGAAAAGAATAAGTCAAACCCCCCTCTCTAAAAGGTAGGGCCCAAACCGAATCCAAAATCTGAGAAAAACTCGCAGGTGTCGACAACCAAGGTAGTGATGTCGACCCTCAATAAGAAATGCTAAGACACTTATGTTTGCAACAGACAAGGGGGTCGACCCCCGAACCCGGGGTGTCGACCTCAAAAACCAGTAGCCACACCCAGGACACTGCAGCAAGGTGGTATCGAACCTAGGAAGACTGGTGTCGACTCCAAAAACTAATAGAGACACCATGAGTAAGACAACAAGCTGGTGTCGACCCCAAGAATCCATGGTGTCGACCCCATAAGAAAAACCAAACATGAAAGGGAAGAAGAACGATTGCTATAGATGTGGTTCCCCGGATTCAAAACCACTAAATGGGTCGGGTCTAAATTAGGATCGCTATAACCTTTCCTCCTTAAGGAATTTCGTCCCCGAAATTTTAAATCAAACCAAAAACCATAGTGACTCAATTCCATCGATCACCAATCATTAACAGAATGATAAGGTAACATCATCTAGTACACAACAGTATAATTTACATTCCCCAAAATATTTGCAATGTTTTCATACTACTTAATACGATTAAAACCTTCAATACAAGTTTCAAACATTAATAAATAGGTTTGGATACTTCTCACAGACTTCTCCCTCATTTTTCCAAGTCGCTTTCTCAACCCCATGGTGTTTCTACAATACCTTTACCAATGGAATTGTCTTGCCTCGCAAGACTTGCTCCTATGTATCTAAGACTCTAACCGGTCTCTCCTCATACGAGGCATCCTCATCTACCTTTAACTCAATGCAATCCAACACATGTGATGGATCCGACCCATACTTCTGAAGCATACTGATATGGAACATGTCATGGACCTCGGAAAGCTGTAGCGACAAGACCAAATGATACGCTATTTCTCCAATATGCTCTAGGATCTCAAAAGGCCCAATAAATCTATGAGACAACTTCCCGCTCTTCCCAAACCACATCAAACCCCGTCTAGGTGATATCTTCAAGAAGACGTGATCTCCTACCTCAAATGATAACGGTCTCCTCCTATGATCGGCAGTTGAAACCTACCCCTTACGAATAAGTGCAACTTTCTCCGTCGTTTCCTGGACTAACTCAAGACCCAACATAGGTGCGTCACCAACCTCGGCCCAACACACAAGAGATCTACACGATTGACCATACAAGGCCTCAAACAGTGCCATGCCAATACTCGCCTGAAAGTTATTGTTGTAGGCAAACGCCACTAAAGGCAAGTGCCTCTCCCACGACCCCTTAAAGTCAATAACACAACCCCAAAGTATATCCTTTAGAATCTAAATGGTACTGTAGCACGTCCGCGGGGGACCTCGCGCTACAGTTCGGACTCCCTTTTTATGTCGGTTCTAAATCTGAACCAAAGAGTCCAAATCCGGCAAATCGTTTTGAAGGAAAACAGATTTTTTTGAAAAGTAGTGCCAAACATGGACTGCTTTGCCAGATTACAGAGTCGCCACCTAAATATTTTAAAATGGGAAATTTAGAAAACTGACATGTCTTAAGGCCACATGTCCGTCATCACCAGAGTGGTCTTGGCTCGGGAGCTTGGGTACGATCGGGGAAGGTCAGCTATGAGCACCCCCTTTCGCCCGGTCCGAAGACCGGCCTCTACTAACCGTGATATCCATTTTTGAAAACTTTATGCATTCTTATTCCAATTATTAGCCTAGAATTACTATGTTATGCGCACAGCAAACAAGTATAGACTAGATTGCCTAATTTGGAAATAAACATTGCATATCCGTTCGTTTTGAAAACAGTTTGAAATTGCTACTCGCAAGTAGGCTAAAACACGGATTTCAACGAGTTTTCCCAACTCAAGCAATCCAACCTCCACCCACAGGCATTCAAACAGTTTATCTCACATAAGCATTTAGCCGCATGGTAAGCATACTGTCATGGCAACATTCACACGCATGTGGTATGCTAAAGCATAAAACTTACATCGTACTCCGTGCCAAAACAAGAAACCAGTTAGCAAAACATGCATGACCTAGTTTATGTTAAGTGACTAATGCATCGCATACGGAATGTAATCTAGACAGGCTCGGCTATCCTAAGCATGGCACATGAAATGCAACAACTATCACGTATTCAATTTGGAATTGAAAGTACGATGCAGTTTGTATGATGTACCGAGCCCGATGTATGTAAACAAATGCATGAATGCACGCATGCATCGCATAAGGTATGCTAATTTAAATATGCCCTAATCTACCATCATAAGCAGGTAAACAAAAGGGAAGAAAGAAGTGGGGGTTGGAAGACATACACACACTCACCCACACTTATTACAATTGCGCCCTCACTCGGAGGGACCAAAATAATAATACAGTCCAAAAATAAATGAATAAATATTACAAATTCTAATTACTAAATAAATAAATGTGAAATAAAAGGGGCATTGCCTCGAGATCTTGTGAATGATGCATGCTCGATGTCCGCTTTTGGGGACCCGCACCATGCCTCTGTTCTCTCGCTTTGTCGCCTCGCCTCTCTGAAAATTGCCGAGTCTGGGACACCTTCCACATACCACAATATTACCACCGATGAAGGGTTGGACCATCGGTCATAGGTTTGGCCACCGTTGCAATTGAGATTATCGGCACAAAAAGTGTGCTTGGTCGGCACTAAATTCCTGCGGAGAGCTTTTGAAGAAGCAGACAAAGAATGAGCATGGTATGGAATTTTGGGACAAATGTATGCACGGACACACTCCCTATCATGCAATGGACTCAAGGGAGCATGGCCTCGGTTCTCGGACCACCAATCACGCATTTCCATGCATGATGGCCCAAAGAACCAAGAGTGTAATTTTGATTTCAAATGCATGCAATGCAAACAAGCACATAAGGGTGCTAAACCTCCATCACACTTCACTTCAAGAGGCCTAGCATGTATGCCAATATGATGCAATCCTAGACATGGCAACTAGTGTGCAAAATGGACAATGCTAGGCACTTATGCAAACATGCAAGTAAGCACACAAGGCAAGCATGCAAACCAAACTGAAGGATGGACTTAAGCATGGATTAGACAACTCCTATAGGCCTAAAACAGTAGCCAAGATGCTAAGTCATGAGGGCCAAACATACATGCACACATGCACAAGTTAAGGCACCAACACTTAAGCATAACAAACAACCTTTAAGCACACTTAAAGGGGTACAACAATGGACTACTAGCATGCATATGAAGCTCTGAAAATCATGCTAAACATGGTGCCAAACCAAGCAACAAAGTACAAAAAAAGCATGCACACATAGGTCCAACATTCAAAGCAAGTCAATGGGGCATTGAACTATACTTACACAAAACAAATATGGCATGCATTAAACAACTAAAAACAGGTTTTTAGCATGTTAAAACAAAGCCAAATGGCTACTTAGATGGCATCTAAGAGGCTTGAAATCAAAGGCATGCATTAAGGCCAAAACATGGAGCATGCAATACATGCTTTCAAAGCATTAAAGAGGCAACTAAGGTAAGCATACAAGCACACCAAAGGGTCTGGAATGACATGCCAAATGGTTCCAAACCATTAAAATGAGGTGAGAAACACATGCTACACATACATACTCAAAGGCTAGCAAGCCTAAAATGCAAGGGGGCTACGAGATACATGCTAAGATTGACCAAAACAACTTAGGACAGACCTAAAGCATGGAAAAATAAGCATATACACTTCATGGATCTAAGCCTAAAGCATGCTCAAACTAGGGCTAACAACCTAGGCATGTTAAGGGACCAAAGAGGCATTACAAAGCAAGTGTAAGATGCAAAGCCCAAACTGAAAAAGACCCTTCAACAACACTGAAGAGAGACCAAAAATATGACTACCCACAGTAGACAACAAGCCCCAAATCAATATACAAACATGCTCAAAAGGCAATGCAAGATTACGGCCCACAAAGGGGTATAACATGAAGTACTAAAAGGGTGCACCAAACAGCCAAAGACCCTTCATGAGACATGTAGAGGGGGGTAAAATAAGACACTTTTCAGGCCTGTCAAAGGCCCAAAACCAGAAGCATGGTAGGCTAACAAAGCATGCAAGATTACGGTAAATAGAAGAGATTATGAAACAAGTGCAAGATAGGGGTCCCAAACAAGGTTGAGCCCTTCTTCAATGTTGAAGAAGGGCTCAAAATGAGCCTACTTTCAGTTTATTACATGCTCAAAAACAGATTATACACAAGCCAAACATACTATGCAAGATTATGGCATAAAGAGGGCTAATGAAGGAAGTGCTAGATACCGTCCTCAAACAGCAAGAGGTCCTCAATCAAACATGAAGAGGACCCCAAAATATGATGATTTTCAGTTTGGGTCGGAGCCCAAAAGTGCTTGCAAGAAAGGCTTAGATGTGAAGCAAGAAAATGTTAGAAAAGGGAAGAAGATGGCTTACCCTTGAAGACCAGCAAACCAGCACCTCTTGGACCAAGTTTGGGTGCTCCTAAACTCTGAAGAACAGCCCCAAGTCGCTGCAATGGAGTAAGGATGCTTTGTGCTATGAGTTGATGAAGAAATGGCCCAAGAACAAGGGTATTTGATGGTTGAATGGGAGAGATATAGTGAGAGATGGAGGGATATATGTATGTATATATCAGATATATCTATATATCTCTGGTTTTTTTGTTCCAAACATCCAACCCTAAACAAAGGAGGAGGAGGGTTGCTTATATAAGCAATCAAAAGTGCTTAAGGCTTACAAGAGAAGCTAAAGCAAGGGGCTTATCCAAGAAGCCAAGACAAGGGGCTTATCCAAGAAGCCAAGACAGCTGGTAGGCTTCTTGAGGAAGCCAAGACAAGGGGTCAAGGCTTCTTCAAGAAGCCTTGAGCAAAGGGTGCACCAAAAAGGGCCAAAAGGTGGTTAAAGGGGTAAGTGGTATCTGCGGGTCTCAAATGGCCGAGAGACCTTCAACAAAGTTGAAGAGGGGCTCAAAATAAGAAACTTTTTAGTTTACAACCAAGCCCAAAACAGCCCAAAAGTACGCCTAAAATACCGTGCAAAACAGGCCCTAAAAGAGGTAAAGAAGCAAGTGACAGATGGAGATGTCAAACAGTAAAAGGTCCTTAATCAAACATGAAAAGGACCTCAAAATATGACTATCTCAAGTTCGGGTCGGAGCCCAAAAATGTAGAACGAAGGCTCGGGAGCCGAAACACGCAGTTTGGGGCCCCGAAAGTGGGCTGTTAGGCACCGGAAGTGGTGTTCGACCACGAAGTTGGTTTCTCGGACCCCAGTGTCCCTCGAAAGGGAGTAAATAGGATGCATGCCAAAAACCGGGGCAAACGGAGGTGGTCAGACAGTCCCGAATCGAGGCACACGGCCTGACGGCTCCGAAAACCGGGAACTGGGCTCCAAAATGGGCAAAATGGCCTACGACCACGAAATGTAGCCTACGGCCATTGAGAGATGATCTACGAGACCTCTCCCTCCCTTCAGGAAGAGAAAACAGAGAAAACCGAGCCTGGTTCGCAAACCGAGACAAAGCACAAAAGAGTCCGGAAGTCCGGAGGTAAGGCTCGTAGCCGGGACTCCGTAACCTCAGAATGAGCACAATATGCAATATCACCAAGCGCTCAATCGGTGACGTCTGAGTCTTGAGGACGGTCAAAAATGGGGTGTCTACAGTTGCCCCTCTTTGACAGAACTCGAAAGTCATAACAATGACGGGAGTGAATGTCAAAGCCCGTGAGACGCCCCATTTTGACAAGTCAAGATTTAGACAAAGCACACAAGCTACAGATAAAGATATGCGCCCGAAGGCAGGGGCAAAATGCAAATGATAATGCAAGAAGCCGAGCATAACTTATGATCATGCAAAGAAAGCTATAATGAAGCACGCATGCAATAGTTATAAGCTAGAATATGCCAATCTACACTACAATGCAGAAAGGATGTAAGAGAATTATGCAATTCTCACGGCGTCTTGCGCGGAGAAGGCTAAAAGCGACTACCGAGAATACTCGGAGTCTCAAGCACAAAATCTCTCAGCGTATCACACACAGGAGGGGAAGAAGGTAAACCTTTCAGCGTATCACACGCAAGAGAGGAAAGGTAACTTTCTCAGCGTATCACACGCAAGAGAAGAAAGGTAAACCTCTCAGCATATCACATGCAAAAGAGGAGAAGATCATCTCTCAGCGTATCACACGCAAGAGAGGAAAAGGTAGACTTCTCAGCGTATCACACGCAAGAGAAGAAAGGTAAACCTCTCAGCATATCACATGCAAGAGAGGAGAAGATCATCTCTCAGCGTATCACACGCAAGAGAGGAAAAGATAGATTTCTCAGCGTATCACACGCAAGAGAGGAAAAGGTAGATCTCTCAGCGTATCACACGCAAGAGAAGAAAGGTAGACCTCTTAGCATATCACATGCAGGAGAGGAAAAGATCATCTCTCAACGTATCACACGCAAGAGAGGAAAAGATAGATTTCTCAGCGTATCACACGCAAGAGAAAAAAAGGTAGACCTCTCAGCATATCACATGCAAGAGAAGAAAGGTAGACCTCTTAGCATATCACATGCAAGAGAGGAAAAGATCATCTCTCAGCGTATCACACGCAAGAGAGGAAAAGATAGATTTCTCAGCGTATCACACGCAAGAGAAAAAAATGTAGACCTCTCAGCATATCATATGCAAGAGAAGAAAGGTAGATGTGCATAACAATGCAACGAGTGAGCATAACAATGCCAGTGGATGTGCATGACAATGCAAGGGGAAAAAAGTGCATAACAATGCAGGTAGAGTGTGCATAACAATGCAAGTGAAAAAGGTGCATAACAATGCGAGATAGATGTGCATAACAATGCAACGAGTGAGCATAACAATGCCAGTGGATGTGCATAACAATGCAAGTGAAAAAGGTGCATAACAATGCAGGTAGATGTGTGCAACAATGCAAGTGAAAAAAGGTGCATAACAATGCGAGATAGATGTGCATATCAATGCAACGAATGAGCATAACAACGCTAGATAGATGTGCATAACAATGCAAGTGAAAAAGGTGCATAACAATGCAGTTGGAACGTGCGTCACAATGCATATTTGAAACAAAAATGCCGAATAAGGGATTGCAAGCTTTAAGGAGACCAAACTCCAAACGCAACCTCCGATTTACCTCTTGGAGGGGTCACGATTCATCTTAAGAACAGGCACACCCTGTTCATATTAGAGAGAGATAATATTTGCTGCTGCTTTAATTGCCATTCTGACTTGAAGCAGGCTTACACTTGGAATGGAGGCAAGCTTATTTTTCGGAACACCGACAAGGTCCAAAGAGGTACATCCGGACTATAATCTCAGAGTTGGCTGAAGGTGAAACACACTCCGATGCTTCGATTTTCCCTCTTTTCTTTTGCTTTGCAGTCTGAAACCTATATAGCTTCAGATAGATCCTGCTTTTATTGTTCACACTTATCGGGGGTGGGCCCTGCAGTTTTATGAAAGAACAAATCTTGTTTTGCACAAATGTGGAGAATGGCACAGCACTCTGAGCACGAGATGATTTATTGAAATTGAGAAATGAGTTCTTAACCGGGTATTGAGCTTACGACTGAACACAGCGAAAAAGACTCAACAAAAGAAAACAAAGGTAAACAACCTAAACACATCTATTGACATTCGAAACGACTCAAAACAAGAATCGAGACAGACAAAACAAAACACAAGACTCGAATGTGCACAGGGAGCCTGTTTCACCGGGTATTATTTTCCCATCCTTTCTCATTTGTGATCCTCACATCACTCGGCCCTCAAGCTCCATTTTTCTGAAAAAGCCCTTTTCTCACTTTTTCTCTCATCGCGCACCTCTCTATTCTTCAATCTCTCATTTTAAATCCCTTCCCAGAGCGGTTGGTAGATAGACAGCAAGTAGTGGGCTCGTGCCCCTAGCATTCTGCTAGATTCTTCTTCTTCTGCACACAGCAGTGAACTTTCCCACAGAGAGGTTGTGCCACAACTGGGTGTGTAGCAAATCTGTAGCTAACATCGGTTGATGATGCCTTGCTGGGGAGTTTGGACGTGGTTAGATCTGTCCAGATGAGGAAGTGGAACATCTCGCCCCATTCTAATTTATGCTTCGTGCATGGCTTGATACCTCGTTGCTCGGAGGATGGGAGAGCCTTCGGCCCTTTGCTGTTGACTTCAGTTGTGCCCTCTTCTGGCAGGTAGAGTGCCCTTCTTGGCAAGTATGTTGATGATGGGGAAAAGACAGAACACCTGACTCAACTGTACCCCTAGTTCATCATTTTGACCATTTTTTTTTTTTGTTTTAAAACAATTTTGACCAACATGAAAGTTAGATTAACATGCTTATTCAACTTTTTGATTTAAAATCATGCAAGTTAAGTTGTGAGCACTGAAAATTTTCCTTTTTTGGGTCCAAGAAAATGGTCCAGTTTTGGAAAAGATGGAATAATTTTCGAGAGAATAGTCAACCTCAGTAAAAATTCTCAAAAACTATTTTGCAAACGGCCAATGCTCAACGAGCGTAGAACCCATTCTCGAGATGCGCAACCTCGGATTTGAAGGAAAATTGCCCCTTGTCTGAAGGACACTGCATGGCAACGGAAAGTTGCCCCTTGTTTGAAATGACATCGCGGCGTTTTGAATGGCGACGGAAAGTTGCCCCTTGTTTGGATGATGCCGCAGCACATTGTAGTCAGTCCTTGGAGCGATGATTACACCCGAACTCTCGGATACAGAGAAGGCAAAGATGATCAAAACCATTTCATGGACACAATCGAATTTGAATTGTTTTACGGCTGGACTTCAAAATGAAGTTGCCTACGTATCCCAAACATAGGAATCAAGCCTTACGTAGTTCGGGGTTAAGGTACACTCGGGTATTTAACCTCTCCTTTTTATGCTCTAACTTTTGCCAAGGTGCCTGTTGCAGGTTTTCGACCTTGCGAGCTTCTTTTTCTTTTCTTTTCAATTCTTTTTCATTTTTTCATTTTTTTCTTTTTTTTTAGGCTCTAACTTTTGCCAAGGCGCCCGATGGGTTTTCGACCTTCTGGCTTTTTTCTTTTTCTTTTTTCTTTTTTTTTGTATATATTTTTTTCTTTTGTATGTATTTTTTTGCTTGCTCTAACTTTTGCCTGGGTAGCCATTCCGGGTTTTCAGCCCAGCGAGCCTCTCAAAGGGTAAAAGTGTAATAAGTTCATGCCAAATGGTTTTTGAGATTGAAGCCCTCTCAGATCCGTGAGAGTGGTCATGATTCAAGAGAACTCATCTTCGGCTCTTCGGGCACATCTGACATCTTTGCCCCCTAGTTTGAAGGGGGGCTTCTGATCTAGCTTTACAAGCTTCTCTTGAAAACACTTGAACTTCTTGTTCTGACTCTCTTGCCCTTAGTTCGAGGGTTGCTTTGAATTTGGTCTCACAGCCTCACGTTGTAGTTAACCGCTGAACATTCCGAGTTTGAGTCCAAGGTTCAAAATGAGGGTCGAGTCTCGAGGTTGAGAGCGATCCTAGGTCGCACAATCTCAAGAGCGATTCCACACATGTCTTCACAGACCGCATAAAACATTTTTGAAAGTTTTAAGAAAGCGACAAATCACTGTCAAGACAAGCAGTAGGACCAATCTGGATCAAAGCTAGGGTCCTTCTCAGTACTCACACTAACAAGCATGATTTCATTCATTAAGGGCTTAGCACGCCTCTCTTTCTCTCAATTGATCAAATTTTTGCAAATCCCAAGGAATTCCTTCCTCTTCGTTTTCACTGCAGTGTTCAAAAAGTTTTGAAAAACTCAGGTCATTACAATGACTTCAAGGCACAGAAAAGACAGAGTTCTTAGTCAAATACTTCCATCTTATTTAGAAATTTTGGCACAACTGGCACATGGCAGAAGCAAGCACAAAGAGTGTGAAAATCACTGCTGTTTCATTCAAAATCTGTTGGCACAACTAGCTCCCTGGAAAAAACAGACTTAAAACAAAATGAAAAGACAGACGCAAAGCAAGCAAGTGATGTCCGAGGCAACACCCCCGAAATCACCCGACTCTGACAAAACAGGACTGACTCGATACAACAAGACAAATCCAACTGACTCAGTATGAAGAGACTGACACAATACAAAACGACCAGACTGACCCAATACACAAGTCGAAAAGTACAAAACTAGCGTTAGAAATGCTCAAAACAAGGCATGCCATCCACCATATCCGAGTAAATCGAAGGCCGCCTGCAGTAGTTCATCTCTTGATCACATCACGTTATCCCCACAAGTTCACCGATCAAGTCTTAGATAGACTTTGCGGGACCCGTGCGGGATGACTCATTGTCGATCGATCTTGTATTTGGTGGCGAAGACGAAAGAACATGTCAGGGTCATGGCTACCGCCGATGGAAGGCACAATAGTCACCTGGGTGTGTGAGAGAGGAGGTTCTTTGGTAGTGGTCATGGCTCCAGGGCTTCAGATGCCCTTTCTTGATCAAAACCCCTAAAGCTTTGGATAGGGGCATGTATAGTGGAGCAAACACCCTTTGGCCCCGAGGTGGGTTTTGGCTATTTAGAGCTAGCTCAGGACACCGTGAATGAGGTGGTGCTTTTTTGTGGTGGTGGTAACCATGCCCACGCCTCAAGCTCGCATTTTCATCATCGCTTACCAGATTTACATTGCGGTTGAAGGTCCTCCTAGGTTGCTCCATATCACTGTCAATCAAGCCCTGTTTCATAGCATCCTCAATTTGTACCCCCATCTCATGCAAATCAGAAAAGGTAGGGAAGGAGAGCACGATCATTTTTTGCATTAGCTTGGGCTGGAGGTTGCGCACAACCATCCGTATTTGATCCTTATCTGTTGGCCTAATGGTCATCATTGAGGCCTTGGCCCTCCAGCGAGCCACGAATTCTGAGAAGCTCTCCTTAGGCTCCTGCCTCGTCGTCTCAAGATCACGGGTTGTGATCTCGATCTGGGTATTGTATGAATATTGTGCGACGAAGGCCTCGGACATCTCCTCCCAAATTGCTTTCACTGAGTCCTCTAATTTGGCGTACTCAGATGGTCGCTGCGATACCCGACAGGGTCCTGCTAAAGAGGGAGAGCTTCTGTAATCTTGTCAAGCCCATCGGGCGCAGAACATCTGAAAACAAACTCAGGTGGACCATGGGATCTCCTGACCCGTCAAAACGGTTGATTTGTGGCATCTTGAACCGATCTGGCAACGTCACAGCCGCGTCGGTATACCCATCCTCGATGTCTGGGATGGACTTTACCCCCTGGGATTTCTTAAACATTCTTTCCAACCTACTCAGCTTCAGTGCTGTGGGGTCTGCTTCGAACTCAAAGGGAGAGTCCGGTACATTGACGGGCGTGGGCGCCTTGGATAGTTGTGGTAGAATCGGGGAGTCGGTTTGACCGAATGTCCAGATTTGCTGGACATTAGTTGTTTCCAGCGTTGGAACTCGGGTGGGGATGAGCCCGATGTGAAGTGGATGTTCTGTTTGTCGCTTCTAACACGGCAATTGTTTACTGTTGGGCTATGACCACAACTGTTGTTGGCGGATTCTCGCTGATGACAAAGATCTTGTTGCATGGCTTTCATACTATCCTGGAGTTGGCGCACCATCTCTTCCAAACTCGACATATTGCCCTTCTAACCGAGCAACCGTATATCTGTTCGCAGAGAGGATCGGAAATCTCAACCTGACTCCTCAAGGATCACTGATTTGGTAGCTGTTGCACTGGTGGTCTATGTCTGACTGGCCCTCTCTGGCCGTGATTACCCTTGAACTGAGTCTCTGACCTGACAAAGTCTACCAACACAAATCCAAGGTACCCAGGGGATAGTGGAGCCTTCAAGCTATAGTTCCAGACTACCTAGCAAAGGGAAAAGACAAGATCTCAAATTTCAACTTCACCAAAATAGATACGAGCAGAGCTGAACGACTGTGTTCTATTACTGATCACTGTTCCCCGAAATCACTGCCCCAAATCTGAATCTGATACCCGCAGATATAACTGATTCTCAAAAATACTAATACTGGTGCCCGCAGGCCAGATACCCAGACTCGCAAACTGGTATATGCATTCCCTGTAGAGATACACTCTAAAAGCACATAGCAAGTAAATGAGAGCATATACACCCCTATGTTGGGGTAGGGTTTCCCTGTCCTATTTTTGTCAGGAGCTAGGGCTTCACTACGCACACAGCGGTTTCAAACAACCTATATCGGGTAAGCAACCTGTCCTAGTTTGGAATGGTCACTATGGATTTCGATATGCACTAGGTCAAATGGTCAAAAAGGGTGCCCCGGTAAAACCGGGGTTTGTGTTCCCATACTGGCAGAGCATAACCGGTCACCTTATGGTCATGCCTTGACAAGACAAGCCTCCAAAGAAACCGCCAGAATAGCAAATGGCCAACACGATGTCCTAGGCGCACTAATGCACATGCAATGCAAAGAAACACATAAGTGTAGTCAAACAGATATCACGAGTTCGAGTCAAGCTCACTAAAGTCGCCAGAATCAGAGACGCGCCCATGGGGACCTCGCTACTGCTCGGACTCTTTTTATGTCGGTTCTAAATCTGAGCCAAAGAGTCCAAAACCCGCAAATCGTTTTGGAGGAAAACAGGATGTTTTGAAAAGTAGTGCCAAACATGGATGCTTTGCCGGACATGAGTCGCCACCTAAATATTTTAAAATGAGAAATTTAGAAACCCGACTCGGTCTTTGAAGGCCACATGTCCGCTATCACCAGAGTGGTCTTGGCTCGAGCTTGGGTACGATCGGGAAGGTCACTATGAGCACTTTCGCGTCCAAGACCGCCTCTACTAACCGTGATATCCGCTTTTGAAAACTTTATATGCGTTCTTATTCCAATTATTAGCCTAGAATTACTATGTTATGCGACAAAGAAACAAGTATAGACTAGATTGCCTAATTTGGAAATAAACATTGCATATCCGTTTGCTTTTGAAAAGCTTTGAAATTGCTACTCGCAAGTAGGCTAAAACACGGATTTCAACGAGATTTCCCAACTCAAGCAATCCAACCTCCACCCACAGCGATTCAAACAGTTTATCTCACAAAACCATTTAGCCGCATGGTAAGCATAATCATGGCAACATTCACACGCATGTGGTATGCTAAAGCATAAAACTTACATCGACTGCCAAAACAAGAAACCAGTTAGCAAAACATGCATGACCTAGTTTATGTTAAGTGACTAATGCATCGCATACGGAATGTAATCTAGACAAGCTCGGCTATCCTAAGCATGGCACATGAAATGCAACAACTATCACGTATTCAATTTGGAATTGAAAGTACGATGCAGTTTGTATGATGTACCGAGCCCGATGCATGTAAACAAATGCATAAATGCACGCATGCATCGCATAAGGTATGCTAATTTAAATATGCCCTAATCTACCATCATAAGCAGGTAAACAAAAGGGAAGAAAGAAGTGGGGGTTGGAAGACATACACACACTCACCCACACTTATTACAATTGCGCCCTCACTCGGAGGGACCAAAATAATAATACAGTCCAAAAATAAATGAATAAATATTACAAATTCTAATTAGTAAATAAATAAATGTGAAATAAAAGGGGGGGCCACAGCCCCTCGCCTCGGGATGCGCGAATGATGCATGCTCGATGTCCGCCTTGCCCAGGGACCCGCACCATGCCTCTGTTCCCTCTGCTTTTGCTGCCCTGCCTCTCTGGAAAATTGCCAGAGTCCTAGGACACCTTCCACATACCCTGAATATTACCACCGGCTGAAGGGTTGGACCATCGGTCGCAGGTTTGGCCACCGGCCGCAATTGAGATTATCGGCACAAAAAGTGTGCTTGCGGCATCAAGAGTGCCGGTCGGCACTAAATTCTCATGGAGACAGTTTTGATAAAGAAGCAGACAAAGAACAGAGCATGGTATGGAATTTTGGGACAAATGTATGCACGGACACACTCCCTATTATGCAATGGACTCAAGGGAGCATGGCCTCGGTTCTCAGACCACCAATCACGCATTTCCATGCATGATGGCCCAAAGAACCAAGAGTGCAATTTTGATTTCAAATGCATGCAATGCAAACAAGCACATAAGGGTGCTAAACCTCCATCACACTTCACTTCAAGAGGCCTAGCATGTATGCCAATATGATGCAATCCTAGACATGGCAACTAGTGTGCAAAATGGACAATGCTAGGCACTTATGCAAACATGCAAGTAAGCACACAAGGCAAGCATGCAAACCAAACTGAAGGATGGACTTAAGCATGGATTAGACAACTCCTATAGGCCTAAAACAGTAGCCAAGATGCTAAGTCATGAGGGCCAAACATACATGCACACATGCACAAGTTAAGACACCAACACTTAAGCATAACAAACAACCTTTAAGCACACTTAAAGGGGTACAACAATGGACTACTAGCATGCATATGAAGCTCTGAAAATCATGCTAAACATGGTGCCAAACCAAGCAACAAAGTACAAAAAAAAGCATGCACACATAGGTCCAACATTCAAAGCAAGTCAATGGGGCATTGAACTATACTTACACAAAACAAATATGGCATGCATTAAACAACTAAAAACAGGTTTTTAGCATGTTAAAACAAAGCCAAATGGCTACTTAGATGGCATCTAAGAGGCTTGAAATCAAAGGCATGCATTAAGGCCAAAACATGGAGCATGCAATACATGCTTTCAAAGCATTAAAGAGGCAACTAAGGTAAGCATACAAGCACACCAAAGGGTCTGAAATGACATGCCAAATGGTTCCAAACCATTAAAATGAGGTGAGAAACACATGCTACACATACATACTCAAAGGCTAGCAAGCCTAAAATGCAAGGGGGCTACGAGATACATGCTAAGATTGACCAAAACAACTTAGGACAGACCTAAAGCATGGCAAAATAAGCATATACACTTCATGGATCTAAGCCTAAAGCATGCTCAAACTAGGGCTAACAACCTAGGCATGTTAAGGGACCAAAGAGGCATTACAAAGCAAGTGTAAGATGCAAAGCCCAAACTGAAAAAGACCCTTCAACAACACTGAAGAGAGACCAAAAATATGACTACCCACAGTAGACAACAAGCCCCAAATCAATATAAAAACATGCTCAAAAGGCAATGCAAGATTACGGCCCACAAAGGGGTATAACATGAAGTACCAAAAGGGTGCACCAAACAGCCAAAGACCCTTCATGAGACATGTAGAGGGGGGTAAAATAAGACACTTTTCAGGCCTGTCAAAGGCCCAAAACCAGAAGCATGGTAGGCTAACAAAGCATGCAAGATTACGGTAAATAGAAGAGATTATGAAACAAGTGCAAGATAGGGGTCCCAAACAAGGTTGAGCCCTTCTTCAATGTTGAAGAAGGGCTCAAAATGAGCCTACTTTCAGTTTATTATATGCTCAAAAACAAATTATACACAAGCCAAACATACTATGCAAGATTATGGCATAAAGAGGGCTAATGAAGGAAGTGCTAGCTACTGTCCTCAAACAGCAAGAGGTCCTCAATCAAACATGAAGAGGACCCCAAAATATGATGATTTTCAGTTTGGGTCGGAGCCCAAAAGTGCTTGCAAGAAAGGCTTAGATGTGAAGCAAGAAAATGCTAGAAAAGGGAAGAAGATGGCTTACCCTTGAAGACCAGCAAACCAGCACCTCTTGGACCAAGTTTGGGTGCTCCTAAACTCTGAAGAACAGCCCCAAGTCACTGCAATGGAGTAAGGATACTTTGTGCTATGAGTTGATGAAGAAATGGCCCAAGAACAAGGGTATTTGATGGTTGAATGGGAGAGATATAGTGAGAGATGGAGGGATATATGTATGTATATATCAGATATATCTATATATCTCTGGTTTTTTTTGTTCCAAACATCCAACCCTAAACAAAGGAGGAGGAGGGTTGCTTATATAAGCAATCAAAAGTGCTTAAGGCTTACAAGAGAAGCTAAAGCAAGGGGCTTATCCAAGAAGCCAAGACAAGGGGCTTATCCAAGAAGCCAAGACAGCTGGTAGGCTTCTTCAGGAAGCCAAGACAAGGGGTCAAGGCTTCTTCAAGAAGCCTTGAGCAAAGGGTGCACCAAAAAGGGCCAAAAGGTGGTTAAAGGGGTAAGTGGTATCTGCGGGTCTCAAATGGCCAAGATCCCTTCAACAAAGTTGAAGAGGGGCTCAAAATAAGAAACTTTGTAGTTTATGACCAAGCCCAAAAAAGCCCAAAAGTACGCCTAAAATACCGTGCAAAACAGGCCCTAAAAGAGGTAAAGAAGCAAGTGACAGATGGAGATGTCAAACAGTAAAAGGTCCTTAATCAAACATGAAAAGGACCTCAAAATATGACTATCTCAAGTTCGGTTTGGAGCCCAAAAATGTAGAACGAAGGCTCAGGAGCCGAAACACGCAGTTTGGGGCCCCGAAAGTGGGCTGTTAGGCACCGGAAGTGGTGTTCGACCACGAAGTTGGTTTCTCGGAACCCAGTGTCCCTCGAAAGGGAGTAAATAGGATGCATGCCAAAAACCGGGGCAAACGGAGGTGGTTAGACAGTCCCGAATCGAGGCACACGGCCTGACGGCTCCGAAAACCGGGAACTGGGCTCCAAAATGGGCAAAATGGCCTACGACCATGAAATGTAGCCTACGGCCATTGAGAGATGATCTACGAGACCTCTCCCTCCCTTCAGGAAGAGAAAATAGAGAAAACCGAGCCTGGTTCGCAAACCGAGACAAAGCACAAAAGAGTCCGGAAGTCCGGAGGTAAGGCTCGTAGCCGGGACTCCGTAACCTCAGAATGAGCACAATATGCAATATCACCAAGCGCTCAATCGGTGACGTCTGAGTCTTGAGGACGGTCAAAAATGGGGTGTCTACAGGTACGCTCTGACTACCTGTTAGTCTGAGGATGATAGGCGATATTAAATGTCAATCTAGTGCCTAATGCATTCTGTAGGCTCTGCCACAACCAAACCGTGAAACGCGGATCTCTATCCGAAATAATAGTCACAGGGGCCCCTTGAAGTTGCATTATGTCCCTAACGTAAAGGTTGGCAAGATAATCTACCGAGTCACTAGAACGCATAGGTACAAAGTGTGCTGACTTAGTTAACTGATCGATTATTACCCACACGGCATCATTACCCTCATTGAGTACTCGGAAGACCCACAAAAAAAACCCATGGTGACATGCTCCCAGTTCCACTCTACTATAGGCAATGATTGCAACAAACCCGCTGGTCTCGGATGCTCGGCCTTCACTTGTTGACAAGTAAGGCACCTCAAAACAAGCAAGGCTATGTCTTTCTTCATTCCCCTCCACCAAAACTGGTGACTAGGGTCGTGATACATCTTGGCGCCTTCTGGATGTACCGCAAGTCGTGAATGGTGGAACTCTCGGAGTACCTCCTCTCTGCAAGACTCTAGCATGAAAAGAAAGTCAAGATATCTAACACTCGAGTCAAAATATACATTCAACTCCTTCTCTACCTTTCCACTAGATATCTTCCCCTGGATAGATTCTACCTCGAGATCACCCCATTGGGCTTATATTACTCAACTCACAATTATAGGTTGTGTAACTATGGTAAACAAAGCAGCTGACTCAACAGACTCACTAAGATGCAAGTCAAACTTGCCAATAGCACACAACATTTCCCATTCTCGAATGGCAATACTCGCTACACTACTAATGGACTTCCTACTCAAAGCATTAGTCACAACATTGGCCTTCCCCAGATAATAGTGTAACTCAAAGTCGTAATCCTCCATCAACTCTATCCATTTTCTCTGCCTCAAATTCAAACCCTTCTGTGAAAGCAGATACTTCAAACTCTTATAATCGAAAAATATTTCAAACCTCTCACCATACAAGTAGTGCCTCCAAATCTTCAAAGCAAATATCACAGCTACTAGTTCTAAGTCATAAGTAGGATAGTTTCTCTCGTGCATTTTCAATTGCTGTGAGCCATAAGCTACTACCTTCCCTTCTTGCATTAACACAACCCAAACCTTCCCGAGACTCATCACAATACACAGAATAGCCCAAACCTCTTTCCAGAATAATCAACACTGGAGCAGTGGTAAGTCTAAGCTTAAGCTCTTGAAATGACTTCTCACAAGTCTCATTCCACACAAACTTAATTCCCTTCCTCGTCAGTCTAGTCGATGGTGAGGCTCGTCTAAAGAAATCTTTCATAAAACGATGGTAATAACTTGCTAACCCCAAGAAACTCTGGATTTCAAAGGCATTTTAGGTTCTTTCCAATCTTGCACTTCCTCAATCTTGGAAGAATCTATAGTCACCCTTTCCTTAGATACCACATGGCCTAAGAATTTCACCTCCTTCAACCAAAACTCACACTTCCCGAACTTAGCATACAACTTGTGGGCTCTAAGTAACTCAAGCACAATCCACAAATGTTCTTCGTGTTCCTCCTCAGAGGGTGAGTAGATCAAAATGTCGTCAACGAAGATCACCACAAAACAGTCTAGGAACTCACGGAAGATCCGATTCATCAAATCCATGAACAAGGCCGGTGCGTTAGTTAACCAAAAAGGCATCACTAAGAACTCATAATGGCCATACCGCATATGAAATGTCATTTTCTGGATATCCTCCTCCTTCACTCCTATCTAGTGATAACCCGATCTCAGGTCTATCTTAGAGAAGCAATAAGACCCCTTCAACTGGTCAAACAAATTGTCTATACGAGGCAGTAGGTACTTGTTCTTAACAGTTACCCGGTTCAACTTTTGGTAATCAATACAAAGTCACAATGTGCCATCTTTCTTCTTGGCAAAGAGAGACGATGCTCCCCAAGGCGAAGTACTTGGGCGAATAAAGCTTTTATCTAGTAATTTCTAGAGTTGAATCTTCAACTCACTTAACTCAGCGGGTGCGAATCTATAAGGTGCCATCAAAATCGGTGCCGTACCAGGAAATAAGTCAATAGAGAACTCAATCTCACAGTGAGATGGTAAACTAGTGAGATCCTCAGGAAAAATGTCCAAGTATTCACAAACTACCCTTGGCAACTCTACTCGGACCACATCACTCTCAACACCCAAGAATGTAACAAGAAGGAGACTAAGCTCGCTCAACCATGAGGATCACACACTAGCAACACGACCCTATCAACCCGATCCCCTAGGAAATATAAATAGTCATCACTCGAGGTGCACACAGTAACTCTCTAATGATAACAATCTATAATGGCTCAATAGGATGACAACCAATCCATGCCCAAGATGACATCGAAACTCGACATATCAATTAATACAAAAGCAAAAGGAAGTCGGCGACCAGCGACCTCTAACTCACAACCCCGACACCCCTGGTCCAACACAACCTCACCATCGACAAGTGACTCTACCCTAAGTAGAGATGATAACTGAGCCACTTCTAACCACAATGTTGATACGAATGCAGATGAAATGAAAGAATGTGATGCACCAGTATTAATCAACACATTGGCAATAGAATTACACAATAAGAAGTTACATCTCACTACCGAAGGTGCTAACAACAAATCTGGTGTGGTAACAATATATACACACCCTGTAGGTCTCTGCTCCACCTACTCACCCCTCGGACCGTAAGTCCAATACACTGACTGAGCCGAAGAGGCTCCCTGATTGGCCCTCGAGGCCTGTGCTGACAGTGTAGGTCGAGGGCAAAACCTCCTTAGGTGCCCTGACTGCCCACACTGATAACAGGTAGGCAGCTGCCTTCCTTTTTGACTCTGGCTCTGAGACCGAGCCGAAGACTGCGCAAACTATTACCCTCCTTTTCTCTGTATGCAAACTACCGACTTGTGGCCCAACTGACCACACTTGAAGCAAGTGATCCCTCTCTGACCACCTCTCCCTGAACCAGAACTTGGTACTGGGAAAGTGGACCTAGACTGTGCTCCCTAGAACTGCTGTGGGGTGGAACCCGTCTGCCTTTTACTGTCTCGTGTCTCCCCCTAAACCTTCTAATTCCTCTACCTAGAGCCCCTCATCTACTCCTCCTCAGTCTGAATCACGGTCTCTAAGTGGGCCACCACCTCCATAAGACGACCGTAATCCCTAATCATGAGCGTAGCCACCTTGAAAAGGAATTCGGACCTCAACCTCTTCTTAAACTCCAAGCAACGACGTTCCTTTGTCGCTACCAACTCCGGTGCAAACCTCGATAAACTAGTAAAAGTAGTCTCAAACTCAGCCACCAGTGTGCCAAGCTGCTTAAGCTTCAAAAATTGCTCTCTCAACTTCTCCCTAACAGTGGGAGGTAAAAACTTGTCATGGAAGGCATTGACAAAAGCCTCCTAAGTTCCCCCAATGCGCCCCCTTATAAACTTCCACCATTGATCTGCATCGACCTTCAACTGGAAGGATTCCAAAGTCACTTTCAGCCCATCGTCCTCAATTCCAAGCATCTCAAACATCTTCATCATCTGCTCTAACCACTCATCCGCCTTCAGTGATTCCTTCGGGTCCTCTAAAAACTCATCTGGATTCAACCCGAAGAACTCTCTCTTCAGAAAATACGGCTTTTGTCTCAGCAACATGGGCCTAGACTTGATTCTTAATATTGAGAATGTCCATAGATTCCCGCAAAGCTCCGGCCATCTCAGGGGCTAAAGCACCCATGGCCAGTTGACCAACCAGTTCGGCCACATTGGCCTAACCAACCCCTTCCTCTTGCACCGAAATATCATCCAGTAACGGCAGCTCCTGCCGTCTAGGCTTGCCATATATACCACCACCATGTCCACGTCCTGACATCCTAATGAAGGTAACACAAGAGATTAGCACATTTACAAATGTGCCGAAACTAACTCACTCACGTCCTAATGCGGGGGAGAACAATTAATCCACTCCACATAAGCACATAATCACATAAACACATACGAATTTCCTTTATAGATAATGATTGTCCCATGACGTTGCCAAAGTTCTAGTTAGAAATAGTAGTGAACAAGTGCTCTCTTAACAGGACTTTTAGAAACTCGTAGACCCAATCCATATCTTATAAATTAAATCCCATACCCACTTAGTCACATAAGCATGTCATCACATAGCATACCAAGTTATTCCTAATATCATCTAACAAGGGAACCCATTGTGGTAATAACCACTCCCCACAATCCCAAAGTATTCAAACCCGGTAGCTCTGATACCAAGTTGTAACACCCTGAGAATAATTACAATAAATTGAAAGTAATGATTAATTAAACAACACCATAATCCGAGAATAAAGTCCTTCCATTCATATACTTCAAGTGTACAAAAAAGTAACATATGCATTTATACATTCATAAGTCTTAACCCAGAATCTATAGCATGTGTTATAAACAAAATATATGAATTAAAAGTTAAACAGATTTATAATGCCCTATTGGCTACAACTTTTCAAGACAAAGCGAGGTTAAACTCAATACAAATAAAGCCCTAGGCTTGTACAAAGTAAATACAACAATAACAAAAATAGAAGCTCTTGGTTCCAAGTCCTCCCAGGCTATTTCCTTAGTGGACATATATCATTAGCATCTGAAAATGATTTTTCCATATAGAGTGAGCCAAAGCACAGTAAAGATACTCTAAAATAGTGTATGAATCTTAATAGAGTTATAAAGAGAATGCATATTCAATACTCGTGAAAAAACATTTTATATCTCTTTCCAAAACCATGCAATGCCAAGTTTATATCATAATTCATGCAATCAAATCCTTTTCAATAGAAAACAGGGCAGTGGATACAATATTGAGAATCTCTAGGACGTGTCTGTAAGTAGGCTACAAGCACTATCAATTTGTGATTTTTATCGGTATTAACCGGAAGGCTCGAAACCTAATCGCGCAGATTTCTGGACTTTCACCAAGGACACTGAGGCCAACATAATGCACACAACTACACTCCTACCTAGATTCACCAAGGTCTTCACGCATTTTTCTCAAAACGATAACCATTTTCAATATGTTAAACATGTTACAATGCTCAATGTAATGGACGAGAAAATTAGTTTTAATTTACCTAGTTCTCATGCAATTTCTACAACAATCATAGTTATCCTCCACCGATAGCCCAAAATAAATATCTCTAAACAGATAATTAAATTTCAGCACAGATATACTTTCCAACATTTCCAATTAGGAGTGATAATTCGTATCCAACTCCATTCCCATCATCGTCATTGTTCCAATTCCATAAAACCAACATCAATTCCATTTCTCTTTACAAAAATCAAATTTTCACAATTTAGGGTTAAAACCCCCTTTCTTTAAAAATTAATTTCCATAGATAATATCCACCATTTATCACAACCTAACCATTTTTACAAGGCCACAACCATATACAAGAACCCATTTTGAAAACCTCTCTTTTGATTTCAAAACCAAAACCCTAGATTTTTATACAAAAATCTCCAAATCACAATCTTGTTTAGAGAGATAAATAACTAAGTTAAAAATCATAAAAAGAGTCAAAGTAATCCCTACCTCAAGAAGTGAAGAGGAAAACTCGGGAAAACTCTAAGTCGACGAAACCACGAAGCTCTTGGATCAAAAGATGCCCTTGATGAGATCTACAACCTTTGTCAAAGGACCAAGGTGAAAGGATGTCTCTAACCGAGTAGATCTAGAGATCTATGTAAGAAAAGTTAAGCTTCAAAGAGAGACAGAGACAGAGACAGAGAGAGAGAGAGAGAGAGAGAGATTCACGGTTTAAAAGAAGAAAGAGAAAGAGAAAGAGAAAACAATGAATGAGAAAAGAGTGTTTGGGTCTATTTGTAGTAGTAGTATAATATCCCTAAAGTCAATGAAAAGAATAAGTCAAAAACCACCCTAAAAGGTAGGGTCCAAACCGAATCCAAAATCTGAGAAAAACTCGCAGGGGTTGACACCGAAGGTAGTGGTGTTGACCCTTAAGAAGAAATGCTGAGACACTTATGTTTGCAGCAGACAAGGGGGTCGACCCTTGAACCCGTGGTGTCGATTCCAAAAACCAGTAGCCACACCTAGGATATAGCAGCAAGGTGGTGTTGACCCCAAAAACCAGTAGAGACACCAAGAGTAAGGCAGCAAAGTGGTGTTGACCCCAGAAACAAAACCAAACATGAAAGGGAAGAAGAACGACCGCTACAGATGTGGTTTCCCGGATTCAAAAGCAATAAATGGGTCGGGTCTAAATTAGGATCGCGATAAGTTGGGAGTTGTCAGAAATTGGAGATGGTTGCTGGTTGTAACACTTGTGTTTCTTTGGTCCTTGTGACAGATTTAATTTCATTCCATCTTGTCATGTGGATCCTTTGGGAGGTGTATTTGGATGTTGGTTGAGTGAATTCTGAGTTAAACTTTGATTGGAGTTGGTGTATCATAGGTTTGGGTTGTTAAAATCCAGTCTAAACTTTATTGGGTTGCTCTTTGAGCTTCGTTTTGTCCGTTTAATGCTTTGGAACCTTTTATTTCTATCCAGGGCGGTTGACCCTCTACTTCATGGGGTCGACACTTGCCTTCCCTTTCTTTTTTTTTTTTTTTTTTGGTTTTTGGTGTCGACACCACCGCATTCAGATGTTAACACCACTGATCTGGTTTGTGCAGATTTCAACACTGCTTCTTAGGGTCAACACAAGGGCATGCAGGTATCGATACCCCGTCAGGTTTTAACTTGCGTGTTTCACCACTAGCTTTTGGTGTCGACACCTCTCCTCTTAGTGTCAACACTTGACAACATGTTTCAAAATTTGTTGTGCGATTTGGGCCCTACTTTTTGGGGTTCTTGACTTATTATTTTGGTTGACTTTAGGGAAAATATTCCACACTTGTCATAGTACTATATATAGACCCTCAAGACACCCTCTTTCTTCACTCTCTCTCACTCTCTCTCTCTCTTCTTCTTCTTCTTCTTCTTCTTCTTCTTTCTCTTTACTGTAACCCACCATTTCCTTTCTCTCCAAGCTCTAGTATCCTCAGATCTACTCACATCGAGTAATTCCCTCACCTTACTCCTTTGAGATAGATTGTTGAGCACGTCGAGGTCTTCGTTTTAATCTGAGTAGATCATGTTTTTGTTGTTATTGAGTTTTTGGGTTTTCTTCTCTCCTCCTTTTCGCATCAAGAGGTAGGGATTTCTATACCTTTTTGGAATATTTCTATATAGATAGATAAGTGGCCGTGTTTATTGCATTAAAACTCATGATTTATCTTGAGATTTCCAAAAGTATAGTTTTGTGATTTGCAGTTTTGGGTCTTGTGGGTTAGATCTCTTGTTATTGTTGTTTTGGGGAAGTTATGGGTTAGTTGATTTTTTGTTTGAGGATTTTCTTGAAAGCCCTGGATTATGCTATTTGTTTTGAGATACGAGATTTAATTAGTGTTGTGTATGTGTTGGCTTATGGTTTGATATCAACAAAAATAGGGATTTTTATAAGCTAAAAAGGGGTTTTTGGCAGATTATGGATTTTGAAGATTTGAGATAATGGGTTTTGGTTTTGAAATAAAAAAGATGCTTACCAACTATTTTGTAAATTGAGAATGAAAATGGGTTTATACCTTGGGTAAATGTTGTTGTCGCTATAATTGTTGCTTTTGTTGTTATTGTTATTGTTGTTATTTGTTGGGCTTAATACCTTATGAGGACTGTATTATTTTATTATGAGAGTTGGAGGTGTAATGCTTAGAGGTTTTGTTGTTGGCCATCGGTGCAAGATGATATTGATTGTTGAATAGAACACACGTGTGATGTTATATAGAATGACTGTGTAGTTGGGAATGTTTGTAGAATTGTATGAGTTAATGATGTTGATGCGCCTTGAATCAGAGGTACCACACTACCTTCCAACTAACACTTGGTAAATTGGAGGCACTTCAAATCAGATGTACTACAACCTTTTAGCTAGCGCCAGGTAAATTGGTATTGTTGTGAAAATGTGTACTATGTGCCTTCAGTGTCCATGGCTAGTATGTGTTATTGTTAGGTTTTAGTTATCGACAATCCCTTTTGACAAAACTCCTTTCAGTTATAATTTTATTCACTCTTTTGTTTTAGTAAGGATGTAAGTGTTTAGATGCGAATCCAACCTGAATTGTGCATTTGTAGAGGAGTTTCTGATCTTGAGGATTTCATGTTTGCCACTTCGCTAACTATGTACTGGGATCGAGCGGTGAATGTCATTATCCAGTACTTTTTTAGAGCACTTAAACTTCTGGGAAGCAAGTTTTACCGGTTGAGCGGTCGACCTATATGTTTTACACCGCCTTTACTCATGCCGCTCGAGCAATGAAGTGTGCACTCGAGTGGTCTTCGCGGTCCTATTTTCTATAAAAACGCGTTGTTCACTGTTTTTAGGGTTTGAACCGTCTAGATTTTCAGAGAGGAAGAAAAAAAAAGTGTTTTATGTTGGAGGGTGCTTTATGAGTGTTTCCTTGATGATTTAAGAGTGATTAATGGATCCATGAACTTTATATCAACATCATCAAGGGGTTTGTTTGTTTTAGTTTATTCACAAAAGATAGAGTTGTTCTTCGGTGGATTTTGGAGAATTTGGACCTGAAGTTTTGGTGGATTCCAGAGTGGCTCGTCGTCATGGATTCGACATCAACATTGTGGATTGAACATTAGGCAAGACAATTCTGAGGTGAAAACTGTCGCACCTGGATTTTCACTTTTAATAGTTATTTGGAAAAAAGTTGAGTTTTTAATAACAATATTTGAAATAGTGTTTAATTTTATTGCTTTGTTCAGACCTTTTAAAGATTTACTTAGAGTCGCCACCTAACATAGAATTTAGGTGTGTTAGGCCACCTAGAAAACAGATTTTAAATGAGCCGGTACTTTTATATTTTCTATTTACCAATGTGGGGTATGTTTTATTTTAATGACTCTTATTAATGGTCTGCGTAGATCAGAGATGAGTTCGGAGGTTTTCTGTTATGAGTAAGAAAGGGGTTAGGCACCCTACATCACCCTCTCAATACTGTTTTCCCTATATGTGCTAAAACCTGTTGGAGTGCATGTGCTTTGATTTTTTGAAATAATTGGTTTACTAGTTTGTTAATTTTATTACTTGTGGAGATGATAATTTTTTGTTTTTGATGTTTATTAATTTGCTTGAGCGCTTGGTGGCGAGTGGGTGGCTACTACTATTAGCAAAATGTGTTGATTGTGATATTTATTAATTTGCTTGTGGGTCTAATGGCAAGTCGGTGGTTATTGTTATTTTTAATTTACTTGCGAGCCTGGTGGCGAGTGGGTGGTTACTGATATTAATATACCTAACCCAATATGTGGGTGAAAATGTGCCAGTTATAATATTTATTAATTTATTTGTGGGCCTGATGGCGAGTGGACATATGGTTAGTGGTATTAATATACCTAGCCCAATTAATGGGTAATATAGTACAAGTTAGTAGTCAGCTTGTTAGAAATTCGGGCAATAGTATATTTACTATATACTATGCTAGGGACAATAATATAATATAATATATACTTATATATATAGTGCTGGAAATATAAATAAAAGACCGAAAAAGTCCATACCGGTGTATTTACTATATATTCAGCTAAGGGACAATATATAATAATAATATTTATTATTTAAATATATATAGTACTGGTATTTAAATAACAAAAATATAAATAAAGACCGAAAAAATCTGTGTTGGTGTATATTTTACTATACATTCGGCTACGGGACAATATATAATAATAATAAAATGTATTATTTACATATATGTAATACTGGTATTTAAATGATAGAAATGTAAATAAAGACCGAAAAGTTCATGCCAGTGTATATTTTACTATACATTCAGCTAAGAAACGGTATATAATAATACTAGCGTATGCCCGTGCCTGAAGGCACGGTGTAAGTAATGTTAGGATTAGAATATAATTGTAATTCCAACACTATTTAAATTTATTTTTTAATTTGATAAAATCACAAATTTATTATAAAATTTTAGAGTTCTCACAAAACTTCTCATGAAAACTCGTTTTTGCTTATATAATATATAACTAGATAGATAGATGTGCCTAGCATACATACAATTTCCATGGGCATACATACAATACTGCTTTTACTTATATAATTATATGAAAATTGTATGTATACCCGTAATGTCCTAGTGTATTACGGGCATACATACATTGTATGGAAATATGTGTAAAATATATTGAACAAAAAGGAGAACATAAAAAAAATAAACAAATAGACAGAAAAATAAAAATGGAAGAAAATAAAAAAAAAATGAAAAGAAAAGAGAGAGGAATGTGGAATCATGGGATCATGGAAGGAGGGGTGTGAGAAAAAGAAAAAAGTAAGAGAGAGAGAGAAGCAAGAAAGTAGAAAATGTATATGCAGAACATTTTTTGAAAAATATATCGCAGCTATTGTTTTATAATTTGAACAGATCTGAGCCATCCAAATGTCCTAATAGGACAAAAATATGTTGAAGATTCAAAAACCGTCCTACTTTATTAAAATATGTTAAAGATTCATATGAGATCTAAATTTACGAAATTTATTAGGTATTCAATATATTTAAAAATAATAATTAATTGTTCAAATTCATGTAATTTGTGGACTAAAATATTCATTAATATAATCTCCACTACACACAGTAGAATCTGACTCCTAATTCTGGGATCGTAAACTTTTCCATATAATATAAACAAAAATAAGTAATCAAAAAGGAGAAAATAAAAAAAAAATACACAAATACAGAGAAAAATAAAAATGGGAGAAAATAAAAAAATAAAAAGAAAAGAGAAAGGAAAGTGGGATCATGGGATCATAGAATGATAGGTGAGAAAAGGAAAAAGTAAGAGAGAGAAACGTGAAAATAGAAAATATACATGTAAGATATTTTTTTGAAAAATATATCTCAGCCGTTGTTTTACAATTTGAATAGATCCGAGCCGTCCAAATGTCCTAGTAGGACAAATGTGTGTAGGACAAATTTAAAAATCATCCTTTTTTATTATATAGATGTATTATTTACATATACATAGTACCGGTATTTAAATGATAGAAATGTAAATAACGACCGAAAAAGTACGTGCCGATATATTCGGCTTAGGGATGGTATATAATAATATGTATTATTTACACACATATATGTAGTTAATTAATGGAGTTAGTAATGTTAGTATTAATATAGAGATATGTGACGAAGTAATATAATGATGATACTCATGAGATAATAACAAATATTACTAATAATCAACAATATGTGATAAGGTGATATGATGATGAGACTCATAAGAAAACTCCTAATAAACTATTATTAATAGTCAACTATGATATGTGATGAAGTGATATGATGATGAGATTCAAATATTACAAGAAGTTAATAAAATTATTGAATTATACGGTGCTTTAGATTGGGTAGAAGCTCGGCTTGATTTGCTTAGATAGTCTTCCACAAATTGAACAGAAATTCAACTTAGATTGTTTGAATTGACCTACAGTTAGAGAAATTTAACTTGTGGTTGACTTATACTAATACCTTACCATTTTCTGTTCTTTTTCTCTCTTGGATCGCATCTCTTTCTTTCGGTTCTGTTTATTCTATTTTCTGCTACTGATTACTCTCGTGGGTGAGGAGGACCTGCCTACTTATAGGCATGGAATGGTTATGTTGCGGTTCGCATCAACAGATGCGAATTGCTGGTATCCTTATCCATTTGCTTTTCTGCGCGTTATCTGCCTGAGTTTTGTTTTGTTATTGCTTTGCATCATTTGCAGCTTTGCTTTGCTTCGTTTCTTTTTGATTTTTTATTATTTTTTGTTTGTTTTGTTCCTTTGTTATTTTTATTTACTTGCTTATTTTTCCTTGTTTACTTTATTATTATATCACTTTTATTATTTTTCTATTGCTATTTATTTATTGTTTTCGTTTTTTTTTTAATTTCTTTATTTCTTTTTTTTTTTTACTTTTATATTTTTATTTGTTTATTTATTTTTTGTCTTTATTCATTTTTATTTATTTATTATTTACTGAAAATTTGTAAAAATAAGGTGTCAACACATATTTTGATATGATGAATTCTATATGACTTTAGTATTTCAGAATTTTTTTGTTGTGTTTCTAAATGAAATCTGTATAGGTTTTACTAATAGACTTAAAATAAGATAAAAGTTATACTACAAATATATTTTAATATTATGCACATATTCTAAGAGTTAAAATTTATTTTTAAATATTTTTAATAAAATCAGGTACAATTGTGTGATTGCCTTAGAAAGTCGAACAAAATGCGGTATCAACAAAGACGGTGGCGGAAGAGACACATCGAGTTTGGTTCAATTCAGGCATGAATTCGCTAGATAATTGAGCGTACTCTTGTGTAATTCTTTTTGTCTTCTTAGTGGATTGTTTTGTGATTTTGTAGCGTAGTTTTTTTTATCACAATTGGAGGCGCTCCAATTGTAATTTTTTTCACATTAAATCGTTGTGTCGATTTGTCTTTGATTGTTTGATTCGGATTGTTATTCGTTGTTTAAAATTGAAATATGATCACAATTCAATATCTCGGAGATTTTAGATTTTTCAGTTATTACTCTTAATTATCTTTGGATCTTTATATATTGTGATGGGTGTTTCATTTGCCCTTGTGATTTAGGCCATAGAAAATGATTGATATATTGGAATTGTAATTTGGGATTGTGTTATGAACTGTGTGATGTTTTTTTTTTGGAAAATCTTTTGAAATGGAAATGATGAATTGTATAGATAAATTAAAATGAGGCTTTTCTTTGATTGATGATGGGGTAATTCTTTTCTTTTTTTTTTTTTTTTTTGGTTTACTTTGATAATAAAAGCCACATTACTTATATAATATGAGGTGGAGCATTTATGATCCTATCTAACTATTTTTCATAATTGTTTTGAGTCATTAGGATTTCTATTGGATTATATATTCACCTCACGTTGTTAATAACTTTTCAAATATAAAGTTGAAGAGCAGTTCAAGATCAAAGGATCTCTTTTATTTGTTAGCCAAGGGGCCTTGTTCTTGTAGACAGAATGCTATTGATGTAAAGAGTGTTAAGCCATTTTCTCTATGTTGTAATGTAAGCTTGCGGGCGACTTTATTTAATTGTCTTTCATTTGCATAAAATGTATGAACGAGAGGGAATCCTTATTACTCATTAATGTGAATGATTATTGCTTTTACATATATCTTTATGGAAATTGATTAATAATAAAGGATGCGGTAACGTTATTTGGGTAATAAAAGTCAGGACATGATACCGGTAGTTAGAGACAGCGGCCGGAGGTGGTCGCCGAAGGTCGGAGTTGATTGCCGAAAATCGTCGTTGGAGATCGGAGGTTGTCGCCAATGACCAAAGGTAATTGCTCTCAGTGGTAGGTGATAACAATAATGTTGTGGTTAAATGTTGAATTAAATAAGATGAGAGCATTTTTAGAATATTAATAATAATAAAACTTATAAATAAATAAGTCCAATCATTAGAACCAACCCATAAGTGTTGCTTTAACAATCACATGGCTGTTTATTTTCAGCCAACGGAAGCAAATTAGTGGCTACAAAGATGAGTCAAGCCGGTCCGGAGTTCGTCGGGGCCTAAGGCGAACTTCGAAAATTGGGGCCCTTTTATATTGAAAAAAAATTTTATGAATAAAATGATAAATTACAACTTTTTTATTTGTTTGTAGCTATAACAAAATTTACTTACACATATAATCATTAAAATTATAAACAAAACAATTTAATAAAACAAAATTAGAACAAAAAAATTAGGAAAAAATTATTCAATTAAAATTGATAAAGACCTAGGTAAAAAAATTTGAGCAAAATTATTTATTCCACTAAAATCTAATAGATAAAGAAGGTAAAAATAAAAAAATTAAAAAAATAGGGCCCATATATTGTATGTATTATTTTTCTTGAGCCTAAACACTTTTTTTTTTTAATATATATTTTCATTTTAATAAATATGGACCAAACTACACTTATAAATAAATATGGAGTAAATCATACATAGACCCAAAAAAATATTTTGGGGCCCTTTAAATTGATCCTAAAACCAAAAAAAAAAAAAAAAAAACATTGAGCCTATAATATTTTTCCAAATTTAGGGGCCCTATTTTTGGGCCAAATTTAGGAGCCCTATGTTATATATGTTTATATGTTTTACCAAATTTAGGGACCCTATTGTTTTTATTTATTTATTTATATGTTTTCATTTTAATAGATATGGGCCAAACACATTTATAAATAAATATGGACTAAATTATACATAGGCCCAATAAAACATTTGGGGCCCTTTAAATTGATCTTAAAATCCAAAAAAAAAAAAAAAGGTTGGACTTATAACAATTTTTTAAATTTGGGGGTCCTATTTTTGGGCCAAAATATGGGGCCTAAGGCACAAGCCTTACCTGCCTTAGTGCAGGGCCGGCCCTGAGATGAGTTCATCTTGGCCCACGTAGGGGTGTGACCCACGTTAAACGTTGTGAGTTATGATATTTTTAGTAAAAAATAATATTATTTTCTGTAATTTAAGTGAAATGTAATTTGAATTTTGAATTTTTTAAAACTTTATTACAATGTGGTTTCTCTGTCACTTGCCGTTGAAACTTTAAACGGATAAAAATCACGTGCAAAACAAAAGAGACTAACATGCAATTAAAAACAAATTATAGGGGCCACAAATGTAATGAATACATTACACTAGTGATTTTTATAGTTTTTTTTTTTTAATTCTACTTTACTCCTTTTAGTTTTGAAATTAATAATTTTTTCGTTCAAAATATTAACAAAACATGATGAATAAAAATATAAAATTTAAATTATTCAAATTAAAACTTCAGCAACTAAATTGAAATTTATCCTATTTTTGTCTTGTGAGACAGAAAATTGGGCTATTGAAGCCGCTTAAATTGAGACATTTAAGGTTATCGTTTTCGGCCTTTATGGCAAAAAAAAAGGGAAGCAATTATGGTAATAATTAATGTGTAGTGCTTAATAAAGTTGAAAATTAAAAATTAAAAATTGAAAACTAAAAATTAAATATTGAAAATTGAATGTTGAATTTTATAAGATGAAAAGTTATTTGATAAAGTTTTAAGTTCTGAATTAAAAATAAATTATTTGATGTATATAAAATCAAATTTAAAATTTGTTATTTTTAAATTATATTTTTTAATTTTTATATTGTGATGGTGGCGGCAATAGTGGTGGCAGTGATATGATGGTAGTGGTGGTGGTGGTGGCGGCGGTAGCAATGGTGCTAGTAGTGGTAGCGGTGGCATAGTGGCGGCAACGGCGGCGGCGGCGGCGGTAGTAGTGGTGGCAGTGACATGATGGTAGTAGTGGCGGTGGCGGTAGGGATAATGGTGGTAGCAAAATGATAGTAGTGTTTATGGTAACAATAATAATGGTGATGACGGTGGTGGTGACAGTGCAGTGATGGCAGTGGCGGCAGTGGCAGTGGCAGTGGCATAGTGATGATGGCAGCAGCGGCGGCGATATGATAGTGGTGATAGTGATGGTAAGTTTTATAATAGTGGATATCAATGATTTAGTATTTATAAATTCAATCGAAATTAAATAAATTTCAAATGACTTAAATTTTCTCAAGTTTTAACTTATATTTTAATAAGCACTTTACATGTTTAAGTAATGCGAATTATGATTATCAAACGAGCTTAATTGATTATCACTTAATACATTCAGTTTTAAGTATTGAATCAGATTATCAAACACCGCCTACTCTTGATTTTTAATGATAAATTTATCGCTATAAAAATATCTTAAAAATACAATTCAATTACTTTTACAACTAAATGCATTAAGAAATAATCAATTAAATCTGTTTGATAACTATAATTGATATCACTTAAAATTTTAAGTTACTTTTCAAATTTAAGAAAATTTTAAGTTAAATTGAACTTACTTCATTCTAACTAAATTTTAAATAATAAATATAAGTATCGATATATACCATTATAAACTCATCACTACTACCACAATGATGCCACCTCTACAACCACCATCAACGCTACCATGCCGCTGCCGTTCTACCACCACACCACCATCAACATCATACCATTATCACCATCACTACCATTATTACAATATAAAAATTGAAATATACAATTGAAAAGTAATAAATTTTAAGTTTAACATATACATATCTGTCACACCCCACTTTTTATTACTTGAAAACATTACCAAAGCCTGTAAATTTAGGTCCATATTTTTTTTTATAAATACATTTACAAATATCTATTACACTTGAGTAATAGAATCTCAAAGATACATGTTCTCCCTCTCTCAATAATTACAACAACAAAAATACATGCCAAGCTTCTGCCGCGAAGCTACAAATAAATAATTACAAATACAACTCCACTACCTTTACATCTACTAAGAAAGCTATACGAATGAACTGAAGAACTCCATAAATCTTCAATCAAATAACCCAAACTTTCCTTCCTGTAAAAAAATTTTACAACAACGGGGTGAGCACTAATGCCCAGTAGGAATCTCATAGTTCTAAATCAATAACGAACACACAGATAGAAATGATCATGCATGCGGGGTGATACAATATAGTAGGGTGACATTTCATAATCTCAAAATATCATAAGTAAGGTATCTTTTTCTCAAAAACAATTTAAGCACTTGTAGGAAAAACCTTCAGCCATAAAAAACCACCCTGTACTTTAGAAAATCATAGATCCTTGTGAAACAACCATATTTAAGAAACAACATCATTTAAATGTTATTAACCAATTTCCCAAACATTTCTCAATTAATTTTCCATTGTTATTACTCTTCTTTTCCTTCCATTCTTCTTTTCTACTTTTCACTTTTAACTTAAAACCCCATAATTTCAAGGCAATTTCCTTTTGACTCGCCAACAATTCTCCTATACTCATTTCACCCGTTAATTTCACCGCATAAAGTTTCATTTCAAGATAACACAATGTTAGTAAACTCTTCCAAGCCAATCCTTTATTTAATTATAGAACAACCTCACAATTTACTTTTATTAACACAACTACTTCATTAAGTTTACCATCATAATCTATAATCAATTTACGTCTTAGGACACAAATGTCTACATTGTCTATGACACACGGTCTATGACACAATACACTTTCCATTTATCTGAGACATGGCTCGAACACGGCCAAACAACTCAACAAGAATAACACATCAAGTTAAACCTTTCTTATACCAAATTAAACACACATCTTGATGTTATAACAATCTCAATCAAATCCACTTCCATACTTCCCAACTGATACACTTGGTGGTGATGTATCATATCAACAACAAATAGAAATATTTCTATTATCAATAAGCACACACATATGTGATGCTACTGGAGTCCATCCCCTATCTCCTCCCAACAAATCCGGTTTAGAGGTCCATCCCTATCTTCCCTAAACCGTGGAGTTCATCCCTATCTCCTCCCAACAAATCCGGTTTAGAGGTCCATCCCCTATCTTCCCCTAAACCGTGGAGTTCATCCCCTATCTCCTCCAAAACCAAATGCATATGCAATGTAATACACACTTGCCATATACAACACATAATCAATACAAGTAATGTTCTGTATTAATTCAATAGTCAAAATAAATGACTTAATTTCAGTTATACCTAAGCCACATGCAAGGTCTACAACAACCACGACTATCCTCCACCGATAGCCCAAAACAGTTATTTCTAAACAAGAAATAAATACATCAATGAATGTAAATTCGACATTCTCAAAGGTAAGTATTTAAACTACCCAATTATATCATTAATCTCATAATTTCTCCAATTTCATGAATTAAACCCAATTCCACATTTTTCCTTAAATTAATTATACAAATTAATCTAAGCCAAAACTCTAAGGTTTCTCCCAAAATTACCAAACTACCCCACATACCAAAATACCACAACTTAGGATTAAAAAGCATTATAAATGGGCAAACCTTTCCAAAATTCAATTATACTTGTATATATACCATTCCATACCTCAATTTCATGATTCTACTTTCAATTTGGGCAAACTCATTGTTTATCATCATAAATCAACCTAGGGTTTCAAGAAAAATCTAGAAATTTCAAGAAAAATTCCAACTTCTTTACCCACTATTTTCTTCTTCCAATTTTCCTTGATTATACATCCTAGGTTCTGATCCATAATCTAAACCCAACAATAACACCCCAAACTCTTCAAATCAGAAATCTCCCAAATTTCCATGATATAATTCTATATGCTCAAAATGTAGATTTTGCATTTATATACTCCAAAATACCACAAATCTATCTATTAATGTAAGCATTGAAGGAGAACTAGGACCCCTACCTCAAGAAACATGCAAATGACCGAGCTATCGGAAGAATCCTCCACAAATCCGAGCTTCAATCGGTTGAAAATGTAAATCTTCATGCCTTCTTCACTTTTTGGTGGAAGATCTTGATCAAACCTAAGGAAATGGAAGTATTTGGGATCAAAACCCTAGGGTTTTCGGACCTAGGGCAAGAGGAAAGAAGGGGAAAAGAAAATGTAAGAAATGATCTCAAAATCCGTTTTGAGCTGCTGTATTCGCGCATCTCGCTCGGCGAGAAGCTCGCTCGAGCGAGCATGCTTCCAGCAGACACACAAACTTCAAACAGGTATAACTCTCCCATCCGGACTCCGTTCTAGGTCGTTCTTGTGTCCAAATTGAAGCCCCGGAAACAAGCTTTCCAATGGTTCTGACCTCACATTCAAATTCAAAGTATGGAAGGAGAAAAGGGCAAAAGAGTGACGGCTGGTCAAAAACTCAAACTCCAAACTTGGGGCTTTTTATCTAATCTTATCCAAATGCCTTGTTAAGACTTCAATTAAGGTTCCAAACATCACCCAAGGGTCCTCAATTATAATATTTAAAGTCCACTCGTCAACCTATCAATATCAAGAGTCTAACAACCGTACAAGTTTTAAGGTGACGGGCACCACTTTTCATCAATCCAAAGTGAATCAAGATCCGAGTCATTACAACCTTCCCACCTTAAGAAATTTCGTCCTCGAAATTGCATCCGTTCTAATGAGAATAACAACCTTATGCTCACCAATTTTTAACAACCCCTAGTTCACAGCAAAGCATGTGAGCGCCCATGCATATTCACCAAACCTTAACAACTTTCAGTTACACCTCGCTTCAATTCTAAACCCAAAATACCAAGCGTTACAACCTACCCACCTTGGGGAAATTTCGTCCCCGAAATTAAGAAAGTCAAGTAGAAGACAACTCAAACATGAACGGAAACACACCCTGTAATGTTCCAAGACTAGATCCACTCTCGGGATAAATTCTCGATTTCAAGGAAAAGCAATCACCCTTAAACCATACCAAGTCAATACAAACAAAACCGGTAACACATTACCTCGTATGATCCAATACCACAATTTTCAATTACATTTCAATTAATTGCGTTATCTATTTCTTATCCCTTAGCACATAAAAGTAGAACAGATCAAATCATTCATGAACATATTTCAGTCTTTAACATTTAAATTTTATCAGGCCATCCCAGGCCACATATAAAGAAAGTAAAGTTCCATTTCCCACATTAATATCAACATTTTCCCAGTGAATTCCAACCATCACCAAATAACATCCGCCACCCATCAGGTGACATCACAACGCAATTCCCATGTACACTTGCGACAACAACAAACAAATGAGCCAACATATTTATTACCAATATCAACACGTATCTCAACATTCAACACACATATATACACATTGGCACCAATGCACTTCAACAATTTCCATTCAAACATTTTTAATTCAATTAGAGTAACTTCACAAATTCACATAAACAACACACGTATACATGTACAAGTAAGACTCCATGCCATCAAGTACCCCTTGAGACACTAACCACTTACATCCCTATTTATCCAAAACAAGGCAACTCCCAAGATAATCAAGCATCAATTAACTTCAAGTAGCATTTGTTAAAACCGTTGGTTGCAAGTCAAATCAAAATAGACTAACCCAAACCAATCCTTAAGTCCCACAAAGAGGCGACTACAAGAATCCGTCTTCTCTATGCAACTTAGCCCAAATCATCCTTTTTCCATTTTCGTGGTTCAGTTATCGATACACACATCATTTCACATCTCACAATTCATAATCATAATCATCATCACCTATTATTCTCACATAGACAATGCCAAGAATTTCATAACACTTGCTCATATACTCGGAAGTCACTAATCGGCCAACCATACAATTTCCAACACTTACAAGTGACCTTACACCGTCTACCCCGAGATGAAGCTCCTTACACCCTTTACCCGTTTCTAGAATCTCACTAGACTTTTCAAATATACGTTGCATTAGCACCATTCCCAACAATCTTATCATTCTCAAGTCGATATAATAACACTTATTTCGAGTCACACAAAACAATTACCACCCACACACAACACTCACTACTAGGAAACACGACTCATATTTCCTCCCAAGAACCACTTCTAGCATTTGTTCATACTCATGAACCCCATATTCCAATACTGTTAACTCCTTTATACGCACACAACCACTAGCTCACCACACCTTATGCCAATACTACTTTTATCACCATGAAGCACAATTTTCATATCACCACCAAGCACTCTCACGATTTGCTAAGTATCTCCAACTAACCTCATACCATTCTAAGATCTCACATCATCTCAACTACATTCCTCATAAACCATTCAAGTCATACATTCCATGTTCCACAAATACTCCTTTTCCATTTAAGATTCATAAGTCAATATGCATTTCTACCAATACCTAACATCCCCTTATTGCAAATTAATAACCATCTGGTAGCTCTCATTATCTCAACAACGCGACGGACATTAATAACCAACCTCTATCCCTTTCCGAGACACTTACTCTTCCTACTAAATCCGAAACCAACCTAACACATAATCACACAGACATAAACAATCTTCTTTTTTTTTTTCCAAGAACAAACCACATAATTGAGTCAAGCCTACAAGGGCGACCACTTGTCCCGAACTTCAAGGAACTCTCATTAGAAACTACGTTGATCGGTAGCATTTTCCAATGAGATCTCAAAGCAAGGTAGCGGCTACAAGAACTATCCGTGAGGCTTAACCCATGCTCACATAATGCAACACATAATGTCCTATACCTCCTATTCCTATATGCAGATATCCTCACCAAGCCAACCCATTGTGGTAAAAACCACTTCCCACGAGCTCTAGGTATTCAAACCCGGTTAGCTCGATACCATGTTGTCACACCCACTTTTTATTACTTGAAAACATTACCAAAGCACGTAAATTTAGGTCCATATTTTTTTTATAAATACATTTACAAATATCTATTACACTTGAGTAATAGAATCTCAAAGATACATGTTCTCCCTCTCAATAATTACAACAACAAAAATACATGCCAAGCTTACGCCATGACTACAAATAAATAATTACAAATACAACTCCACTACCTTTACATCTACTAAGAAAGCTATCTGAATGAACTCAAGAACTCCATAAATCTTCAATCAAATAACCCAAACTTTCCTTCTGTAAAAAAATTTACAACAACGGGGTGAGCACTAATGCCCAGTAGGAATCTCATAGTTCTAAATCAATAACGAACACCACAGATAGAAATGATCATGCATGCGGGTGATACAATATAGTAGGGTGACATTTCATAATCTCAAAATATCATAAGTAAGGTATCTTTTTCTCAAAAACAATTTAAGCACTTGTAGGAAAAACCTTGACCATAAAAATCATCCACGAACTTTAGAAAATCATAGATCCTTGTGAAACAACCATATTTAAGAAACAACATCATTTAAATGTTATTAACCAATTTCCCAAACATTTCTCAATTAATTTTCCATTGTTATTACTCTTCTTTTCCTTCCATTCTTCTTTTCTACTTTTCACTTTTAACTTAAAACCCCATAATTTCAAGGCAATTTCCTTTTTGACTCGCCAACAATTCTCCTATACTCATTTCACCCCGTTAATTTCACCCGCAAAGTTTCATTTCAAGATAACACAATGTTAGTAAACTCTTCCAAGCCAATCCTTTATTTAATTATAGAACAACCCTCACAATTTACTTTTATTAACACAACTACTTCATTAAGTTTACCATCATAATCTATAATCAATTTTAGTCTTAGGACACAAATGTCTACATTGTCTATGACACACGGTCTATGACACAATACACTTTCCATTTATACGCACATGGCTCGAACTCCGCCAAACAACTCAACAAGAATAACACATCAAGTTAAACCTTTCTTATACCAAATTAAACACACATGCTGATGTTATAACAATCTCAATCAAATCCACTTCCATACTTCCCAACTGATCCACTTGGTGGAGATGTATCATATCAATAGCAAATAGAAATATTTCTATTATCAATAAGCACACACATATGTGTTGCTACTGGTGTCCATCCCCTATCTCCTCCCACCAAATCCGGTTGAGAGGTCCATACTCTATCTTCCCCTAAACCGTGAAGATCATCCCCTATGTACTCCCTACAGATTCGGTTTAGAGGTCCATCCCCTATCTTCCCCTAAACCGCGGAGTACATCCCCTATCTCCTCCAACACAACACAATGCATATGCAATGTAATACACACTTGCCATATACAACACATAATCAATACAAGTAATGTTCTGTATTAATTCAACAGTCAAAATAAATGACTTAATTTCAGTTATACCTAAGCCACATGCAAGGTCTACAACAACGACTATCCTCCACCGATAGCCCAAAACAGTTATTTCTAAACAAGAAATAAATACATCAATGAATGTAAATTCGACATTCTCAAAGGTAAGTATTTAAACTACCCAATTATATCATTAATCTCATAATTTCTCCAATTTCATGAATTAAACCCAATTCCACATTTTTCCCTTTGATTAATTATACAAAGTAATCAAGCCAAAACTCTAAGGTTTCTCCCAAAATTAGCAAACTACCCCACATACCAAAATACCACAACTTAGGATTAAAAGCGTATAAATGGGCAAACATTTCCAAAATTCAATTAAACTTGTATATATACCATTCCATACCTCAATTTCATGATTCTACTTTCAATTTGGGCAAACTCATTGTTTATCATCATAAATCAACCTAGGGTTTCAAGAAAAATCTAGAAATTTCAAGAAAAATTCCAACTTCTTAACCCATTATTTTCTTCTTCCAATTTTCCCTTGATTATACATCCTAGGTTCCTGATCCATAATCTAAACCCAACAATAACACCCCAAACTCTTCAAATCCGAAATCTCCCAAATTTCCATAATATAATTCTATATGCTCAAAATGTAGATTTTGCATTTATATACTCCAAATACCACAAATCTATCTATTAATGTAAGCATTGAAGGAGAACTAGGACCCCTACCTCAAGAAACATGCAAATGACCGAGCTATCGGAAGAATCCTCCACAAATCCGAGCTTCAATCGGTTGAAAATGTAAATCTTCATGCCTTCTTCACTTTTTGGTGGAAGATCTTGATCAAACCTAAGGGAAATGGAAGTATTTGGGATCAAAACCCTAGGGTTTTCGGACCTAGGGCAAGAGGAAAGAAGAGGGAAAAGAAAATGTAAGAAATGATCTCAAAATCCCGTTTTGAGCTGCTGTATTCGCGCATCTCGCTCGGCGAAGAGAAGCTCGCTCGAGCGAGCATGCTTCCAACCTGAGACACACAAAATTCAAACAGGTATAACTCTCCCATCCGGACTCCGTTCTAGGTCGTTCTTGTGTCCAAATTGAAGCCCCGGAAACAAGCTTTCCAATGGTTCTGACCTCACATTCAAATTCAAAGTATGGAAGGAGAAAAGGGCAAAAGAGTGACGGCTGGTCAAAAACTCAAACTCCAAACTTGGGGCTTTTTATCTAATCTTATCCAAATGCCTTGTTAAGACTTCAATTAAGGTTCCAAACATCACCCAAGGGTCCTCAATTATAATATTTAAAGTCCACTCGTCAACCTATCAATATCAAGAGTCTAACAACCGTACAAGTTTTAAGGTGACGGGCACCACTTTTCATCAATCCAAAGTGAATCAAGATCCGAGTCATTACAATATCAAACAATTTATTTTTGGCCAAACACTAAAAATTTTATCAAATAATTTTTCATTTAAAAAATTCAACATGCAGTTTTCAATACTTAATTTTTAATTTCAATTCTCAGTTTTATCAAACACCTATTTGATAAAACTGAAAACTAAAAATTAAGATAAAGACATAATAAAAATTTTCACAAACATATATATGTATATATACAAACATACGCAATTTAGAAAATATAAAAAAAAAAATTTAAATTAAAATTTGAAAAAAAAAAAAGAACGAAGAAGAAGAAGAAAAAAACCATATATATACATGCAAGGTAAATCCAAATAGTATTTTCCTAGGCTTACCTTTGCATGCCTCAATAGATGAAATTGAAGTCCTTAGGGGAGCAACCAAACTGTGAAAGAAGAGCAGCAAAAGTGGGTAGGCTTTGATAAATAATTTTTCTAGACCTAAATCACTTAGCGTGTTTAGCTTTCGTTGGGTTGGCCCTTTTTTTTTTTTTTAAGTTTAACTCAAAATTTTAGCTTTTTTTTTTTTTTATAAGTGAGACTTAATTTTTTAAGTGATATAATATACGTACAATCAAACCAGCTTAATTAAGAAATCATTTAATATTTTTAGTTTTAATAGCTAAATTGGATTATTAAACACCCCATCATGCTCTTAATTTTTAATAATAAATTTATCACTATAAAAATATCTTTAAAAATACAATTCAATTACTTATACTTTAACATCATATTTCAACATAAAGTAAAACAAACAAATTAAAAATAAACCAAATTTACAAACAAAAATCAAAATGTTCGAATTATTTATCACTTTAATAAATTTCTATCATACTAGTATCAAACCATTATTCCACAAATACAAAATACATATTCAAAAGTTCTAAAATATTCTCCCTATCAAAACGACAATTAAATATGTATAACAAAAATTCATTAAAAACTTAAATAAATTCAGTCCATAAGACTGGCCGATAATTAATTATCCCAAACAACTGTGCTACAGTGGATTTTAATTTCAAAGCAAATTGAAGTGATTTTGAAGTGTCATTGGGCTGTCCAGTTTTTGGACAATTGGGCTGCTATTTTAGTCTGCTAAGTAGACCCAACAAGTACCAAACCTCCAACAAGCCCAGAATAGAATTTTGGGTTAATTTCATTTTATTCCTAAACTACATCACTTTTTCCATTCATTTTTAAACTATTAATTTCATCTATCTAGTTTTTAAATTTTTTTTATTTCAGTTCTTATAGTCCAATTGAAGATGATTATATAATTCAGTAAATGTTAAAACCTAATTTGATGGTGGAAAAGGTGATTTCAAAATTTGAACAATTCATCCATAATTACAACAAATTAATGTTTGAGAGAAAAAAGTTAGAAGAAAAAAATATATTTTCAGGACTAATTTTTTTGTTACAAAAAATGTCATTATTATATTTTTATGACAAAATTGTAAAAAAAGAACACTCTATATGTTTTTAAAAATGAAATTAATCTTAGCAAATAGGAAATGATCATTTAAACAAAAGTCCAACAGTTATTCTCTTTCTTTCTTTTACTATTGATTTTGATATAGTTTTCAGTGTATGAACACTCTTTGTCTATTTTTTTGCTTTTCAAAATCTGTGTGAATAAATAAAAACCAGAGACAGACAATTTCCATCAATCAACCCACATGTTGGGTCGAGAGACCCATTCCCACCACCATATTGCAAATTTATGAAAAGACTTTCTACAAAGTCTTACATTTTTTTAAACAACTATGCTGGAACCCCCAGTGGGGGGTGTGACCTCCAGCATCCCGCCTCCACGTGGGGGGCTGCAAGTGGAAGCCAAGAAGAGAAAAACAAAATATATATATATATATAGACCAATCAAAAAATAGTGGAGTGGTGGGGGTGGGGTCTGGGCCATTTTCCTTTTTTAAATTCTATTATTATTAATTTCAAATCCAATGTGCTGGACATTGAAACATCAAAATACACACCTTTCACTTTGTTCTTTTGTGGATGGGATGGCCTTTTACTTCTTCCAGTAACTTTCATGTTGTACCAAATTGTTGCCCTTTTCCTTTTTGCCTTCTTTCTTTTTTTTTTTTTTCTTATTTTCATTTTTTTTTTTTTGGTCAAATTTTTTCCAGCTTAACTTTCCTATTTTTTAAATTAAAAAAATATGTAGGTACACAAATTTGTTCTCATTTTTATAATTTGAAAGTGGACAGATAGACACATAACTATCTATCCATCAAAATTTTTAATATAAAAGTAATTTAAAAGTACAAAAATATACATATTTGTCTCCATTTACAATATGCAAGTTATTTATGTCATTTGTGAGTTTAATTATCACAAATGGCATAACACAATACTATGAAAATCATAATTTAAAAAAAAAATTAAATTAAATTATAGCCAAACATCACATGAAGTATACAACCAAACAATTCTTGAATCGTAACCAAAATAATGACATAAACAACATCACAATGTATCATAAGTTACAACACAATAGATCATAACTAAAGACATGAAAATTTTAACCAAAGGTGCATATATATTTGTCGCTAACAACAAAAAAAAATCACTTATAGTAGCGGCCAAAACTGCCGCTAAAAGCAAGAAAAAGAGTCGCTAAAAAGTAGAATACCTTTACCTGCGGTTGAAATAGCAATGGCCAAACTGCTGCAATAGCCCTGTCAGCATAGCCTTATAGTGACGTTCTCAACAAACGCTAGCATAATTATTTTTATTGCAGCGGTTGATGTAGCGACAATTATAAATGTCGCTATATCTGAAATTTAACCATTACTTGATAACTTTATAGCGAAGGGTTGACTGTTACTATATCCTTCACTTTTGCGACCTTTTCTGAACCGTTGCTATATTTTGACTCTATTCTATCAGTTTTACACTGTCGCTATAGCCATAGATTTTTTCTAAATTTTATTTGCTGTGACGATTATTAACTGCGATTATAGGCTATGTTTACTATTCAATTGCCAATAATATATAGCTTGAAATTTTCAATGGTTTGCTAAATATTAATTGTTGTCTCACTTAGCTCGTCTCACATTAATGGCTCAATACTCAATAATTGTAAAAAGTAAAAGAGATCGCATTTTCATAATCCCAAAATATCCAAAACACCTTAATTAAAAGGTTCATTACATAAGCTTGTCATACCAAAATAGATCAAATATTTCTAGCAAACTAATAGCCACACCATCATCCAAAAGGTACATATAAACTTGTCACATGACAATAGTACTCCAAAGTATTACTCATGAAGCCATTTTATAAAGACCTCCATGAAAAATGTTCAAATCGAGAAATGACGTCCATTGTTTGATGCTTTCATATTGTCTTATTTCCTGCAATAAAAATGATTGAATGAGTATAAGTATCATTTTCAAATTTAAAATTTATAAAGAAAATTTAGACTACAAATAATTTTCAACTAGTCTTATTTTTTTCGGTTAGTACGTGATTTACATGTCAAAAAATAAAGATTACAATGAAGTTATATTTGCGTATTATTTTTTATCAGCCAAATAGAGAACTCTTTATTAATGATAAAGGAGAAATACAACAACTGACAAGGAAGAGCGAGATTGCATCATAGCGAACCTAACTCATCCCAACTAGGTTGGCACAAAGAAGATTGCAAAATCATGTGCAAGCTCAACCAAGAGAAACAAAAAAGGTTGGCAAGAGATACCAACCACAACAAGAGGAAGGAAATAAAAAGATACAAAGAAATTACACACAAATGAAATAGCCCCATATATACCAGGTTCACTCTAAACACACCAAACCCAGCAACACCTAAGCTTCCATAAAGCATCACAAAAGCTAAACAAACAAAGGAAGCAAAGAAGCCCGCCCCATACCAGCAAAAAAAAATTATGCATTATGATAAAACCCACCCCTCTCTGTTTTCTGTTTCTTTTAAACCCAGCAAAAAAAATTCTGCATTAGTTCTTGGTATTGTTCTTTAAGCACTGCAAGTTGATCTCTAAGATTAGATATGCTTGAAGACATCTAAAGGGCTTAGAACATGTAAGCAAGCAACCAAGGCATGCATAATCCAGCAAAAGATCATTTGAGAATACTGACAAAAATTCAAATGTATTCTGCAAATCCATTGTAAACCAAGCTAATGTGACAAACAGCTGTTTCAGGTAATCAAAAACCAAGCTGCAGAAAATATGCAAAAAGTGAAGATAAATCAATATTTGTTAGTATTAGTTATGAAAAATCATAAGGAATACCAATAAAAAAAGATGTGAGTTTACCCATGACTATGTACATATGTATGTATTAACCGAAAACATTTTACAATTTATTGAACCAAGCATATTTTATTTACATCTTGTATGTATAAATAAGCAAAGATACATGTATTTTCCTTTTATTCAGATCTTTTGGTTGTCTTGGTTAAATAGGATTGTACAATCTGTGACAGTGATCCAAGCCTTATGAGCCCAAAGAGAGACTTCTTTTATTTCATTAAAAAAAAAAAAAAATCTATCAAGTCAACTTCACAACAGAGGCTTCATGCATTATGGGCGTGCTCCATCAGTTCAGATGCCAAGGCCTTCAAATTCAATTCTTATTGGTTTCAAATTTCATGAAAAGTTTTGGAAACAAAAAGTATAAGCCATCCAACTTCTTTACAAAAACAAACAGTATTCCCAAATTGTAAAATGATGGAGAGAATCCAAACAAATATATGTATTGATAAGATAAATCACTTGAGGGAATCCAAACAAATATATACCAGGTTCACTCTAAACACACCAAACCCAACAACACCTAAGCTTCCATAAAGCATCAAAAAGCCAAACAAACAAAGATAGCAAAGAATATAGGAACTCACAGCCCATTATATGGTCTAAACTACATGGTTAAATTTAAGTATTACATAATAGATAAGAAAAATCTCCCGTACAACACACTATTTTTTGGATTTGTCCCTATGATTTTAAAGTTTTTGTCGTTGGTGATTTGAGATTTGGTTTCAAAGATACGAAGATATGTATTGGGGAATTTGCTTTATGGTTGCTAAACTAGTTAAAAGGGTGGACTGTTTCAAAGTTTTTATGTTGATGATAAATGTTCTTCAATTATGTCTTTAGATTCAACAAAAAAAGGGTGAACATAAATGTTGAATTTTCTCTAATCACATTAATAAGCCAACAAAACATTACAAACTGTGCATTAAATTCATGGACAACAATTTTCTGAACAAAAATAAATAAATAAATAAAAATAAAAATAGAAAAACAGAATAAACCAATAAAGAAAAAGGTATGCACCATTATTCCATTGTGGCATTTTATCAAATACCTAGCATACATAATAGGCAGAGATGACCCACCTCTAGCCCTACTCCAACCCAACAAAATGCAAAACAAATCAAAAGCTAAGTTTCAAAAAAAAAAACTTTAAAAGCACTGTAACTATATTACCAATTCCATAGACTTTTTCGCCAGTTTTACTCACTAATAGTATTTGGTGGTTGGGTGAGTATGAAGTTAGACTTCGTTCATCACAATAGTGTATGAACCCTTGTCTGCTTTTTTTGCTTTCTAAAGTCTGTGTGAATAAGTACAAAATGGGGACAGACAATTTCCATCAACCAACACACACGTCGGGTCGAGAGACCCATTCCCACCACCATATTACAAATTTATGAAAAGACTTTCTACAAAGTCTTACATTTTTTAATTTCTTTTGTTATTAATTTCAAATCCAATGTGCTGCACATTGAAACATCAAAAGACACACCTTTCATTTTGTTCCTTTGTGATGGGATAGCTTTCTAGTTCTCCCAATAACTTTCATGTTCTACCAGATTGTTGCTCTTTTTCTTTTTCCTTTTTTTTTTTTTCTTTTTTTTTTTTGGGTCAATTTTTTTCGGGCTTAACTTTCCTATTTTTTAAATTAAAAAAATATGTAAGTACACAAATTTATTCTCATTTTTATAATTTAAAAGTGGACAGATAGATAGACACGTATAACTATCAATCCAAATTTTTAATATATATATAAGTAATTTAAAAGTACAAAAATAGACATATTTGTCTCCATTTGCAATATGCAAGTTATTTATGTCATTTGTAAGTTTAATTATCACAAATGGTGTTACTCAACACTATGAGAATCATAAATAAAAAGAAAAATTAAATTATAGTCAAACATCACATGAGGTATATAACCAAACAACTCTTGAATCATAATCAAAATAATGACGTAACCAACATCACAATGTATTATAAGTAACAACATAATAAATCATAACTAAAGACACAAAAATTATAACCAAAGGTGCATATATATTTGTCCCTAAATTTTAATTTAAAAGTATATTTGTTCATGTTTTTTGAATTTAAAAGAGCCCCAAGTAACCAAGAAATAGTTCATTTGGCCAAGTAAGAAACAGATGTACTTTCACGAATCACGGGTTGCCCCCGTTTTATATATGAGTTTTTTTTTTTTAATTTCTCGTATTGTTTTTTGTAGATTAATATGTCGAGGTCCATTGATGGGCATAAAGAAAATGTCTTGGTAGCAAACACCAAACTAATAAAACAAGGGTTAGCTCTCCAACCGGTCTACAAGGACATTTGATGCATTCATTGTCTTCGGAAGTTTTGACTTTTTGTTTCATATTTAGCTCAGATTTTAGTACTTGTAATTTGATGTTCTTTTTAAAGTGATACATTACACTTAGTAAACTAAAATATAATTTAAAAGTCTCAACCTTCTATTTATTTAATTTTTTTTTATGAGTTTTAGTCAAAAAAATAAAATAAAATTTATAAGTCCTATTTAGTATTACTTATTACTTAGTAAAAATATTCAAAAAGACAAAATAATCTTTTAAACATATATCTTTTTTTTAATATTCTAATTAAATATAAAATTTAATAAGATAATTCATTCAAACAAACGTGCAGAACATCACCCAAGAGTTAACTTTCGTTAATTTTACCCAATTTCCCGGAAAGGGGGATAGCCCTTGTTAGTCAATTTTAACATTATTGAAGACTGGAAGTTAACATCACCCAAGAGTTACGACTGTTGGTCAATTTTATCTAAAAAATTACACTTTCTATCTTTTAAGTATTATTGGTCCTTGAACTTTAGATTTTTAAAATTCGTTTTAGTTTATTAAAATGTTGTCAATATTCAATTAGTAGCTGTAGTCCAATTTGCTAATGTAAAATGACATGCAACTTAATTTTTTTTTTTTTTTTCATTTTGACTATTTAAATATTATATTATTTTTACTTTAATCTTTAAAATATCACTTTTTTTTCACTTTGCTCCATTGGTTTAGAGCTACATGAATTTTTTTGTTAAAGAATTTCACAATAGCTTCTAATAAGACCACATTGACAAAAATTCAATAATTTAAGATTTTTTTAATCAAAGTAAAAATTGAGTAATATTTTTTTGTCTAAAGTATTATTTAGTCAAATTTTATTATTATTGACTGGGTTAATTACACTTTTTAACTTACGTAGTTCAATCTAAATTTCACTTTAATTTTTATAATTTTAGTTTGAATAATTTGTTTTTTAGAGCATCTCCAACGACAAATGCTATAATATCATTGTCATTGCTATAATTTGGCAAGGAATAGTAAAAAATGATAGAATTATAGCAATGATGCTCTAATGGTCAAATATCGTTTTGACAAAACCAAACACAGAAATTGGTGTGTTCGGGATGACCGACTGCTGGGTGGGAGGGAGGGAAATGGTTGGTTTTTGCTGAGTTGGTGAATATGATAGCTATTAAAGCTTGTGTCAAATTTGACACAAGTTTTGACATTTGCTATTTTTGTCAGCCACCATATTCACCATTGGAGCACCACTGCTATTATATTATAGCAATAGTAGCTCCAATGGCAAACCATTGGAGACGCTTTTACACATTAAGTCTAGTTTCAATTTGATTCTTCCGTCTAAATCAGAGGTTAAACTTAATAATTTTGAAACACTTGTCAATTTTCTAAAGTATAAATACAGACAAAATTAACAAAAAATTAAACAAAATGATTAAATTAAAATTAGACTTAAAATAAAAAGATCAAATTAAAATTATAAGATCTACAATGAAATTTGAGTTAAATTATGAAAATAAAAAGTATGATTACCGAAGACTTGCCCAAAATTTTTTTAGTCAAGAAGACTACGACAATAGGGAGCAAGGATTCTCTCCTTGAATCCTCTCCTTGACTCTCTATTTAGTGGGTCATTCGGCCCATTTTTGGGCCCAATTTTGATGATCCAAACCGTTCATATATTAGGATTTGTCATGTATATCATACCTGTAAAAAATCAAATTGATCAAATATCGAAAACCACGTGAACTAAAATTTTTATTAAACAATAAAACTGTTTATTAAATTTTTTTTAATAAACGATTTTTAGTTCTTCTGATGTTCGATCAACTTAATTTTTTTATAGGTATTATATACATGACAAATTCTAAAATGTGAACAGTTCGGATCATCAAAATTGAGCCCAAAAGTGGGCTCAATAGCTCACGAAGTAGGGAGTCAAGGAGGGGATTCAAGGAAAGGATCCTTGCTCCGGCAATAGGTACCCAAGACTTGACACAGTATCACTAAAGACTTGTACGTAAGTCATCTTCTATAAACTACTACTATCAAATCAAATATTTGTCCATAATTCAAGTTTGAATAATTACCTTCTTTTCTTCTTTTTCTTTTTTTTCATTGGGTAGTAAATAATTTCCACTAAAAAAACTAAGTGCCAAAAAAATATGTATAAAATTTTAATATGTAGTTCTGATTCAATTCTTATAGTTGAAGTTACATTTATTATAAATTTGAATTACATATTGATTTTTTTAAATAAAAAATTTGATTATACATTATTATTGTATAAATATCAATATCATGACAAACTAGACTAAATTGAAATTCAATATATATCCAAATGTATGCAACAAATTTGACAATAAAGTCATGGCCTCCCTCAACAAGCGAAATAGTAAGACTGTTACATTCAAGACCGTTGTCAATTTTATTAGAATAAAGGGTAAATTACACTTTGCAGCAAATCTCGCTTTGGTCCATACACATGAAATCATAACAGTCAACCCCCTTACACTTTTGGTCAAATCTCACTTTGGTCCTTGTATAGAAATCGTAACGGGCTGGGCCGGGCCCAGGGATTGCACTCCCTCTCCCCGATCCCCAAAAGTATAAAATTTCCTGCCCCCGCCCCCGCCTCCACCCCCGAACGGAGATCTGGTTTCCCCGACCCCATAAAATCCCTGACGGGAATGGCCCAAAACCCATGAAAGTAGAGTTTATAGGGATTGAAAGGGCACAAAACCCTACAACTCTCAAAATTACTCAACATATTTGTTTCATCATCAACATCAACAACAACAATAATCAACAATTAAAAATAAAAAATAAAGATATGGATATGATACGAAATCTCCACATATCCAAATCTATCAAAACAACAACAATAATAGTAATCAATAACAACATTGAGGCGAAGCTCAAATTTGCAGATCTGAGTCGACATCATCATCATCATCATCATCATCACACGCACACATACATAGAGGGAGGAAGAGAGAGAGAGAGAGAGAGAGAGAGAAGAAGAAGAAGAAGAAGAAGAAGAAGGATGTTAGGGTTTTAGACTGATATCAGGGAAGGAGATCGGATTTGAGGTGATAGAGGACGGCGGTGGGCAACAACATTGAGGCAAAGCTCAAATCTGCAAATCTAAGTCATCGTAGTCATCATCATCATCACACACACTCAAAAGGAAAGAGAAGAGAGGTCTCGATCGATGACGGAGCTAAAGAGCTTTGGTACGACAAGCAGCAGCCCGGTCAGCTCTTTGGTGCAATAGAGGTCTTGATCGGGGGTAGAGTTGATAAGCTTTGGTGCGACGAGTGGCAGAGCAGTCAAAGCTCTGGTGCAACGAGCTTGATAGAGAATATGTAAACTTTGGTTGCACCGCCAAAATCAAGCGGCGAAGTGCTGCCATGGCGGCAAAGAGATGAAAGATGAAAAGAGGCAAAGGAAGGGATTAAATCTGAGATGAGAGAGAGAGAGAGAGAGAGAGAGAAAGAGATATGAGATGAGAGAGAGGAGGTGTGTTGGGGTTATTAGATCTAAGATGAGAGATAGGGATAAGTATATATAGTGGGTAGGTGAGTGAGAGAGAAGAGAGATGCAGGGCGAAAAAGGCCGGGGCCGGGGCAAAAGAACTTATCACCATCCTCGACCTGAAAATTATCAGTGATTCATTTTTGAATATCATTCCCGGTCCGTCGGGAGTATTTTTTAGAAAAAAACCGTGCTAATCGGGGTCGGGGGGTCGGGTTTGGGCCAGGTTCAAATTGCCATTTCTATCCCTGTACATGAAATTGTGATAGTCAACCCCTTGTACTTTTGGTGATCCCTATGCAAGTGTTAATGTCCCCTTTCTATTACTCAATTGTTTAAATCTTTAACAGAATCTAGTCATGTGATAAGAATGTGACTACGACAAGAGGGTAAGAAAGGAAATCACCTATATTTTTCACCAATAGACATTTTATCTCAAAATTTACATCAAAATATGACTGTATTAGGTTAAAGCAAAACGCAGATTGTGAACAATAAGGAAGATGAACTAGGATTTTGCATAAATTGGAATCACGAAACTCTGTTTTTCACGATAATACAGTCTTCTATCTATTTAGCTTTCTTTCTCTTTGATTTCTTTGTCGCATTTTTTTTTTTATAATATATTTCAAAAGCTCTACTTTCTTGCCTTTTCACCCCAATTTTTACCATACGAACACACACACACACACACACACACACACATATTTATATGTTGTATTGTATAACTCTCATGTGCTTATCACACAAGGCAAAATTTATTAGTGGAAAACATGAATGCTTTTTCTCTTTTACCCTCATTCCATAATCACATTTTTGTCACATAACTAGATTTTATTAAAAATTGAAAAATAAAATAATAGAAGAGAGACATTGGCACTATGTAGAAACCAAAGTGAGATTTGAGTAAAAGTGTAGGGAGTTGACTGTCACGATTTCATATGTAGGGATCAAAATGGGATTTGACCAGAAGTGCAGGGGGTTAACTGTCATGATTTCATGTATAGGGTCCAAAATGAGATTTGATACAAAGTACAGGAGTGCAAAGTGTAATTTACCCCTTATATTTTGTACCAAATTTCACTTTCACCCCTACACATAAAGTCATGACAATCAACCCCCTACACTTTTAGTCAAATCCTACTTTGATCTCTACACATGAAATCGTGACAGTCAACCTCCTGCACTTTTAGTCAAATCCCATTTTGATCTCTACACATGAAATCGTGACAGTCAACCCCCTACACTTTTACTCAAATCCCACTTTGGTCCCTACACAAGTGTCAATATCCCTCTTCTATTATTTTATTTTTAAATCTTTAACAAAATTCAGTCACATGACAAAAATGTGACTACGAAATGAAGGTAAGAGAGGAAAATCATCAATGTTTTTCACTAACACACTTTGTCCTACGTGATAAGCACATGAGAGTTTAGATAATACAATATATATATATATATATGTTCGTATGGTAAAAAATGGGATGAAAATGTAAGAAAGTAGAGATTTTGAAATTAAAAAAAAATGCGACAAAGAAATCAAAGAAAAAGAAAGATGAATAGACAAAAACTGTGTTACTGTGAAAAATAGAGTTTTGTGATTATAATTTATGTAGAACCCTAGTTCATCTTCTTAATTATTCACAATCTCCATTTTTGTTTTAGCCTAATACAATCATATTTTGATATAAATTTTGAAAAAAATGTGTATTGATAGAAAATGTAGATGATTTTCCTTACTCTCATATCATAGTTACATTCTTATCATATGACTAGATTCTGTTAAAAATTTAAACAATTGAGAAATAGAAATGGGATATTGACACTTGTATAAGGACAAAAGTGAGATTTTACCAAAAGTGTAGGGAGTTGATTGTCACAATTTCATATGCAGAGACCAAAGTGGGATTTGACCAAAAGTGCAGGGGGTTAACTGTCATGATTTCATGTGTAGGGGCTAAAGTGAGATTTGGTGCAAAGTGCAGGAGTGCAAAGTGTAATCTACCCTTTTGGTAATGTTAATTCCTTATTGAAATATTAAATGAACCATAGGTAAATTGAGATATTAAATACTCATGCATCATGTTTGTAGATCGCCTAGAACTTCGCTCCGCGCGTGAAGGCGCGAATTGTTGTTCTTAGCTACTACAGTTCGGACTCATGTCACGGTTCTGAATCTAATCTACAAAGTGCAATGTAAGACTGATAAATCACCAAAGAGTCCAAATCCGGCAAATCGTTTTGGAAAATCGATTTTAATCAAAAAGTGCCAAACATGGACTGGTTTGCCAGATTTCAGAGTCGCCACCTAAATATTTTGTTTTGGGAAATTTAGAAAACCCTGACTCATACCTAAGGCCACGTGTCCGTCATCACCAAAGTTGCCTCAGCTCGGGAACTTGGGTACGAGAGGGGAAGGTCATGCAATGAGCACCCCGCTCGCCCGATCAAAGATCGGCCTTTACTAACATGATATGTTGTTTTTGAAAACACATGCGTTCTTATTCCGGTTTATTAGCTAGCTTTACTATGTGATGCGCACAGCATACAAGTATAGACTAGATCGCCTAAATTGGAACAAAACATCTCATGTTTGTTTGTTTGAAAATGGTTTGAAGTTGCTACTCGCAAGTAGGCTAAGACGCGGATTTTGCCACCCTCAATTAGGCTTAGAAAACATGATTTACCACTCTTAAGTGGGCTTAAAATGCACTTTGATGCATTGTTCCAATTCAAGCAATCCAACCTCCATCCACAGGCATTCATGCTGTTAAACACATAAGCAATTAGCCTCATGGCAAGCATGCTATACATGGCAACATACACATCTCATGCAGTATGCTAAAGCATAAACACTCACAGTGTACTCCGAGCCAAAAAAGAAGCTAGTTAGTAATCAATGCATGATCCTAGCTATGTCAAGAATGCCTAATGCAACACATGCAAAAATGCAACTAAGATAGGCTTGGCTATTCTAGAATGACATATGAATGCAACACTTGATAACATGTATTCAAATTGGAATTGAAATACAATGCAGTTTGTATGATGCGCCGAGCCCGGTGCATACAAGACAGATGAATGGATGCACGCATGCAAGCATAAATATGCTAATTGAAATATGCCCTAAAACTAACCATGGAAAGCTGGTAAATAAAAAGGAAAAAGAAATGGGGGTTGGAAGACATGCATCACACACACGAACACTTATTACAAAATTCGCCCTCTCGACGGAGGGTCCGAATAATGAGCTAACTAGCTAATCTAAGCTAATTAAACTAATTATTACAAGTAAACTAATTAACTAATCCTAGTTAACTAATTATTACAAAACAAATTCATTAGCTAACTACACTAGCTAATTAAACACAAACGAATAGCTAAATGCATTAACTATTTAAGTACAGAACCAAAGCATAAACTAGCTAAGGAAATCAGTAAAAAGAGGTCCTCGGGATGAGGAGTGCATGCATGCTCGATCGCCTCGTTCGGAAATCCGTCGCGATGCCCCAACTTGCCTCTGTTTGCAATTGTTCTCAGAACCTTGCACCAAGCTCCAGATAGCTTCTAACTCACCTTGGGGACCCTCAGGAGGGTTGCCGACCAGTTATTGGTGTTGCCAACCACTTGCCGACCACCTATGTTTGTTGCAGACTAGAAAAAGTGGACAGCCAGCCACTTTAACTGGTCTGCCGACCACTTTTTGCTGCACTTCTCCAGTTTGCTGTAATAGAGAACAAGAAAGGACATAACAATGTATTTGCAATATATGTTTATACAACCACCCTCCCTATCATTTCATGATCTCAAGGGAGTGTAGTTCTCGACCCTCGGGCCACCAATCACGCATCTCGATGCATGATGATCGAGAAGCCAAGATTGCACGAATTAATGTGAAATGAATGCACACATAACACATAAATGCCTTAACCTCTTCATGCTTGATCAAGAGGGTCGGCGACCGAGAAATGAGGCACGTTTCATCACTTCAAGTATGAAACGTCCCTCGTTTCTCGTGTTTGGACTAACACCCAATCCAAACAAATACAATGTAACTCAAACATGCAAACATGCAATACAACTCAAACATGCTAAACACAATGTAAGGCATGCATACACAATGCAATGCAACATAAGCAACCTAACAATGCTAATGGCATGCATACACAATGCAAGGCAACATAATCAACCTATCAATAATAATGGCATGCATACACAATGCAAGGCAACATAATCAACCTATCAATACTAATGGCATGTATACACAATGCAAATGCAACATAAGCAACCTAACAACGCTGATGGCATGCACACACAATGCAAGGCAACATAAGCATGCAAACAACATGAGAACGAACATGCTCAATGGACTTAAACCAAATATGGACGGATCTCAGTCATGCCAAAATAATGGCCATAATGCATCAAAACTAAAGCACAAAAGGGCCAAGAACACATGCTCATGTGAGGGCCCATCAACTAAGCATAACAACACAACTCTCAAAAGTGCTCAAGGAGTGACAAATGTGGAAGTGTGACAACACTATATGCACTGAAATAAGGTATGAAATGGTGCCAAACCACTCAAACAACACAAATATGGTATGGAAGAATCCTTAAGCATGAAAGCTAGTAAAGGGGACTACACAAAGGGGCATGCAATACAATGCTCAAATGAATGAACCAAGCATGGACAAAGCTCAAATAGGTCAAAACAAGGACCAAAACATGCTAAGATGGGATCTCAAAGGCCTAAGCATGCATGCATACAAGCTAGGCCACAAATAAGGCAACAATGCACAACTCTTAGAGGCACTCAAAGGGTGAAAGAAATGGGAACATGGCAATAATATATGCTCTAAAATGCCATGTTAAAGGACGCCAAATCATGCACATGTCACAAATGAAGCATGCTATGGTGCTCAAAACTCAAGGTTAGCAAGGCCAATTGCACTACAGCTATGCAATACATGAAGCATATGGCCAATACAACCCAAAATAATCCTAGAGCATGTTAAAATGATGCTAAAACCTGTATGGAAGGAAGCCAAAATGAGCTAGCATGGTGAGCATGAAGTATGATGGATGCAAGGCCAATAAAGAGGATTACACTACACCTACCAAGACCAAAAATGAGATGGCTTCACCAACAAAAATCAAAGTTATATCATGGCAAAATAACCTCTAAAACACACTGAAATGATAGCTCGCAAGCTTAGGCATGAAGGCATACGCAATGGCCCATGTTCAAGGCATAAAGTACCAACCCTCCAATGCATCGAAAGAGTGAAATATGTGAGTGTATGACCACACTACATGCACTGAAATCATATATGAAATGATGCCAAATCATGAAAATAGCTCAAGTAATGCATGCTAGTGGACTCAATACACAAAGCTAGTGAGCTAAAATGCACTATGGCTATACAAATCAAGGCATGCATGACCAAAACAACACAAATCAGACCTTAAGCATGGTAAAACATGGCCAAAAGCTTCTTGGAGTTAAGCCAAAACATGTTAGAATGATGGTCCAAAAGCAAGGTGCATGTTAGGCTAGCAAGGGGGATTGCACTACAAATGCAAGGAGCATGCAAAGGGCTATCAAACCAACCCAAAACAGACCTAAGGCATGGCAAAACAACACCAAAAACATGCTGAGATATGGCCAAAACATACTAGAAAGACATGCTCAAACATGAAGCATACAAGACTAGTTTGCAAAATTTACACTACAAGTGTATAAAGCATGCATGAAGTGACCAAGCCAAGTCAAAATAGTGGTATGCCATATCAAAATAACCCCAAATACATGCTAAGATGGAGTCAACATAAGCTTAACAAACATGCTCAAACATGAGGCAAATGAAACAAGCATCCAAGAAACAAGAAGAGGGGATGACCCTCTCCTATTTAACACCTCAAAACACAAGTTTTACCACTGAAAATCCACTGGATTTCAGTGGTTAAAAGGCCAAGAGAAACTGATCTCAAGGGCCTAAAGTGATGGTGTAAAACAAAGCCAAACAAGGCCCAAGAGGGGGGTAGACCACCCCCCAATGCAAAAGAGACCTTAAACAAACATTACAAGCATGCAAAATTAGAATTTTTTGCAGTAGAAAGCCAAGCCAAAATAAGCATGCAAATAGGGCCAAAAGCTTAATAAAAAACAAGGGTTTAAGAGGTTAAAAGCTCACCCTTGTAGAACAACTTTAGAGCAACAACTCCAATAGCTTTTTTTGATCAAAACCAGTCCAAAATCACCAAAAACAACCTCAAGATGCCTCAGTAACAAAAGTATGGTGTTTCACTATGTGTTTGTGTAAAAAAGTGTGAAGAATAGACACTTTAAGGCACAAATATGAAGAGCAAGAGCAATATAGAGATAGATGGTATATGTATAGCTCAAGCACAAAACTCTGAACCTAAAGCAAGAGGGAGGAGGTTCCCTCTTATAGAAAAACAAAGTTCAAGCTTGTTGAACAAGCTTAAGGCTCTAAGCCATCCCTCCATACATGTGTATGGAGGATGGTTTCTGTGCCTTCCAGCTGGCATAGCTGGCAAGAAAAGATCTTCAAAAACCTGAAGGAAAGCTACCGACCAGTTAAAGTGGTCGGCCAGCTACTTTTACTGGTCGGCCAGCTACTTTTTCTGGTCTGCAAGAAGAGAAGTGGCTGGCAAGTGTCCAAATTGAAGCCCCAAAAGTAAGCTTTCTAATGGTGCCAGCCTTGCATCAAAATTCCAACTGTGCAAAAAGTCATGCCTGTTTTGGTGAAGCCACGTAGTTTCGATCCTACCCAAATTTATGCCGAACTTCTCCCAAACTAGTTTTCTTCTCTCCTTTCCTCTTTTCTTCAACTCCAAACCCCTAAACAAGATGTTTTGAAAGATTTTTCAAAGATTTCATCTCTCTTTCATTCATTTCCACTTTGTTCTCGCTCGGTGTACCGAAAAACGCAACATTTAACAAAATGCAAGCCTCGGAACATCGTAGGAATTTTATTTCAAAAATATTTTGAAAGAGATGGTTTTAAGGTCTAAAAACCATTCAAAATAGCTTTGGTCCAAAATGAGTTGTAAGGTTGGGATTTGACTCTCCTCTTGCCGAAGGAATCGAACATTTGCACTGCACAACTTTCACCACCAAGTAAGCAATTAGTGACGCCCAAGTATTAAGGGCGGTCAAAAATGGGGGGCTTGTTTGGTTTGTTTTTGGGAGAGTTGTTTTTGGAAAAAAATTTGGGGAGAGAGTTTAGAAATTTTTTTGGTTTGTTTGGTTGTATATTTTGGAAGAGTTGTTTTTTTGGGAGTTTGGGATGATTTGATATTTTGGAGAATTTGAGTAGATGTGTGTGAGAGAAAAAGTGATTGAGAAGGAGAGAGGAGAGAGAAAAAGTGATTGATTGATGTGTAAGAGAGAGAAAGTGATTTTGGAAATTTTTTGAAAAAAACTCAAACCAAACAATTTTTAAATTTTTTTTTCTAAAACTCATCTCTCAAATACAAACCAAACATACCCGGGGTGTCTACAATGTTCCATTATTCATGAATTTGGTTACACGATTATTACAAATTTTTAGAAAATGTTGAAAGGGCGTAAATAGCGTATGATTCTAGGTAGTTAAGTCAGATTTTGGAAATGTAATGAGTATTGTATTGGTACCCGCACAGGGAGTCAAGGTGCCCAATTGTCCTGTCTTGAGCTTATCATCGGACAAATTTAGGAAAATATTTTTGGGTGTCCACTGGTCCTACCTTATTAATAGCCAGTAAAAGTGAAAAAATGAATGATTTTGGGTGCTCATCGCCCTGCCGTATTAATAGCCAGCAAATGTAAGGATATTTTCAGTACAAAAACCTATATATATATGTATGGTTTTGCAGCTCTTGCTTGGGACGTCATTGTGTATTTACTGCCTCATTTTTTATGACAAGTTTTGAATGGAAATTGTGCATTGGACATCATTGATTTAAAAAGAGAAAAACATGAATTTTATCATGGCAAGACTGCGTCATGCCCATAACTAAGCATAAATGGTGTAATTTCTATTGTTGTTCTCTTTGAAGTTCTGTAGGCCCACAGTGCTTCTGACAGGACTTCATGCCTAATCTTGGGTTTGTCCTCAATCATTCTTTTAATGATGCCTTTCAAAACTTTGTTTGTTGATTCTGCCAGGCCATTGCCTTTAGCATGATATGGAGTTGAATGATAATCTATACCATACTCTTTGGTAAAGGCCTAAACTTCCTCACCAAAGAAAACTATTCCCCTATGGGCCACAATATGCTGAGGTCGGCCGAATCTGTAGATAATGTTCTCTTTGATCATCTTGATAATGTCACTTTGATTTCTTGATTTCATAGGAATAGCTTTGGCCCACTTTGTAAAGTAATCCGTAGCCACAACTATAAAGGAATGACTCTTAGAAGATGGAGGAAAAATTTTGCCAATCATGTCAAAGGACCAACCTTTGAATGGCAAAGGTTTAACTACGGAATTCATAGAAGTTGCTAGAGTATGCTGGATAGGACCATGGGCTTGGCAAGGTAGACATCTTTGGGCTAATCTAATACAATTTGAAAGAATAGTAGACCAATAGTATCCATGCCTTCTTATTAGCCATCTCAGCTTCCTTCCTACCTGGTGAGCCCTACAAATTCCTTCACGTGCCTCAGTCATCACCTTGATTGCTTCCTCTTTAGAAAGGCATTGCAAGAGCAAGTCATCTTTAGGACTTTCTTATACAATTCTCCCTCAATCCAGACATAATATGTTGCTCTCCTTATAGTCTTTTTGTCTACAGGAAGTTGTGGATGTTTCAGGAATTGAGCTATGGAAAATCGCCAATCTTCCTCAGAAATCTGTATTATGTTTGCTTCCAGGATGGGTTGCTCTCTCCTCTTGACTGAAGGAAACAATCTTTTTCTAGATGGTGATGGTTCTTTGATAGAAACCTTGAGGAATCTTTACTCGGGTTGAAACTTGAGCAATTTCATTAGCTTCATAGTTAAATCTTCAAGGAATGTGTTTGAGTGAAGCATTATCAATGTCTTGAAGGAGTTGTTTAGCTTCCATAAAACAAGGAGTCAAATCCTCACTATGGAATTTGTAAATGCCCATCAAGTGATTAATGACAAGTTATGAATCCCCAATTACTTCCACTGTTAAAGCTTCTATTTCACTCAAAATTTCTAGACCGATTATCATAGCCTTGTATTTGACCTAATTATGTGAGCACTCAAAGTCAAACTCAAAAGTGTTTTCAAACCTTTGGGAGAAATGGTTATGATCCCACATCCAGAAACTAAATCAGTTTTAGAGCTATGAAACAACAAAGTCCAAGGAGTGAGACAAGAAAAACAGGAAACCAGGCCGAAACCAGATTTATCGCCGATTTCTAAACAAGGATGATTGGCAAGGAAATCTGCTAGGGCCTGGCCTTTTACAGCCTTTTGAGGAATGTACTGAAATGAAAATTCCATTAAGGCTAAGGCCCATTTACCAATTTGGCCTCTCATTATGGGCCGAGAATATAAATACTTAATCAAAATCAGTTTTGCATACTAAGTAAACCAAAACAAGAAGCATGTATTACCTCAATTTTATCGCACAAAAAATAAAGTGCAAGACAGAATTTCTCCATAGGACTGTATTTACATTCAACAAGAGTCAAAAGCCTGCTGAGATAATACAATGCTTGTTCCTTTCCACTTTCATTATCTTGTGGTAACAAACTCCCAATGGACTTTTCCGAAGCAAAAATGTACAACTTTAGAACTTTATCCTTGACAGGCGGAGTTAGGACAAGAGGTTGTGCTAAGTAACTCTTGATGATTTCAAAAGCATGTTGATGGTAAGCTCCCATATGAACTGTTCTTCATTTTTCAACTTCAGCAATGAGAAAAAAACTTGAACCATTCCTGCTAGATTAGAAATGAAACGTGTAAGAAAATTAAGTTGTCCTAGAAGTTTCTGAAGTTCCTTCTTGCAAATAGAAGGCTTGGCTTCCTAGATCACCTTTGTCTTGTTCATGTCAATCTCAATTCCTCTCTGATGAATCAGAAACCCCAAGAAATTGCTTGTTGTTACCCTGAAGGCACATTTCAATATATTCATTTTTAGGTCGCATTCTTTCATACTCTCAAAGGATTTCTTCAGATCTGCTAAGTGTTCCTCATAGGAATTGGACTTCACCACCACATCATCAATGTATATCTCCACAAATTGGCCTATCATGCCATGAAATAAGGAATTCATTGCGCGCTGGTAAGTAGCCCTAGCGTTTTTAAGGCCAAAAGACATTACAACCCATTCATACATTCCCAATGCACTAGGACAACATAAAGATGTTTTTGGATGTATCCTCCTCTGCTATAAAATTCTGATTGTATCTTGAGTGGCCATGCATAAAAGACAGAACCTTGTTCCTAGCAGCACCATTAACTAACAAGTCCGCTATATGCATAGGGTACTCATCCCTAGGGGTAGCCAAGTTCAAGTTTCTAAAGTCTATACAAACTCTAATCTTTACATTCTTCTTGATTACAGGCACTATGTTTGATAATCATTCTACAAATCTAGCAGTTCTGATAAATCCAAATTTAAGTAAATGCTCCAACTTATCTTTAACTAGTAGAGTTACCTCATTAGACATCCTCATGGGTGACAGTTTGTACTGCAAGAATCCTTCCTTGATAGGTAGATAGTGATCCACTAGTTCTCTGGACAATCTAGGCATTTCTGTATAATCCCAAAGAAAGCATTTCTTGAACTCACACAAGAGTTAAATAAGTCTGGTCCTATATGATTTAGGAAAAAGCTGGCTAACGTAGACTAGCCTGAATTGCTCCATTGTTCCTATGTTAATTTCTTCCAGAGAGTCCTGGACTTCTGCCTTGAGGTTATCTAACATGGCAAGAGCTGCTTCTAATTCCTCTAACTGGATAAGATCTTTGTTAGGAATATCTTCTTCAAAAATTACTTCATTTGAATTTGCCGAAGCTTCTTCTTCATCTAGACTTACTAACTTTTTTTTTCTGCCAGGTAGGCTATCAACCTAGCCATCACGACTTTAAGAGCCATGGCCTTTTCAGTATTCAAGGGCCTTGGGTCCATTCTTAAACCTTTTTGCGAATCCAATTGTTGGCTCGCTAATTTCTGAAACTAAGGAGCTAACTAGCTCTTTGTAAACACTTTCCAACTCTGCGGCTGAGGAATGATTGGATAAGTTCATGGTTTTTGGACGACCATACTTGTCATTTCCTGAAAACTTCATAGGTCCAATTTCTTCATTGTAGAGCCTTGCCTCTACATGATTTGCAGAAGCTACAAACGGTTTTCTGTCTGCCCAGACTATTTCCACATCTTTATCATTCCAAAATATAAGGCACTGATAAAAAAGAGAAAGGATCAACTATGCAAGCATATATCCAATTTCAACCCACAGAACATTATAAGTTTCTTTAGAGTTAATGATAAAGAAATGAGTAGTTAAGGTTTTACCTCCTGACTAAGTTCATGATCAAAATTTCTATGATCAAAATTTCTTGATAAATTGTTGACCCTCTTGCAAAATCAGAATCTTGGCATTGGAAGGCAACAAATCTTTCTTTGTTTTGCCCAGTTTCTACATCATGGCTTTGGGCCTAAGATTGGCTGCAGAGCCATTGCCCACCAAAGCCTGTTGACTGGAACATCATCTAGTAATCCTGTAATGTACAGAAGACGGAGGTGATTGCTGGCTTCTAGACATGGCTTCTAAAAAATGACACTTGCTGAGGCTGAGACATTTCTATCTTCAGATTCATCCTTCAACACAATGATGAAGGGACTAATTTTTGCAGGTTGGAAAGACTTCTGCTGACAGAATCCTGCAAAATTTCTGCTATCACTCCATGCTCTTCAACATCTGCATGAATGTAGGATGGCTGCCCTTCCTTAGCCTTGAAAGACTGAGACGGAACAAACACCATATTGCACAAAAGTTTTTGAGTTGAAGTACTTGGTTTGCTTCCAAGAATGACCATCTCCTGCTCCGCCTTACCCTTATTGCCTTGCTGGCTGGCTAGGATTTCCAACGTAGGAGGTTGCTTGAGAAGGACCAAGGCATATGTTGCCGATTGTTTCTAAACAGGAATGGGATCCTCCTGCACAGAACTGAGATCAATTGGTCTTTCCTTAGGAGGTACTTATTCATCACCTTCTTTCTTTCTGGAGATTGAGTTTTGAATTTCTGGTCGAGGTGATCTTCTAAAACTCCCTGATGAACTTCTAAATCCTCCTGTTGAATTTCTGAATCCTCTTGCTTTGCTACACCTTTTCCTTCGGCCAATCTTGTTGCTTGTCTCTTCCGTTGTAAGCGACGCTTCTTTGATCTCGACAAAGTTGACTGGGGATAAGAAAACATAAGATGTCTATCCATATTTCTAGAGGAGTGACAGGAGGTTTTGACAGTTTTAGCTTGGGCTTGGGCAGGGACCGTTATCTTCAAGTTCTACATTCCCTTCTACAAATTGGCCTTAGCAGGCCGAAGTCGCTGAAAAATAGAAACTCTCTGCTTGGATTTTTCTATCTTATTGGCAGGCTGATGAGACTCTGCTCCATAACCACACTCTGGATAGTTGGCTCCTTCCTCTGAGGAACATGGCCACACTGAGTACATGTGGGGTTCAATAAAGTTGGCACATGAAGAGCATGTGGCCATTCTCTTTACAATCACGATGACTGTTATCAATTTTTTTTTTTTTTGATTTAATGATTGTTATCAATTTGGATATAAAATAAAGGATCAACAGGGCAAAACTATTGTGGCTAAAATTGTAAAGATCAAAACAACACAATAGATAAATTATATACACTATTATTGTAATTATTTTCAAAATTATATAAGTCTGGCAAAGTATTTCTTTTACAATGATGGTCACATAATAAGTCATATTATTTATAATATGGTATAGTTAGGGGTGAGCATGGTCCGGATTGGGGTAAAACGAGGACCAATCCGTTATCTATGATTCTTGAAAAATTAGAACCAATCTAATCTGTTTAAATTGTGGAACCAATCCGAACTAATCCATTTAAACACGGATTGGATCAATTTAATACCACAGATTCAAATAATTAAATAACAAAAAAAATACATAGAACATTTTAATGTCATAAAAACATAAACATAGTATTATATTAGTTCCACAATAGCAACATGTCTTTCCACAATAACAACATACTGTTTTAGAATTTAAATAACCATAAGAAAATTGGTTCCACCATAAGTATTTAGACTATTACAAATTAAAACTAAAAACTAACAAACAAAAGTAATAAAAGAAGATACTATGCGGGTTTAGGTTTGGGTTTAAGTTTTATATGGAATAAAGAAGATACTATGCGGGAGGGTGTATAATATAAATGTAGGCTATTTGTATACGGTCTGGATTAGTTTCAATCCGGAACCATGAGGTTCAATCCGGAACCGATCTGTAGGCTATGAATTTTTAATTTTTCAATATGGAATCAAACCATGGATTCAAAAAACCAATCCAAACCTACCAGATTGGATTGAACTGGATCGGATTACGAATTTTATAAATTTCTTGCTTAGCCCTAGGTATAGTGTGCCCGGCTATAAGAATGCAATTCAGATAAGTTTGGTTGTCAAAAAACTTGCTAGACTCAACCCAAATAGTATTGAGAGTTGCCCAAGACCGCTTAGAAATTGACCACAAAACCTAAATTCCTCTTCCCAATTGAATTCAACAAATAGTTTTTTTGGTTGGTAAATTTTTTGGGCTATCAACTTTTGGGCCTTCTGCTGATTTTTAATTTTTTGGTAGTTTTCTTTGTAAATATCCACAGCCCAACAACCAAAGAGATTTCCATGGTGCAAGAAGACAAAGAATCTAGCGTTTGGGCTAAAAAGACTCAAACCAAGCAAATGGATTGGATTGTAAAAGCCCACCAAACAACGAAATGACACACCTTCCTGATTGACCTCAAGTTGGATCGGGTCCACTGGCCCACTAATTGATTAGACAACGTTGTCAGAAAACAATCAAAATTGGTCAAAATTTAAACTCAACAAGAAACCAAAAAAAAAAACAATAACACACCCCCCAAGAGAATTCAATTTCCAAACCTATTTCAGACACTAATAGTCCCCATTAAATCTATAGTACGATCCGTCTCTTGTTAGGATGATTTCTCATACAATTTCAATACATGTACGGGAGAATCATTACATAGTTATAAATTCCAAATCACATAAAAAGAATATATAAATCTAATATAAACTTTTATCAAACGAATGATCTTAAAAAACTTATACAAATGTGAACCAAATCAAAGAAAATTCGAAAATATAATATGTCTTTCTAATTACTTGGTTAGAGTTTCATATTAATCTTTTAGAGTTTAATCAATCATGGCAAGGATGGATTTCATAAGGTTGAGAAAGAACATGGAATTTCTTCCAAAATCACCTTCTTCAATTCTGTAGTCGTTTCTCCATTGTTGAACAATCTTATTTTCCAGTTTGGAAGTCTTATAAGTCCTAGTTGCCTTAGGTTACAAATCTATGTTACCAAAAAACACTAATATCTTAATGAATTACATATTGGAATACATACTCTAAAACATGGTACACTTTCGTTCTAAAACAATAAATTCAGTGATTTGAGATGATCTCAAAAGTGTTTTTTTTTTCAATATGTTTCCTTAGAAGATTAAAATAAATAAATATAATAAACTAAAATTTAAGGTGAATTAAATTTTAACAGGATAAAACATTAAAAGTTGGCTATAATGCTCATAAAAATGTTTTGCTATGTGGGAAAAACTACATTTCATTGGATGCTTAATAGTAATAAAATAAAATAAAAATTACTTAGAAGTATCTTAAATTTTTATATGCAATATATATATACAAGTCTATCTTTATCGTACCACATTTTAAAATATGTGACATACCACGTTCCTATTCCACATAACATAGTTCATGTTTTCCTAATGCATTAGGCTTTCCTGGAACTTCTGTTCGTCTGGAGCAATTCTCCGTCTCGAGCACATCTTGCCAACTTGGCACTTCTGTTAATTCTTGTCCATTTATTTTTATTTTTATCATCAACGCTTAATTGAATCACATGACATGAAAAAATCCATTACGAAGCCAAGTAATATAGGATAAAGGAATAAAAATGAATCTTAAAAAACTTTAATATATAACATTCTGACTCCAATCAAAAACTTCATATGAAAATTCTTTTCTGGTGATAAAACTCATTCCATTGCAACCCAATCAATGAATCTACACCACCTATTTTAAGAAGTAACACTTTTAGCTATAAACTTACTACAAAAAATTCAATTATTCTTTCTATTTTTTTTATAAAAATAATCATAAAAAATTAAAAAATTACTAAAAAAATAAAACTCAAAACAACTCTCGATCTCAATTCCATTTCTTTAGTTAATTTTTATTTATTTTTAATCCCAAATCTTTTTTCTTTTTCTTTTTTTTTTTTTAAAGATAGATTTTCAAACCTCAACTTTGAATTTTTTTGTCCATTTCCACCGTATTGCAAATTTATGGAAGACTTTCTAGAAAGTCTTTCCTTTGTTTTTAATTTTTAATTTTTGTTAAATTCAAATCCAGTGTGTTGCACATGGAACATCAATGACACGGCACTCACTTTGTTCCTTGGTGGTTGGATGGGTGAGTTGCCTGGCCATTTCCACCGTATTGCAAATTTATGGAAGACTTTCTAGAAAGTCTTTCCTTTGTTTTTAATTTTTAATTTTTATTAAATTCAAATCCAGTGTGTTGCACATGGAACATCAAAGACACGGCACTCACTTTGTTCCTTGGTGGGTGGATGGGTGAGTTGCCTGGCTACTTCCCACAAACTTTCCACATTCTACCAGATTGGCCTATTTTTGGGAGGTGAAAATTCACATAATATTATAAATAAAAAAAAATAAATTGAACATGATTGAGAGTGCCAAACTTCCACATTCTCTACCATATGGTGGAAAACACTCAGCCTAGGTTTTGATGATTATAATAAAGTTGAATATTAAAAGGGTCATGTTAACGTGTATTCTTAGGATACATGATAAGAAAATTTAAAAATATTATATATCTTTTATTATATTCACCTTCATGTATAATATACAAACAAATAAAATATCTTAACATGTGTCTTAAGAATATACGTTAATAAAATCTTATTATAAATGACCCAAAAAGCAAACGTGATCGCTCATTTGGATTTTATTATTTAGTAGTCTCAAGAGTCAAGAGTGGTACAATAGAATACAAAAATACTTTGTAGCTTTTTCCTTAACATGAGACTCAAAACACGCACATATATACATATATATAGTGAAATTCTATGAGGTGTATATTACATGTCTCAATTATGATATTTGTGGTTTTCGATTAGAATTTAGTGTGGGGTTATAACTTAGTTACATGGCCGGTCCTCAGATTTGTTGGAAAAAATAATGATTTTTTTTGATGATTTTAATGCAATATTAAAGTGGGTGTCAATCCTCAATTGAGGTGCAGTAAAGTGAGTTTAGATTCTTTGTAATGAGATCTTTACACCACAAAAAGAATGATAAAAAAATATTAAGGTTTGAATGAGAAATTGACTCATTAAGTTGGCATCATGAAAGAGGTGTTGGGAAAGGTATAAAACCCTGTATCCCACATTGATTGTAGAGGAGAGGATTGATGGGTATTTAAATCTCATTTTTTGCCTCAGAGTGTGAGCCCTTTGGGGCATCCAAATTTTCTGAAGGAAGGGTGTTATGGATGCTTCAAGGATGGACTTGGGCCAAGACTGTAGTCCAAGTTGGTTATGCAAAAATTGCCACGCGCGCCGCCTGCCCAGACTGGACCGGGCCAGGTCCGTGATCCGTGGATCTTGGATCTTGGAATGAGTGTAGGGGTTGGGTAATCTTTTTGGACCAAGTCAGATGTGTGGGCTGCAGGAATATATACACAAAACCTAAGTGTATAATAGATGTAACACCCCGAAATAATTCAACATAAACCAACCACATCAACTAATATTTACTAAATAATGACAATGATCCATCCATCTTTACATATTAGATGAAATGAGCTATTACAAAAGTTTCACATGCGGATATACATTCAATGATAAGAAAACACATGAGTCTATAGCATGTGAAGCATCTAGTCTCAAATAATTAAAATGCCCTTAAGGGCTTACATCTTCCAAGGCAATAGCCCGGTTTCACAAAATGGTCTCTCGGACCCATACATGTTTAGCCCTTGGCTTACAAAAATTCACAACAATATAAAAGAGCAATCTACTCTTCTCAAAATATATCCATACTCCCTCAATTCGGCGGGATCACCACATCTTTACCTGCACCAAAATCCCATAGAGGTGAGCATAAAGCCCAATAGAGAAACATTAACAAAGTATATACATTTATGCAAGGTATCCTGTAACGCCCTGGAAATAATGACATTTAACCCAACAATATTGACATGCTATGGTATATAAAAGATCCACGTTCTTTCATTCAACAGGGTTCTACTACAAAACGTATTACATGTTAACAACAAAAGCAAATGCCCTAAGGGCTTACAGCTTTCCAAGTTAACACTTGGTTACAAGAAAATAGAGTGCTAGCTCATTTACACATTAAGCCCTAGGCTTGAATTTACATGTAACACTGCAAAAGGAAAGACAAACAAAAGTCCATCCGCCACTAGCCTTCCAAGCTAAGTCCTTGGAGGTGGCATGCTACCAGTACCTGAAAATGATGTTCCCATATAGGGTGAGCCACCAAGAGAAATATACTAAACCGCTTATAAATAATGACTAAAAGACTAACAATTGATAGATGGCCAACTCTTTTACATTCTTTCATCACTTCAACAAATATAAACAAAACAGATATATTCACACTTTCCATGACAAGCATACATGCTCGCCAATATTTTCTAGATAAGCATACATGCTCTATCTACGAGTTCATCCCTATCTCCTCCCGGAACATCCGGTTAGAGGTCCATCCCCTATCTTCCCTAAACCGCGAGTACATCCCCTATCTCCTCCAAAGACAACACAATGCATATATATACAACAATTATACACATCACATATCAATACATAAAATCAATGTATTCTTTCCATCGTCATAACCCATGACCCAATTCTATCTCAATTCCTCATTTTCCACAATTAATTGTTCAAATTAATTAATCAATGTAATTAGGACATTTCCATAATTAACATTACCACCCTTAGATTCCAATTTCACTAATGTTTCAACATTAATTCCATGTTTCTATACCAAACATGCTTCTAGGTTTATTATAGACAAAACCCCAACTTTTGTAAAATTACACAATGGCCCAAAGTTTCCCAAAATTTCACAACAACTACCAACATATCAAAGTGCTAAAATTCAAAGACAAAATCTATAAAAAGGAGTAGGATATCCCTACCTCAAAAGATGAGCTCCAAAGAAGAAGGACCCAAAACCAAAATGCTCCAAACACCAAACTATTCGGATCAAAATGACGCTCTCGACGATCAACACCCTTTTTGTGAAGACAAAAGGTGAACAACACACTCTAACTAGATCAATACTTAGAGAGAAGTTATGGTTTTTGAGTGAGAAGCTCAAAATGGTGTTTTGGTAAAGTAAGAAAGAAGAAGATAAGTCAAAAGTGATTTAAAATGCCCAGTCCCACTCGAGTTACGACAGTCCGCTCGGCGTAAGGCTCTCCGCCGGCGTAAGACACATAAACAGTTCCGCTGAAGCGCAACATTGTCCGCCGAGCTCCAAGACACGAACACAAGTTCGCCCGCTGGCGTAGATCCCAGCCGCCGGCGCAGTTCTCTCCGTAACTCTCTCCAAAATATCAGGCGCCGGCGACAAAGACCCGCCGGCGCCTAAATCACACTTGCGAAGTTTTGCAGCGCACGAAAATCGAAGGGTGCATTCTCCGCCGGCGCCAAAACCTCCGCCGAGCGCATAAGCAACAACAACCCATCCGCTGAAGCAAACATGTCCGCCGAGCGGACGCTAAAACTCAGGCAACTAGACTTGGTTCTAAAGCTTAACCAACCTGTGACAAACCCGCCCAACACATCCTCAGAACTCAAAAACAAAGCAAGAAAGGACGTAAATAAGACAATACTCAATTACCGACATCCACGGACACATGTCCCGACCACTATACAACAAGGTAAACCCGGACCGCTTATAACCTCCCCTTAAGGAATTTCGTCCCCGAAATTAAAACAAGTTTTGAAAGGCAAGTTTTCCTCTCCTTTAAACAATGTTATATCACAACATTACACAATTCGACCCATTACCGGTCATTCCATCTCTCATCAAGAGGCATTTAACAATATATACATTTCCACATGCATTTTCCTTCCATTTCAACCATTTCCCACATAGATGGTTTACAATTCATATCATAAGCAACAATCATGATACAATTCAATTTCTATAATATGGCCAACATATGCATTATTATAATCAACTCCCATAACAAGGCAAGTTCTACAACATTTACATTAACCAAAACATACACCATGTTTTACAACTTAAGACATTTCAAATGTTCTTAAAGTTCATTACAATTACAAAATTGCAACACTTGATTACACATCAACAAATAAGTCTGGATACTTCTCACGGGCTCCCAACTCACGCTCCCAAGTGGCCTCCTCCAATTCGCGTGATGTTTCCACAAAACCTTAACCAAAGGGATGGTCTTACCACGCAGACTTGATCCCGCCTATCCAAGACCTCGAACCGTCTCTCCTCATACGAGGCATCCTCATCTACCTCTAAGTCGGTCCAATCCAACACGTGTGATGGATCCGCTCATACTTCAAGCATACTTACATGAAACACGCCATGAACTCCGCCAATCTGTGGCAAAGCTAAACGATAAGCAACCTCGCCAATCCGCCAAGGATCTCAAAGGACCAATAAACCGAGGGATAACTTCCCACTCTTCCCAAATCTCAACAAACCCCGCCTAGGTGATATCTTCAAAAAGACGTGATCACCCACCTCAAACTCCAACGGTCTCCTCCTACGGTCAAGATAGGACTTCGACGACTGGTCAGAACAAGCCTCCTACGGATAAGCTCAACTTTCTCCGCTGCCTCCCTAACCAACTCCGACCCAACAAAGGTGTGTCGCCCACCTCCCCAACAAACCGGAGACCTACAAGGTCGGCCATACAAGGCCTCAAATGGTGCCATACCGATACTAGATCAAAATCGTTATTGTAGGCAAACTCCACCAGGTAAGTGCCTCTCCCATGTCCCATCAAATCAAGGACACAACCTCAAGCATATCCTCAAGGATCTCAGATGGTACGCCGGACGCCTGTCACCGAGGATGATAAGTCAGACTAAAGGTCAACTTAGTACCTAAAGCACTCGCAAACTCGCCACAACCTAGCAAAGAAATGAGGATCTCTATCTCGAGACAATCGCCACTGGGACCCCGCAACCTTACTATGTCCCAACATACAAGTCGGCAAGATGATCTACGGAATCTCTCACGCCGCATTGGAATGAAATCGCCGACTTGGTCAACCGGTCTACAACCACCCAAATAGTGTCACTACCTACGAGTCTTCGAAGACCTACAACGAAGTCCATGGTGACATGCTCCCACTTCCACTCGGCAATAGGCAAGGGTTGTAACAAACCCGGCCTCGATGCTCGGCCTTCACTTGTCGACAAGTAAGGCACTTAGACACGAAGATCGCCACATCTCTCTTCGCCACCAAAACCGACGACCCAAATCCCGATACATCTTAGTACCTCCGGATGCACCGCAAGGCGTGAATGATGAAACTCTGAGTACCTCCTCTCGGCAAGCCTCAGACAAACAAACGGCCTCGGATCTCACACTCGTCGGGATACACCGTCAAACCCTTCTCAACCTTCCCATTGGAGATCCTCTCTGAGTGATTCCACCTCAAGATCACCTCTCTGTGCCTCTAACACTCTAGTCACTAGTGTAGGTTGCGCAACAACGTAAAACAAGGTCAAGACTTCAGCGGATTCGCCCAGAAGCAAATCAAATTCTCCAATTGCCCCCAACATTCCCCACTCCCGGATAGCTATACAAGCTACATTACTAACGGATTTTCTGCTAAGGGCATCGGCCACAACATTGGCCTTCCCTGGGTGATAATGCAACTCAAGTCGTAATCTTCTATAAACTCCATCCACCTCCTCTGCTCAAGTTCAAGTCTTTCTGTGAAAACAGATACTTCAGACTTTTATGATCCGAGAACACCTCGAATTTCTCACCATAAAGGTAGTGCCTCCAGATTTTCAAGGCAAAGATCACAGCCGCCAACTCTAGGTCGTGTGTAGGGTAATTCTTCTCGTATTTTTAATCGACGTGAGCCATAGGCTAATACTTTCCCTCCCCGCATCAACACACAACCCAAAACCCTCTCGTGAGGCATCACAATAGACGCATAACCCAACCCTCTCCTAATAATCAAGACTGAGCGGTGGTCAATCTAACCTTCAACTCAAACGACTTTTCACAAGTCTCACTCCATACAAATTTGACTCCTGGCGAAGTCAACCTAGTCAATGGCGGTTAACCTCGAGAAATCTTTCACAAACCGACGGTAATACCCTAATCCCGTAAAATCGAATCTCAAACACATTCCTAGGTCAGGCCTTGCCTTGCCTCAATCTTGGATGTATCAACAGACACCCTTCCCGAAACTACATGGCCTAAGAATTTGACTTCTCTTAGCCGTAACTCAGACTTCCCAAACTTGGCATACAATTTATGGGCTCTAAGCAATTCAAGCACCACTCTCAAGTGTTCCTCGTGCTCTTGCTCGAGGGTGAATAGATAAGAATATCATCCACAAAAACGACCACAAACGATCCAAGAATTCCTAAGATCCGGTTCATCAAGTCCATAAAGATCGCCGGCGTTGGTAAGCCCAAATGGCATCACCGAAACTCATAATGGCCATACCGCTGCACGGAATGCCGTCTCGAATATCCTCCTCTCGACCTCAACCGTGGTAACCCGATCTCAAGTCTATCTTAGAGAAACAACGGAACCCTTCAACCGGTCAAACAAGTCATCTATACGGGCATCGGGTACTTATTCTTAATCAGAGTCTTATTCAACTTCCTAGTCGATACACAACCTCAAGGCACCGCTTTTCTTTTTAGCAAAAAGGGCCGGTTCTACTACGATACACTAGGCTAACAAAGCCCTTATCTAGCAATTCTTGAGCCGAACTTTCAACTCAATCAACTCGCCGTGCAAAACGATAAGGTGCCATAGAAATCGGCGCTGCGTCGCACTAAATCAATAGAGAACTCGCTCTCGGTGGGGTGGCAAATCAATAAGATCCTGAAAGACATCTGCAGATTCACAAACTACCCTCGCAACTCAATCTGGTCTCATCACACTCACCATTCTCAAAACTAGCGAGTAAACCATTAAGCTCATTCCGCCATGGACCGCACCCGCGGGCACAATACTACCAACCCGGTCTCCTAAAAGTGGAAAAACTCCTGCTCATCGCATAACAGTAACCCTCTGCGGTAGCAATCAATAACCGCCCCAGATGACGATAACTACCCATACCCAAAATACCATCAAAGCCCTTCATGGGCATAACTACAAATGGAAAAGGAAGTCGATGATCGTCGACCTCTATATCACAGCCTCTACATCCGTGCCTCAAAATTAACTCACCCCCAATAGGTGACACAACACAAATAGGAGATGCTAAAAGAGGTAACTCCAGCCCAACAGATGCAAATGCAAAGCAGATACAAAAGAATGAGATGCACCCGTGTCAATCAACACTCTAGCAACCGAATTGCAAAACAAAAAGGTACCTCTCACTACTGATGGAGCAGATTAGGTCCTGCGGTAACAAGATACACGCTACCAGAGGCCCTCGATCTACCGCCGCCTCTCAGAGCATAGGATCAAGATCGACGGGACGACGGTTCCCGGATTGGCCTCGAGGCTCGCAGACATCGAGCCGGTTGAAATCCTGCGTCTGTCTAGAACCAGACGCCTCAAGTGGCACTCAACCGTGGGCAATACCTCTTCATGTGCCCGGCCGCCCACTGGTAACACGACACGGCTGCCCCCTCAACTCGACTCGTGGTCCGGCGACGAAGAAGCTCTCGACCCCCGCCCTTGTGGGCAAGCAAGCCTTGTGACCCTGGCCACACTTGAAACAGTGAACTCTCCTGTGCCCCTCGAGACTGCACTCGGACTTGGGAAAGTCGACGCCAAACCATTCAGGGCCGGTGAGGGTTATAACCCCTCTGCCTCCCGCCATCACTCCGTCCTCTTGGCCCCTCTTGGAGCCCCCATGTTTCTCCTCTTCTCCCTCTGCATCATCACCCATATGAGCCGCAGCATCCACCAAATGCCTGTACTCTCGAATGTAAGGTCCACCAACTTTCAACTTGAGGTCCCACCTCAACTTCCGCTCAAACTCGTAGCAACGGCACTCCTCTGTCGCCACTAGTTCAGGTGCAAACCTGGACAAGCTAGTAAATGTAGCCTCAAACTCGACCCACAGACAAACCCTCCCTTAAGCTTGGTAAGCGATCCCTTAGTCTCTCTCTAGCCATCAGGATAAAAACCTCTCCTGGAAAGCATTCACAAACGCCGTCCAAGTCCCACCCGCACGAACTTTCTCATACTTCCACCATTGACCTGCATCTCCCTTCAGCTGGAAGGATGCCAAGGTCACTTTCAATGCTCCGTCCTCAATGCCTAGCATATCGAATGTTTTACTCATTTGTTCTAGCCACTGCTGCGCCTTCAATGGCTCCTTAGGATCCCCAACAAACTCCTCCGGGTTAGACCGAAGAACTCCCTCTTCAAGAAAGAAGGTCCTTGCTTGCACGATTTCTGCTCTGAGAATACCTAAGGCCCTGCTATCTCTCGGGCCAAGGCACCCATGGCTTTCTTGACCCAGTTCGCCACATTGGCTGACCAACCCCTTCTGAACTCGGAACCTCATCCCGTAATGGCACTTCGCCTCCTAGGCCTACCACGCCTACCACCTCTTGCTCGTCGACATCCTAATAAAGGTAACATGAACGTTAGCACATTTATAAACGTGCCAAAACTAAACACTCACGCCCTAATGCATGGATAATCAGAATTCATTCCACGTAAGCACATAAACACATATAGCACTTACAATTTCATTTCGGATGATGATAGTCCCAAAGGCGTTACTAGAGTACTGGGTTAGAAAGCAAGATTGATCAAGTGCCTTTCCAACAAGACTCCCGAACCCAAAGACCCAATCAACATCCTAGAAACTAAATCCCATACCCAAACAATCACATAAGCATGTTATCACATAAACATATAACCGTACACCTAAGTCTCTATCAAGCGAGACAAACCCATTGTGATCCTAATCACTTCCCACGTACCCAAAGTATTCGAACCCGGTACGCTCTGATACCAAGTTGTAACGCCCTGGAAATAATGACATTTAACCCAACAATATTGACATGCTATGGTATATAAAAGATCCACGTTCTTTCATTCAACAGGTTCTACTACAAAAGCGATTACATGTTAACAACAAAAGCAAATGCCCTAAGGGCTTCTGACTTTCAAGTTAACACTGAGTTACAAGAAGATAGAGTGCGAGCTCATTTACACATTAAGCCCTAGGCTTGAATTTACATGTAACACTGCAAAAGGAAAGACAAACAAAAGTCCATCCGCCACTAGCCTTCCAAGCTAAGTCCTTGGAGGTGGCATGCTACGATACGAAAATGATGTTCCCATATAGGGTGAGCCACGGCCAAGAGAAATATACTAAACCGGTTATAAATAATGACTAAAAGACTAACAATTGATAGATGGCCAACTCTTTTACATTCTTTCATCACTTCAACAAATATAAACAAAACAGATATATTCACACTTTCCATGACAAGCATACATGCTCCAATATTTTCTAGATAAGCATACATGCTCTATCTCTGAGTTCATCCCTATCTCCTCCCGGTAACATCCGGTTTAGAGGTCCATCCCTATCTTCCCTAAACCATGAGTACATCCCCTATCTCCTCCAGCACAACACAATGCATATATATACAACAATTATACACATCACATATCAATACATAAAATCAATGTATTCTTTCCATCGTCATAACCCATGACCCAATTCTATCTCAATTCCTCATTTTTCCACAATTAATTGTTCAAATTAATTAATCAATGTAATTAGGACATTTCCATAATTAACATTACCACCCTTAGATTCCAATTTCACTAATGTTTCAACATTAATTCCATGTTTCTATACCAAACATGCTTCTAGGTTTATTATAGACAAAACCCCAACTTTTGTAAAATTACACAATGGCCCAAAGTTTCCCAAAATTTCACAACAACTACCAACATATCAAAGTGCTAAAATTCAAAGACAAAATCTATAAAAAGGAGTAGGATATCCCTACCTCAAAAGATGAGCTCCAAAGAAGAAGGACCCAAAACCAAAATGCTCCAAACACCAAACTATTCGGATCAAAATGACGCTCTCGACGATCAACACCCTTTTTGTGAAGACAAAAGGTGAACAACACACTCTAACTAGATCAATACTTAGAGAGAAGTTATGGTTTTTGAGTGAGAAGCTCTGAAAATGGTGTTTTGGTAAAGTAAGAAAGAAGAAGATAAGTCAAAAGTGATTTAAAAATGCCAGTCCCACTCAAGTTATCTGACAGTCCGCTCGGCGTAAGGCTCTCCGCCGAGCGTAAAGACACATAAACGAGTTCCGCCGGCGCAACATTGTCCGCCGAGCTCCAAGACACAGAACACAAAGTTCGTCCGCTCGGCGTAGATCCCAGCCAGCCGGCGCAGTCTCCCCTCGAACTCTCTCCAAAACATCTTGGCGCTCGGCGCTAAAGACCCTTCGGCGCCTAAATCACACTTGCGAAGTTTTGCGGGCGCATGAAATCGAAAGGTGCATTCTCCGCTCGGCGCCAAAACCTCCGCCGGCGTACAAGCAACAACAACCCATCCGCTCGGCGCAAACATGTCGCCGGCGGACCGCTAAAACTCAGGCAACTAGACTTGGTTCTAAAGCTTAACCAACCTGTGACAAACACCCAACACATCTCAGAACTCAAAAACAAAGCAAGAAAGGACGTAAATAAGACAATACTCAATTACCGACATCCACGGACACATGTCCGGACCACTATACAACAAGGGGTAAACCCGGGACCGCTATAATCCAATATTAAATGCAAATGCAAATGACATTTCAAAAATAATCACATGCCATGCCTTTCTTGAAAATCACCATGTTTTCAATAACATCTTGCAATCTCATCAAATTCCAAACTTCCAATTTTAATCATAAGAGGCGGTAAATACGACTCAGGTAATTCCTAGGTTAGTGTCTGCAAGTAGGCTCAACATGCACTACCAATAACCCCACTTTACCGATTGCTAACCGGAAGGGAAGTGGTACCTCCTCCGCATATGTTTTCGGTCTTTCACCCCAGACACTCAGGCCAACTTATCAAATTCATCTACACCTCCTAACCAGACTTACCAACATATTTATCCCATAACATTTCAATAGTTTTCATTCACAATATTCTTTTCTCAATGTAACGTTCTCAACTTAATCTAAGATGCAATATAATCAATTGAAAGAATGTATAATGCAAATGATGCTCAAAATTTCATAACGTCCTTCCATTTTTAAGTATCCCATCAATGCCACAATGACAACTACATAACCCATTTTCCTCCTTTTAATAGAAATCAACAAAATTCCACTAGTTCAATTAAGTGCAACAACATATGACAACCTTCACATTTTGTACCATCCGCAATACCTTAGCCATTTCAAGGCCTTATGCAATATCCTTGAACATTAAAGATTTCAATGTTCATAATTCATGGGACTCAACAAATGGATCAATTCATCATTATGCATGTATAAGTATTTGTTAACAAACTCAAATATAGTCCCCAATTTCTCATACTTCAAACGGTGATTACACTTATAAACAAATCAATATAGAATACTCACATTTTTCAAAGGAAACCCCCAATTTCTAGGTTTTCACAAAAACCCTAATATTTTCCATCTCTTTTGTAAAACCTCATTATACACCTCAATCTCAACCCATGTGTCCAACATTTCAAGAAAGATCCTTAAAAAGAATAAAGGATGAGCTTTTTCTACAACATCCCCAATTTCTTAAATCAAAACCCATTTTCGAAATCAATCAAGGAAGAGCTCAAAAAAAAAGTCAATCAAAAGCTTGCAAAATGTATATATAACTCAAAGGAGACCCTACCTCAAGCTTGATGAAGATATTAGTGAAACCCTAGGATTAAGGATGAGAGGGCTTTGATTTCCACCACACCAAGTGAAGCTCTAGCTTTTAATCTCCAAAGCTTGAGAGAGAGAGGTGAGGATGATGATGATGATGAATCTAGATCCAAGGGGTTGCAAAATCAAAGAGTTTTAGTGTTTGAGGAGTTTTTCTAGAGAGGAGGAGAAAAATAGGGTCTAGAGTGAGATAGAAAAGCCCCAAATGTAATACAAATTCAGCCAAAAGAGCAAAAAAAAAAATACAGAGATTCGGACTCAGGCCCATCCCGCACGTGCGGCTGCCTTCTTCCCGCACTTCCCCTCCGCACCTGCAATTTAAGCAATGTGCAACCTTTTGAAGATCAACCATCCCTGCACATGCGGCCCTAGCCCAATAGCCCAGAACTTCCCCATTTCACTCCCGGGCACTCCGGACTCGGCAACACACCCTCTGAAACAAAAGAAAGGCCAACCCGAAATAAACAAAGATGAGAATTAAAGAAAGGCATCCGGACACAACAATCCTGATAAAAATGAAAACGAAGAGACGTAAAGTAAAACCGATCATCACAATAGAGCTGGTAACTCTTCTATTGATGATGGACTTAAGCCCATCAATTTTGCAGAATTGAATCCTAAATTTGTTGCAGGGGAGCCTCTTCCTCTCTCCCTTCATGTGTATAAAAGGAGACCCTCTCCTTTAGCTTTTTACACAAGAAATTGCTGCGCTTCTTGTCTTCAAAAGTTTTCCAGTTTTATATTATTTTCTTCCTGTGAGAGAGTGTTGCAAAGTTCTGTTTGCCGAAGCTACTCAGTCAGTTCATTGTTGTAGCTTGTCCAACCGTCGTATCTTAGGAGATAGACGTCGAACAACCTCCAGCACCCAACCGGTGAGACGACAAATCTGTTTTAAGGACACTGTCTAGTGCAGGGTTTAGTTTGCTTCCTTTTGCTATTTTTTTTTTTCCTGTAAATTCCAGCATGTTCTTATTTTGGAATTCCAATTGTTTGTTCAATATGAATCTATTTTTTTATTTAATTACATAATATGTACAACAAGATTTACAAAGCCTTAGGCGAATTTTGAAAGTGGGGCTTCCTATATATATTTTTTTATAAAAAATTTATAGATAAAATAATAATTACAATCAATTTTTTATTGGTTAGTAGCCAGAAAAAGTTTCCTTACACATATAATCATTAAAATTCATTTTTATATATTAAGATTCAAAGAAATCTACAAAGACTCAAAACAAATAAAATATGATCTTGTTATTTTATAGTTTAGTAATAATCAATACATAATTCATTGATAGCTGATAACGAAGTGGTTATTTGATTGCAAAACACAAATTATTGAAAAAAAAACTTAGAGAAAAAATTAGGGTAAAATTATTCAATTAAATTATGATAAGAGAGAGTGCAAACAAAATCAAGGGGAAAAAATAGGGTAAAATTATTCAATTAAAATATAATAAAGAGAATGGACAAAAAAATTGAGATAAAATTCTTTATTCTATTAAAATATTGACATGAGACTATTATTCTCGCGTCACTTAATCTCTCTGTGGCGAGAAGACACACTCTCTCTCTCTCTCTCTCTTCTATTTTTAGTTGTTTTTTCTGGTTCCTTTGATTTTTGGTGATGGTTAATTTTGTATCTGTGATGTTGATTTGTAGTACTTGAGAGAGCAAGCATCTAGAGACCCTGATAATTACTTCAATTTGGAACTGGACAGTAGTTTGGAAACAAACGTGGAAAAGTGAGAATGTGAAAGTGATTTGTTATGATTAGTTTCTTGAGCCTCTATCTAAATGCCACATGACAATGACTTCAAGACTCTAAAATAGTTGTACCCTTTTAATAATAGAATAGATATTTAAATATATTTCAATTTGTTTGGATTAATTATATAACCCAACAAGATTTTTTCTTTTGAAACCTGTTAGACTAGGCCGCAAATAATAAAAAAAAGATTGGTCTTTAAAAAATATAATATAATATAGAACTAACAAATTTGAGGGCCTATTTTTGCCCAAAATTTGGAGATCTTAGGCACAAGTCTTATTGGCCTTAGCTCAGGACCGGCCTTGCTTGGTTATACACATTGAGGTGTTAGTTTTGACTCATTATAATGTTGGTTATGACATTATTTTAAATATATCTTATGTGGTGTATGATTATGACTCTTTTTTATGATAATGAAACCCACACATGTTATAATTTATATATAGCACACACCCTTTAACATGATTGTATGTTTTAAATACATATTTATTTAAAAGTTTAAATCTATAATTAAACCATACCTTCCCTCTAGACCCAACATTCCAACATTATGACAACATCATCATCATCGTCACCAGTATTTTCTAAGCACTATATGACATTACTTATATGATGGTTTAATTTAACGGTGTAGTAAGAAATCTTACAAATGAGATATAATAGTGACTCACTTTTACTAGGTAATTAGAAGATAATGGATGATCCACTCAATGTGAGTTACGATTCCTCATTTGATAGGAACACCATGTAGACAACACTACATAATACTCTGTAACTATATAATAATTTTCCTACTAGCAACATCAAGTCGCTATTGTTTTTTATTTGAGAAAATTACACATGTAATCTTATAATTTGTCTCTTATATCAATTAAGTTCTTATAGTTTTAATTATGTCATCCAATTGATAGTATCTTTTTTTAGAAATCGGGTGAAACCAATTATTCCTAAAGTGATTGAGTGGTTCACGTCTAATTTAAAATGATTCATTCCATTTTAAATTAACCATTTTACTCTTAATTTTTTGTCTTATTTTTTTAATTAACATTATTAATTGGACTGAATTGACATATTTTAAAAATATTATAAGAGAGGAAAATCACAATTTGTAACGCCCTCAAAATTTAGCCCATTAAATATAAAACATAACATACATTATTAAAAGAAAACATTATATTATTTCATTCATCAGAGTATTACGAAATAAAACATCAAAATAAATGCCCTACGGGCTTACATCTTGCCAAGCCAACACTTGGACACAATTCCATGAGTTCTAACTCAAAACAAATAAAGCCCTAGGCTTGAATGTTTACATAGTTCAAATAAAACAAATAAAACATATAAAGCAAGTCTTCAAGTCCAAATTCTCACAAGCTAAGTCTTGGGGGGTAGTGAACCACCTGAACCTGAAAATGAAGTTCCCATATAGGGTGAGCCACAGCCCAGTAGAGAAATACTAAACCAATCATAAGAATTAACTAAAGTAGTAGCACCGATACATGGTTAACACAAGGTAATCAATTTAAAATTTTATGACACGAATGTCTACATTGTCTATGACACATGGTCTATGACACGATACACCTTCCATTTATACGCATATGGCTCGTAACTCGCCAAACAACTCAACAAGGATAACAGTCGTTGAACCTTTCTTATAACAAAATAAACACACATGCCGGTGTTATAACAATCTCAATCAAATCCACTTCCATACTTCCCTCTTGATACACATGGTGGTGATGTATCATATCCACAACTAATAGAAATATTTCTATTATCAATAAGCACCCACATATGTGATGCTACCGAGTCCATCCCCTATCTCCTCCCAACAAATCCGTTTAGAGGTCCATCCCCTATCTTCCCTAAACCGTGGAGTTCATCCCCATCTCCTCCAAAACCAAATGCATATGCAACATAATCAATACTTGACATACACAACACATAATCAATACACGAATATTCTCAGATAATTCAACAACAAATAAATGATTCAATTTCGCTTATACCTAAGCCGCATGCAAGGTCTACAACAATCAATGGCTATCCTCCACCGATAGCCCAAAACAATTATTTCTAAACAAGAAATAAATATAACAACACAATGAAATTTCATCATTCTCATAGGTAAGTATTTAAACTACCCAATTACATAGTTAAATCACTAAGTTCCCCAATCTCATGAATTAAACCCAATATCACAATTTTCCCTTAAATTAATTATATAAATTAATCTATGACAAACCCTAAGGTTTCTCCCAAAATTCCCAAACTACCCCCACATACCAAAATACCACCACTTAGGATTAAAACGTATAAATGGAGTAGGAAATCCCTACCTCGAAGAAATAACTCAAAAGAGGGAAGATGAAGACGATGCCCAAACTTCAAAGTGCTCCAAACCAACAATTGCTCAGATTAAATGAAAGCCCTCACTCTCCTCTATCTTATTTGTGAAGGAACTAGGGTAGAAATCCACTCTAGATAGATCAATCCTAGGAGAGGAGGTGAGTTGGGAGAGAGAGAACTCGGAACCTAGGGTTTCATAAACTGAAAGAGGTCAAAATATGATCTCAAACACGCTCAGCGTATTTAAACAAAATAGGCTCGCTGAAAGAAGACCCGGCCGCCGAGCCATCAGACCAGAAAATCTCGCCGAGTTAAGAAAGGCTCGCCAAGGATCAAGCGACGGACCAAAACAAAAGCCTCGCCGAAGCGAGAAGCTCGCCGAGCGAAAGCTGTAAAATCGACATCAACACTTGGTTTCTAAACCCAACCAACTCAGAATCAACCGCCCAACAAATCCTATAACCCACAATCAAGAAATAAAGGACAACATCAACAACAATATGACAACGGAATCCACGAACATAAGTCCGGATACAATAATCAAATGGGAAAAGACCGGTCGCTATAACCTCCTCTTAAAAGAATTTCGTCCCAAATTAAGCAAAGTTTGTAAAAATAGGTTTTCTCAATTCCCAATGATATTATAAAACAATAAACAACGCTTGACCCAATACGGTCACTTCATCTCTTATCAAGAGGCATCTCACAGTATGTATAAATCAACATATATTTTAACCTGCATCAATATAATGGATTTTCCCTTTCAATGTTAACAATTTCCATATCATATTCAATTCCATGATATAAACAACATATTCAACATATAAATGTTATATTCTACTCCCATTATGAGGCAAGTTTCAAAATGTTAACATTAAATCAAAACATTCTCAATGTTTTTCAACTTAAGACATATATAAAATTCTCAAGTTCCGCAATATTATATAATCTAAGTACAAGATTACAAATCAATAAACAAATCCGGATATTTCTCACGGACTTCCAACTCACGCTCCCAAGTGGCTTCCTCCACTCCGTGATGCTTCCACGTAACTTTCACCAAAGGGATAGTCTTGCCACGCAAAACTTGATCCCGCCTATCCAAAACCCGCATCGTCTCCTCATACGAGACATCCTCATCAACAACTAAATCAGTCCAATCCAACACATGTGACGGATCCGCTCATACTCAAGCATACTCACATGAAACACGCCATGAACTCCGGATAACTGCGTGGCAAAGCTAAACGATAAGCGATTTCGCCAATCCTCTCAAGGATCTCAAAAGGCCCAATAAACCGAGGGGACAACTTCCGCTCTTCCCAAACCTCATCAAACCTCGTTTGGGTGATATCTTCAAAGACATGATCACCCACCTCAAACACCAAAGGTCTCCTCCTACGGTCAAGATAAGATTTCGACGACTGGGTCAGAACGAGCCTCTTACGGATAAGCTCAACTTTCTCCGCTGCTTCCTCACCAACTCCGACCCAACAAAGGTGCATCACCCACCTCGCCCAACAAACAGAGATCTACACGGCCGCCATACAAGGCCTCAAACGGTGCCATACCGATACTAGATCGAAAGTCGTTGTTGTAGGCAACTCCACTAATGGTAAGTGCCTCTCCCACGACCCACTAAAGTCGAGAACACAACCTCAAGCATATCCTCAAGGATCAATAGTACGCCGATCGCCGTCGACCGAGGATGATAAGCCGTGCTAAAGTCAACTTAGTGCCTAAAGCACTCGCAAACTCGCCACAACCTAGCAAGAAACGAGGATCTCTATCTCGAGACGATCGTCACGGGACCCCGTGCAACCTCACTATGTCCTGATATATAAGTCGGCAAGATGATCTACCGAATCTCTAACACGCATAGGAATGAAGTGCGCTGACTTCGTCAACCGGTCTACAACCACCCAAATAGCATCACTACCCCCCTGAGTCCTCGGAAGACCCACAACGAAGTCCATAGTGACATGCTCCCACTTCCACTCGGCAATAGGCAAGGGTTGCAACAAACCCGCTGGCCTCTGATGCTCGGCCTTCACTTGCTGACAAGTAAGGCACTTAGATACGAAAGTGCCACATCTCTCTTCATACCCCGCCACCAAAACTGGCGACCCAAATCCCGATACATCTTAGTGCCTCCCGGATGCACCGCAAGGCGCGAATGATGAAACTCTCGGAGTACCTCCTCTCGGCAAGACTCCGGCACAAACAAACGGTCTCAGATCTCACACTCGTGGGATACACCGCTAAACCCTTCTCAACCTTCCCATCGAAATCTTCTCTGAGAGATTCTACCTCAAGATCACCCTCCGAGCCTCTAACACTCGAGTCACAAGTGTAGGGTCAAGAACAAGAAAACAAGGCCGCAATTTCAACGGATTCACCCAAGCAAATCAAACTCCCCAAGTGCACCCAACATCTCCCACTCTCGGATGGCTATGCTAGCTACGCCACCAACAGATTTCATAAGGGCATCGGCCACAACATTGGCCTTTCCTGATGATAGTGCAACTCAAAGTCATAATCCTCAATGAACTCCATCCACCTCCTCTCGCCTCAAGTTCAAGTCTTTCGTGAACAAATATTTCAGACTCTTATGATCGGAGAATACCTCAAATTTCTCACCATACGTATAATGCCTCCAAATCTTCAAGGCAAATATTACAACCGCTAACTCTAAGTCGTAGGGTAATTCTTCTCATGAATTTTCAACCGACATGAGCCATAGGCAACCACTTTCCCTCTTGCATCAACACACAACCTGCACCTCTCGTGAGGCGTCACAAGAACGCATAACCCAACCCTCTCCTAATAATCAAGACCGGAGCGGTGGTCAATCTAACCTTCAACTCCTGAAACGACTTTTCACAAGTCTCACTCCATACAAATTTGACTCCCTTCTGAGTCAATCTAGTCAACGATGAAGCTAACCTGGAGAAATCCTTCACAAATCGGCGATAGTACCCAGTTAATCCCAGAAAACTGCGGATCTCAAACACACTCTTAGGCTGTGCCCAATCTTGCACTGCCTCAATCTTGGATGTATCAACAGACACCCCTTTCCCAGAAACTACGTGGCCTAAAAACTTCACCTCTTCTAGCCAGAATCCACACTTCCCAAACTTAACATAAAGCTTATGGGCTCTAAGTAACTCAAGCACCACTCTCAAGTGTTCCTCGTGCTCCTCCCTCGAAGGTGAATAAATCAGAATGTCGTCCACGAAGACGACCAAAAAACGATCTAAGAATTCTCGGAAGATCCGGTTCATCAAATCCATAAACACTGCCGGTGCATTGGTGAGCCCAAACGGCATCACCAGAAACTCATAGTGGCCATATCACAGACGAATGCCGCTTCGTGATATCCTCCTCCTTGACTCTCAACTGATGATAACCTGATCTCAAGTCTATCTTAGAGAAACAACGGGAACCCTTCAACTGATCGAACAGATCATCTATACGAAGCATAGGGTACTTATTCTTAACCGTAACCCGATTCAATTTCCTAATCTATACACGCCTCAAAGCACCACCTTTCTTCTTAGCAATAGGGCCGGTGCTCCCCACTAAAACACTAGGCGAATGTAGCCCTTATCTAGTAACTCCTGGAGTTGAACCTTCAACTCACCCAACTCGGCTGGGGCAAAACGGTAAGGTGTCATAGAAATCGGCACCGTGCCGGGCACTAAATCAATAGAGAACTCAATCTCTCGTTGAGGTGGCAAACTAACAAGATCCTCGGGAAAAACGTCCCAATACTCACAAACCACCCTCGGAAACACAATCTGGGTCTCACCACACTCACTAATCTCAAAGCTAGCAAGTAGACCACTAAGCTCACTCCGCCATGGATCATACCCCGGTGGCAAAACACTACCCACCCTGTCCCCCAGAAAATGAAAACGTTCTCCGTTAATAGTACAACAAGTGGCCCTCTGACGGTAGCAATCAATAAATGCCCGGTATGACGATAACCAGTCCATACCCAAAATAACATCGAAGCCCTTCATGGGCATAACCACAAAGGAAAAAGGGATTCTATGATCATCGACCTCTATATCACAACCCCTAACTCCTTGTTTCAAAATCAATTCACCCCCAAGAGGTGACACTACACAGATAGGAGATGCTAACTGTGCTAACTCCAACTCCAAAATAGATGCGAATGCAGCAGACACAAACGAATGAGATGCACCAGACGATCAAAACACTAGCAACTGAATTGCAAAACAAGAAGGTACCTCTCACAACCGACGGAGCCGGTACAAGATCCTCATGTGATAACAAGATACACGCAGACGACCTCTCGATCAACTCGCCACCCTCGGGCAGATCACTGACAACCGGGACGAAGAAGCCTCGATTGGCCCTCGAGGCTCGAATCGACGGAGTGACTCGAAGCGCCTCGAACCAGATGCACCAGACGTGCCACCCAATCAGGCAAAACCTCTTCATGTGCCCCTGACCGTGACCGAAAACAAGAGAGCGGCCGCTCGACTCGGCTCGAGATCGAGCCAAGAAGATGTCGCTCTCAACTCCTCCTCGAGGACAAATCGAGACTTGTGGCCCGGTGACCACACTTGAAACAGTAATGTCTCCTCGACGCCTTTCCTAACTAGCACTCTAAGACCTTTGGAAAAGTAGATCTAGAAAACTACTCGAGGTCAGCCGAGGAGTGAAACCCTCGCCTCGCCTCACTCGACCATCCCGACTCCTCTTGGAGCCTTCGCTTTCCTCTTCCTCGTGATCATAGTCTCGGTATGGGTGCAGATCAACTAAACGCCCAAAATCCCGAATCATAGACCCGATAACTCTCAAAGATGAGGCCACGCCTCAACTTCTTCTCAAACTCAATGCAACGGCGTTCTCGCCGCCACCAACTCAGTGCAAACTCGGACAAACTAGTGAATCTGACCTCAAACTCGCCATCGATAAACCGTTTCGCTCAAGATGGCGTAATCGATCTCTCAACTTCTCTGAGCAAATTGAGATGTACTTCTCAAAGCGTCAACAAAAGCCTTCCAAGTACCTCCACGACCCTTGGTGAACTTCCACCATTGACCAAGATCCCTTTAGCTAAAGATGCCAAGGTCACCTTCAAGGTTCGCCTTCGATGCCTAGCATCTCAAACGCTTCGTTGTCTGCTCGAGCCATTAAATGCGTCATTTTAAGCGGCTCGCTAGGATCACCTAAAACTCGTCCGTGAGACCTAAGAACTCTCTTCGTAAAAGAAGGTCCTCAGATTCGCCACAACAACCTAAGCTCGATTTCGAGCCCTAAGAATGCCCATTGACTCTCGAAGCTCTCGCTATCTCTTGGGCCAAAGCGCCCATAACTCATTGTCCCATCTTGGCTCGGCCACATTGGCTCGCCAACACCTCCTCAATCGCTGGAATTTCTCCCAGATAGGCACTTCTGCTGGCTCACGCCTACCACGACCTCGTCCTCGTCCTGACATCCTAATAAAGGAAACAAAGACGTTAGCACTCTCAACAATATGCCAAAACTATGACACTCGCGTCCTAATACATTGGACAATAATAAATCACACCACGTAAGCACATAATCACATAAGCACCTACGAATTTCATTCCTGGATAATGATAGTCCCGAGGCGTCACTAAAGTTCCGATTGGAAACAACATTGATCAAGTGCCTTTCCAACAAGACTTTCAGAGACTCAAGGGTACAATCAACATCCTAGAAACTACATTCCATACCCACATAGTCACATAAACATGTTATCATATAAGCATGCAATCATTACACTAAGTCTCTATCAAGTGAGACGAACCCATTGTGATACTAATCACTTCCCACGTACCCAAAGTATTCGAACCCGGTACGCTCTGATACTAAGTTGTAACGCTCTCAAAATTTAGCCCATTAAATATAAAACATAACATACATTATTAAAAGAAAACATTATATTATTTCATTCATCAGAGTATTACGAAATAAAACATCAAAATAAATGCCCTACGGGCTTACATCTTGCCAAGCCAACACTTGGACACAATTCCATGAGTTCTAACTCAAAACAAATAAAGCCCTAGGCTTGAATGTTTACATAGTTCAAATAAAACAAATAAAACATATAAAGCAAGTCTTCAAGTCCAAATTCTCACAAGCTAAGTCTTGGGAGGTAGTGAACCACCTGAACCTGAAAATGAAGTTCCCATATAGGGTGAGCCACAGCCCAGTAGAGAAATACTAAACCAAGCATAAGAATTAACTAAAGTAGTAGCACCCGATACATGGTTAACACAAGGTAATCAATTTAAAATTTTATGACACGAATGTCTACATTGTCTATGACACATGGTCTATGACACGATACACCTTCCATTTATACGCACATGGCTCGTAACCCGCCAAACAACTCAACAAGGATAACAGTCGGGTTGAACCTTTCTTATAACAAAATAAACACACATGCCGTGTTATAACAATCTCAATCAAATCCACTTCCATACTTCCCTCTTGATACACATGGTGGTGATGTATCATATCCACAACTAATAGAAATATTTCTATTATCAATAAGCACCCACATATGTGGTGCTACTGGAGTCCATCCCCTATCTCCTCCCAACAAATCCGGTTTAGAGGTCCATCCCCTATCTTCCCCTAAACCGTGGAGTTCATCCCCTATCTCCTCCAAAACCAAATGCATATGCAACATAATCAATACTTCACATACACAACACATAATCAATACACGAATATTCTCAGATAATTCAACAACAAATAAATGACTCAATTTCGCTTATACCTAAGCGGCATGCAAGGTCTACAACAATCAATGGCTATCCTCCACCGATAGCCCAAAACAATTATTTCTAAACAAGAAATAAATATAACAACACAATGAAATTTCATCATTCTCATAGGTAAGTATTTAAACTACCCAATTACATAGTTAAATCACTAAGTTCCCCAATCTCATGAATTAAACCCAATATCACAAATTTCCTTAATTTAATTATATAAATTAATCTATGACAAACCCTAAGGTTTCTCCCAAAATTCCCAAACTACCCCCACATACCAAAATACCACCACTTAGGATTAAAACGTATAAATGGAGTAGGAAATCCCTACCTCGAAGAAATAACTCAAAAAGAGGGAAGATGAAGACGATGCCCAAACTTCAAAGTGCTCCAAACCAACAATTGCTCAGATTAAATGAAAGCCCTCACTCTCCTCTATCTTATTTGTGAAGGAACTAGGGTAGAAATCCACTCTAGATAGATCAATCCTAGGAGAGGAGGTGAGTTGGGAGAGAGAGAACTCGTAACCTAGGGTTTCATAAACTGAAAGAGGCTGAAAATATGATCTGAAACACGCTACTGCGTATTTAAACAAAATAGGCTCGCTCGAGCGAAGACCCGGCCGCCGGCGACGAGACCTGAAAATCCTCGCCGAGCCAAGAAAGGCTCGCGGCGAAGAACAAAAACAGCCGCTCGGCGAAGATAAGCTCGCCGAGCTAGCGAACCGCTCTCGGGTCATCTTTGGGCGCAATCTCGCTCGAGCAAGAAAGGCTCGCTCGGCGACGGACCAAAAACAAAAGCCTCGCTCGAGCGAAGAGAAGTTCGCCGAGCGACCAAGCAAAATCGACATCAACACTTGGTTTCTAAACCCAACCAACTCAGAATCAACCTGCCCAACAAATCCCATAACTCACAACTGAAGAAATAAAGGACAACATCAACAACAATATGACAACGGAATCCACGGAACATAAGTCCGGATACAATAATCAAATGGGAAAAGACCGGGGTCGCTATACAATTTATGGATATAACTAATTAACCCATGGTTGGAGTGAAGGTTACTCAAGTTTAATTTGCATAATTACAAACTGTATAGTTTCAATGAGTGTTCAAAGACTATAGCTGCTTTTGTACTTTGGATTTGTAGAAAGCTCCTCAAAAGAAAAAGAAAAAAACAAAGAAAGAAAAGAATGAATGTGTTGGTAAAATTTTAATTCAAGCCCAATCGACAGTGATTGAGCGATAGACTTAAACAAATTTTACTAAACACAAAAAAGATCAGACTTTGTGGTTGAATTCTATACCTTACACAGATTAAAGACTTCTCTATAGGTAATTAAGTAAAGAAGGTTTTGAGAAGAAAAGAGAATATGTATTTATTCAATCAAATTGTCACTTGTTTAAATTACAAGAATTAGAACAAGAACAAAGAAAATGAAAAACACATCAATTGACAGAAGGAAAGAAGAAAAAGTTGGGGGGTTGGAGAAAGCTATCACTAATATACTCCTAAAAATGCTAAGTTAACCTACTCCTAGATAAATATCATGCCTTGTGAATGAGGGTTGAGATGTATCTTTTTTCATTCTTCAAGTCCTTTTACACTTGCTTGGCTACCTCATGTTGTAGCCATCAATCCATGATCTTCCTTGATCTTTGTTCCACTCAACCATATGCATCTTCATAGAATCCATGATCTTCCTTGATCTTTGCTCTACTCAATTATATCCCATCTTCATAGGAATTACTTGCAGATTTTGTGTGTTTGACTTGATATTGATCTCCCAATTTTAGCATATGGTTTCTAATTGATTTCAACAAATATCTTTATTGGCTTTTATTTAATCTTTTCAAGCCACACCATCATCTCTTCCATACCACATTACTAGCATACTTGTTACGTCATGTCAACATACCTGTCGATAGAAATAATAATAATAATCAAAACAAATGTTGTCAAGTTTATTCTTAGAAAATAGTTTATAATTTCAATCAACAAACCATAATCGAGCTTGGCCATAATTAATAGCCACAATCGACAGAAAAATTAAATGTGGTGCAAATAATGCCCCTCCTCATTTAAATGGATTGAAGAATGAAATCCGATTAAATGATTTATAAGGTAGTTTACCACAATTGACAAAAAATATTTTACGGTGCAAGCAATTTGAATTCTTGAAGAGTTATATTATACCCACAGTAATCTATCACTGTTGATTTGTGAACACTCCATCTTTGGCTCTGTCGAGTGACATAACAAAGAGCCACGTCCTGTATTTAAAATAAAACAAGTTTTTGTTAGCCACATTTTGGCTAATTAAAGATAATTCACTATATATAGCATTTTTCAATCATTGTTGTTTTTCAAACCATGTTATCAAAATTATTTTTTGGTGTGATCCACGAATCCAAAGTGGACGTTGAATCCCAAAACTCACATAATTGAATGTTATGACAAATTCATAAATTTTGACACTTTGAACAATGTCAAAAAATTCACATTCAATAAACATGAATTCATAATTTTCAACCATCTTTGGCTTAAAATCATGCCCCCTAAGTTCCTAATTTTCAACCAATTTTGGTTTAAATTTGAATTTTTACTATCATTTTGTGATATTTTTTAACAATTTTTTAGAGAAGGGTTTGTTCTTCTTTTTTAGCCATTAATGGCTTGTCACTTTTTGCCACGTTTGGCAAAACATCATGCCCCTCAAATGAACTTTGACCATCAGAATTCTCAATATTTTTTGAGAGAAGGGGTTATTTTTTAATTTCAGCCATTAATGGCCTGTAAAAATTCTCTGAAGTCATATTATTTTCATGACTCGGAGTGTTCACCCTTCAAGCCACATACCTTGGCTCTTCAAAAATATGTTTATTAACCGTATGAGCCACATTATTTTCATATCTTAATTTTTCATTGGCCATTATGCCTTCTAATTTTTTCTTCCAATATCGAATTTCTTCATCGATTAGAAAAATTTGGCCTTTAAGTTGATGAATTTTTCATCACAGTAATTTAAATCACTTTGTGTAAAAAATACAGAGATGACAAAATTATTTGAAATCTTTGCCTATAAAGAGAATTAATTTCTTCTTTTAAGGCCAAGATTTCACTCTCGCCCCAATAAATTTCATCATCACAATGCCAAATCATTCTTTTCACATCATTTGTCATACCATTATGTTGGAAATAAGTAGTAGAACCACCACCATAACACTGACAATTTTCAAAATATGAGATATTCCGTTGATAATCTGTATCCATGGAAACACTGCCACTCCATTGGTAGTTTGCATCCATTGGTTCACAAGATGTAAACATACCTATTGAAGGCATGATTTTATAAGGACAAATCTGCTTCTTTACCATCATCAATCCAAGTTAGAATGGTCCCATTGGGTGTGCCAATTTATGTTGGTAAAAATTTTATTCAAGCACAATTGACAGTGATTGATCGACAGACTTAAACAAATTTTAATAAACACAAAAAAGATCTGACTTTGTGGTTGAGTTCTAGGCCTTAAACATATTAAGGACTTCCCTAAAGGTAATTAAGTAAAGAAGGTTTTGAGAAGAAAAGAGAATATGTATTTATTCAATCAAATTGTCACTTGTTTTAATTACAAGAACTAGAACTAGAACTAGAACATGAACAAAGAAAATAAAAAACACATCAATCGATAGAAGGAAAGAAGAGAAGTGGGAGCGGGGGAAGGGGGGGGAGGGGGTTTGAAAAAGCTATCACTAATCTACTCCTAAAAATGCTAAGTTAATCTACTCCCAGATAAATATCTCGTCTTGTGAAAATGAGGGTTGAGATGTATCTTTTTTCATTCTTCAAGTCCTTCTTTTATACTTGCTTGGCCACCTCATGTTGTAGCCATCAATACATGATCTTCCTTGATCTTTGCTCTACTCAACCATATCCCATCTTCAAAAAATCCATTATCTTCCGTGATCTTTGCTTCACTCAATTATATCCCATCTTCATAGGAATTAGTTGCAGATTTTGTGTTTTAACTTAATATTGATCCCCTGATTTTAGCATATGGTTCTACTTGATTTTAGCAAATATCTTTATTGGCTTTTATTTAATCTTTTCAAGCCACATCATCATCTCTTCCATACCACATTACTAGCATACTTGTCACGCCATGTCAGCATACATATCGATATAAATAATAATAAAAACAAATGTGGTCAAGGTTATTCTTTGAAAATAGTTTATAATTTTAATCAACAGACCATAATCAAATTTGGTCATAATTAATAGGGCACAATTGGCAGAAAAATAAAATGTAGTGCAAACAAAATGAAATAAAAATTTGTAATGGGGATTACCGAGGACTTGGTCAATTTTAACATTATTGAAGAGTATTAATCAATTTTAACATTATTGAAGACTTGAAGTTAAGATTATCGAAGACTTCTAGTCAATACCTACCCAAAAGGACTTCTAGTCAATTTGTTACAGTAAATTACTTTTCTACCCTCAAGTATTATTGGTTCTTAAACTATAGAATTTTTTATTTTTTATTTTTTAGTTCCTAAATGATTGGATTTTTGTCAATATATTTCACTTACTATGGTCCAATTTAATCAAGACTAGTGGATGTGTAGTACTATTTTGTAATGCAAAATTATGGATTTAAATTATATGGAGAGAAGATTGATATCATTTTATGTGGTCTTATTTCGACTAACATACTAAGGCACTATTTGGTATAAATTAAATAAGTGCACATATTTGAGTCATATCACCTCTTTATTTTTTTGTACATCTTTTCGTAAAATCTCAAAAAGTATACTTATTTAGATCATTCCAAATAACTCCTAACACATTCTAATGTATAGCGTGTGACAACAACAACAACAACAAAAATCATTGTCCAATTTGTTAACAAAAAACTCCACATGCAGTTCAAGTTTTTATCACTTTGATCTTTGGCCCTATTTGATTAGAAGGATTAGTAAGGGGATTAACAATTCATTGGATTAGTGTATGATTTGTTATTCAATTGAATGGGTATACTTTCTAGTCCACATTTGTTTTTGCAATAGATGTGAAAATATATAATCCAAATTAGATTTTTGTTTTGTATTTTTGGCTGTAGGATTAAAAAGTTCGCCAATTTATTGGATCAAATGTTCATTGAAATCTTCTTTTGAACCCCAATTATCACACTTTTTCCACTTTAGCCTCTGTTGAAAGCCATTTGAAGCTTTTTGTTAGGTTATATTTAGTTCATGAATTTGAAAAGAGATTTAGAAATGAAAATGTGTATGAAATGTAGTTATATTTCATTCACATTTCACCCTTCTTATTCTCTTTCTCTTTCTCTTTTCAAATCCCTACCCAAATCTATGAACCAAACATAACATTAAAGAATTTGACAATAGCATCCTATATGAAGCAAATTTAAAACAAAATTATGGTTGTGTTTGAAAATTTTAAAAATTTTGAGCCAAAGTATGAATTGAGTAATATTTTGGGGGTGTAAAGTACAATTTAGTCAAATTTATTATTGATGAAGACTACTGACCTAGATAACCGAATATTGCATTAAAAAAAAAAAAAAAAACGATAACCGAATACTTATCTAAGACTTAAAAAAGTAGCACCGAAGACTTATAATTATAAGTCATCTTCTATATACAGTCCAATGACTTAGAGCATCTCCAATGGTAATAGGCATTTTACCTATCTAAACATTACTATAAAGTATATATTTTATTTTACCTATCAACTATTTCATGTTTCTACTCCAACCATACTCTTTATTTTAGCTATTCACCTAAATATTATTAATTTTATAAAATGCCACATCAGCAACAAAGATGGAGGGAAATGATCCTAATGATTAAATACATTTTGCCTAGCCTTGAAGGCTAGCTACATGTAGCTAGTGAATGTGAGTTGAGATAAAATGCCTAATCATATGCCTAGTGCATTGGAGTTGAAAAAAAAAGAGTTATATTAGACATTTTGACTAAAAAGCATGATATACCTAGTAGGTTGGAGATGCTCTTACAAATCAAATATTTATAGTGTACCTTTCCTATTTATTTATTTTTATTTTTTGAATTTGTGAAGCTCAATTGAATTGTTTATATCTCTCAAAAGTTACATTTTTCAATATTTTCTTGAGGCCAACCCAAGGCATAACTACTTGATATATGTGAAGATAAGAAATTACATGTATTCAATAATTAGTCGAAACGAAACTGAAACATCCTAGTGAGCCAAAAAATAAAGTACTAAGTAATTTCAATATTTATGATTTGCTATGCATTTATTATTTGAATTGTAATAGGTCCCCTTGTGTTGTCAATTCCACGAACAAACACATTTGAATTGTAGTGTTTGTGCCTAACACGTGTCCATGGACCACTCGAGCGGTGAAGTGTTGGCTCGAGCGAAGAAAGGCCTTTTTCAGTAGTTCAGACTTGTTCTAAATATACTAGGAACATTCATTCTTTGCTCGAGCAAACTTTCTATTGCTCGAACGAAGGCACTTATTGTTCTACCGCCCCTTTGTAACAACCCCCATACTGTCTACTAATAAATTACTGAATTACATACTGATTTCTGTTAAACTGGACTGCTTATGATTGATAATCGAACCAACTGAAGTACTGAACGGACTGATTGAAAACCAGAACTGAATTGACTGAGCATATCTATTGTATTGCATTTTCATCTTTTCGATTATTCGATTATCTGTTCGTGTTTTTATATTTAAACTGCAAATTGAAGGCCTTATCGCCGGCCGAATCGAAAATAGATTGATGTTTTAGAATCATTGGAATTTATGTGATTTAATGGTATATTTACCCAAAATGTGATTAGGAATGATTAAACTAGATTAAATAAAGCCAATTAATAGAGTTGCATTAATTACGGAATTGCCATTGAGTGGGGCCTTTGTTTATTCATGTTTGAGGCCTTGTTTACACTTGAACAAATTCATTTCATCAGCCTTTTTCTCACACTTAGCCGACCAAGAGAGGAAATAGGAGAGAATTGAGCTCATTTTGTGGATTTGCTTGGAACTTGGGGGATTAGCTTGAACCTTGAGGAATTGAAGTGTAAATTGGCAAAATTGAGCCTCCAAACCTTGAATACAAGACTTAGGTATGAATTTCAACCCCTCATTGATGTCCTTAAGGTTGATTCTTGCTAGATTCATGGCAAATTATAGAGTTAAGACATAAATTGGTTCTATAGTGTTGAATTAGAACTCATTTCATGCATGCATGTGTGTATTGATAAATTTTGAGTTGATTTCATGGCCAATTGTCACATGCATGTGCATAATCAAGCTTAAGTCCATGTTTTCAACTTGTTTTGAAAGGAATGAGTTCATTTGAACAAGAATTGGAGCTTTGGAATGGTTTAATTTCATGCATGTTTGCATGTTCTTCATGTTCTTGAAAATGGGTTTGAAGAATGGTTTTAATTGACTCACTCTTGGGCTTTGAATTCACAAATTGAGCTTTGAAACTTGTTATACAATGGATTTAGATATGTTTTCCAGAATTTGGGCCCAAGAGGTCGAGTTTGGAGTGGTAGAATGCTTGGTTTGAGCTTGGGAGGCAAATCTGGAAATTCCAAATTTGGCTTCCTCGCTCGAGCGAGCACCTTTGTCCAGGGCTCTGCTCGAGCGAGCATCGAGCAACCATCGCGCGTAAAATTTCAACATCCAGTACTTTTGCATTTGCACAGACCGCTCGAGCGAAGGATTTCTCGCTCGAGCGAGTCCTTTGATTTTGCCAGCTCGCTCGAGCGAAGGAAGGCTCGCTCGAGCGAGGCTCCTATTTTCAGCAAACCTTCCAAAATGTTTTCTAAGTGTATTTTTGCATCCTCATCCCATTCTAGGCATTCTTAGGCCTAGTTTAAGGCATCTTAATGAGGATATAGATGTAGAACACACCAAGGAAAATTAGGGATTAAGTTATGATATTTCCCAACTGTGTAGCTTAGTGTGTGTTCAACCTGTGAACTGTGTAGGGTTAGCGACTGGGAAAACACGCTCTAGCATACTGTAGCCCAAACTCTGTGAGTAACAATTGTGTAAAGATATGTTCAAAATGATTATCTTTCGAATACTAAACTGAACTGTTTACTGTACTGTTTTCTGAACTGGTATTATTTACTGAATGAATGTATGTCCTTTATTTCTGAACTGTACTGTGGCATCCTTAGCACCTACTGTTACTGTTACTGTTACAGAGATCTCTGTCGGTTCCCTCGTGGAACCATTACTGTTTACTGATTGATGGCCATCATTACTGTTCGGTCTTTAAGACCTACTATTTACTGCTATGCTAATGGATGTACCACATATGACTGAATAACTGTTCTGACTGAAAGACTAAAATACTGTTTAATGAACTGTTTTCATTACTGTAAGGACATTTCATTCTTAACCTCTTTACGCATTATGTTATTCACTGGGCTTTAGCTCACTGTTTATATATATATGTAGGTGCTCAGCCACCAGATCGGAGCTAGGAGCGTGGGTTAGACTCCAGTTTTGTCAAGCCAACCTTTGTGCCTCACTGCGAGGTTCCGAGTTGCCATGCTATGGCTTTAGAGTGTTTTGTTTTTCCCCCGTCTGTCTCCGTCTCGCTTTTTGGATTATTGTATAGACAGATACTACTAATCTTTATTATCAAGGGATTAGGTCCCCGCATCGTATGATCAGAATTTTGTATAGATCATCTTTATTCAACGTGTGAATGCATGAAAAATCTTTTGGCATACTGACCGTCATTACCAATGAACATTATTTATTTACCGTATTTCCGCCAGTTCTCGAACTCGCTTTTATCAGACATCATATGTGCCTTCTAATCTCGGATTCTTGACATCTGATTGCTAAACCCATAGGGTCGGGTTTGGGTCGTGACACTCTTAGACACACCGCTCAAGCGACCATTCTTGCGCTTGAGCGGTCTTCGCGACCTGATTTTATATAAAGCTACAGAAGATGCATGTTTTGGTGGTTTGGGGGTTACAGTTTCTAGATCTGAAACAAGAGACTTGTGGACATTTGTGTTTTCATCTGGAGAGCCTAGCTAGTGTTTTCCCTTGATGATTTTGTGAGTTTGTCGCCTCACATGGATTAAACTGCTCATATCAAGGGGTTTGTCATGATTCAACTTCAATAGAGCATTTCATCGATGGATTTCGAAGATTTTGGGCTTGGAAGCTTTGAAGGAGTTCGAGGCGATTCAGTGTCGTAGGTTCGACTTGGGTTGTTGTGGATTCAATACTAGGCTAATTAATCCCGAGACGAAGATGTTGATGGAAGAGAGACACAAGGAGTGAAAGTCAATTCATAAGTGAGTGTTGGGTAATTGCTTCTACTATTGTGTAATTTCATTATTTGTATAGTGGATTTACGAATGGCAACGAGTCGGGGCGGGGCTGGGGACCACCCTCCCCGTCCCCGATCCCCGATGGTAGAAATTTCTCCGCCCTCGGCCCCGATTCCCGACAGGGAGCCTATCACCACCCCCACCCCCACCCCCGACCCCTAACGGGGATAGGGTTTCCCGACCCCAAAAATTCTTCGGTGAAAATATAAATAAATAAAAAAAAACAGATCTGAGCTCAAAATGTATATATATTCATCAACAACAATAACAACAACAACAATATATATTCATCAACAACAACAATCATATGTTCATCATCATCATCAACAACAACACACCCATTCAGAGAGAGAGACGAACAGATCTAAGCTCAAAATGTAAAAATAAAAAATAAAAAGTCTAACACATTCAGAGAGAGAGAGAGAGAGACGACGGCGGAGGGACAGAACTCTGACGATGATGGGAGGAGGGACAGTGGTGATGAAGCAGCTGCGCAGATCGTCGTGATGGAAAGGAGGGACAGCGGCGATGGAGGGACGACGGCAATCAGTGGTGATGAGAGGAAGGAGATCGGCGGTGATGGGAGGTAAGAGATCTGAGCTGCGCAGAGAGAGAGAGAGAGTTAGAGGCTTAGACTTGAGAGAAATGAACGTAAGTGTGTGAGAGAGGCACTGACTCAAACATATATATATATATAGAATATTCGGGGAATATTCGGGGATAATCGGTCCGGGCCTGGGAACCTATCCCGCCCCGCCCAAAACTGTTGAGGATTCAATTTTTAATACCATCACCGGCCCTATGGGGATAATTTTCAGGGAAAACCCATTCCAATTGGAGTCGGGGGATCGAGTCCCCGTTGGGCCGAGTTCAAATTGCCATCCCTAAGTGGATTGTCTATTAATTTAGGGTTGGTTTGGATTCTCTCAAGTTAGTCATCTAACTTGATAGAACAATTTTGGTTTGGTGGGTCTGTTTTGGGATCTATCTTGATAATTCAAACCGCTCACTTTTTAAGATTCGTTGAACAAAAAATTTGTATAAAATATTAAGGTGATCTCACATCAATAGCTATATATTTGAAAAACATTTATATTACAAAAAAATAGATGATTATTCTTGAAATTATATTTGTTATTTTTTTTTAAGACAAATGTGATTGAAACATATAGTTATCAATGTCCGATGATCTTTATTTTTTGCATAAATATTATACTCAATAAGTCCTAAAAAAGTGAACATTTTACATTACTGAAATTGACTCAAATCTAGCTCACTCAAACCAATAACTCTCTCAAATTGAATGGCCAACTTGAGAGAATCCAACCCCCTTAATTTATTTATTATATTGATTGAGAAGGGAAGGTTTGAACCAATGAACATCTTATAAAAAACTTCCTTCTTCAATTCTCTCATTACTCATCTATCCATCCCTTTCTTCAATAATGATGTACATATTTTGAAAGGGTTTCACAAAGAATAATGTTATATATATATATTTGTAGAAAAAATTCATGCAATATGATATGTCATTTTGTAATCCTTTTGTTTCAGGCAAGAAACACCTAATGGTAGTTTATAATTGCAAAAATATCATATCATATTATATTAGTTTTTAGTTTTATTTATAAAAATTAAGTTTTTGAATCATTTTCTATTTTTAATAATATAGTTAAAGCTTATATAGTTGATTATTTTTTGTTTGAAGGAGGCCCAATCCTGTAAGAAATTCAAAATATCATTTTGTGGATGTGTTATTATAGGTAACAATATTAAATCTATTAATTTTAGAAAATCAAAAAATGCTATGAAAATTAAATGGAAAATGAGAAATAGAAATCACTCATGATGAGTAAGAATGATTTACTAGGACTTGAAAGATATAAAACCCTTAATAGTAGATTAAATTATTAATTATTTTATATATATCAGATTATTTCTTCATTTCACAATTTTTCAAAATAAAAATAATTTTATAAACCTTTTCTCACTACTAATCTAATCCTACCTTTCATCATTAAAAACAAACCAGACATTATATATGTTAATCAAACTGGGCCTTAGTCATTTCATTCTCTAATGTTTGTAGTGTGTATACTAATATAATTATAAAAAATAGATAAATAAATTTGAGGAGATAAATAGGGCAGTCTGATAATTTCGAGTCTGTAGTGTTGATTTCGGATCACTTATACTTATTTTCTGGCCCATTCATAATTTCAAGATTGATGAAGTGGCAACCTAAGATGAACAAGACAGAAGATGGATACAAAAGAATGAGTACAGGAGAACTGAAGGCCATAGTCCCTAAGAATCAACACGGATTTTTTAATTTAGTCAAGCTTGCTATTGACATAAAGCACCAAAATAAGAACAGTATTGTGGGTCCTTTATTTAGGCACTGTTTGGAAAATGGCCAAATCATTTATTAAAAAAAAAAAACTTTTTAAATCATATTTGATAATGAATTTAAATAGTGATTTAAAAAAGAAAAAGAAAATGCGAGAAAGTGGATAAAAAATTTAGCTTATATTTTATTTATATTTGTCTTTCTCTTTTCAAATTCCTTTACCAATTCATGATTCAAACGCAATTTTATTCATAATACAAAATGAGCAAGTGTTGGGACTCACTACTTCAATAATGTTATGCTGGCTACTAATTACATTTATTTACTAAAAGTAATTTATCATCTTATATATTATCTTTATATTAGTAATAAAATTGACCAAGTGATGGAGCCCAGTAAACTAATACAAAGATAATATGTGAGACTATACAATTTTCGGTTTATATTTTTTTATTATTGAATTATTATTAAGTTATAAAAAGGAGAGTGCATAAAGAAGAAGCATCATATCCAATTCCCTCTCTACCACCCCACCCAATACTGGTGTAAGAATGGGTTTCTTACTATCCAATTATCAACTCACAATATGTATCCTCCTGTATTCCCTAATTTTCTGCTTCTCTTCTTCTTCTGCACTTCTTTGCCATAATGACGAGAGCACTGCTTTGCTCCAATTTAAGCAATCCTTTTCCTTCAATTGCTCTGTTTGCTACAGAATTGGTAATTGGAAAGAGGGTGCAGATTGGAAAGAGGGTACAGATTGTTGTGCATGGGATGGGGTCACATGTGATAACACCACTTCTCATGTCATTGGCCTCGTCCTCCGTTCTAATTGCCTATATGGTACCATCCATCCAAACAGCAGCCTCTTCAATCTTGTTCACCTTCAACACCTCGACCTTTCTTACAACAACTTCAATCACTCTCAAATTTTACCTTCATTTGGTCGTTTCACAAATTTGACCCATCTTTACCTCTCTTACTCCTATCTTTCTGGCCCAATACAATCATCAGAAGAAGAAGTCTGGCAAGGGAATAACTTCTCCAATAGCATTTTCCACTTACACAAATTGCAGGAGCTGCGGTTAGGCGGTAACAGAGAACTCACAGTTAAACTTGCAAGTTTTATTAATGGAACTCTCCGGCACCTTAGGCACCTTAGGTCGTTGGATCTCTCTGGAATAGATTTCACAGGAGAGCTACCTAATTCCATCGGCCAACTTGAGTACTTGGAGGAGCTACACCTCTTTGACTGTAATCTCCTCGGTACCATTCCGACATCGCTTGGAAACCTCACGCGATTAAGAACTTTAAGTCTTTCAAGGAATAATATAAATAATGGTCAATTCCCATCTTCAATCGGCCATCTTAAAAACTTGGAGTACCTATACCTCTTTCACTGCAATTTCTCTGGTACAATTCCGAGATTGCTTACAAACCTCACGCGATTAACTGTGCTTAATATTTCATACAACAATTTTGAAGGCCCAATTCCTCAATTTTTTTCCAACTTCTCGCAACTTCTAAGTATAGATTTCTCAAACAATCAACTAACAGGCCCCATTCCATCGTCATCACCTTCTTCCTTGTTTCATCTTGTGAACCTTGCCGAACTTGATCTTTCGACAAATAATTTAAGCGACACTGTAGAGCTGGACACGTTTGCAAAGCTTGAATATTTGAAGTATTTGGATCTTTCAAACAGTGGACTGTCATTGACCACCACCAACTCCACTCCTCCTTTCCGAAACATTTGGAAATTACGATTGTCATCTTGCAACATAAATAAAATTCTGAATTTTTGAAAACACCAACGGAATCATTGGGGATGCTAGACCTTCCGAACAACCACCTAAATGAAGAACTCAATCCACTCTGTAATCTTCATTCTCTTGAATATCTCGATCTGTCCAATAACCAATTTGGCGGATTAATCCCTACTTGTTTGGGAAACTTCATGAATTATTAACTGTGTTAAACTTGCAGAGTAACAATTTCATTGGGAGCATCCTCAAACTTTTGGATATGCAAGCTTGTTGCAAGAACTTGACATTAGCAACAATGGATTGCAAGGGGTGCTTCCAAGATCATTGGCGAATTGCACAAACCTAGAAATTTTGAATGTGGGTCATAATTTCATAGAAGATGCTTTTCCATTTTGGTTGGAGAACCTGCCCCAATTGAAGGTTATTGTCTTGCGAGATAATAAATTCCATGGTCTGATAGGGCAACCAAGGAAGAGATTAGCCTTCGCCAATTTGCATATCATTGACGTGTCTCACAATGATTTTACAGGACCTTTGCCATCAAAATACTTTGAGAGCATGCATTCAATGATGATGGATAATGAAGACAAATCCTTCTTAAATTATATGCACAATGATTATGGTTATTATTCGGTAACCATAATGAATAAAGGACTGGAAATGGAACTTGTAAGGATCATCACCATCTTCAAAGCTGTTGATTTCTCGCACAACAAGTTTCATGGAAATATTCCAATATCCATTGGAAGACTTAAAGCCCTTTGTGTCCTAAATTTTTCGGGTAATGGCCTCACAAGTCTCATTCCAGTGTCCTTGGGGGATCTAACTAAGCTTGAGTCCTTGGATCTATCCCAAAACAAACTCTCTGGAGAGATTCCTCAGCAACTAACTAAATTGACATTCCTTGAATTTCTTAATTTCTCACAAAACAATCTAACAGGACTTATACCACGAGGTGGGCAATTTGAAACATTTTTAAACACTTCATATGAGGAAAATCTAGGCTTGTGTGGGTTTCAATTGTCAAAGAATTGTGAGAATGTCCCAATAGCCGAATCACCAACTTTACCATCCTCATTTAGCCATAATTTTAAGTTCAAATTTGATGGCTTTGGTTGGGAAATTTGTCAGTTGATGGGATATGGGTGTGGAGTATTGCTTGGTTTGTTGATTGGAAGTTACATTATTCGAAGGAAAGAAGAATGGCTAGTGAGGATTTTTGGTGTAAAAATGCGTCAACATAGGAAGAGATCAAAGATGGGAAGAGATCAAAGAAGGTTTGGAAGAAGAAAGCTCCTACAAAGTCAATTATAAATTGTTTGTAGTAAATATATTGTCTATTCTAATAAATTGGAAAAATATTTGAAGGCTGCAATCCAAGGTAAAGCTATAGCACAATTCCCTCATTGTGTCTTCTTTTGCCAATGCAAGTATTGGTTTGTAATCTCCAATGAATGACAACATGTGTAATTTTTCTATTTCATAGAGATGCAACCATTTTATCCTATATACTCTGACTCTCTAATACAATATATATGTGTGTGTGTGTATAATATATAAGAACATAAATGGAAGTTAGTTTCTAATGCAAACAAGAAAAATTGAAACTTGTTATCACAAGGTCACTCAAACTTCATACAAAACAACTCAAGTCTTGTATTACTCAACCATTAAATTGTTGTGGAACGCATTTGGAGTAAGGAGAAAATATACTGCCAAAATGATTAGATTATACCCTTATTGTGATCTTTGAAGTAGCACACTTCTTGACGATTTCTTTTGTTGATCAATAATGGATTTGTTGTTTTTGTTATGCATCTCTCTTCACTAATAACATTTTATGCTCCTTATTGGAGATGCTATAAGAGAACTCCTGTGGAACACAATAGTAGTAGACATGTTAGTTGTGTCTATTTCATATAGTCTATAGACCAAAAATTTGAATCAGGCATCCCATAATTGGTACCTAAGAGTTAAACAAGTTAACTTATCCATTTTCCCACACAAACACAATATGACACAATCCAATAATATGAGTATTAAACAAGTTAAGTTAGTGTTAAACTTGTCTAACATTAAATTGATATAGGTAACTTGTTTACTAAATAATTAGTTACATATTTTAATCTTATTTCTACTAAAATGTACCATGACATTTTTGAATTACTTATGTAACTCCATCCAATAGATTAAAAAAGTATGTAAAATAGAAATTTAAGGCTAATATTATTTTTCTTAATTGAAGCTACTAGTTTAATCTAATAAAAATATATAATAATAGCATGTAATTTTGTAAATTAAGCACAAAAAAAATTGAATTGAAAGAAAATATTTTTATGAATAATTTCATCCAATAATGGGTCTCTACACTAAGTCCTTTTAACTAATTAAGGTAAGAAAATTTGACACGTTAATCATTTACATGAACTAGACACATACCAAAAATGACATGACTCAAAAATACGAAATAATAAACGGGTTAATTTAATATTGAAATAATTCTGACACAAACCCAAAATCAAACGATACAAATACAACCTGACATGACATGACACCCACCACTAATTCATATAAAGAACTTGTTATTTAGAAGAAAAAAAATCTATAATGTGCAACCCAAAAAAGTGTGCACGATTTGTACCCTCTCTAATTATGATGAGATGTGCACAAAATTACAACACAATGTTCTCAAAATTATAATATGATTGTTGGAACAATTCGTCTTGAATTCTTCAGTTGGTGGTCTTCAGGTCCTCAAAACTTGGCGATGATCTTGTCTATGTAGAACAGAAATTTGATGCTTCAAGTCACTTTACTTAGTCGCTTTCCTAAAGACAATGTTTGCACCCACCAAAAGGTGTGCAGGGGGTTACAGCAAATTCGCTTCCAAAATACAATGAAGCATGATCTAAAGAGCAAGTCTACCAGCGTCTGCACTGACGACAGTAGATCAGAATACTCTTGATATAATCAAGAAAACTAAGACGCTGATAATCAAGTCTGCAAAATTTGATTACCAGTAAGAAAAGCATAAACTCGCTTAAGAAACTCTCGATTGAAAACTCTAAATCAAGTGGGAGAGAGAGAGAGAGAGAGAGAGAGAATTGCAGGAATACTTTCTGAATTTTGGATGGATTGAAATGGCTAATTTCGCAGCTTATTTATAGACTTTGATGCATCTGATCAAATAGTCACGTCTCTTGATCGCATCCAATCAGATTTGACCCATTGGATTGACGATCTATGGTGTAGATCATTCTCACACCGAATAGATCCTTGACTAATCACACCTGACCACGATCGGGTGCCATCTCATCCGTATGATCGCGCGCATCTCCAATCAACAGCTATGATCAGATCGCTCTAGATCGAACACATAACCGTTCGATCAGTTGGTTGACTCATTACCAACGGACATGTGACGACTGGCCTTCTTTTTCCCTTTCCTTTTTCTTTCTTCGCTTCGTTCTCTTTTTATTTTCGTTGGATTGAAATGTCCAGAGATGGTTTCCTAGTGCTTATTTCTTACGGTGTTGAATTTCGATTGTTCCGAAGGGTGCACGGGTGAGTCTGGGGTGCCCGGGGACGTTGAAGTTGTGAGCTGCACGTGCAGGGCCCTATGTCGCACGTGTGGAATTGGGCCGCTCGAGAGGTGGGTTGGGCCGCACAAGTGGTCAAGCTTGACACCCAGAAAATTTGATTCTGTCTAGAGCGCACGAGCGAAGAAAATGGGCCGCACGAGCGATCAAGGTGGGCCACACAAGCGATGGAGAAGGCCGCACGAGCGGCCAACTAGGCAGTCCAAAACTCTGTTTTTTGTATCTTTTTGGTCCGAATATCTCTCTCATTTTGGTCATCTCTCTCTCACCCTAAACCCTATTTTTCTCATCCTCTCTATAAAACTCCCTCAAACACCTAAAACACTTAGATTCTTGCAAATCTTGGGTCAAGATCATCCACATCTTCCTCAAAATCTTGAAGATCTAGAGCTAAGGTCTCTCTTGGTGTGGTAGAATTTGAAAGATCGTCCATCAAAAGCTAGGGTTCCATCTTCTCTTCATCATCAACACCTTGAGGTAGGGTTTCCTTTGAGTTATATGTATGTTTATGCAAGTTTTAGTTGATTTTTGTGAACTCCTCTATGTATTTCGAAAATGGAGTTTAGGGTTCAAGAAATTGTTGATTTTGTTTGCAGAAAACTCATCTTACCTTCTTTTAAAAGATTTTTGAGAAGTGTTGAGCCTTATGGATTAAGATTGATGTGTATGAGGAGATTTTATAAAAGTGATGTAAAATGTTATGATTTTGTGAAAACCTAGAAATTGGGGCTTTTTGAAAACATAGGAAATCCATGGAATAAACATCTTTTCATGTGTTTATATGGGTGTGTGAGTGTGGAGTTCACATTTTGGTACGAAAAGTGATAATTTCCTTGACATGTGAAAATGAGGGATTTACTTTTAAGATTGTTGTTAGTTGCATGAAAAATGTTTTATTGTGAGATGATAATGGTTGAACACTATGGATTTTGAGAATTGAAAACTTAGAAGTTGATATTGAGAATATCATATAGTCTTGGAATGGCTAGAATGTTAAGAAATGTGTGTGATGATGAGCTAATGCTATGTGGTAATTAGCATCGGTCGAGCATGTGATTATTTTGTGCGATGGCATTGGAGGAAGGTAAATGAAGAAATGTATGGGATATCACTTGTTGCATCATATTCTCATTTAAATTTTGTTATATTTATGCATCTTGACATGAGTTTGAAAAACACTTACATTGAGAAAGGTTATATTATAATAAGAACTATGGTTATGTTTATGGGGTAAATACATGATAAGTCTGGATAGGGGGTGTAGTTGAATTTGTTAAGTTGGCCTGAGTGTCCATGGTGAAAGACTAGAAAATCGCGCGAATAAGTGTCAAGCCTTCCGGTTAATACCGGTAAAAATGACAATTTGGTAATACTCGTAGTGTCTACTTGCAAACACCAGCCTAGAAATTACCAGTGTCGTATTTACCGCCCCTTATGATTTAAAATTTGAAGTTGGGAAATTGATGAGATTGAAAATGTCTATTTAAAAATTTGGTGATTTTCAAGAAAAGCATGACATGGCATAACATTTACACTTACTTTAAATGTTGAGAATCTTGCATAAATGTATATACTTTGTTAAGATTTCTGTACTGGACTTTATGCTCACCCCTATGGGTTTTGGTGCAGGTAAAGATGTGGTGATCCCGCCGAATTGAAGACGTGGAATTGTTGTGAAGAGTAATACTCTTTTTGTTGTTGTGATTAAATTGCTAGCCAAGGGCTATTTTTGTATGGGTTCGAGAGACCACTTTTGTGTAACCAGGTTTAAGCCTTGGAAGTTGTAGCCCATAAGGGCATTCTATTTATTTTGGAACTTTATGCTTCACATGCTATAAATTCATGTGTTTTCTTACCTATGAATGTATAATTTGCATGTGGAACCCTTGTACAAACTATGGAGATTTTTGATATAGCAAATGGAGAATGATTGAAATTAATGAATGTATGTGGTTGATGTATCATTCATGTTGGGATTATTTCGGGGCGTTACAGGACACCACGTCACTGCCACATGGAGCTGACTATATTCCACATCACCCATGCCACGTTGGATCCACGTCACCGCTCCAACCTATCCGATGCAAATAGGAAAGCGCCCTCATGGAGCCTTGTGCCGATGCATAAAGTGCGCCATCAAATGCCACACAACCCACGCCACGTGCGTGCGTGTGCAGATGGTGCGAAGCACCATCCTTGCAATGTGAGTGCATGTACACTAGCTTTCACCTCACAATTCCATATTCAAAGGAATATTCCATGTAATACTTTATTAAGTGCTCCGTGTTTTGCTCTCTTTCCAATGTGGGACAAAGTCTCTAAGCTTATTTCAAGCTTTCCAAAGAAAAACAAGAAAGGTTTTGAAAACACCTAAAAATTAAACTATAAATTTTGAAAACTATTTTGCAAAATCCCCAACAATGATCTCATTCTGTCATAACTCCAATGGAATTGGGAATCTTTAGCAGCTGACAAAGAGAATCGGCAGCAAAATGGGCCCATTTTGATAATTCAACCATTCACACTTTAAAATATATCAAGTAAAACATACCTACAAAAAATCAAGTTAATCGAATATCGTTTACCTATTCAGTCACTCACATTTGTATTCATTTTAATACTTTAAATCATAATTATTATTTATTTTTGTAGCTACAAATGTGAGTGGATGAATGGGTAAACGATATCCGATTAACTTGATTTTTGTAGATATGTTTTACTTGATCTATTCTAAAATATGAACGGTTTGGATTATCAAAATTTTGCCGCACAATAGTTGCTGTTACGCAGCAACATCCCCAATCCCAACTCCAATGACCCAATGAGTTACTCGGTGAGTCATAACTTGTAGTGTCATTCAATAAGTTATAATTTTAAGCACATCACATCGTAACTTCAAACACCTTGTGTCACAATTGAAATGAATGTGCATCATGTGCACCTTCTAGGTGCCTTACAGAGATTGATCCATAATTACAAGTTTATACATTTGTTTCTAAGTTGTAAAAGTTAAAGATCTATGGAAAATCTAGGATTTGCACCAATTGCTCATATGAACAAATAAAATCAAACTAAACTAAACTTTGGGATAAATTTGATCAATCGTATAAATCCTTTGTGATGGTGAGGGCTTATGTGAAAAGGGAAGGAGTTAAAGACTAATAGAAGCAACAATGGGAAATGATGGAAAAGACTAGGGTAACAAGGATGGGTAGAAGAAGGCTTAGGGGTAACAAGGGAGGGCATGGTAGTGGTGGCTAGCAGGAAGTGCCAGGCAACTAAAGTTGAAATGGAAGAGAACAGAGAGGAAAAAACTAAAGGGAAGCATAGTTTGGTCAATTCAAGGGATACATTTCATCCTTCATTTTTTCTCTCTTTCTTCCCGCCCCTATTGCAATCAAGATAAATTCCTCATTAAAATGTACTTTGTTTTCCCAAGTCCCACTAAAATATAAAGATATATTATCAATAGGTCCTAATAGTTGAACGTAATTCCCATTAAATCATATCAATTCGCCATTGAAAGTGGGTCCTATCAACATTGTCGCTAAAAACTCATGATATTTTTTTGACGAATTTTTAAATCTTCTGCTAAAAAGTGACAATGAATGACGTTTTATGTGATGATTTTCTAAATCTATAGCTAAAAACTAATAATTAGCGACTTTGTAATAAAATTTTCAAATTGTTGCTAAAAACTAACAATTAGTGACTATTTTATTTATAAAAACGTCGTTTATTATCACATGATCTATTGGACAATAAATATAACAATTAAGACATGCACGTAAATCTTCCAAAATGTAATTACCCCTTAAAATTATTCACAAAGAGAATGGAAACCATGCTTAAAATTTACCAAAACTAGCTTCATAGATGAGATACCTTTCTAGGCCTACTAACTATAGCATTATAGATTTGTGATAGAAACATAACATATGCACCAAACGGTGGTTGAAACTGCACGTGTGTAGCCCTTTTTTTGGGTGACTGAATGAGTGGGTTAAAACTGAATGAGAGTCGAAACACTTGACAACGCTCTTTTTATGCAACCATCAAAAGTATTTGGTAGGAAGAGGCATAGAAAGAGCAAGCACTATAACATGATTAGAAGATTTCAAAAGACTTGCCACAATTGCTTAATGACATAATCTGATGTATTAATATAAACCTAAAACAAAGACGAAGAAAAATTAAATGAGCACCATTCCTAGCCTCTACCTCATTGTACTGCTACAAGTAACTAATTTCCTACTCTAAGGTCGCAGCTACCATTCAAACAAACTAAATCGATTGCCACTTTCTACAAGATTCTCTTCTGTGGAATCTGAGCCACTTCCAATTGTGTCATCTGAATCGATTGCCACTTTCTACAAGATTCTCTTCTGTGGAATCTGAGCCACTTCCAATTGTGTTATCTGAACTACCATCTGGAAGGAGTCGTATCCTGTCAGCATGCTTAATAATCCAATCAGTGAACTTTGGAGAGGATGCCAACTCAGCCACAGCATGTCGGGTTTTTCTGGGTGATATTCTCCCACTCTTTTTTTGAAAACTTCTTTCTGTTGGGTGTCCTATGGAATGTTGAATAGTAATCCTGTTGATTTCTTGTCACCCTCCCAGTGGTCAGAGATATTATACCTGCAACAGCCAAAAACAAACTAATGTAACATGAATTTAAGCTTAATACCAATGCTACATGTAGTATAATTTACATGAGTACCATTGTACTTTATAGACATTTTTGGAAAGAGTGTATGCATGAAACATCCTCAACAAGATTAATCTTCCCAACAAAAAACCTACTTTGTTGATTTCATTTTTATTATCATTACAATATCATGGTCAAAACCAAACCATGAAGCATGAACAGTAGATCATAGGAGCTCTGAAACTGACACCACATCAAGCAACATAAGCCAATAAATGTCAAGAACACAAGATATTTCAAAAGAAACTGAACATTTACCTTGCCAAGTCGAGCATGAACCCCACATCTAATATACAAAAAAGAATACTGTTGTAAAGATAAAGATAGAAAGAAAGTAAGAACAGTTTTAAAGAAACACTCACTGTTCATTAATCTTTAATTCCCAATTTGTGCAACTACTAATGCACAAAATTGGATAAATTTATTAAAAACGTAGACTTCTCCCCTTTCGAAATATTTCTTGCTAGATATTGTCATGTCCTAGTGTGTCTACATCCAATTTTGCTAAAAATTTCACATCATACATCTCATTTAATGCTCCATGCTCCATAAAAACCATCATACAGAGTTCATTAGGATAGAGAAACATAATTTTATGGTTATTCATGCAACATACATTGAAAGGGACTGTCGAATTGCATGCCTACATTTAACCATCATGTTGCAATCCAAACAGTTGATGATGTATCCTCAACTCAGTTCTTTAAATCACTTATAATCTCAATTGAAAGTCAAGACAGAACAAAGTATAAACATTTCTAGATTAAAGATCATAATCTTAAATCAACACAACAATTACTTAAAAGTAGAACATGTGTCTAACATTAGAGCTAGCACTGAGTGAAACTGCTAGCCTAACAAACACATCAGCTACAAATGGCATCAGGTTGAACAAAGTTTATAAGCAAATCAACAGCATGTTACCCACTTTGAACCTAAATGAAATTGGGAACAGTGTGGGCTCACCACCAGACCACTTCATTATCATCGCTACTTGTACCTCTTCATTTTAGGCATAGATAACCCTATGATCCCTATAAAGTTTACTCGAATACATCTTTGTAAGGTAAGGAACACCAAAAATTATCACAAGCAATCCTGACTACAGAATCCCAAACAAAGTTTCATAAGCAGTTTGGCACCAGGTTACTGGCTTTGAACCTAAATGATGTTGGGATGGGTTTGGCCTCACCACCAGACCATTTCAATATCAGTATCGCTCATGCCTTATCATTTTAGGCATAGATAACCATATGATCCCTATAGAGTTTACACGAATACTCTCTCTTACCAGACCAATTTAACCACAATCTCGGAAACCCAACTAAACACCCTCTCTCACACTTTCTCACTCAACTAGACACTAAAGTTTTTAAAGGTGAATGCATAATGTGGCACATTTTGCCCCTCATGAGGCGAGGCGTAAGCCTTAAGACGTTGAGGTGTAAGCATTTTAAATTTTGAATTTTCATATTTAGTAAATAATTTAAATATTTTAAATAAATAAATACATCAAAATTAAATATCAATGTGTAAATTTTTTTCTACTCAAGGCTTCCTGTAGAGAAGGAATCTTTTGCTTTATTGAAAGTAAAATTGATATTCTTAACTTTAGTGATTGAGCTTCTCATTGAGCATTAACTTTGTGTTTTTTCTTAATTGGTCATTTACTTAATTTTTCCTATAGAATATAATTGCAAAAGGGGTTCTTTTTTGTTTTTTTTTTTAATTTTTTATGTTTAAACCATTTACTAGACTAAGGCCTCAATTGGGAACAAGCTATTTTAGTAACTTTTTGGCTTTTTTGCTAAAATATGAGGTAAAAAAACTAGTATGTTTGGAATGACTTTTTGGTTTTTTACAAAAAGATGCACAAAAAGTAGAGAGAAAAGGAAATCTTTGACTTTCTGGTATAGGTTATAGACTTTTTGATTTTTTTAGTAACTTTTTGGCTTTCAGGCTAAAACAGACACATGCCAAACGAGGCCTAAGTTTAACAAAGCCCCAAGACAAACTCTTTAAATGCATACTTCTCACATGCGTAAGGGTAAAAAGCGTACAAGACGCACCTAAGGCACATGTCTCAGACTGTGTGCGCAAGTCTTTAGGGAGTAAAGCCTAAAAATCAAAGCCTTGAGGCGTTTTGCCTTAGCCTCGCCTCGAGATGAGCATCGAGGCGAACCTCAGTAAAGCCTTTCAAAACTCACCACCATACATTCTGTGATAAACACAGCTACCAAAATCTTTTGCTTTCTCTCATCCAAAAAACCTCCACCACTTCTTACTTTCTTTGTACACATATTTCTAGTGACCGCAATAACCGCATACAAGGGGAAAGAAAGAAATTTAAAGAGGGATAAAGGGAGACTAGGAAATCTCTTGAGAGAGGAAACTTGTTTCCCTATAAACTCATTTCGGGAGCTGACACAGAACTCTCATGAAATTTTAAGGAAAACCTCTAGAAAACATCTCCAAAACAATCCAAGAATTCAAGTACAATTTACATATGAAAGGAAAAACCCCAGCTCAATTTGAATAAGCTATGAAAAACTCTTTCAAAAAAAATGTTCTAAAACTCCTAGAAATGCACTTCTCATAATTTTACCATCTTTGTATACTCATAAATACTATTTCCAACAAAAATATATGATTTTTCTAGTAAGTTTCCATAGATATTAGGTAATAGTAGTAGTATTTTAATTGATCATGAAAATATAAAAATAATTTACATTGCTTTATTTTTTTTTTTGATAAATAATTTACATTGTTATTTTTAAGTTTCTTAATAAATTTTTCTTACAAATATCCTATTTCAAACTTTGTTAGAATATATGTTAGAATCTTCCTATTATTTGCTTCGTTAGCTAGATTATTTTGTAATTCCTTAATCAGTGCCTTAGAGCTTTCTTTGTAACGGTTGATTGATTAATATAAGGGGAGTGATATCATCATCATTCACTAAGTTGATTTTTCCTCAAAGCAAACATGGTATCAGAGCTCTAGGGTTCTAATCCTAGCACCCATCATCGTCTCATCATCACCCAACACCAATCAAAGAGCACCGACTACTACCTAATCAATTTCGGAGGCTAACCATCTCCTACGACTCATTGGACCTGGTTTTTGGCTGCTCCTCGTGCCCTAGGAGGGATCATGACACTCGTCAGAGCCCTTCTAACCTTCGTCGCTTGTCCCCCAGGCCTCTGGCTGGTTTGTGATTCACCCTAGGTCATCTGACTCTGCTTCGTGCTTCGACCCAGATCAGCTTGTTCCTTGTGCGACAACAACTAGCACTTCTAGGCTGCCTTGGAACTTCGAATAGCTTGTCTAGTCAACCTCTCATCTTTATACAGCTTCAATAGGTTAATATAGGCAGCCTATGATCTGATTGGAATTTTTTATTCTCATTCTCCTCAATACAACATTTTAAACTTGTAATTGGGACACTGGGATTGCTATTTTGATTGAAGTTTCACCCTTTATTATTTTATTTATTTTTTTGGGATGATAAATGGCCCCATTAATCTGAGTGTTATGCTCCCATTGTGAGTAGGGGGAAGATGGAATATCTAGATGGAAGAGTTCAAGCACCAGGTATTACTAATCCTGGTTATGATCAATGGGAGATTACCAACTCTCATTCCATGGTCCCGAAGATTGGTGAAGGTTACTTATCCGTGGAGACTGCCCAGGATGTTTGGGAGGCAGTCAATGCTACATATTCCCGAAAGGGGAATTTTTCTCAGTCATTTGAGTTTCGCCGATCTATTGAGCGCTTAGTTCAGGGGGAGCAAACAGTTCTTTCTGTATTACACCTTTCTGACTAATAGTTGGAAACGCCTAGATCATCTCCTGGATTACAAGCCTGTCTGCACCATTGATTCAGTTGGTTACCGAAAGTTTTTTGCACGGGAGAGGGTCTTCAAGTTCTTAGAAGGCCTCAATGTAGAGTTTGACTCGGTCCGGAGTCATGTCTTTGGCATGGATGTTCTTTCATCTCTTTAGGAGGCCTTTACTTATGTCCAGAATGAAAAGAGTCGTCGTTCTGCTATGTTACCTCCAACTTCTACTAGCATTACTTTCTACACCTTCTCGCAATGGAGCTGGTTTGCCACTTTCTTCTCATCCTTCCGGGAAGGATTGTTTGTTCTGTGATTATTGTCACCGGCCGAGGCATACCCGTGAGACTTGTTGGAAGCATCATGGGACTCCATCAGGGGGTCGAGGAGACCGCTCTGGTCATAGAGGCGGTCGTTCTAGTCAGTCAAGAGGACGTGGGTCTTACTCTCGCGCTCATCAGTCCAGTACTATAGAGATACATGATTCAGCTCGGGTTATGCAGACGTCTAAGGGACTCTCTGGCATGTCATCCTCTGAGTTTGAGGATGCCCTGCGCACTCTGCTTGATCGTCGGTCTCCTGTTCTTCCAAGTGCATCTTCTACTTCTTCGTTTGCCCGTTCATGTAACTTAGCTTCTTCTTCTAATACTTTCTTATCCCATAAGGCCTTGCGTTAGATTATTTATTTTAATGTCTCAGATCATATGTCTGGGTCTTTTGATCTTTTCTAAGACTATACCCCAACCTCTCGGGGATAAAGTTAGGGCGCATGGTACTATTCCCTGTGTCTCCGAAAAAAGTTTAATCCATGCAACTCCTTCTCTACCTATGTCTTCTATTTTACATGTTTCTAATTTTTTCTGTTAACCTATTGTCATTGAGTCATCTTACTCGAGATTTGAATTGTAGTATAACTTTTTTTTTTCCTAATTCTTGTCTTTTTCAAGACCTTATCACGAAGAAGACGATTGGCAGTGGTAGAACAGAAAATGGTCTCTATATCTTAGATCAAACTGACCAGTAGGCTCATCATTCCATCCAGTCTCCATCCACCGCGGAAGATTTATGGCTGTAGCATTGGCGCCTAGGACATCCATCTTTTTTGTTACTTAGACATTTATTTCCTTATGTTTTTATTAAAAATAAAGTCTAAGTTTAATTGTGAGTCATGCCAACTTAGCAAACAACACCGAGCTTCTTTTGCTCTTAGTAATAATAAAAGTTCATTTCTTTTTTCTTTAATTCATTCGGATGTTTGGGGTCCCTCTCGTGTAATGTCTATAAAAGGTCATCGCTGGTTTATTACATTTATAGATGATTGCTCTTGTGCTACTTGGGTGTACCTCACGAAAGAAAAAAGTGAGGTTTTTTCTGTGTTTCAAAACTTTCATAAGATGGCTCACTATTTTTCCACTCAAGCATTATCCATCAAACATTTTACACTAACACCCCTAAACAGAACAGGGTTGCCGAGCGCAAGAATCATCATCTCCTTGATATGGCTCGATGGATGTGTTTTTCTATGGGTGTCCCTCGGGCCTATAGGGCCGAGGCTGTTCTCACTGCTGTATATCTCATTAACCGTCTTCCTATACAAGTCTTACAAAAAAGGACACCTTTTCAAGTTCTCTTAGGTTCTTGAGTCACTGTTTTCCATTCCTCCAAAAACCTTTGGTTGTATCTGCTTTGTTCACAATCATTCTCCTTCTCCGGGTAAGATGGATCCTTGTTCTCTCAAATGCGTTCTTGGGTTACACCCCAACTCAAAAGGGGTACAAGTGTTATCATCCTCCCTCTCGTAAATAGTTTGTGTCCATGGATGTCACATTTTTTAAGTCTCACTCCTACTTCTTCTCCAGTCCCGCGTCACAGTCCTCTCTTCAGGGGGAGTCTTGCAGTGAAGACAGTCCTGTTGCTTCTATTATTCCTGGCTCAGTATTGCCATCAGAGGTACCTATTATTCCTAGTCCAGTACCACCTCTAGTGGTATCTATCACTAGCAATACAGAATCTGATGTTGCCAAGAACAAAGAAGGGTAGGTCTATGTCAAGCATAAAGGAAAGGCGTAGTTACTTGGATACGAGAGACCATTTTGATCAATCACTATCGCGTCTCCTTCGCGATGAAGGTCCAGTAATCATAAAACTCCCCGATATTGTTACCTCTGAGCTTTGAGCCTCGATTTTGATATACCCATTGCCAAGAGAAAGGGTGTGAGATCTTGCACTCATCATCCTATTTCTAACTTTGTGTCTTATTCTCGTTTGTCCTCTTCATACAAAGCCTTTGTGTCAAAATTTTTCTTTGTTAGTATACCTAATCATTTTCAGGATGCTCTTACTACTCTTGAGTGGTAACTAGTCACGGTAGGGGAAATGCAAACACTCTATAAGAATGGTACTTGGGATTTGACTGAGTGACCTAGGGGCAAACGAACTATGGGATGCCAATGAGAGTATATTGTGAAGTACAAGGAAGATGGTTCAATTGAGCGATATAAAGCTCGGCTTGTGACAAAGGGTTTTACTCATACCTATGGGGTAGACTACCAAGAGACATTTGCTCTAGTTGCGAAGATGAATTCAATCAGAGTACTTCTCTCTCTAGCAGCTAATCTGGATTGGCTACTTCATCAGTTTGATGTGAAGAATGCTTTCCTACATAGTGACTGTAGACACAAATTTTAAAACATGAAGTGTTTCAACACATCTCAAAATTTATGTTACAAATGTCCACAATTTAGCTTTTTGGACTAAACAGTGTTGATTGTTTGAATAACAGGTTCTTATTTCCGATCTGTATTTCAGATCGTTAATTACACATTTATACAAATGAAACCTCCCATTAATGAAGAACACAATAAACAACAAAAGACAATTTAAGAAAATAAATATTTTATTGAAATTATTATGGGTTTTGAACCCTCGAATACAAAATACAATTCTTGGGTTTGGAACCCTTTACCTATTCATCACCATTAGCATAGGCTCCTGAGTTCTGTTGGCTTCTCCTCTTCTTTCTTTTAACAATTTCTTTAGCTCTCAATTTCTTTCTCTCTCTCTCTCGACCTTTTCACTTGATTTTACGATCCCCATCTTGTGTGATGGTCCTCATATTTATGGAGGGCCATCAGGTGATAGGAATGCCTCATCTTTTATTTGAATTTCAAATTGAATGATAGCGCCATTTGAATTTTGAATAATACTTGATTAATCGTATATCCGATTAACCGGATTGATCTTTGGGGTTTCATCTGTATGATGTCCTTCTTTAGGCTCTCAGTATCATCTTCGTAGGCTCCACGTGTCACTTGAGCATATTAAATAACGTCGTTGAGATACAACGTTGTTTTATTTATATACTTGATGGTCATGTTAATCTTTTTTAGGAAGTGATTATCTACAACCTTCCCATCATAGGCTCCATACGTGTCATAAATTTAGTTGAAATTTATGTGCCAACAGTGACCTAGAAGAGGAGGTATATATGGATATTCCTCCTGACTTTGAAACTCTTCAAACTAAGGGTAAGGTGTGTCGACTTCGGAAGTCATTGTATGGTATCAAACAATCCCCTACGACTTGGTTTGAGAGGTTTACTTAGGCAATGCTAAAATATGGCTTCAAAGCAGTCACCGATCATACTTTGTTTGTTAAACATTCCTCTCATGGTACGACTGTTGTATATGTAGATGACATAGTTCTTACAGGAGATGATGTTGAGGAAATTCCTTTGTTGAAGAAGTATTTGGCAAGTGAGTTTGAAATCAAAGACTTGGGGAACCTAAAATACTTTCTGGGGATTGAAGTGGCCAAGTCCAAAGATGGAATTTCCATTTGTCAAAGAAAATATGTCCTTGACCTATTAAAGGAAACAAGGATGCTCGGAAGCAAAGCTTATGACACACCACTAGAGCCTAATCAGAAACTGTGATGATAGTGAGGGAGCAATCGTTGACAGGGGGAATTATCAGAGACTAGTGGATAAGCTCATTTACTTATCTCATTCTCGTCCTGATATTGTTATTGCCGTGAGTGTGGTTAGATAGTTTATGCATGCTCCTCATAAAACACACTTGGCAGCAGTTATGAGAATTTTGAGATACTTGAAATCTTTTCCTGGAAAAGGTCTTTATTTTTCCAAACATGATCATCTTAGTGTGGAAGCTTTACAAATGCTAATTGAGCGGGATTAGTCAATGATAGGAGGTCCACTTCAAGGTATTGTACCTTTGTTGGAGGAAATTTGGTTACTTGGAGAAGTAAGAAACAAAATGTGGTTGCCAGGTTTAGTGTAGAAGCTGAGTTTAGACCTATGGCACAAGGTGTGTGTGAGCTCTTGCAAGTCAAGTTGTTGCATGATCTGGGAATTGAACAGAAAAACTCCTTGCGACTATATTGTGATAATAAAGCTGCTATCAACATAGCTCACAATCCGGTTCAAAATGACAGGACAAAGCATGTTGAGGTGGGTCGTCACTTCATCAAAGAGAAGCTCACTAATGGCACAATATGTACTTCATTTGTGCAATCTAGTGAGCAACTTGCAAATATCCTCACCAAGGGAGTTGGGAGTAAACCATTTCATGAGATTCTTGGCAAGCTAGGCATGAGAGATATCTTCACACTAGCTTGAAGGGGAGTTTTAGAATATATGTTAGAATCTTCCTATTATTTGCTTCCTTAGTTAGATTATTCTGTAATTCCTTAATCAGTGCCTTAGAGCTTTCTTTGTAATAGTTGGTTGATTAATATAAAGGGAGTAATATCATTATCATTCTCTAAGTTGATTTTCCCTCAAAGCAAACAAACTTTACTCCTTTTTTTTTTCAACCTATTCAATCTTTACATCACCTAATGTTTCACATTTTCCATAATATTTTTGGGTGAAGTTTTAGTTTCCATTTCCTGCTTCCAAACCAATCCAATCTAAGCATTGTTTCCCAATCTACGTCAATCATTTTTTGCCATTTTGCTCTATCGATGGTACAAGTTCAAATAAATTAAATACATTCACATCTTGTTTTACACTATATCCCATGTTAGTTTAAGTCCTCCCCTTCCTCCAACATTTTATTTATAGAAATCATATCACTCTTCCTTGCCATTGCATCTACATTTCTTCATCGTAAATGACCAAACCATCCTAACCTATTCTCTCTCAACTTATGTTCAATTGGTATTGGGCAACTAAAATACATGTCCATAAAATGAGTGTAGTTGAGTTGAAGATGCTCGGATGTGTGGTAAGAATAAGAAAGATAGAACTAGCAATAAATATATTTTTGAAATGGTAGGAGTAACACAAGTAAGGAGCCACTCCTTTCCCTCCTTAATGGCTCGAGCAGGTCCCACACTTGAGCCAACCTACTTTAATTTATGAATCACGTCATTTTCAACCTCACCATCCTTGTTAATAATCAAGCCTAGGTAAGGAAAAACTTCACTTTGTTATTTTTGATTTTCAATCTTCACTTCTCTATCATTTCTATTTCTATTGTTGCTAAGTCACACTCTGTATATTCACTTTTATTTTTACTAATTTTAAACCCTTTTAACTTGAGTGCTTCTCTCCATATTTGTAGTTCAAGGTTAATTTCTTCCTTAGTTTCATCTAGAACAATATCTACAAACTATCATCCTAAATGTGTTTAGTTAATTCATCAATGACCATGGCAAATAGGTAAGGACTCAAACTTGGCCCATGATGCAATACAACAATGATTGAGAATTTACTAGTTTCTGCTACGAGTGATCTAATTGTGGTCGATACCCCATTATACATGCGTTTTAATGCATGCATATACCTTTTAATCACAACCTTTTTCACCAACACTCACCATATTATATCCTATGAAACACAGATACTTCAAAAAGGGAGACATATCCATATTGTATCATTGGATACCCACACTCCTTGAATATTGGCGAATACATATCGGATACTTACTAGAAGTATTGGATAGTTCTTAATTATTTTTTCAGTAATTTTGGAGCATCACATACTTAATTTTGAAGTATCGGATACTCCAAATCACATATTACTTTATTTAGTTATTTGACAAAAAGAACATAGTGAGAGTTAAATATGTCCATATTGTTTTATGCATGTCCTCTATAACTACATAGAAAGTGAAGATTAACAAGAGAATATACCAATAGTAAAATTAATAAATTAACAAATAAATAAGCAAGTAAATTTGAATACAATATTTTTACTAGTGCCAAAGAGGAAAGCACATAAACAAGTTGTGGATTGCTCTATTACCGTAATATAAACATATTAAACTTGATATTAAAATGAAATATTTGCAATACCAATTGAGAATTTACAAAAGTAAACAAGCTACTGTCTTAAATTAATATCTAATTTTTAAAGATTAGTGTTTTACATTATAAAATTACAATGTGATCTCTCAACCTTCTTGAGCTTATATAGCTCCTACTAATAATTTTCTTTTAAATATATTTTTTACAAACGTATCCTAGCCGTACCCGTATCCTTCTTTTTAGGTTTTGTCATATCGCCATATCCATATCTTGTATCTATATCCGTGCTTCCTAAATTATATCTCTAGGCACCCTATCGTAAGTTTTTTTTTTTTTTTTTTTTTTTGAAAATCTATAAATAAATTTATAAAAAAAAAAAAAAAAAACATATTCGGATCCTTCATCTTCTCTTTGTACTTCACTATTAATCTTCTTAGTAAAAATAGCATTTCCATATTTGATCTACCAAGCATAAATCCAAACAGATTCTCTAACACTATTGTTATAACCCTCAAACAATGCTCAATCATTCTCACCAACAACTTTATTGTATTGACTTATCAACTTAATGTCTCTATAATTGTTGTAATTTTGGATATAAATACTCTCTCTACTCGTCAGCCAATTTCCTAGTCATTAGAATCTTATTAAAGAATTTTGTTAACTGACAACTACTTACCCACGCATTTCCAAGCCTCAATAGGGATACAATCTAGTCCTAATGCCTTGCCTTATTTTATTATTATTATTATTATTATTATTATTATTATTATTGTTATATTTTTTTATTTTTTTTGATAAATCTAATGCCTTGCCTTATTTCACCTTTTTTAATGCAAATTCCACCTTGAACTCTCTTAGTTCGATGATAAAACTTATATTCTCTAGTTCCATCTAGGCTATCATTTTCCTCTCCTTCCAAGTTTTTAAAATGATTTTCACTTAACAATTTCTCAAAATATCAGTCACACTTTTTCTTAATCTCCTCATCCAACCTCCTTATTGGTCAATTTATGTCTTAAAATTATTCCCATTTTATCCTCTTTTACTATGGCTTATATCCCACTATTCAACCAACAAGTATATTTAGATATAGGAGCTTTTCCCTTTGACTCTCTATGGCACTGCTTTTGATATTCTTTCAATGCATTATGCTATTGTATTCCACGTGTTATTAGAAACACCTTTCAAACCCCGCGTTACTTCTTTAAACACTTTATCCTCAATTTCTCACTTTTTAGATTTCACATCTAGTTCATGAGTTTTTAATATATTTCCCACCATGATTTTGCTCTTTATTATTGTATATAATACTATATATTGAATATTGCTAGCGCATTTTGTGCCATTAACTTCCTTGGGAAATAACCTTGAAACCTTTGCATATTCAGCGGTCTATTTTTCTTACAAGAAAATGATCTATGCAACTCTTATTTGACCCATTTTGAAAGTTACGTGTTTGACCCTCCTTTTTAAAAAGTTGTTGGTTATTACACAATCAAATGCTACTACAAAATCTAAGATGTTCTCTCCGCCTCATTTCGATCACCAAAACCATATCCACCATGTATCCTCTCGCACTTGCTTATATTTTCTGACATGACCATTGAAATCTCAACCTATAATTATTCTCTCTACAAATATTTGTTGTATTAACTCATCCAGTTGATCCCAAAATTTCCTTTTAATATGTTTCTCCAATCCTATTTGGGGTGCATAGGTGCTAATTATACTCTACAGTTACAATTTTAATTGATATTATTATGTAACCTATTCTCATAACTATTACTACCTTATTTTTCAGATGCTTAGCTACACCATTTTTACATGTTTTTTAATTTTATTTTTTGTTAAATAAATTTTATTGAAGAAGAGCATCAAGAAGATGCTAAAGATACAAAAAGGTCCCCATAAAAGGAACGCTAGCCGATTACATCATCAAGGAAATCAAAAAAGTAAACAAATCAAAATCCACATACGACACCCATCCACACAAGACGCAAAAACTATCTACTAACCAATATTTCCAACATACTAAATGTTGTAACAAGTTTTTCTATTTCGCTTGCTTTCTCAGATACTCAGTTTCTTGTAAGCATGTTATACTTTCCTTCTAATCATAGAATCTACTAATTCCATAGTTTTATCAGACACTGTTCCCTTTTCCAAGTTGCTAATGTAAACCAACAATCCTGGGCTAATTTCTTTACAGGTGCTCATCCAAGAAAATATAAGGACCTTTTCCTATTTTTCATTGCACTAAGGCGCCGATGTAGTGATCCTCGCCTATTTTTCAAAACATGTTGCTTACAGAAAACATCCTAGCCCTTGCGAGCTCATGTTCATAAGAGATCTGACGGGGAGTTTTACGTGGTAACTATGGAAGTGATCCATGATGTCAAAGGAAAACAAGAGGGAAATAAAATGCTCTGCAGAAGCTTGAAATCTTTTTAGGAAAAAAATGTTTCAACAGACAAAACAGATATTCGGGAGAGAAAATGCAGAGTTTAACAAATATGCATGCCTTTGACAGGAGAGTCCGACCAACCAGAAGATCTCCTTGGGTTGTTCCACAGTGTTCCCCGTGAAGCCACCATCCCTGACCTGCTGAGAAATTCAGCACGATTTTGTCTTACATTTGCTCGTCCTATACTCCGCCAAGGATTCCCATTTGCAGAATAAATTGAATTCCCAAAAGTAATGGTAGAACTACATACAAATAATTAGTTAAGATCTTGTTAAACCAAGCAAACGAAAGATTTTTTAAATCTGTTCTATCAACTGAGCAGACCTCTCTTCAATCAATATATTAAATCAAGCATACCACCCATTTTGACTAATCCAAAATGGATTTCAACATCCCAACATATATACTCAAAAGCTAATAAGATCTATTTGTTTTGGATTTAATAAGTTGAACAAATTGAGTTAAGCATCAATTATACGAATGTTTATTTGGTACAATAATTACCAGTCCGCCAGCATGATGCAGGGGGAAATGGGGAAAAAATGGTACAGGTAACTTACTCTGGACCATTCCACTTGAAGGAAGTGATGAGAAAGCAGATTGACAAACAAGAAGCCAATGGCCCCATTACCAAAGGAGTATCAAGAGTCCTCTGACAGAAAATAAGGATAAAAAATTCAGAAACAATACAATTCTGAGAGTAGGAAGAAATTGCAGGAATGCAAAGCAAATTGCATACTGATTTCCGTTTGGTCCAGAGATATGCAAGTGGAGCATTATCACACTATTTATTAACATGAACACAATAGCACCTGAAAGATAAATGTGGCTGCAATGACACGCGTGGCCCATTTCACAAATTGAGCTACGCAACATCCCCACTTCCATCATCTGAAATAACAAATTTCCATACCAACCAACACCCTAGGGCAGCTCCTGCAACGACAATCCCAAGTAGTAGAAAATAGAAACCTGTAACCAAACAAGGTGAATAGTTTAAACAAATAAAGGATATTGTTGAAAACTGAATCTGTAATAAATAAATAAAAAGGCTAATTCTATGGTCTCACAGTTATGAAGCCATTTGGTCTTGATCATGAATCATGTAATTACTTGTGAGGCTTTGTGGTGGTCAAACTTGGGGTTGTTGGTCATGAACTTGGTTATGAGGCTTCGTGGCTATGAACAGAAGTGGCCTAGGTTACGAGGCTTTGTGGTGTCTTTGGTTATGAACCAAATTGGTTATGAATCCTTGTGACTGAAATTTTAAGCGATGCCATATGCACCATTTTTCCTTTTCAAAAACAATAAAAATGAGATTCAAGTCGAGTAGAAGAAAATAAATAAATGCCTTAGAAAGTGACAAAAAAAAAATGAGGAAATTTTTAATAGATGTAAGTGGGCTAACACGGAGATAATGAGAGTTAAAGGTGCTAGATGATGCACTTTATACAAGATTAGACATAATCAATTTCTATATTATCGATTTTTATTAGATAAAAGAAATGCACTAAATTGAGAGAAGCGATGAAGGTTTCAGCAAGTAGAGTCACTCTTTAGCTACGTTACATGGACTCGGGAATGAGTGTCGCGTGTAGATATGTATCTAGGCGTCGGACTCAAAGAACCTCTAAATGAGGGACATGCGGGTTCGTCTAAAAAGTACCCAAAAATTAGACACGGGTATGTGCATATGGCCAAACAAGGATGTGTTAAAAAAAATATTAGGTACTTTTCTGATAAAGTTGCAATAATTTATGGCTCAGAATGAAAAATATTTTTATGATGATGCTACACATTTGTAGTTAAAAAATAATGAACAAAAAATATAAATAACATTATTAAAAAAATGAATAATTGAATGTCCATGGATATAAGTTAAATTCCAACTTGATTAGTATTAGGCCCAAACATAAGAAGCTCATGTAAAAGCCAACCAGCCCAATAACCTTATAATTTTTATTATAAGGCCCATTTTATTAACAGACCAAAGTGTATCCTAAATATGCCCAAAAGCCCAAATGCACCAAACCCTTTAATATAACCCTAGCAACCATCAACAAAGATGGATACAGAAGACAGAGATGACAAACGATTTACTTACGAGGAGGTTGTGAGCCATGTGTTCTCTCCTCCTCCTCCTTTGTTGCTGCTATGAAAAATAGAAAAGAAAATCAACCATATCTTTTGTATTTAGTCGTATTCCCCACCCATAGGCAAAACTTGAATCACCAGGTCAAACTAAAACATGAGAAGTTAGATTGGTTGCATGAAGTCCTCAACCAACTGATGGGTAGCAAAGGTGAGAAGGATTTTACAGCAGGATTTTGTGGCAAGGTAGTCATATGGATGTTATTTCCTTCATACTAAAGAGGGAGGTTCCTTTGCATTTTGGTTGGTGAAGGTAGGAAATGGTGGTCTTCTTGCCAAAGAATAAAGGGCATCCTCTTTGAGGGATGTGGCTAAGGAGTTGTCGAAACTCAAGGTGCAGAAGGAACCAGCCAAGGTGAAAGTGGTTGATCCTTTACGCAAGTGCCTGAAATGGTGTATTAGCCACCAAATCAAAGCCCTTCTAGACTATGGTTACAAGGGGAAAAGAGAGTAATAAATTCTATTGATGCCAAGAAAACTGTACATTTCTTGGAAAGAGATTTGATGGGAAGGGTAGTGGACTAGTGTTAGCATCTTCTACTTGAAGGATGCATGGTTGGCATTTGTGGCACCTTGCACCTATGTCCAACCAAGACCATGGCATGATGGTGGCATGCCAAGACAACAAGGTGGGAGAATGATAAGTGTTGTGCGGCAGCAACACTCAACCCTTGACCAAAGTGTGGGTAGCATGGCACAGATGCAAGGCATTAATATGACCTGAATGTGGGCTGCAACATACTTTGGGGGTTGAACACAATTAGTGGGCAAGACTTAGTCTGGTGGCCAAGGCAACCAATTTCGTGGCTAGCTTGATGGGGCAGATTGCAAGGCAGTTATTGACAGTTATGCATGTATGTTAGAGGCAATTACCTTTGTTGGGGCAAAGACAATGCAAGGCTGAAAATCAAGAGGCAAAGCTAGAAGTTAGGAGCAATTACAGGCAGTTATCCACAGATTGTTTCTAAGTCCCTAGGCAATTGGGGGTGTCAACTACCATGCCACTTGGCATGCTTTCCTTGTATTGTTGGTTGTCATTTTGTAACTAATTGTAAGCCTATATTAAGCACGGCCATGGAACTCAAAAATTCACTCAAGTGTTTTGAGAGTCTCCATTGGCATTCCTTTGTATTGTTGGTACAATAATAAAGGTTGGGAATTTCCTGTAAATTGTGTTACCTTCTCTCTTACTTGTTCAAACTCATAGTGTGGATGTATGTTGGAAAGTGGTTGAGATAAGTGTTGGAACTTAGTGCCATCACAAGACTAGAAATTTATACTCTGAAAATAGTGTTGTGACAACTAGTATATGGGCATCCCCTCCACAACGAATATGCTAATCACCCTTGGAAGGTCTCGACTAAAGTTGGGTTTGATGTTAAAGATCTTTTTTATCTATTTTGTTGCCATAAAAAGAGGAGGCGAAAAAGGGTTTTGAATGAAAAAGTTGAGTTCTTTAGACTGGTGGTCTCTAGTGGGAGAGTGTTGTCATGGAAATGGTGGTCCAAAGGCCATTTGGGTTTGCTTACTAGGCTGTCACTACGCCTACGGAATGAGGAGGTTGTTGAGGTGTTTGTGGAAGGGTTGACAAAGACACAAGCAAAGATGTCAATATTGTTGGGCTAGGCTTCTTGTCGAAGATTACACAACATAATTTCTGACGATTGTAATAGTGGAGGTAAATCCTTGGCTTTTGAGATCCCTCTTTGGATGGAATTGGGGTCTTCAAGTGCATGCTAGTCGAAGGTCTACGTACCATACAATGATTTGAGGTGGTCACGTTGACCGAACGAGGACGATAATGGAGGGTCACACGTGGTCAATACATGGGTTTGCTTGGCAAAAGGCGGCATTGTTAGTGCATAACAATTGTCGCCTACTTCAAATATGGATAGACGTATGACAAGAAAGTGCGGTAAGGGTGTTCATGGGTCGAGTCACTGGTTTGTCCATAACTCGTCACCTAAACCAACTTTAAGCCTGGAAAATTTCAGCTAATTACAAATTGCCATGTACTACAATGGCCTACAAAATATGGCACAATTATTGGCAAATTAAATCTTGCCACGTGTCTAATTGGTCTCAAATCAAGATGACATGGTGGTCAAATTAAATATTGCCATGTGTTAAAATGATGCAGTAAGTCTTTGACTAATCAAATTAAGTCATAGTGATGCAGCAAATAAGATTTTAACTAATCAAATTAAGCCACTTGTCGCATTGAGGTGGTCAAGCCAATAAAATTATGGCACACCATTAAAATGATATTTTGGTATTTATATCTAAAGAAATCAAAGATAATTATCAAAGTTAAAGTCTATTAAGACTCTCCTCCATCCATTTCTATAAATAGGGATGATCTCCACCAAAATTTTTCATACAAATTCTACATACATAAATCAAGTTGTAGAGACAAAAATTTACATCAAGCAAGAGAGAGCTCCATCGGATTCAAGCCTAACGCCCCGAGGTTTCTTCACCAAAGCCGATCAATCTCCATAAACCATAAAGTTTGGAGATTCAAAACAAAGTTTGTCATCAAACTCTACAAATCTATAGTTGTCTTCTACTAAATTGGAGGGGATTCTACAAATCTGATTCAGGAAAAAACTATCCAGCCCTTAAATTAAAGTTCTACAAATTCACCGCCTTCTTCGCTACTTGGATGAGATTTTGCCGCTCAATTCGGGAACAAGCTATCAATCCTCAAATCAACTTATTGAAGAGAAGAATCAAAGGATTTTCTTTGACTAGAAATTTCATCAGATATTGTACTCACTTTATTTTAAACCAATAAATTTATATTTGTTACTCTATTTTTCTATCTTTATTTTTGTGGACAAGAAATTTGTATATACACCCTGTCACCCACCATTTCGATTCCAAAACTAACCATCCAATTTTGACCGAATCTCCTTTCAAAATCAACCCATTTTCTTCCTCCAGTTTAAATGTCGGTTTCGTCGGCTTCAAGACCCACATACTCTCTACACATACATAGATCTAAGAAAACAAAAGAGTTGAGCAGTAGCACTGTTTGATCTGACCCAAATCAACCTCAACCATTTGATGAATACATAAAAATCAAAAATTAGAGAGAAGACAACGCCTAATTAGGGGTAAAACCCCCAAGGGCTAGGAGAGAAACTAAGCTCTATTCCAATCACAACATCACCTATTTATATACTACAACTAATAAGCTATTTAACAGTATTTATCATACTACATCATACTCTCCTCTTTAAGAAAATTGTCTTCAAGTTTAAGTAGCAACTAAGTAAACTCAATGTAATACTACTCATGTAACCATGTGTAAGGAATAGGTGCGGCATTTCCTTGCTCAAGAACAAATATGATTCTCCCAACTTAGCCATCTGCAAATACATTGAACTTCATCCTTGCATCATTGGCTCAACAACCATAGGTGTGCGATAGTTGCAGAAATGTATACATTTAGACCCCTTAAAGTATACTTGTTAGGTCCTTTAATCATTGTTACTTGATTTTAATATGTTATGTGCAGGTTACTCAAGTTTATGAGTAGAAATTGGACTTAATTTCATATTTGAAATCCGAGACCAAGCTCCAACTCAGCTCTGAAGGCCTAGAAGAATCTAAATAATTTTAATCAAGCAATAAAAGCCCAACTCATAAGATTTGAAGAAAGAAAAGTTAAAATTATTACAATCCCGCTATAGGAGTCACTCTGCACAACCTTCAGATTTTGGATGTATCTCTCGTCCAATATCATATTTAAGTGATTCAAGCGCATTGGAAAAAAACTCAAAAGGGCTACGATTTTGTGTGAAATAGGAATTTTCAAATCCTGAGTTTTAATAGGTCAAAGCATGCCAACAAGATGAGCCTAAAAGCTGGGAATAATTACATCCTAATTTTCCTTTCATTTTGGGAAATTTAACCTCTTGGGTAATATGTAGAAGGCTTCTAATGTCTATAAATAAAAACCCTATTCATTATTAGGGTTGTTCATGATTTTAGAGAGAGTAGGCGGAGGCTACGAAGACATGTGCAGCTAAGGAGCTCTCCTCTTAGGGTTTGAATGAAACTCAAATAAGTAACAATGTTTTGTATTTAGTTTGGGGTTTTTATTATTGAATTAACAGTTGTATAAGATTAAGGCTTTTCTATATTATTACTTTGTTTTGAATCTTTCTATCTAGCTCATGTTCTTAGTTTCGGTTAAGATAGTCTATGCTAGGAGAGACGAGTCATGGCGTGAGACGATTCGTGCTAATACAAGATAGTCTATACTAATCGTTAACTGCCAATTATCCTCTAGACAATATTGTTGGGACTTATAGTCACTAACGGATCATAGTTGAGTTGGATAATAAATCTGTAAATTGTTACAGTTCAATGATTACAAGGTTATGGTGGATTCGAAACCCTAGTCTCTTCTATTTGATTGATCCTAAGTTAATTATATTTATTTGTTAAATTTAATTAAGCTCATAAAAAAATTCTTCTTTTCTACTTTTGAATTGATTTAAGAATTAATTCGAAATTTAAACAACTTAGCCTTTTAATCCCTGTGGATCGATACCCGAACTAAACCACTATTCTATTGAATTAAGGTCTTAGTAAGGATTTATTTTTGGTGTGCAAAATGACTTACCAGTGTGTCCATATCCCCTCGCTAAAAAACTCAGATAGACGCCCATTTCCAAACCCCTTCACCTCTAACTTGCATACTCATGCAAAAGAGTACTCATTTTGTCGGAATGAGACCAATTGTTGGCAAATGACATCTTGCAAAGCAAAGCTGAGAAGATTGACACAATGATAGGGTGAACGATGCATCCACTAAGCAAAACCATGAGAGTAGTTGATTAGGAGCTAGAATTCGACATTGCACGAGTTCTTTCTTTCCCCTTGGCACAAATGTGAACTGAGCACACAACAAGGAACATAATCAACTCAAAACAACTTCATAAAGAGGTATGAAAGAGTCCTAACGATAAACTTCAAATAATTTCTTTGAAGATGTCAAAAATTTCTATGGCGGCTTGCAATGTGACAAGTCATCCACTAATTTGTTTCAACTCATCTTTTTTATTATGAATTTTGATTTGGATTAGCATCAGGGTCCCTTCCAATTGAGAACTTCATCTCAGTTTCTTCACCCAAAGTCAAAGCATAAGCTCTAACACGGCCATCTCGATGACCTCGATCTTGATTAGCCATAACCAAACAACCCAATATGACCCACAAACAGTCCAGTTATGCCAATTACAGAGATTACGGTTTCAGACCCAATTTCACAATTGAGGACAACTCAATTCAATATCCATTCACAGCAGTATGTAGCAGCAAATAATCAAGATCCAATCCAAGAACAAGAATCAAGAATAAGATGGCCACACCACGAATTGATTCACGACAGTTCCAATTGAGAAGAAAACTAAGTCAACCATACCAGAATTGAATTGAGTCATGTCGACCAACTTGAAAAACAGAACTACGTAAGATTTTGAATTAGTTCTGAACTATGAGATCAAATCTTTGAGTTGATTTTTTTGGTAATCTGCAGTCGCAACTTCAAAAGAAGACGAGTTCACTACTCCTGACATCAACTCGCTAGAGGGTTGAATCGCAACTTGCAATTGATTGTTGAAGTTGACTCACAGCTTCAACCCAAGATGTAGAATCAAGCGGTACAGGGAGTCCAAGGGAGTTGGTTCATGAAGAGTAGTGATACCTGATTCAGCGACGAACTAGAGTCGAAGGGCCAAACCCAGATCAAATCTCGTCTTGCAAGTCAGATCGCAAGGCAAGGCCAAACTGAAATCGCAAGACCAGGTCAATTCAAAGTTTACTAACTTGACTCAATAAGAGGATTCAAGAACTTCAGCTAACGCAAACTCAACTCTAATCAAAGAGCTAGGTTGCAATCGTGGATGAACAATAGCAACTTCAAGTTTGCAATGGGTCTTCAAATCATGATGGGTATTCAACTTCGACTTCAGAGAGATTCTAGGTTTGAACTTCAAACCAAATGCACCCAGAACAACTGAACAAAAAATCCTCTTTCGCCTAGTGGCAATTTCCACTTATGCACTTCAAAGAGAGATGGTGGTTTCGACATATTCAAACAAATGAAGGGCTTTGAACTGAGATCTGAACTCAACGAAGGCATCAAGATCTTGCTGTGATGTTGAATCACCAGCGAAAGGTCTAAACGAAGTCGCAACTACCAAATCTAAAGGCCAACTCTGATTATGATGTCAAATATATGGCTTCAGATCAAATCGATCACACTTGTGATGGCAACTTTTGGTGAGACGATCTAGGTTCGCACCAAGAATTAGGTTTAGATCCAGAATCAGGTAAAGTGTTCTTTCTAATTGACTATCTGTATGTACAATTAGAAACAATGAAGTATAAGATCTTTTGCTCCAATACCAAATAATGAAATCCAAATGCCAAATCAAGATCAAATTGAGAGAGAAAAGACAATGCCCCAATTAGGGTAAAACCTCCGAGTGGATGTCCTAGAGGTCATCCAGACATGAACAAAAAGTTGTTAAAGTTGTTTTGGGAGGACATCCGTATGATGTCCCACCCAACGATAACAATTTAAATTTCATGAAAGATGAAACTCTCCTTCATTTGATGAAGGTTTTGGTTCATCCCTCCTTTGATATGAGTTTGATGAAACGGTTGAGGTTAAATAGTTACGCTTTTCATCAAATTTAAATTTGATGAAATATTAGATGCAGCGTTGAGATGGTCTTACATGAGCTTCTCATGTTTGGGTAATTAAGGAGTTGAAATTTTAACTTATATCCATGGAAAATAAATTATTCATTTTTTTTTCAATAACGTTATATATAATTTTATTCAATATTTTTAACTACAAACGGTAGCATCATCATAAAAATATGTAATTATTCTGAGCCATAAATTATTAGAACTTCATCAAAAAAATACATAATATTTTTTGACACATCCATGTTTAGCCGCATCCACGCATTCGGTCTAATTTTGGGTACTTTTTAGACATACTCTCGTATCCCCCATTTAAAGGTTTGCTGAGTCTGACTCCTAGATACATACCCCCAACCAACACTTGTACCCGAGTCCATGTAACATAGAGTATTAGGGAGAAAAAGAGGGTGGGAGTTAAAGAGTCAAAATTCAAGGACATTTTACTCACTGGTGAAAACAAATCTGAATTTTGTTGTGCAGTCTCTCAGGAATTACTGCAGATGGGACCAATTTAACCTGATATGCACTGGCATAACTCCCAAGTTCCAATCTTGACTGACCAGCAACTTGAACGCGTTCACACAATAAAACATCTTTGGAACCATGAGAAGATGATGTATTATAACCAGTGAGGGGAGATGGAGTGACATCAATAACTGGATTTTCCAAATCAATGCCTGTATTATCAACATTTAGAGATAATTAATTATCAAAAAGAAATATATTACCAACAAAAAAAAGGGAACATTGGAAGTAAGTAGCAAAAACTGAGATAGAAAAGCAATGACGTGTTCTAGGAATTGCATGATAGACATCATGTAACACACCTTAAATTAGTATTTCCGCACTACATTACTCTAATGAACCACAAATTCAGCCTGTGAAGTGACATATTCTAGTTGGTCAAGCCCAACCACTCATACAAAAGTTAATTGTGTTGTTGTAGACCTAATAGAGACCCTAATTTATTAACAACTGTGAAATTTCCAAGTTACAAAACTTGGAGGATTTCATGTAAATGAAACTCCTTTACCTACATAGAGCACATTTAATATAACCATGAGGTTAAAACATTCATCTCATGAATCACGCCTATTATATATGAAAACCTATGAAGCACATGCACTCCATCTAGCCTAACATATTAGCGCCCAACACATCTAGGACACAGACAAGTTCAACACGCAACAAACACGCCGACATGCCCTCTTGTGTCCCACTTTTGCTCACTTCTTTTAGTTGCTGGACCAGTGTTTTAAAAGCTCTAGGCATCGAGGCGCCTGTTCACTGAGCCTAAGCGCTCGAGGCGCTTTGGCGAGGCGCTCGCCTCACCAAAGCGAGGCGCAAGTTATAAAAGTTAAGCAAAGTATATGTAACGCCCTCAAAATTAAACCCATAATAAATAATATTAACATGCATCATTATATTAAAACAAGAATATAATTCCATTCATCAGAGTATTAAGAAATAAACATCAAAATAAATGCCCTACGGCTTACATCTCGCCAAGCCAATACTTGGACACAAATCCACAGTTCTAACTCAAAACAAATAAAGCCCTAGGCTTGAGTGTTTTACATATAAAAACAAATAAACTAAAACAAATCTTCGAGTTCCAATCCTCACAAGCTAAGTCCTTGGAGGCAAGGAACCATCTCGCACCAAAATGAAGTTCTATATAGGGTGAGCCACACCAAAGAGAGAAATACTAAACCAAGCATAAGAATTAACTAAAGTATTAGCATCCGATATATGGTTAACACACTATATTCCGATTACAATTCTCATGACACTAATATCTATATTGCCTATGACACGTTGTCTATGGCATATCTTACCTTCCACCTATGGCTCGTAACTCGCCAAATAACTCAACGGGAATTTCATCTCTTATTAACAATAATTGAACAGGATAACAAGTTGTTAAACCTCTATAACATAACAAATACACATGTCGGTATTGTATCAATCATAACCACATTCACTTCCATACTTCTCAACCGATACACATGGTGGTGATGTATCATATCAACAATAAATAGAAATACTTATTAACAATAGGCACACATGTATGTGATGCAAGTGGGTCCATCCCCTTTCTCCTCCCAACACATCCGGGTTTAGAGGTCCATCCCCTTTCTTCCCCTAAACCCTCCAACAATTTCGGTTTAGAAGTCCATCCCCTATCTTCACCTAAACCGTGGAGTTCATCCCCTATCTCCTCCAAAACCAAATGCATATGCAACATAATCAATACTTGCTATATACAACACATAATCAATACATGTAATGTTCTCAGATAATTCAACAAATAAATAGTCGACTAATTCCAGCTTATACCTAAGCCACATGCAAGGTCTATAATAATCATCGCTATCCTCCACCGATAGCTCAAACAATTATTTCTAAGCGTAAATAAATATACAATACATATAATCCTAATTCCACGATAAGTAATTAAATATCCCACTACATCAATTTATATCATAATCCTCAATTTCATGAATTAAACTCAATTCCACATACTTCCCTTAAATTAATTACACAATTAATCTAAGTCAAAACCTAGGGTTTCTTCCAAAATCACCAAACTACCCCCATATACCAAAAATACCAACACTTATGATTAAAGCGTATAAATGGAGTAGGAAATCCCTACCTTAAATGTAAGAGCCCAAAAGGAGAAGAAGAAGATGATGCTCAAAACCCCAAAGTGCTCCAAATCAACAATTGTTCGATTAAATGAAAGCCCTCACTCTCTACCTTTTAATGAAGGAACTAGGTTAGAAGCGCCTCTAGATAGATCAAACCCAAGGAAAAGATGAGTTGAGAGAAAAGAAACTCTAACTAGGGTTTCGGATCAAAATTGTGAAAAGGACGCTTTAAAACCGCCGCTGCTTAAACATCGACAAGCTCGCTGAAGGAAGACCGTCGCCGAGCGACTGCACACAAAAATGCACTCGCCGAGCGAAAAGAAGATCGCCGAGCCAAAGACAAACCATCTCGCCGAGCGAAGGAAAGCTCGCCGAGCTAACAAACATTGCCCTCGTTCTAGCATCGACGCAACCTCGCCGAGCTAAGAAAGGCTCGCCGAGCGATTTAACTAAGAAGGACCTCGCCGAAGCGAAGAGAAGCTCGCCGAGCGACTCAAGCCAAAACCGATCATCAAGAATTTGTTTCTAGACTCAACCAACTCAGAATCAACTCCGCCTAAAACATCCTATAACCAAAGAATAAGGAATCAAGGACAACAATGACAATAATATGGCAACTAATCCACTAACATAAGTCCGATACGATAATCAAATGGGAAAAGACCGGTCGCTATAACCTCCCTTAAAAGAATTTCGCCCCTAAATTAAGCATGAGTTTGTAAAATAATTTTTTTCAATTCCCAATGATATAAACACAACAATAAACAACAACTTGACCCACAACCGTCATTTCATCTCTTATCAAGAGCCATCTCACAAGATGTATAAATCAACATATATTTCAACTTGTATCAATATTATGCATTATTCTTCTCAATGTTAACAATTTCCATATCATATTCAATCTCATGATATAAACAACACATTCAATATATATAAATGTTATACTCCACTTCCATAAAAAGGCAAGTTTCAACATGTTAACATTAAACCAAAACATCCTCAATGTTTTCTAGCTTAAGACATATATAAAATTCTCAAGTTCCACAATATTACATAATCTAAACACAAGATTACAATCCACAAACAAGTCCGGATATTTCTCACGGACTTCCAACTCACGCTCCCAAGTGGCCTCCACCCGCGGATGCTTCCACAAAACCTTCACTAAAGGGATGGTCTTACCACGCAGACTTGATCCCGCCTATCCAAGACTCGAATCGGTCTCCTCATACTAAACATCCTCATCAACAACTAAATCGTCCAATCCAACACATGCGACGGATCCGCCATACTTCCAAGCATACCACATGAAACACGCCATGAACTCCGACAATCATGTGGCAAAGCTAAACGATAAGCAACCTCGCCAATCCTCTCAAGGATCTCAAAGGGCCAATAAACCGAGGGGACAACTTCCCACTCTTCCTAACCTCATTAAACCTCGCCTAGGTGAGATTTTTCAGAAGACATGATCTCCTACCTCAAACACCAAAGGTCTCCTCCTACGGCCGGATAAGATTTCAAGCACTGGTCAGAATAAGCCTCCTACGGATAAGCTCAACCTTCTCCGCTGCTTTCTCACTAACTCCGACCCAACAAAGGTGCATCACCCACCTCGCCCAACAAACCGGAGATTCTACACGGCCGGCCATACAAGGCCTCAAACGGTGCCATACCGATATTAGATCGAAACCGTTGTTATAGGCAACTCCACTAATGGCAAGTGTCTCTCCCACGACCCATCAAATCAAGAACACAACCTCAAGCATATCCTCAAGGATCTGAATGGTACGCCTCGCCTGCTCACCGAGGATGGTAAGCCGCATTAAAGGTCAACTTAGTGCCTAAAGCACTTCGCAAACTCGCCACAACCCGGCAAAGGAAACGAGGATCTCTATCTCGAGACAATCGCCACCGAACCCCATGCAACTTTACTATTTCCTAACATATAAATCGCAAGATGATCCAATCAATCTCTCACGCCAAGATAGAATAAAGTGTGTCGACTTAGTTAACCGGTCTACAACCATCCAAATAGCATCACTACTCCGCTGAGTCCTCGGAAGACTGACAACGAAGTCCATAGTGAATAGTGACATGTTCCCACTTCCACTCGACAATAAGCAAGGGTTGCAATAAACCCGCTGGCCTCTGATGCTCGGCCTTCACTTGCTGACAAGTAAGGCATTTCAATACGAAAATAGCTACATCTCTCTTCATACCCCACCACCAAAACTGGCGACCCAAATCCCGATACATCTTAGTACCTCCCGGATGCACCGCAAGGCGCGAATGATGAAACTCTCGGAGTACCTCCTCTCGACACGATTCCGCACAAACAGACGGTCTCAGATCTCACACTCAGTCGATACACCACAAACCCTTCTCAACCTTACCACTAGAAATCTTCTCCGAGAGATTCTACCTCAAGATCACCCCTCGAGCCTCTAACACTCGAGTCACAAGTGTAGGTCAGGCAACAACAAAAACAAGGTCGCAATTTCAACGGATTCGGGCCAGATGCAAATCAAACTCCCCAACCGCACCCAACATCTCCCACTTTGATGGCTATACTAGCAACGCCACCAACAGATTTTCTACTAAGGGCATCGCCACAACATTGGCCTTTCCTGATGATAGTGCAACTCAAATCATAATCCTCAATAAATTCCATCCACCTCCTCAGATTCAAGTCTTTCGTAAACAGATATTTCAGACTCTTATGATCGGAGAATACTTCAAATTTCACCAAACAGATAATGCCTCCAAATCTTCAAGGCAAATATCACAATGCTAACTCTAGATCATGCGAGGGTAATTCTTCTCATGAATTTTCAATCGCGGAGCCATAGGCAACCACTTTCCTCTTGCATCAACACACAACCTGCATCTCTCGTGAGGCGCCACAAGAACCGCATAACCCAATCCTCTCTCCTAATAATCAAGACCGAGCGGTGGTCAATCTAACCTTCAACTCAAACGACTTTTCACAAGTCTCACTCCATACAAATTTGACCCTTCCGAGTCAATCTAGTCAACTGTGAAGCTAACTTGGAGAAATCCTTCACAAACCGACGATAATATTCTCGCCAATCCCGTAAAATCATGATCTCAAACACACTCTTAGGTTGTACCCAATCTTGCACCGCCTCAATCTTGGATGTATCAACAGACACCCTTTCCCGTAAACTACGTGGCCTAAAAACTTCTCTTCTAGCCGTAATTCACACTTCCCAAACTTAGCATAAAGCTTATGGGCCCTAAGTAACTCAAGCACCACTCTCAAGTGTTCCTCGTGCTCCTCCTCCGAAGGTGAATAAATCGTAATGTCGCCCACGAAGACGCACAAAAACGATCTAAGAATTCCCTAAGATCCGGTTCATCAAATCCATAAACATCGCTGCAAGCAGGAGCCCAAACGGCATCACCAGAACTCATAGTGGCCATACCGCTGCATTTTAATGCCGCTTTTGAATATCCTCCTCCTCGACTCTCAACCGATGATAACCCGATCTCAAGTCTATCTTAGAGAAACAACGAACCCTTCAACGTCAAACAAATCATCTATACGAGGCATAGGGTACTTATTCTTAACCGTAGTCTTATTCAATTTCCTAATCTATACACGCCTCAAAGCACCACCTTTCTTCTTAGCTTAATAGGGCCGGTTCTCCCCATGGCGTAAACACTAGGACTAATATAGCCCTTATCTAGCAACTCCTCGAGTTGAACCTTCAACTCAACTAACTCACCGCTAAACGATAAGGTGCCATAGAAATCAAGTTTCGCACTAAATCAATAGAGAACTCAATCTCGATGAGGTGGCAAACCAACAAGATCCTCGGAAGACGCCCGTACTCACAAACCACCTCAGAACACAACTGGGTCTCATCACACTCACTACTCGGCTAGCAAGTAGACCACTAAGCTCACTCGCCTCGCATGATCGCACTCGTGGCAAACACTACCAACCCCGCCCCCGTAAAATGGAAACGCTTCTCCGCTAATTGTACAACAGACCCTCCGACTAGAGTAATCAATAAATGCCCGTATGACGATAACTACCCATACCCAAAATAACATCAAGCCCTTCATGGGCATAACCACAAAAGAAAAAGGGATTCTATGATCATCGACTTATATCACAACCCCTAACACCTTGTTTCAAAATCAACTCACCCCCAAGAGGCGACACTACACAAATAGGAGATGCTAATCGGCTAACTCCAACTCCAAAATAGATGCTAATGCAGCAGACACAAAAGAATGAGATGCACCAGACGATCAAAAACACTAGCAATCGAATTGCAAAACAAGAAGGTACCTCTCACAACCGACGGAGTCGGGTATAAGATCCTCGCAGTAAAGATACACGCTACCAGATGACCTTCGATCAACTCGCCACCCCTAGGAGCATAAGATCACAGACCGAATGGGACGATGAAGCCTCGATTAGCCCTCGAGGCTCGAACGGATCGAATCGCCGACTCGAAGTTCCGCTTTCAAACCAGATGCACTAGATGTGCTATTCAACTGGCAAAACCTTCAGTGCCCTCGCCGACCGTGACCGAAAACAACTCAAACCAGACGCACTGTGTGCACTCAATCGGGCAGAACCTCTTCAGTGCCCTTGATGACCGTGATCAAAACAAGAGAGCGACCGCCTCTACTCGACTCGCTCGAGATCGAGCCAAGAAGATGCCGCCTCGCACTCCTCCCTTCGAGGACAAATCAAGACTTATGGCCCACCGCCACACTTGAAACAGTAATGTCTCCTCGACCGCTTTCCCGAACTAGCACTCGCATCGAAAAGTAGATCTAGAAAACTACTCGAGGTCAGCCGAGGAGTGAAACCTCTCGCCTCCTCGCCATCGCCTCGACCATCCCGACTCTTGGAGCCTTTCGCCTCTTCCTCCTCCCCGATCGCATCTCAGATGGGTCACGATCAACCAAACGCCCAAAATCCCTAATCATAGTCGGCATTAACTTCAATTTGAGGTCGCTACCAACTTCTTCTCAAACTCTATGCAACGGCGTTCTCGCCGCCACTAACTCAAAGTAACTCGACAAACTAGTAAACGAGGCCTCTAACTCAAATCCATCGATGAACTATTCGCTTCAGATGGCAGAATCGATCTCTCAACGCCTCGAATACCGAGATGTACTTCTCCGAAAAGCATCAACAAACTCCTTCCAAGTACCGCCAATACGACCCTTGGTGAACTTCCACCATCGACCAAGATCCCTTTCACCGAAAGATGCCAAGGTCACCTTCAACCTCGCTCGATGCCAAGCATCTCAAACGCTGTTGTCTGCTCGAGCCATTCGTCATTTTGCTGCTCGCTAGGATCACTTATAAACACTTCCGCTGAGACCGAAAACTCCTCTTCGTAAAAGAAGGCCTCAGATCCGCAAAGAACTACCGAGTCGAACTACTGGCCGGATTCGCAGCCTCGTCCACATCGACGCCGAAATGCCCTCGCTATCTCTTGGGCCAAAGCGCCCATACCTCGCCGCCTCATCGCTCGGCCACATTGGCTCGCTAACACCTCTCCCGAATCACGGAATTTCTCCCAGATAGGCACTTTGCCCGGCTCGCCTACCACGCCTACCACGACCTCGCCCTCGCCCCGACATCCTAATAAAGAAACAAAGACGTTAGCACTCTAAATAATGTGCCAAAACTATAACACTTAAGGCCCTAATACATTGAATAACAATAAATCACACCACGAAGCACATAATCACATAAGCACTCCATTTCATTTCGATAATGATAGTCCCGAGGCATCACTAAAGTTCCGGTTGGAAACAACATTGATCAAGTGCCTTTCCAACAAGACTTTCAGAGACTCAAGGGTCCAATCAACATCCTAGAAACTATATTCCATACCCACATAGTCACATAAACATGTTATCATATAAGCATGCAAATATTACACTAAGTCTCTATCAAACGAGACGAACCCATTGTGATACTAATCACTTCCACGTACCCAAAGTATTCGAACCCGGTACGCTCTGATACCAAGTTGTAACGCCCTCAAAATTAAACCCATAATAAATAATATTAACATGCATCATTATATTAAAACAAGAATATAATTCCATTCATCGAGTATTAAGAAATAAACATCAAAATAAATGCCCCTACGGGCTTACATCTCGCCAAGCCAATACTTGGACACAAATCCACGAAGTTCTAACTCAAAACAAATAAAGCCCTAGGCTCGAGTGTTTTACATATAAAAACAAATAAACTAAAACAAATCTTCGAGTTCCAATCCTCACAAGCTAAGTCCTTGGAGGCAAGGAACCATCTCGCACTGAAAATGAAGTTCTATATAGGGTGAGCCAACCAAGAGAGAAATACTAAACCAAGCATAAGAATTAACTAAAGTATTAGCATCCGATATATGGTTAACACACTATATTCCGATTACAATTCTCATGACACTAATATCTATATTGCCTATGACACGTTGTCTATGGCATATCTTACCTTCCACCTATGGCTCGTAACTCGCCAAATAACTCAACGGAATTTCATCTCTTATTAACAATAATTGAACAGGATAACAAGTTGTTAAACCTCTCTATAACATAACAAATACACATGCCGGTATTGTATCAATCATAACCACATTCACTTCCATACTTCTCAACCGATACACATGGTGGTGATGTATCATATCAACAATAAATAGAAATACTTATTAACAATAGGCACACATGTATGTGATGCAAGTGGGGTCCATCCCCTTTCTCCTCCCAACACATCCGGGTTTAGAGGTCCATCCCCTTTCTTCCCTAAACCCTCCAACAATTTCTTGCTTAGAAGTCCATCCCCTTTCTTCCTAAACCGAGTTCATCCCCTATCTCCTCCAAAACCAAATGCATATGCAACATAATCAATACTTGCTATATACAACACATAATCAATACAAGTAATGTTCTCAGATAATTCAACAATAAATAGTCGACTAATTCCAGCTTATACCTAAGCCACATGCAAGGTCTAATAATCACCGGCTATCCTCCACCGATAGCTCAAACAATTATTTCTAAGGTAAATAAATATACAATACATATAATCCTAATTCCACGTATAAGTAATTAAATATCCGACTACATCAATTTATATCATAATCCTCAATTTCATGAATTAAACTCAATTCCACATACTTCCCTTTAAATTAATTACACAAATTAATCTAAGTCAAAACCTAGGGTTTCTTCCAAAATCACCAAACTACCCCCATATACCAAAAATACCAACACTTATGATTAAAGCGATAAATGGAGTAGGAAATCCCTACCTTAAACAAGAGCCCAAAAGGAGAAGAAGAAGATGATGCTCAAAACCCCAAAGTGCTCCAAATCAACAATTGTTCGATTAAATGAAAGCCCTCACTCTCTACCTTTTTAATGAAGGAACTAGGTTAGAAGCGCCTCTAGATAGATCAAACCCAAGGAAAAGATGAGTTGAGAGAAAAGAAACTCTAACTAGGGTTTCGGATCAAAATTGTGAAAAAGGACGCTTTTAACCGCCGCTTAAATATCGACAAGCTCGCTGAAGCGAAGACCGTCGCCGAGCGACTGCATTACAAAAATGTACTCGCCGAGCGAAAAGAAGATCGCCGAGCCAAAGACAAACCATCTCGCCGAGCGAAGGAAAGCTCGCCGAGCCAACAAACATTGCCTCGTGTCTAGCATCGACGCAACCTCGCCGAGCTAAGAAAGGCTCGCCGAGCGATTTAACCAAGAAGGACCTCGCCGAAGCGAAGAGAAGCTCGCCGAGCGACTCAAGCCAAAACTCGATCATCAAGAATTTGTTTCTAGACTCAACCAACTCAGAATCAACTCGCCCAAAACATCCTATAACCAAAGAATAAGGAATCAAGGACAACAATGACAATAATATGGCAACGGAATCCACGGAACATAAGTCCGGATACGATAATCAAATGGGAAAAAGACCGGGGTCGCTATAGTATAAATATAACACAATTTTCAACATAGAAAGTATTTAATATGTATATTATTAATTTTTTTAATAAGAAGAGCAAAGAAGAAGAAAAAAAATAATTAATTTTTTTAATATATATATTATTTTATTTATTTATTATATTTTTTACATAATGTGTTTTAATTAATTTTTTTTATTTTATTTTACATACATTTATTTATTTTTTTTATTACTATGAATAAGTATATATTATATAAGTATATTATATATTATATAATAGATATTATACGCATTATATAATATTATATATATATATGAATCAATTATATATTATATATAAGTATATTATATATTATATAGTAGGTATCATATAATGTATTATATATATATGAATCAAGAGACAAAAGCGAGAGAGAGAGAGAGATCGCGATCACGATCGCGAAGGTGAGAGAGAAGGCGATCGGTGAGAGAGATCGCAATCGTGAGCCAGACAGAAGCAAGAGAGAAGACGACGAAAGAAGAGAAGAGAAGAGAAGACGAAGCAGAAGAGAAGGAGCAGAGAGAGACGAGAAGAAGCAGAGACGAACCCGAAGAAGCTCAGATCAGTCGATTTCGAAGCTCAGATCGGTCGATTCGAAGAAGCTCACCAACAGATTTGTATTGTATAAGAGTTTTAATCCTATGTGGATGGTACACAAACACAAAACAAAGCTTAGCCGAGCAAGACGGCTGCGGCGCTTTCCTTAGGCGAAAGGCGCGCCTCAACACCTTACGGTGCTTCGCAATGCACCTCGCTTGCCTACTTCGAAGCGCCAACCTCAAGGCCTGCCGCTTAGCGCTTAGGCGACTTTTTAAAACACTGCTGGACACACACCTCCAACACTCTCTGAACACTTCTCGGACACGATGATGGCCAAAAATAAAATTAGAAAATCACTGATTTTGTTCATGCTACCTGTAGGAACTCTAGATTTGTGATTCACAGATAAAGAGATGAAGGAAGAAGTCACACAAGAGACAATAACAGTATAAGAAGAAGCATCTTACCTTGTTCAACTTCGTCTCCTTCGACAGAGGCATCCTGGGTTCAGATTCAAAAAAAATTCCCACTTAATGGGGTAGGCTCTGCTTTTGTTGGTCTGCTGTACATTGTTATGGGCTTGGTGGGTGTTTTATTCTAAATTGCCAGAGACCCAATTCATTGTGGATGGCTTTCTACTTGGACTACATCAAGGTGTTTAAAAATCAAGCCCATTATGTCAAAGCATGATGTGGAAAACTATATTGCAAACCAGTCCAAGAAAAGAAATAAACAAATAGTTTATTATAAATAAATCATATCCAATAAAAAATTTAAAAAAAATAAAACACAACATTGATTTAGTATTTTCTAAATTCACTTAATATTGTAATATATATGACATGAATATATAAAAATATTATTTTTTCATGTATCCCAATATGCCATGTCCTCAAATTTTGAAAATTGTCGTGTCAACAGATTCAGGTCTTTATCCGTGTCTTATGTCCCTGTTTCTTAGATGAAAACATTTCAAATAATAAATCATGAACATAACACTTATTCCAATAAATAAATAATCAAATACATGAATCTAATTGGCTCAAAATGAAGCACCAATACTCCAAAGTATGTGTTGTAGCGGTGTCGGAGACAGGAACACAGGGGACTCGTGTGTCCCTTTATTTAATTACTTTTTTTTCAAGGAACACCCCAACTAGTTTTTTATCCCCTTTTCTTAGTTCTTTTAATGCATGTTGGATGTTGAATGATAATTACTTTTTGCTTAAATTTAAATAATTAATAGATGTTGATGCTGTGGTGAGGTGAGGTTTCTTTGCAGTCTCGCTTTCCATTGATTTTTCGTGTTGCCATTGATCAGGAGGCTGTGGTGGCATCTTATCTAGATGGGGTTGAAGGTGCGGTGGTTTGGGATATTATATTGCACCAGCAGGTTTAGGATTGGGAGGTTGGGCAGCTGGTGGATTTACTGAGTTTCTTGTACGGGGTGCGGATTGGGGGGGGTACGAGATGATGTGTCTTGGTGTTTTTGGGGGTCAAGTGCAAAAGGTGTTTTCCCGATTTTGTCGCTCTATCGTGCTTTGTCTAGTGGTGTGGAGGAGGAGTTTCCTTGGCATCGTGTTTGGGTTACAGGTGTTCATCTAACGTGGCTTTTGATCGGATTCTAACTATTGATAATTTGGTTCGCCATCGTTTTATCGTAGTAAGCTGGTGTTGTACATGTTATGGTAATGCAAAGTCTGTGAATCACATGCTTATCCATTACCCTGTGGCTTATCGTTTGTGGGTGCTTATCTTCTCTACTTTTGGAATCACTTGGATTCAGCAAAGAGTGGTGATGGCAGTCCTTTGGAGTTTGGGAGGGGGTCAGATTGGGAGGGGAAGGCTTGGGCCATGGCCCCATTGTGCTTAATGTGGTTGGTTTGGAATCGCCGTATTTTTCACAGGATGGCTCGGTTTGTCTCATGGTTAAAAGAATTGATTTTTTGTAGTTTTGTATAGTTGGGTTACAGGGATGGTGGATATGGATTTGTTTGTTTTTTTGATTTCTTGAAAGATTTGATTGGTTATGCGGTTTTTCCCCTTTCAAGACTCTTTTTGTATTTTTTGCATCATTTTGATGCTATGGGCAATAAACTTTATTTATCACCCAAAAAAAAGAGTGATTCTTTTATTATTTTGAATTAGTGTTAGCTTTTGTTAATTTTAATTGTTTGTGGATGTAATATTAATCTACATATATATATATACATATATATATAATTAATTTTTATTGTCATGTCCCCGCCATGTCCGTGCCCTCATTTTTTTGAAATCACTATGTCTCGTGTCTATGTCCGTGCTTCTTAGCATATACCCTAGCATTGACTTGTCTACAAATAAATGGTTTGTTTATAGACATTTCTTTTTGATGAATTCTCTTTCCTTTTCCATCTTTTTCTTCTTATATTTCTTCTCCTCACTCTTCTCTTTCTTCTACTGAATGGCTACACACTACCTTTCATCCTTGGTCCTTCTTCTTTCTCTATCCCTACCATGTGGCCCACATAGCCACACGTATATTGTATTTTTTGATTTTATCTTATCTATCTAAGTCCAGCTCAACGTCATAAACTTGTTCGCTTTCATACCATAGAGCTCTTAACAATATTTATGCTATGAAATAGAACCGTGACTTAGACCTATACCAAGGTTTCGTATATAAAGGAAATAGCATCTTCATCCGAATTTCGCTTATTAACTAATTTTTCAAAATTTTGTTTAAGAAAATTGAACATTGGGTACATTTTTATTTTTGATAACCGTATCCAAAGTGCTAGCTTACACACACTTCAACTAATCCCGGACCCACGCAAAGCGCTCCTCCAAGGATCGATTTGGGGGATTTGAAATGAAAAGGAAAGTATAGAAACAAGGTGAAATGTGATGTAGGTATATTTTATACATCACATTTCACCCATCGCTTTTCCTTTCCCTTTCCTTTCCAAATCCTTCCCACATCCATAAACCAAACTCACCTTCAAGATCCTACAGACTCGTCATCCTTGATCCTCCTCCTTTCTCTATCTCAAGCAGAGTTCACATGCGAACCCCAAGGAGTTGATAGCACTTAGTGGAAGTTGAACCTAAGACCTAGAAGGAGCACACCCCAAGTCAGCACTCCACTAGGCCAAACCCTTGAGGTTAACATTGGGTACATTTAACATGCATTTCTATTCCATTCCTTTAAAATTGCCAAGGTAAATACAAAGAACCCTAGAAAGAAGAAGATTAAAGACTTCAGATACTCAAATTTTACCATAGAGAAAAAGTTGATGGCTTAAGAATATATATCATAGCATTGACTTATCTACTAATAAACGGATTGTTTCTAGACATTTCATTTTTATGAATCTCTTTTACTTTTCCTTCCTTTTCTTCTTAGTTTCTTCACCTCACTCTTCTTCTTCTACTGAAGGGTTATCGCTTCCTCTTTAGGTTGTGTTTGGTTCATGGATTTAGGAAGGGATTTGAAAATAAAAAGGGAAAAAGTGTGTGAAACAAGATGAAATGTGATGTAGGTATATTTTATTCACATTTCACCTATCGTTTTCCTTTCCCTTTCCCTTTCCCTTTCCCTTTCCCTTTCCCTTTCCAAATCCCTTCCTAAATCCATGAACCAAACTCAACCTTAAAGATCCTACGGACTCCCTTTCATCCTTGATCCTCCTCCTTTCTCTATCTCTGCCATATAGCTGTATTGTATTTATCTACATATATGTATTACCTGCTTATTTAATTAATTATTTATCTAATTAGTTATGGGCGATAATTGAAATACTTACCCAATTCCTTAAGGACACTAATGTGTGATTTGGTTAATGCCTATCAAGTCCCCACTATTAAATACTGTTTACTTGATGAAAAAAAAAAAAAAAAAAATTGATAAATTTTATTTCAATAAGTGAACCTAACCTAGCAATTATCTGGCCTACGATATCATTCATCAAGTCAGGCATTCAAGTCTTACATTGGTTAGAAGACGCTTATCTCTAGAGTAAGTGTATACGAGAAAAACAAAGTAGCACCCATATTATTGAGGGGAATTCAAGAAGGATCTTTATTCAAAAATCAATAATAATTATATCTAGAACCCATATTGCAAATGCACTCACAAATTACAAATTGAACTATAAGCATACCAAAAAAATTAAAATAAAATTGAATATCCTATATTCTACAGCTTGAAGATCACGATTGATTCAACCTCTACACCAAATCAATTAAACAAAAACTGCATAGCGTAACCCTAAAATCTCAGAGTTTTACAAATCAATTAAAAGAAACACACACACACAGACACACAGAGAGATAGGGTTTGAGTAGAGAAAGAGATGTAAAGTACAAAGTACCTTTGAATGTAGTATCATCGCTTGAGCATAGAAGGATAGAGAGCAAGACTCTGAGAGAGAAAACAAGAAGAGGAGGAGCTACAGGGGAGCTCATCGCTCCAAGAGAACAAAGAACGCGCCACGCGCGCTTTGGGTTTGGGTGGGCCTTTTGATGATTTTGCACTGGTTTGGCATGAGAGGTGGGGATGGGTTCGTGGGGTGGGTTGGTGTTAAAATAGTGACAAAAAAAATAAAAAAAAAATTTAGTCTTATATTATAAAATGTTATATTTAACTTATAATTATTTATTTTTTTATAAAATGTTATATTTAACTTATAATTATTTTTTCTTTTATAAAAACTTTTAAAAGTCAAAATGTTCATATTAAACGAGATTTTTTAGTATCAAATTAAAATAGTTTAAAAGGCAATTCATATCTCAAACGAAACTTATAGTTTTTAATAAAATTTTGGATAAATTATCAATAAATTCTAATAGTTTGACTTAATTCTCATCAAATTATAATAAAATTGTTGTTGAAAATAATTTTTTTATAATGATTTTTGTATATGTCATTAAAAAATGATAATTACTGACTTTCTTTTGTCACGATTTGTATAAATTGTTACTAAAACTTACAATTAATGACATTTTTTATGACGAATTTTTTAAATTGTCGTTGAAAGTTAAACATTAGTGACATTTTTTTGTAACAATTTTTTTAAATTATTCCTAAAACTTATAATTAATGACATTTTTATAACAAAATTTTCAACTATCACTGAAAATTAATAATTAGTGACGTTTTTAAATAATATTTGATGAATAATGCTATTCAGCTTGTTTGGTTTAAATTTTCAAGATTTACTTTTCTAAAAAATTAAAAAAATTTGTTTTCCATATTTTTGTTTTCACTGAATTTTTTTAATATTCTAAGTAATTTTTTTAACTTTTAGATACACCTAGTATAAATACACTTAAAAGTATAATATTTGTGAACAAAATCTTTAGAAAATTTACTAAATACCAAAAATATTTTTAAAAAAATACAAAAAATTCAAAGGCATTTTTTCAGATTCTTGTGTATTTATTAGTTTTTTAAAATATTTTTTACAAATATTTTACTTTTTAAATATATCTAAGTAAGGTGCATTGTAACATCTCAGATTTTTAATTATGCTATAGAATTTATATTAATATTATTTAATTTCAGTTCAGAAAATATATGATTTATTATATATATTATTATGTTTAAATTGGTCAAATAAGATATTATTAAAAGTTTAGGGATCAAAATATAAATAAATAATTAAGTTATTTGGATAAGCTTGACACGTGGCAGTAGCTTGGGCATTACGAATAGAATTGGTATAAATAGGGAAGAAGTTGATTCGGCTGGAAGGAAACAGAAAGAAAGAAGAAAGAAAGAAAAAGGGGAAGAAAGGGAAAGAAAAGAGAAGAAAAATAATGAAAGCTAAGAGGGTGTCTGATGGTAGAAAAGAAAGAGTAAGGTATTAAAGTTAAGGTGAGTTATATTATGGCCTTGTTTGGGAAGTCCCAAATAATCCAAAAAGCCAAAAAGTTACTTAAAAAGTTAAAAAGTTAACACTATTCACCAAAAGTCAACAATTACGGCTGCACAACTCCCAATTCAAATTTTCCTCTAAAAATCAATTTTCACAATTTTTTATTACACACTTTTCCATAAAAAGTCAAAAAGTTAACCCAAACATCCATATTTTCAACCTCAATTTTTTTGTCCAAAAAGACAAAAAGTGCACTTATTTAGTCTTTCCAAACAAGGCTTGAGGCACCAAAATATATTTTACGTATGTTTTGACTTACCAAAATCTATTTTATACACGTTATGTTTTTAATATAAGTTATATTTTATAAAGGTTTCAGTTACGTGGTTTTATTTCTAAACCCTATTTACTTAAAAGGAAACACATGGATTTGTCTGTTTATATTTTAAAGAATATTTGGCTATACCCTTATCAGCAATTATGTTTTGTAAGTACCACCACGGGAGTCCCACGCCTTGGGGGACTTAAATAACCATTGGCCTCTGTTTGACCACTTTGTGGTCCTCTGTTTGTCATGAATCCATTGACCTCTGCTCAGGGACCAAAGTGTTGTGCGAACTAAGTGCTACACTATTGTGAGCCACCTCTAGAATCCGTGACGAGCTACCTCTTGAACTGCACTGCTCGACCGCTACTTCGTGACCTCGTTTCTTTCTCAGATCGTGATTGTGGTTACATAATATATGTATTTCAGTTTCTGCTATTTAAATGATTTGCTACTTAAAGGTTTATTTGTTCCGCTACTCAAATGATTTCTGCTACTCAAAGGATTTGTTTATATAAATGTTTTGGCCTAATTAACGATCCATGGTTATTTCGTGTCCCTTATACTCTTGGTATAATATTTCTCACTCTGCCATGTGCTTGTAGTTTTTTTACCAATTTTCAGGAAATAATGCAATTCAGGAATAGCTTTTGGAAAGTCTTAGATGCGGGGCTGCGGATTAGACACACACAGTATTTTTATGATATTTTTCTATGTAAATATCGGCCTTTTTGGTCAATATATTTTGTAATAAAAATAGAAGCTCCAGTGATTCTTTTGGTACCCTTATTTCAATATTTCTTCCGCTTACGTTTATTTATTTGTTTATGAATTGGCCGGAGGTAACTTTAGTTACTGGCCATCACGATGCTTAACCCTTGGGTACAGGGAGCGGGTCGTGACATGCATCTAAAAAAAAATTTTAAAAAAAAAACAACTACTTAAAATTTTAAAAATACTCACTAAAAAAAATTTAAAAAAAAAAAAACCAAAAAACTCAATTTCTCACCAGACCTATTAGACAATAATAAGTCCACCTATTAAAACATACACGTAAGTCTCCCTTTAATTTTTTGGATTTTTTTAACAAATAGAGATGAATCGAAATTTGGGTTTTAGGAAAATCTCTTGCCTTGTTTGGTTTATATCTAGAGATACAATTTTTGATAAAAAATTTCAAAATTTTATTTAGATAATTTTTTTTGAAAAAAAAAATTAAACTACTTTTGTTTCTACTACACATCGATTATTTTTTCTTTCTCCCATTTATTCAACTATTAATTAGGAAATTTATTATAAACTCCTATTTTGGAAACTGCACTATTTGGTCCCACGCTTTTAAATGGTTGATCGAGGAGTCCTTATTAGGTGTAGTGTATGACCAAGAAGTCTTTTTTAAACATGGAGGGTATTAGTTAGATGATATACCCTTACTAGCTAATTGGAGAAGTTTGTTTGTTTTTTTTTGTTTTTTGGGAATGTGTGATGATATATGGTGTGATACTCAAATGTGACAAGTATTAATATGACACTCCAACGATGGAACAACGTGGCAGATATGATATGACACTCTAAAATTATTACTCATCCTTAATGTACTTTTTCCAAATGTAACAATGTGGTAGGTATGATGTGATACTCCAAAAAAATAAAACTCACAAGATACTTTTTTCAAATGTGATAACGTGGAGGATATGTTGTGGCACTCTAAAAAAATTAAAACTCCTAGTGTATTTTTCCTAAACGTGACATGTGATACTCCAACGTAGCGAACCCAATTTGATTGAATTACTGCGTGTCTTCATGTTAAGCGCCAAAAAACAATTAATAAAGAATTCACATCGCACATTGCATGTGTGAAAAATAACCAAACTTCAAAAACCTACTAGTGCGCTTTTTGAACAACGTGACACACAAACAATCCATCACCTTCTCTATACATAAAAACTTTAGTGTACTTTTCCTAAACATGACATGTGACACTCCAACGCCAAGGACCCAATTTGATTGAATTATCGTGTTTTCACATCACATGCCAAAAATAATTAGTAATGAATTTATGTCCCACATCGCTGTTAAAATAATCAAACTTTAAAAAGCTAGTAGTGCTGAACAACATGACACACAAACATCCCACCACCTTCCTCATACATAACCACGCCATACGCCCCTCAGAACAACCTCGCATCGACATCAATAACCTCTCAATTATATCGATTATTGCTAATGACGCTAATTGTTAAGCGTATATTGAATGGACCGATTGAAATTGAAACTAAACTAATAAGTTTGCCTATTGAATTGCATATCGATCTGCTTGATTGTATGATTTATCTGCTTGCATTCTATGTTTAAATCGCTAATTGAAGGCCTTATTTGCGCCGATTTAGAAACCGCTTGATGTTTTGGAATCGGTAGAATATTTGGGATTTAATGATATATTTATCTGAAAATCGATTAGGAATGATTAAACTGGATTAAAATAAGTTAATTGCCAAGTTTGATTTAATTACGAAATTTGCCACCCGTAGTGGACACTTTGTTTAATCTTTGATTTGAGACTTATACACCTTAGAGAATACACTTCTCCAGCTCCTATTCTTGCTTATAGCCGAAATTAGAGAGAGAGTAAAGGGAGAGGGAGTTGATTTCATCTTGTATTTTGGCTTGATTGACTTGAAGAATTGAAGAAATTAGTAGAGGATTGTCAAATTTAGCTTCCACACCTTGAATACAAGATTAAGGTAGGACATTCATCTCCTCATTGTTGTCTTTGAGCTTAGTCTTGCATGATTCATGCCCATTTAGAGAGTTAAGTCATGATTTTGCTCACATATGTTGAATTGAAGCTCAAATGTTACACGATGTTTATATTGAGGCATTTGGAAGTTGAATTCATGGTAGATTGTGCATGCATGCTCATGTCTATATTATAGCCCATGCTTTCACTTCATTTTCCAACTATTGAGCTCTCTAGAGCAAGAATTAAAGCTAAAAATTGGTTTGAAGTTCATGCATTGCATGTTTTAACTTGTTCTTGAAATGGGTTTGAAAAATGGCTTTGATTGATCAACTCTTGGGCCTTGCATGTACAAATTGACTTTTAAAACTTGAAGTACATTGAGTTTAGAGTGTTTTCCCAGATTTTGGGCCCAAGAGGTTGAGTTTTGGATGGTTGAATGCTTGGTTCGAACTTGGGAGACAAATCTGGAAATTCCAGATTTTGCTTCCTCGCCGAAATGCGATTCTCGCCGAGCGAGCCCCGCGATTTAAAGCTTGCTCGAGCGAGCATCGAGCGTGGTATCGCCAGAAAAATCGAGCAACCAAGTTTTCCGCCGAGCGAAGGATTGTTCGCCGAAATAAGCCTTTGATTTTAAGCTCGCCGAAGCGAAGGAAGGCTCGGCCGAGGTGCCCATTTCAAAGAACTTTTGAAAATGCCTTCCAAGTGTAATTTTGCATCCTCATCCCATCCTAGGCATTCTTAGGCCTAGTTTAAGACATCTTAATGAGGATTTAGGCAGAACACACCGAGGCATATTAGGAAGTTAATTACTATACTTCCAAATTGCTAAACTTAGTGTGTGTTCAATTGTTTAATTGTTTAGGGTTGGCTCTCAGACACGCCTAGTCGCTAATAGCCCAATCTCTGTGAGTATGATTGTGTAAAGATATGTTCGAAATGGTTATATTTTGAATCGAATCAAATGTTTATTGAATTGATATTGTTTATCGAATGAATGTATGTCCCAGATTTCAATTGTATTGTGGCATCCTTAGCACCCATTGTTATTGATCAAACAGAGTTCGCTTCGTTCCTTGTGGAACCATATTGTTATTGATCGATGGCCATCACTATTGTTGGGTCTCGACAGGCCTATCCTTTGGACCTATTGTTTATAGGCTAATGGATGTACCACATATGACTGACTGACTGAATTATTGATTGATCAAAATATTGATTGACTGAAATATTGAAAGATTGAAATACTGTTTAATGAATTGATTTCACTACTGCAAGGACATTCATTCATAACCCCTTTACACATTATGTTATTCACTGGGGTTTAGCTCACTGTTTATATATATATGTAGGTTCTCAAAGCCTGACCAGCTAGGAGCTGGTCGGCCCCGCTTTTGTCACCAAATTGCAGCCTCATCGAGGTTCCGTGGTTGCCATGCTATGGCTTTGGGGTCTTTTGTACTTCCCTATCTCTCATCGCTTTTGTATCATCATGGACCATTGTATAGACTCACATCGCTCGTTGTACTGACCAAGGGGTTAGGCCCCAGTTTTATCGACTGTATGTATATGTATATTGTGTATGCCGTTATGTATTGTACTATTGACAAGGGATTGGATCCTCAGATTAATCGATCAGATAGGGTCGATAGACCGAACTGCTTGAATGCATGAAAATGTTTTTGGCATACGATTTTCAATGGACACTAGTTATATAATCGTATTGGCTTCCGCCAGTTCTCAGACTAAGAGATATTGTATTATTGTTAAACAGCCTCAGAATCTGAGATTATCGCCGCTTTTGCTTAAACCCATAGGGCCGGGTTTGGGTCGTGACACCCCTAACTATACTAACAATAGCAAACAGTCAACATACAATTTAAGGGACCAAAAAAACATTTAGGATTTTATGGATTACAAGTCTACAAAACGGGATTTGCTGGTCAATTCCCCTAAAAAAAATTAAAATCATCCCAAATTTCAAAATTCCAAAATTATTCTTAAAACATACAACCAAACAACGACCTTGTTTGGAAAGTTGGCTATTTTAGTATGCTATTTTAGTTTTTAGCTATTTTAACATGCTAAAATATTTATGTTTGGGAAGAGATTTTGATTTTTTTTGTAATTGGATGTAATGTTTGTGAGAAAAAAAAAGTGAAATAATTATGGATTTGATGTGACAATTTGTCTTATTGACTATTTTATCCTATTTTATCTTTTTGTAAATTTTAGCACCAAAAAAAAAAAAAACCAATTTTTAGCTTTCTAAACAGCATTTCAAAATTTTTACTCTTTTTAAAAAATTATTATTTTTTAATTATTTATGAAATTTCAGCCTTTACACTTATTTTGGCTCCGATTGACAACTTGACTATTTTAGTTGGTTATTTTACCTATTTTATTTTGATTAAAAAAATTATGTTTAGGATAATAATTGATTTTTTTGTGATTGATTTGATAATTGTAAAAAAAAAATGAAATAATTATAATTTATATGTGACATTTTGTTTTATTAACTATTTTGACTTATTTTGTCTTTATTAACTATTTTAATCCCAAAAAATACTAAAACGATATGTCCCAAACAGGCCTTTGTAAAATAATAATAATCAACATGTTTGGTTGTAGTTTTTGAAAAAAAAAAAAAAATTTAAAAATTTGCCTTTATTAATTAAAAAATTTGACCCATATAACAAAATACATCTTAAAATTTTTATTTTATCAATTTAAGTTTTAATTTCTTTATTTATTTTCAAGTTAAATTATTTGTCTATTTTCGTTACGATGGAAAAAAAATTATATTTTAGTTATTAAACTCATAAAAATATATTTTAGACATTTTATGTAAATTTACGTTTAATTTAATAGCTAAAATATTATTTTTTTTGCCAATTTTACTTAACAAAAATAGATAAATGACTTATATTAAAAACAACGAAATAATTAAGTTTTAAATGATTAGATAAATGGCTTCAAAAGCTCTCACTTTTCCAAAACTCTTCAAGCTCCAACGAGTGAGTCTCTAAGAAAGAGATATGAAGTGATTTCTTTTTTTGTGGAGCTTTGATGAGTGGTAGGTATTTTATACACCACCAATCGATTGTAGTGATGCCATGTGTCCAAGGGAACCCGTGGGGAAAATATTATCTCTAACAGTCAGGCCGAGGTAATTGTAAACCCTAAGGACTTTGTGCCTTTCCCTTGAATAATCCTCCGAGTATAATAGACAGTTTGAGAGCATTATGAATTACATTGACGATCCTTTGTCTTTAGCCACCAATCCAACAATTCCCAACATCTCAAAATAGGGTCAGGATAATTCTAAAAACATCTTGCCACAAGGGTTGCCGAGTCCCGAAGGCCCTCAAGTCCTCGCCAACTATGCTTTGGGTATAGACTAGTTATTTTAATTATGAAGGGTATCTCTCGAGTTCCACATCTTCAAGAGAGGGTCACAAAACTTCGCCTTAGCTTACCATTCCACACGCCATTATCGAAATGGCTCCAAGCCCTCATATTGCTTTGGGACTCACTTTACGCTATGATTTCTAGATTTTTACAATATGCTAAGATAAGCACATGGATTTTCGAGGTCATTGAACCTTTCGTGTTTTGACCATGTGGGTTTCTAGGTTCATTGAACCTTTGAGTCCCTAACACATGATCCCCCGGTCCGGTTTGCACCTTTCTTTTTCATACTTTTTTTGTCTTCCAAGAATCATGTATTTTACTTGAGAATTTGGTTCTTAACTTCTTCGAGCTTTTCCCGCTTTTGCAATTTTGGCTGGAATTTTGAATTTAATATCTTCAATTTCCTTACAAACCATAATATTTTCGACTTCTCTTGAAATTTTTCAATCACAATCATTTAGAATCACTTTCAAATTCCCAAACAAACGTTTCATCGCCCATAAATTAGTAATCCCTCTAGCCATTCTACGTATTGAAAAATTGTCACTATTCATTCGTTTCCTTTCTCATCCTCTACTTCATATTCTACATCCCTTATAGTTTTGTTTTCCAATGAGTAAATACATACATAATTTTGGTTCGTCGACAATCTTCTCGTCATGTTGTGACTTGATTGCGAACACCATTTCATCTCGAGACATGTATGGCTAGTATTCTGAAGTATCGTGAGAAGGACAAATTTGTCTTAAAGAGAGAGAGTGAAACACTCAACCTTGTTCGTCATTCATCTCCCTTTTTGTTAGTGTTTTGTAAGCATGCTCGTTTTTTTTTTTTTTTTTTTTTTTTTCAGATTCATTTATTGTTGTAATTTGTTTAATTTGCAATTAGTTATATAATTAACAATTGAATTTGTATCAATTTGATTTGTGCATTTATGATCTTGATTTTGTTTTATATTTCACACACAATTTACGCAAGTATACGGAGGTTTTTCAACAATATATTCGTATCATATCATATGAAGAGTTTATTAAATAAGAGTTTATTAAATAAGTGGTCAGGGCTAACGACAGATATGAAAACTATCTTTTAAGTTATACTTTTAGCTAACAAAATAAGTGATATGTGTCATTTAAGTAGAAATTTACTTAATAAGTTATCCTTTTAATTTTTAAAGTACAGGATATATGTCATTTTGATATTTAAAATTATACATTCACTATTGACTTTAACAATTTGGATAGAGAATCAAATCGAAACACTTTAAAACTTATTTTATATATTTGTTGACAAATTAATACAATTTAAATATTTAAAATCAAAATAACACAAAACTCATACATTAAATATTAAAAATAAAATTAACCTAAAAAAAGATTTAATAGAAAAAAATACAAAAATATGCAAATTATTTATTATATATATATATATATATTTGTCATTATTGAATATTTTAGAGAAAATATCTCCAATCATGTGCATACATATACGTATACCGCATTGAAACTCCATACTTTGAAAACAAAAACATGTAATAGAGTAAATGAAAAAAAGAAGAAGAAGAGGAGGAACAAGTTCACTAACAAAAAAAAAAACAACAACAACAAAAACAAAAATATGCCAATTATTTATTTATTTATTACATAAATATGTTTTGTCTTTATTGAATTTTGTTAATTTATTTATTACATATATATGGTTTTGTCTTTATTGAATTTTGTTAGAGAAAATATCCCCAATATATATGCATTTACATATATCGCATTATTTATTGGCCATTTTTTTTTTCTAAATCTAGATTGACGCAGATTATCCGCCCTTGGGGGTCCACTACGTTGTGTTTCGATAATCTAAACCATTCAATGTGTAGAACTCGTCGAGTACTATATGCCTGTAAAAAATCACATTAATCGGATATCGATAGTTATATGATCAAATCAGTTTTTTATGAAAAAAAATGGACGGCGAAAAATAAATGGCTTACAAAAAACAGATTTGATCATATAGCTATTGATATCCGATCAACATGATTGTTTACAGGCATATAGTACTCGACGATTTCTACACATTGACAGTTTAGATTATCGAAACACAACCCGTAGTGGGCCCCCTAGGACCGAACAACACCGTTCAATTTAGATTTGGACTGAAGAGAAGCTGTGCCCTTATTTATTACATATATATGTTTTGTCTTTATTGAATTTTGTTAATTTATTTATTACATATACATGGTGTTGTCTTTATTGAGAATTTTGTTAGAGAAAATATCCCCAATATATATGTATGCATATACATATATCGCATTGAAACTCCATTATCAATGGGAACCCTCACGAGCTGTAGTTTCAGTGCCGTGAAATTAGACCTCCAATGGAGTCCTATTAGCAGTACTTTCAGGAAAATAATTGAACTGTTAGAGCGAAAGAGCAATTGCTTTTTGTGCAAGGAGGTATCGAAGAGGAATCGAGTTTTGAATAGGAATTTTGCTAGGTTTTGGTGTTTTGGTGCGAACAACAATGGTGATAATGACGGAGATAGTAGCAACAATGCATCGAACGATTCGAATTTGGCGACAACGACATCGAGAGGCGAGGCGGAAGAGAGAGCACAGAGCAGCTGTTTCATAACGGCTTCTATTTCATCAAGGGTGAATTTTTTTTCTCTCTATCTATCATAGTTTGTGTTTTTTTTGGTTAATTAGTGTGTTTGAATTGAAAGTTATACGCAATTTAGGAAAGGATGATGAGAATGAAATCTGTTTGGTAGCTGAGAATGCAGGTAAGAATTGGTTCCAATTGTTGAATTCAATTTTCTGAGTTTTTTTTTTTTTTTTAAGTAAATTTTTTACTGATGCATCTAACTTATAATTAAAAAGTAAAATATTTGTAAAAAAATATTTTAAAAAATTAATAAATGCACAAGAAGATGTACCGAATTTATATATATATATATATATATTTTTTATACTTTTGGTGTTTAGTATTTTTTTTTAAAAAGAAAAAATTCACAAATATTATATTTTTAATTGTATTTATATTAAGTGTATTTAAAATTTTTTAAAATTATTTAAAATATTAAACAAATTTAGTGAAAACAAAAAAACATGAAAACAAAAAAAAAAAACTTTATTTTCAGAAAATTGAATTAAAAAAATTGGAACCAAACAAGATGGAAAAAAATTGACAATTTTGATGGAGAATCCAATATTGAACCACCATTCTAGAAAATGGTTACTAAAAAATTATCAAAAATATCTTTATTTGACAGATAGTTTAAAATATATATATTTGTGTGTATCCAAGACAAATTTCATTAAAACAACGCCCGAATAGTACACATTAATGTGTGTTTGTGTGTATCCAAGACAAATTTCATTACTTTATTAAAATCAACTTTTGATTTGAAGAAGCACAAAATCTTCGAAGGAGAAGATATGTTGTGGTGTACACAGAACTTTATGGAAACATCTAAAAGCGGGTCTTCAACATGTTTGATTTAAAAATTTAAATTTATAATACTGAACACTTCACATAACTTTTCGGACACTTTGGTGACATTTCTTGAACCATTTGAACACGTGCTATGTAATGAATCTCATCATAGAGACAATGTTTTGCATCATTTGAAATGCAACTTATGCAGTCTAAATATGTTTTTGAACATTTATATAATGAGTACATCATGTTTATTTCAATGTTCTGCAATTATTTTACATTTTTAAAAATGCAATTGTGTTATATGAATGATACCTTGATGTTTAAGTAATAAAATATATGACTTTTAATTTTAAGTAGCGATGTTGCTTGAAGAAAAAAACAAAACTGTTCATATATTTGACTTTTATAAATTTATAAAAATATAAATTTTTAACATGTCCCACTCGTACTATGTTCTATATTTTTTGAAAGTCGTTGTGTTGGTGTGTTGCATGCCAGTGCTACTCTAGGTTTGATAATGGAAATTAGAACCAAAAGCAACTTTAAAATATCCGAGCAAAATAGAAAAACTGAGAATGAGTACAAGTTGTTGAGTGTGGTATTAAAGAGGTATAAAGTTTTTTGTTTGTTTGTGTATGAATGGGCATATTAGAATATGATTGTGTGCATTAGAATAATCTGCCAAGTAATACATAATTAAGTACGTCATTTGACGACGGAAAATTGGATAATCCACCTTCACACATATCTTCATGCTTGTAGCTTAAAAATACATAGACAATCAGTCGTCAGATGATTCTGTGGCCAATGGGGCTAGCATGTGTCACATGCTAAAATACATGGATGTGATTACAATCAGGGTCATCTGAAAGAAACAAAAGGAGGGTTGGAAATGGGATGAATATATAATATTACCAACTGGTACCATATACAGATGTAACTTAGTAGAATATAGCATTAGTGATAAGATACGAGGAAAGAGATAGAGAGAGATAATTTTGGGAGGGAAAAGAAAATAGGTAAATACATGTTTATAGTTTTGCCTGACACAACAATGACAATGTTGACTCTAATATATTTGATTCCCTTCTTCGGCCACCAACAATTTCACCTGTTGGACCATCTTATAATAATTTCCAAGTCGACTCTTTTAAGCTGATGGAACTCCTTGGACCAGAGAAGGTTGATCCTGCAAATGTAAAGCTTATTAAGAAAAAGCTTTTTGGCTATTCCACCATCTGGGTGACCAAAGAAGAGCCATTTGGATATCTAGGGGAGGGCATTCTTTTTCTTGGCAATCTGAGAGGAAAGAGAGGAAGTTTTTTCCAAACTTCAGAATCAGCTGGCTGAACTCATGGGCGATAAGTACAATTTATTTATGGTGGAGGAACCCAATTCTGAAGGACCAGACCTGCGCGGTGGACCCTGTGTCAGTTTTGGTATGCTGCATAAAGAGGTTTCAGAACCTGGTATGGCAATATGTGATTGCTCTATTGTTATTCTTTCTCACTATTGGTTCCTCGGTGGAGCTAGGAATTGCATCTCAGGTATTGCTAATTGCTTTTACACTTAGACATTATTGTATTAAAAGTAGTTATGCTCTCCTTTTCATTTATCAAATCCTTTTTATAGTGTAGATTATTCCATGTATATGTGTTCATTCATTGCATTTTTCATGAAGCAGATAAATAGGCTTCCGCCAGAGGTAGTTAAGTACTTCACAGATCCAAATGCCATTAAACCACCAGATATGCAGCTTTTATTCCCATTTGTGGAGTCTGCTCTGCCCCTGGCATATGGTGTCCTGGGGTTCAGCTATTTCAATGAAGAAGAATTTCTATCTTTTGTTGATTTAGTTAATTGAATGCTTTTTTCTTAAGGGGAAAAAAATGTTTCTTGTGTATTACTATTTCTGTGCTGGGCTCTATGCAGAAAATAATTCCTTTAACCTTCTCTATCCGTAATTTATTATCATAAGATTATAAGGCCTTAAGCTTATAAGCTAAACTAGCCTACATTTGATCTTTTATCAAGTGTAGACTAGTAAGTAAATTTCTTTAATAAAAAGAAGCTGCTCCACAAGATAGTTATATACATCCATTCCTCCATCTTTCCCATTCTCCTCTCTCTCTGACATTGTTTATTAGTGTGGTAGGTAAATGTGAGTGTGTTAGGTGAGTAGATAGTGGAAATATATAGTGGTAGATAGTGGAAATATATAATATGTAAGTGGTATATAATGGGTTTAATGGGTTATGATGATGTTTGTAATATCTCCTATATAAGGAGTGTCATTTGGTCTTGTAAAATGGGAATTGAATATCAATCAATAATATCAATACATTAATTTTCTACATGGTATCAGAGCAATAGGTTAAGCTCCTAGTGTTCTTCGCTTTCCGGCGGCAACCTTTCTCGTCAGCCACGACCTCAACCTATTCCGCTTGTGTTGCTACACATACCTTCTTCCATAGTCGAGCTCTTACCCCTCATTTCAAATCTCAGAGATCGCAGCAAACAAAGAAGAAATGGCCTCTGCTGCATTAAGAGCATCTTCTACTCTCAATTTCTTCTCTTTGAGCTCTGCCTCGCCAGGCTCCAACCTAATGACAAAGAACACCTCCGCATAATTTTGCTATTCTTTCATTAAGTTTTTCCTTTTCATAATCTTGCTCGCAACCCTATGAGGTTTTAATCTGAACTTCATTTTTTCTTCGGTCCGCTTACTCTCTTGTGCACCCATTGAGGTCTGAAAGAGATGAAAGGCACCTCGAAGAAGCTATGTTCGGTAATGAACGGGAAGAAGCCATTTTATCAAGTATGTTACAGAGTATCTCTCTCAAAGAAATGAAGAGTTTTTCAGAGGTTTTTTCAAAGAGATGTTTTGTTCGATAAGCGGCAACCGCCTTGGTATAAATAGGCAAGGCAGACACGCGTATCACGCGCCTCTCAACGCCAGACGACAAATCGGCGCGCCTTTTGATGGCTCGACTTTTGATGGCTGTCGGGCACACCTTTTGATGGCACGCCTTTTGATGGCGCGCCTTTTGATGGCTCGACTTTTGATGGCTGTCGGGCACGCCTTTTGATGGCACGCCTTTTTGATAAGATTGGGCACGCCTTTTAAGGGTGCGACTTTTGAGGGTCCGACAAGACTCAGAACCGCCCCGACTTTGATTCCTAAGTAGCTTTATATGGGTCCGATAAGACTTTGTAAATCGTCCCGACATTGATTCCGTTAGCTCCTATATGGGTTCGACAAGACTCAGAAATCGCCCGACATTGATTCCGTTAGTTTTATATGGGTCTCGATAAGACTCGTAAATCGTCTCCGACATTGATTCCTAGTAGCTCTATATGGGTCCGATAAGACTTCGTGAACTGCTCCGACATTGATTTCGCTTCTCGCCATAACGGTTCGATTACCATATAGTGTCTACTACAACGGTCCGACATGACCTCAGAACTGCTTTTCTACAATGGTCCGATATGACCTCAGAACTGCTTTCTACAACGGTCCGACATGACCTCAGAATCGCTTACATCGGTCCGATATGACCCCATAAACTATCTTCTACAACGGTCCGACATGACCCCATAAACTGTCTTCTACATCGGTTTGCCATAACCATACGGTCTTCTACAACGGTCTGACACGACCATACAGTGTCTCCTATCCACTTTTATTTTATTTGTCAGATTATTTTCCTGTTTTGTTACTTTCTCTCCAAACTCAAGGTACCCTCCTTGAGTTTGAGGGGGGCTATTAGTGTGGTAGGTAAATGTGAGTGTGTTAGGTGAGTAGATAGTGGAAATATATAGTGGTAGATAGTGGAAATATATAATATGTAAGTGGTATATAATGGGTTATGATGATGTTTGTAATATCTCCTATATAAGGAGTGTCATTTGGTCTTGTAAAATGAGAATTGAATATCAATCAATAATATCAATACATTAATTTCCTACATTGTTAATTGTTTTAAACCACTTCATCTGGTAAAAGTCCAAGTTTCTGACTTGAACCATTAGATAATAGGTCTTTGTCCAATGCTATATGTGCCCTTTTTGGCCACCTGCTTCTCATCTTAGAATCATAAACTGGTCCTAACGCACACATTGTCAGTATTTCGTCCCTCTTCAGTTGAAATAATTGGTGGTTCTTTATTGCATATCCTGATAGCCTTACCTTCTACGAAATTCTACTCTGTTACTCTGTTGTATTCATATCATATGTTTTTTAATCTTCTTAAAACAGTTATTTTAGCAAAACCGATCTCATTAAGAGCTTTCTCTGTTAGCAAAACAGTTATGTATCAATGTGTAAGACAAACTATATTTCATCATGATTATTTTTTATGCCTTCTCATTTATTTTGATTGGAATATGTGAAAGCACAATAGAACAAGCACCAAAAGAGGAGTTTAAAATTAAAAAACATAATGCAATCACATTGCTTTGGCCCCAATCTCCCCTTTTATAAGCAATAGCCAACATGCTTCATACACGGCACAACAACTACTAGGCTGCTTATTCTTTGGGCTACCAAACTCCCTTTTTGTGAGCTACATGTATCTTGATCTTTCTCTCCCCACCAATAAATCTCCAATGTCATCAGCCAATTAGTCATGTAGCATTTCTCCAACACTATCATGGGGCACTTTGTCTTGGCTGACCTACTTAGAACTTTTCTGGTTCTGTAACGGAGTTGAATATGGGGGACTAAACTTCATATAGTTTCTTTATGCAAGTGTTTTTATTTTGTGTACAGATATATGAACTGAAGTACTCATGAGGGATCTATTCAAATTTTACAAAATTTTAGGAAACACAAAATTTGTGTTTTCACTTGGTTTGAAAATAAGTTTTCATTCCTGCTTCCCTCTCCCACCCCCTCCGGCGGCCACACCCTTTGGCAAATCTCCAAACATGTTTTCTTGTTTATGTTTTTGGGTATTTTAAAGCATGTGTGTACCAGACATGTTACTTGTATTTGTTTTAGCAAAAAATAAAATAAAATAAGATGAATATGCTTCCTATTTTTGTAAAACAAAAAATGGTAAATGGTAATTGCTACTTAAATCAGACTGGACCTTATTTTTTCTCCTCCTCGAGGTTAATTCCACCCTAATTAGTCATTCATGTAGTATGTTATCTTTTGAATATGTAAATGAGAAAATTAATTTGATGCAGGAAGTTGGGCATTTTTGGCTGCTTTCCCCAAAGAAAGTAAAACTAAGCATTCCATTCTTCATTCCTAATATTACTCTTGGAAGCTTTGGTGCAATTACTCAGGTAATTATGTCTACTTATCACTTGATAGATGTTAATTTAAATGAAGTTCTTATTATGTTATATATTTCTGTACACTCTCCCTCTATATATTTTAATGTATGTTTTACACATATACCAACATTAAACACTGCCCATGGGCCTGTGGTTAGCATTTTCCCTTTTTAAATAATTTGTTGTATCAACTTTTAGTGAGTCTGAATTTATCTGAAGTCTGCCATTTAACAGCATTTTCTTTCATCAATAAGATAATGGTCCCATGACCATTGTTAAATGAGATCAACTCCATTTGGTAAAAGCATTTTTTTGTTATGACAGTTATCTGTTTTTTGCTCTTTTGATTTGATCCATGGATGCAATTTTTCTACCTATATCTTTGATTTTTTTTTTTCTTTTCTTTTCACTTTTGTTGATTGGAATTATGATCTGTCTGTTCTATTTTTTCGTAAATTTATGATATGCCTATTTTTTACTGCTTAAAAATCATCAAATCTTGGCTTCTGCAGTTCAAATCTATTCTCCTTGACCGAAAGACAAAAGTTGATATTTCCCTTGCGATTCCATTTGCTGGTGCGACATTGTCTTTTTCTATGTTTGCTGTTGGCTTGCTGCTTTCATCAAACCTAAATGCTGCAGGGGATTTGGTGCAGGTTCCTAGCATGCTATTTCAAGGTTCTTTGCTTCTTGGATTAATAAGCAGAGCCACTTTAGGTTATGCGTAAGTTTCTTCTTTGCTTTCATAGCTTTGATTGGCTGATAAATGATACATATGCAAAATATCAATAAATCCTAAACCTAATTGTTATAATACCCCTTTGGATTATACCTTTTACCAAAAATCCTAGATGGGACCCTTGATGTGCTAGGGTCTTAATAAAAAATAAAAAAAGAAAAAAAAAAAGCAAATAAATAAAATATACCAAACCAAATTAAACCTTGTGTCCCAATCAAGTAGGATCAGCTCAGCTACATTAATAATTTTTCGCCATTCGGTTCTATCAAGGGTTATATGCTCAGTGAAACCAAAAAAATTACTAATCTTTTTTATTACGACATCCCATGTCAGTTTAGGTCTTTCCTTCCTCTTAACATTTCCATTTATAGAGATCATCTCACTTTTCCTTACCATTGCATCTATAGATCTTCGTTCTACATAATCAAATCATCTTCACTTGTTTTCTCTCAATTTAACTTTAATTGGTGTTACTCCAATCACTTAATGAATATATTCATTTCAAATTCGATCTTTCTTAGTTTTACCACAAATCCATCTAAGCATCTTCATCTTAGTTACACACATTTCATGAATGTGTTGTTTCTTAGTTGCCCAATATTTTGTTCCAGAATCATTGTTGGCCTTATGGCTCTCTCTATAAACTTTCCCTTTCAATTTTGTTAATATTCATAGAGGACATAATAAGCTAGATACACTCCTCCACTTGGGCCAATACACATTAATTATATGCATCACATCATCTTCAATCTCACCATTCTTATTAATAACCAAACCTAGGTAATAAAAATGTTCACTTTTTGTTATCTTATGATTTTTAATATTCACTTCATTATTTCCCTTAGTTGTTACCAAAGTTACATTCTGCATATTTAGTTTTATTATTACTACTTTAGAATCATTTTGACTCTAGTTTTTCTCTTCAAATTTCTAATTTGGTGTTATTTTCTTCTTTAGTGTCATCCACTGTAACAATATCATTTGTGAAAAACATTTATCATGGGATATTATCTTGAATGTGTTTAGTTAATTTATCCTTGACTAAGGTAACTAGGTAATGACTCAAAGTTGATTCTTAACACCGATTAAAAATTCACTAGTTTGGTGATCTAGTTGTAGTCACACCCTCATCATGTTTTTATCACATCAATATATCCGACGCTATTTTTTTCCAACACCCTCTATATTATATTTCTAAGCACCCTAATTTGAGCTTTTTCAAAAACTATAAAAACTATTTGTATATCCCTTTTTTTCCAATACTTTTCTATTAACTGTCTTAATAAATGTATTGTTGTCTTGGTTGATTTGCCATGCATAAATTCAAACTGATTCTCTAACACCTTAAGCATTGATCGCTTACTGTCTCCCATAATCTCAGTGTATGATTCATCAACTTAATGGCTCCTTAATTGTTGCAATTTTGGAAGATAAATAAACGAAGTACAACTATTGTAAAGCTAAAGCACTGAATGTTATCTCAGTTATCTTCTTTAACTTAGTTGAGTGTCAGTTTGATATATAATTTTTTGTTTAAAACTGAAATTATTGTTATCTTGACAATACTGATGGAGATTTTGCTAATGTGTCCCTGTGGAGCAATGCATACAGCCACAGTTTGGGTCCATCCTCTTGTAATTTCAGGCTGGTGAGGCCACATTCTTGAACATTGTTTCTTTATCACGATGTATAGATTGCTAACCATTCAAGTCCTCATTGTAGGTGTGGGTTAACTATGTCTGCTTTTAATATGATTCCTGTGGGATGTCTTGATGGTGGAAGAGCTATACAGGTATCCTTTTGCTTTTATTGTTTGATGAAGTATTGAGGCTTATGGTAAATCAAGAAGCATGAAGGAGCTTGGACAAGATAAACTTTATTTTTATATTTTAGGCATGAAGTATTGCTTTTATTGTTTGATGAAGTATTGAGGTTTATGGTAAATCAGGAAGCACGGAGGAGCTTGGACAAGACACATATAATCATTAAAATTTATTTTTATATATTAAGATACTAAAAATCATTATAAAGACTCAAAAAGATCAAATATAGTCTTGTTGTTTTATAGTTTAGCAATAATCAAGGCATAATCCATTGATATTTGATAATGAAATGATTATTTGATAGCAAGACAAATTATTGAAAAAAATTAGAGAAAAAATTAAGGTAAAATTGTTCAATTAAATTATGATAAAGAGAGTGCAAACAAAATTAACTAAGGGAAAAAATTCGGGTAAAGTTACTCAATTAAAATATGATAAAGAGAGTGGGCAAAAAAATTAAGATAAAATTATTTATTCTATTAAAATCTTGGCATGTGACTCTATTTGGATTCATTATATAATATATATTTAAATATGTTTCAATTTGTTTGGACTAATTATATAAAATTTTAATTGGGCCTAATAATGATTATATATAAATTTTTTCAATTGGGCCTAACAAGATTTTTTAAAGGGGAATTTACTGGTAAGTCTCATAAACATAGTTTAAAACCCATCTAATCCTAAAATAAAATATTTGCACCAATTAGTCCTACATATTTTTAATTATTACCATAAAATCTTAATTTTTTTTTAAATTTAAAGACGCTGCTACATCCATCACTGTCGGACTTTGGTCAGATAGTCACTGTAGACTTGCTGGAATGTTTAGCATCACCGGGAAGTTGTCGGAGTGTTCTGAATGTCACCGGAATGTTTAAAACATTCGCTGCACATCAAGAATATTACCGGAGACTTATCAAAATGTCCAGAATATTGCCAAAAAAAAAAAAGAAGAATAAATTGAGAAATTATAATGAAAAACATAGCAAAATTTACTAAATATTAATAAACTGAAAGAAGAAAAAAAAAAAGAAAATGTAAGAACAACAAATAGCTACAATGAGAAAAAAAACATGTTATTTTCAATTTTTATTGGGTTTAAGTAAATAATCTCAAATATTGATTAAATTGAAAAACAAGTTTTGAAATTGTAAAATGTTACAGTTTCAAAGCATGATTTTATTAAGTATTTATCTTTTCAGCACCAAAAAGAACTAAAACTGTAAAATTTTATAGTTTTCACCGCTTGTAACTCGAAAACAGCTTATTTAGAATTAAGAAATTTTCTCTATTATATAAGGAAAATAGAAGTGTGTAGTATGGAAAAAGTAAAAAAACTAAAAGATCGAAGGAAAACAGATATAAAGAGAGGGTTGTATTCCTCTGCTAACTATTTTTGGTTTAGATCTAGTCAGATTTGATGTAGATCTACTCAGATCTACATCAGATTTGAGTAGATCTACTATTCTTCGTCAAAAATTTATTTCCTGAAGCATGAAGCGAGGAGTCAATGCTCAAGGTTGTGAACCTCAATCCATGGTGGTCACCACCATCTATGGATCAGAGATTAGAAAAAGAAAGAAAACAAGGAAGGTGTGGTCGTGGTCATCGCTAATATTAGAGGAAGAGAGATAAAGAGAAGAAGTAAGGTGTAGGGAAAGAGAAGAAGATAAATGGGTATAGGACTTTTGGGTGTAGGATAAATGGGTATAGGACTTTTGGGTGTAGGATTAAATAAAGGGGAATTGACTGGTAAATCCCCTTTTTTGAACTTATGGTCTGGATGGTCCCAAATGTTTTCTTATGCACCACTTAGTCCTCATGTACATTGAATGACTATAATGCCATTGAGTGTAAACTGTGTGAGGGTTTGTGAAAATGTGTGTCACGTTGATTGAAGAAGAACACTAATATATTTATTAATTTAGTGAGTGTGTGACACTCACAGCATGAGACGTGGGTTGTGACGTGAACACAAGGAGTTTGACATTTTTTTTTTCCACCCCACATTTTGAAACGTGGCATCCCCACAGTTTGAACATTTTTTCCTCGATTAACATGAGACGTGGGTTGTGGCGTGAACACAAGTTATTTGACACTTTTTTTTTTTTTTTTTTTTTTTTGTGAACTAAGTAATTTGACACGAGCAATTTGACACGAGTAACTATGTCACGTTTCGGCTTTTCCACAATTTGACACTTTGTTTCCCAATTGCCATTTAGACGGTCGACGTGAACCTAATCATTGGTTGGGTTCACAGAGTCCGATCCACATCATCGCAAATCCATCATGTGACCCACGCAGGTGGGTGAAAACATTTGGAAGCCCACAGATCCGCAAGCGAGACACAAAATAGATAGGTTTATATGTATATACACATGTATATATGTATTGAATAGAGTAACGAAGTGAAATGAAGAGAAAGAGAGAGCACCAAACCTAGGAGTTATAGATCTGTTACAGAGAGAATGGCTTAACAGTGAACCTCAGATTTGTTTGAGATCTCAGATTGCAGATTTGAGATCATCGGAAGTTGAGATGGTCGCCCGTCATGGCGGGAGGAGAGCTAACAAGGGCGGCGATTTGAGGGATTTCGCCGCTTATCACACTTCGAGCACATAAAGGTTCCCATGAGTGATCGATTGAACTCATGAGGCATCGCAACGGTGATCTGTAGTAATGACGTCTTCTTCGAGATGCCGTTCGGAGGTAACAGTGTCGACCGAATCGAACTCGCTTTGAGCAGATCTGGAAAGACGCTGGTGGTTGGGGGAACGACGTTAGGGGGAGAACGACGGTGGGGGGAAACGACGGTGGTGGTGGAGAGAGAGAGACGAGAGAATGGTTTCAACTCGTTGAGAAGTACGTGGTGGATCTATCGTGGAATTAGTGATCGGGAGGCTGAGATCGGCCATGGAGGAGCTTGTGGAGTGTGATGATAATCTGAGAGTGAAGACAGCGATGATGGTAATGGGGATTTTGAACGACGGATCTGAATTGCCAAACGTGGATGAGCAACGTATCCCACAAAATATTGAATGAATCCCATGATACACGTACATACCATAACAAAAAGGGCAACCGCCTCTCACATCTCACAAAATTTGAAATGGGACTTTGTTGTCTACCAAACATGTAAAATAGGACTTTCCAATCCAAAAGATTTAATTTAGGATCATAAAGAGTAACAGTTTGGTACATAGGACTTTCTGATAATTTCCCCTTAAATAAAACACACATTTTTCAAAAAGGATTTATGGATAATTTGCCCTTTTTTTTTGGGACCTATTACACTGGGCCTCAAATAATAAAAAAAGATTAGACTTCGAACTTATAATATAATATAGAACTAACAAATTTGAGGGTCCTATTTTGAGCCAAAATTTGGGGGTCCTAGGCACAAGCTTTATTGGCATTAGCCCAGGGCCAACCCTGCTTAGTTGTATACATTGGGGTGCTAGTTATGACTCATTATGACGTTGATTATGATATTATTTTAGTTATATCTAATGTGGTGTGTGAATGTGACTATATTTTTTTTTATGATAATCAACTCCATACATCTCATAATTTGTATATAGTATACACCCTTTAACATGACTATATGTTTTAAATCCATATTTAAAAATTTAAATCCATAATTAAACCAAACCTTCTAGACCCAACATTCCAACATTATGACAACATCACACCATCATCGCCATCGCCACCGTATTTCTAAACAAAGATATGAGAGAAAAACTAATATAATTAAAATTACAAATACCAAATTTACAAGAGAGAAAAATCACAAAATTTATGGATATAACTAATTAACCCATGGTTAGAGTGAAGGTTATTCAAGTTTAATTTACATAATTACACACTGTACAGTTTCAATGAGTGTTCAAAGACTACGACTGTTTTGTACTTTGGAATTGTAGAAAGCTCCACAAAAGAAAAAGAAAAAGACAAAGAAAGAAAAGAATGAATAAAATAAAAATTTGTAATGGGGATTGACAAGGACTTGGTGAATTTTAACATTATTGAAGACTTGAGATTATCGAAGACTTCTAGTCAATTTGTTAGAGTAAATTACTCTTTCTACCCTCAAGTATTATTGGTTCTTAAACTATAGAATTATTTATTTATTTATATTTTTTATTATTTAGTTCCTAAATGATTGGATTTTTCTCAATGTATTTCACTTACTATGGTCCAATTTAGAAAGAATATTATTTCGCCCGCCAAACTTTCACACATTCTTCAGTTTGACCCTCATATTTTGATTAGTATTAATTTTACACATAAACTTTTGAAATTTTGATCAATTTGGCCCCTGCCGTTACATTCCATCAATAATTGAACGAAATGTGCTGATCAAACTATAGACATCCCATTTTTGATTGCCCTTAACACTTGGGCACCACTGATTGATCATTCGATAGTGAAAGCTATGTTGTGCAAATGTTCGATTTCTTTAGCAAAGAGAGCTTCAAATCTCAACCTTACACCCCATTTTGGACCAAACGTTTTTTGACCAAAACAATTTTAGATCTTAAAACCCTCTCTTGTAAAATATTTTTGAAAATTCTTCTAAAATGTTCCGAGGCTCGCATTTTGTTAAATGTTGCGCTTTTCGATAAACCGAGTAAGGACAAAGTGGAAATGAATGAAAGAGAGTGGAACTCTTTGAAAAATCTTTCAAAACACCTTATTTAGAGGTTTCGAGTTGAAAAAAATTGGAGGAGAGGGAAGAAACCAAGTTAGGGAAGAAGTTGGGCATAAACCGTTAAGAGGGAACTGGGCAGCTTCACTAAATTAGGCCTATCCTTTTGTATACTTGGATTTCAGCTATGAGGCTACCACCATTGAAAAGTGGACTTTCGGGGCTTTATTTTACACTCAAGAATCTCTTAAAATCGAGTCCGGATGAGGGAGATATGGTTGGTTGAAGTTGGGCATCAATACGGTTAGGATTGAAACTGAGTAGTCTTCACTAAAATAAGGATATCTTTTTGCACACTTGGAATTTTGATGTAAGGCTACCACAATTGGAAAAAGACTTCCTGAGCTTCAATTTAGACTCAAGAATGACCTCGCAAAGGAGTTCGATGAAGGAGATATACTGCTTGAAGTCGGGCCAAAACCGGTTTTGCTTTCGTCACTAGTGAGGCTTGACGCCATGTGTTGGCCATGAATGGGCTTTGACGGTCATGTGTCGCCATGGTGACTCTTGTCGCCACCGCTGATGGTCATGGCCACCAAGGATTCAAGATCGCCATTGGTGCAAAGAAGGCGCTTTTGTGTAGATATTTTCCTCCAAATTGCTCCATTAATCGCCCAAATTGTCCTATATTGATATTTTCGACTGAGCTCTCATTTTCTATATATAGAGGGCATTCTCTATGGTTTTCAAGGTTGGAAAAATTTTGGGAGCCTCTCTCTACAATCCTCTCTTTCTAGATTTCTTTTTCTCTTGAACTTTTGTGCATACAAGTAGAGATATACTTCTAGTTTGCCTATCAACCCTTAACCAAAGTTGCTTATCTTTGGGCTGAGGTTACTTAGGACTTTTTTTGAGCTCTAGAAGGTGGTCTTGGCTTGATTTAGTACCTCATTTGTGCCTAGAATTATCTTTTGCTTCAAGAGGTATAACACTTGTCCTTTAAGCTTGTTTTGTACACTTGTTTTTCCATCTTTTCAAACTGTTTTTGGGCTGATTTTGAACTGTCAAAAACTTTGTTTTTATGGTTTAAAAATGTTGGTTTGAGGTCATTTTGAGTTAGGGGATGATCCACCATTCTTGCTCCTTTGTTTGTTAAGCTTTTGTGCTATTATTCATCACTTTCAAATCAACTTTTTTGGGCCTTTTAACCACTGAATTTCAGAGGTGTTTCAGTGGCAAAAACTTGTTTTGATGTCCAAGATTGGAGGGGTTAGCCTCCCCTCCCCTCTTCATGTCTTGTTTGCATGCCTAGTTAGCTTAACATGTTAGCATGTTTTTCTAACTTAACTTAGCTCAAATCTAGCATGTTTTTGCTTCTGAAATAACTTGTTTTAGCTCTGTTTTGGGTTGGTTAGCTTGTTTGAGTCTTGTTTTGCATAGTTATAGTGTTAATTCCTTCACTAGTTTAGTGTTTTAAGGCATTAACCATCATTGGTGTGAGTTGGTTGCATGTTTTTAGTGTTTTTATCACTTAATTTCGGAACATACAATCTCTGCAATCTCCCTCATTTCTTCACTTTTTCATTTGTTTTGGGGATTGTTTCAACCTTATGGTTGTTTAAATTTGAGGTTGAGGCTCATGCTTAATTGTTTAATCCACCTTTGAGGGTTCATTACCAATGGCATGAAACTTCCCTCATGCCTTAAACTATCCCTTGGTTGACACTTCTTTCAGTTTAGAAGACACTCACCAATGGACTAATTGATTAAGGAATGGTTTGGTAATTAAAATGAGTAAACAAAATTGGCAAGTAAAAGAGGCAAGATAAACATCTTTCATGTTGCATTGCATGTGTTTGAATTGGACGTTAATTCGAATACAAGGAAAATGAGACATTTCATACTCAAAAGTGATGAAATGTGCCATTTTCCTTGGTCTCCATTGTCCTTGATCATGCATGATAGGGTGATGGTCCTTGATCTCATTTTGTATTCATTGAACTTGCATTAATTGGTTTCACAAACCATCATATAATGAAATTGCTTGATCGATGGTTTGTAAACTCAAATTTTGTCCATTTTTGATCTCCTATGAAAAGGAGAGGCAAAGTGTGCAAATAATCTATGAGAATACACTGCTTTTGCTTTGTCTCGCTCTCTGCTATGCAAAAAGAGGAGTTCATATCATCCATGGCCAATCGACCACCACTACTAGTTGATCGGCCACTGGGTAGTCCACCAACCCCTTTCCGCTACCAATGAAATTTACACAAGGTGTTCCCGAGGTGGAGTAGAGGTGTTTTGGAAGTGGATAGCTTCTTTGGTGTTCGGGATAAACAGAGGCATTTAGCAAAGAAGGCAAGGCTTTTTCGTGGAAACCGAAAGCGCAGATGAGCCTCCCTTGTATTTTGAGCTTATTTAACATTTAAATATCTAGCTTAAATACATGTTGTAATTAATTAATTGTAGCTAATTATGTCGTAAATAATTAGTTAGTTTAACTAGTTATTCGATTGCTTCGTAATAATTAATTAGTTAGAATAATTAATTAGTTTCGCTTGTAATAGTTAGCTTAATTAGCGTAACTAGTTAGTTAGCTTATTCATTCTAATCTCTTTCGCGAGGACGTAATGTTGTAATAAGTGTGCGTATGTGTATGTTTTCCAACTCCACGCCTTTTCTCTTTTATTTAATCGCTGATGGTTAGATTAGGACATATTTCATTTAGCATATCGCATGTTTACATCCATTCATTTGTTTGCATGCATCGAGGCTCCTCATCATTCAAACCGCATCGTTGTTTCAATACTTCTTGAATACGGTTTAATTGCATGTTATTCAAATCAATTCATATGTCATATTAGTGGTCAAGTTTATTAATTGCATATTGCATGTGTTGCATTAGATACTTAACATAGTTAGGACCATGCCTTTCTAACTACTTTTTTGTTTTGGCTTAGAGTACTGTAAGTTTTATGCTTTAGCATACTTGCATGAGTGTTGTTGCTATGATGCCATGTTTAGCATCCTTGCCATGAGCCTATGTGCTTATATGTTTAGACGCTTGAATGCCTGTGGATGAAGGCTTGTTGTTTGATTTGGAACGATTCAACAAATGTAAGTTTTAAGCCCACTTTGTTGTGGCAACTCGCTTTTAAGTCCACTATGTTTGTGGCAACTGCATTTTAAGCCCATTTGAGGTGGCAAATTCAAACCATAAACACGAGTTGAATTGTTCCAAGTCTTGTGACTAGTCTATATTTGTTTGTGTGTATCACATAGTAAAGCTAGTTTAATAACCGTAATAAGAACACATAATGTTTATAAAAATGCATATCATGATTAGTAGAGACCAATCTTGATCGAGCGAGCGGGGTGCTCATTTCATGACCTTCCTCTCAGATCCAAGTTCCCGAGCCGAGGCAACTTTGGTGATGACGAACACGTGGCTTTCGGCACGAGTCAGGGTTTCCTAAATTTTTCAAAAATAAAATATTTAGGTTGCGACTTTGTATCTGGAAAAGCAGTCCAAATTTGGCATTATTTAATTTAAAATCGATTTTCCAAAAAGGTTTGTCGGATTTGGACTCTTTGGTGATTATCGCCAGATTGCACTTGTAACACTAGATTAAGAACCACGGGGGTTTGAACTCTAAGGCCTTCTTTTCAACCCTTTTTGAAAGGCGGGGCGCGGAAAAAAGTGAGTCCACAACCAAACCAAACCAAACCAAGCCTTAAATCCCATCAAATGGGGTCGGTTACATGAATCATTTTTTTCTACGCGGTCCTATCAAAGGCCATTTCGTTAGTCAAATTAAGTAGATCAATATCTCTATTTACAACGCTAGCCAACGTTAATCTAGGCCTGTCTCGTCCCCTAACACTTCCATCTACCGTTGCAGTGTCGCATCTCTTCACTACTGCCTCTGTTGGTCTCCGTTGAATATGACCAAACCATCTCAATCGATTCTCTCTTAACTTATCTTCTATCGGTGCTACTCCTACCCATTCTCGAACACACTCATTCCTAATTTTGTCTTGTCTTGTCTAGTCTTGTCACACATTCACCGTAGCATCCTCATCTCAGTTACACTCATCTTATCTACATATTGTTTCTTGGTTACCCAACACTCTGTCCTATACAACATTGCTGGTCTAATATCCATTTTATAGAACTTGCCTTTTAGTCTAGTGGGTATTCGTTTGTCGCACAGTACCCCAGACGCACTTCTTCACTTACACCATCCTGCCTTAATCCTATGGGCCACATCTACATCAATCTCCCCATTGCAGATAATCAATCTTAAATAACGAAAATGTTCACTCTAGGCGCTTCTGGTTCTCAATCTTTACTTTTCCTCTGCTTTCATTGTTACTATTACTAAATTTACACTCCATGTACTTTGTCTTAGTTCTGCTTATCCGGAATCCTTTAGATTCAAGAGCTTTTCTCCAAATCTTCAACTTTGTGGTAACTCCTTCTCTAGTCTCATCTACTAGCACGATATCGTCTGCAAAAAGCATACACCATGGTACGTCATCCTGAATATTTTTCGTCAACTCGTTCATAAGTAAAGTAAAAAGATAAGGACTTAAGGTAGATCGTTGGTGTAATCCTACAGTGATAGGAATTCCATTTTGTCTCCAAAGAGGGCGATCTAATAGTGGTCACCACCCCTTCATACATCAATGTAACCTTTGTCACCCTTTTCTTCTCTAACACCCACCATATTATATCCCAGTATTCTATCATATGCTTTCTCAAGGTTGATAAACATCATATGAATGTCTTTTTTTTTTTTTTTTTTTTTTTCTATACTTTTCTATTACTCTCCTCAAAAGATAGATCGCCCATTGTTGACCGCCAAGCATAAACCCAAATTGATTCTTTGACACCTCTGTTATATCTCACAATTATGCCCATCACCCTTTCCCACATTTTCATTATATGACATATTAACTTGATTCCTCTATAGTTGTTGCACTCGATATCTCCTTTATTTTTATAGATTGGCACTAAAATACTCTTCCTCCACTCATCCGCATGTTCTTAGTCAACAAAATTTTACTAAACAACTTAGTCAACCAAGTAACTCCATTTTTACCCAAACACTTACAAGTTTCAATAGGGTATTATCGGTTCTAAAACCTTATTTGATTTCATCTTCTTAAGTGCAATCTCTATTTTAAAGTTCCTAATCCTCAATAGAATCTATAGTCTTGGTTTATCGACATCGACTATTTTTTTCCTTATTATCGCATTCTCCATATTTCTCATTTAATAGTTTTTCAAAATAGTTCTTTCATCTTTCCTTAATCTCTTCATCCTTCACCAATACCTTAGAATCCTCACTCTTGATGCACTTAACTTGATTAAAATCTCTTGTTTCCCTCATGTATCTTAGCAAGTTTGTATACCCTCTTCTCTCGCCTTACTATCTAGTCTAGTATATAGGTCATCAAAAGCTTTCAGCTTAGTCTCTCTCACTACTTTCTTGACCTCCTTAATAGCCAATCTATAGCTCTGAAAGTTTTCTTCAGTTCTATCGTTCTGCCACTTTCTAAAGCACTTTTTTTTGCTTTAACTACCGCTGAACCTCTTCTCCACCACCAAGTTTCAGAGAGTTGGGTCTCGCTCTTTCGACTCTCCAAGTACTTCCCTTGAGATTCTCCTCATACAATTGGCCATCGAGTTTCACATGGTGTTAGCATCATCTTCCAAGTCCCAAATACCTTATCCATTCTATTATTAAATATTTCTAGTTTATTCGCTTTTAGGTCCCACTATATTGCCGCATTTACGCCCACCATCTTTTCTAGCTTGGTGTTGCCTCTAAAACATAAATCTAGTACCAAAATTCTATGTTGAGAGGTCGCTCTCCAGAATCACCTTACAATCATTGCATTTTAGATGGTCCATTTTTCTCTTTAAGAAGTAATCTATTTGGCTCTTAATTGACCTATACTTAAAGGTTATCAAATGCTCTTCCCTCTTCTTATACATAGTATTGGCTACCACCAGGTCAAAAACCAACGCAAAATCTAAGATACTCTCTCCAGCCTCATTTCTGTCACTAAAACTGTATCCACCATGCACCCTTTCATATCCTAGTTTGTCTATGCTTACATGGCCATTAAAATCTTCACCTATAACCTGGTTTTCCTACAGTATCTCCTCAGAAGATCTCATCCATTTGCTCCCAAAAATTCCTTAGTCCGATCATCTAATCCTACTTAAAGGGCGATGCACCAATAACGCTCACTATATTCCTCCAATAACTAGTTTAACTAACATAATCCTATCCTCTTTCCAAATGACTGCCACTACATTCTCCACAAGACTCTTGGCAATTATGATTCCTACTCCATTCCTGCGTCTATTCTTACCACTATAATACAGTTTAAAACTGGTATCCTCAATTTCCCAAGCTTTCTCACTCAACCACTTAGTTTCTTGTACGCAAGCTATACTAACTCTCGTTCTAATCATAACATCTATCAATTCCATCGTCTTACCAGTTAAGGTTCCTATATTTCAAGTGACTACCCTAAACATATAGTCTTGGACTAGCTTGTTTACCCTCGCTCGTCCAAAAAAAAACGCAGGAACCTTTGCCCATTTTTCACCGCACCCAGGCGTCGATGTGGCGCTCCTTGCTCACTTTTCGAAACACCCGAAGGCAGGCGCACCACGTCACTTGAGGGGAATGACCTAGCATTTAAACGATTTAACGGAGGATTCATTGTCATAAGGGATTCGAGCGGCTTTTTTACGGTTGGTCGGATTAATGTGCCGACGTGGCAAAATGATTTTTAAGTTATAGTTTGGGAGGCAAATTGATTTTTAATTTGGGGGCAAATTAATTTTGAAGGCATAGTTTGGGGATAAAATAAAATTTCAATGAATTTTGGTTATGTTGTACATTCTCATCCAATTGTAGACTAATGTGATGGCAAGGGTTAAATTGATCAAAATTTTGAAAGTTTAGGTGTCAAATTGATATTAATCAAGTCTCGTAGTCAAATTAAAAACACATGAAAGTTTGGGAGTTAAAATGATGTTTCCTCTCCAATTTAATTAGGCCTAGTAGATGTGTAGTACTATTTTGTAAGCAAAATTATGAATTCAAATTATATAGAGAGAAGATTGGTATCATTTTATGTGGTCTCATTTTCCTACTAACATACTAACACATTCTGATATATAGTGTGTGACCAAAAAAAAAATCGTTGTCCAATTTGTTAACAAAAAAATCTCCACATGCAGTTGAAGTTTTTATCACTTTGATCTTTGGCCCACGTTTATTTGACAGATTAGGTTAGATGAGATTATTAGTGAGATGGTGATTAGTGAAGAGATTGTTAATGTGGGATTATTAGTGAGGGGATTAAGTAAAAGTATGTTTATTTTGATGATAGTATGGGAGATAGTTAGTGATGGGATTGTTAAATTATTTTTATATTAAAAAAGTTAAAACAAATATTAAAACAAACAAGTGTACTTGGTAAAAAAAAAAAAATAAAATAAATAAATTAATACATTGACAAGAGTTTCAATTTTTCTTTTGGTTGCTTTTCATTGGGCTAATAGTTATGTAGTGATCTGAGGTTATGGATTTAAATCTTATGGAAAAAAAAAAAAAACATATTTTATTTTTATCTCATTATGAGGATTGTATTATGTGATTGTTGAGTTAGGTAGTGGTTACTATGTAGTGATATCGTTGGATTGAGCTAGTGTTAGTAAACTTTTTTGTTACGTTTCAATCTGACACAACCTTAATGCAAATTTTACCAACCAAACAATGATCAAGATATGTGTTCATGATTCAATTGTCCCATTAAAATTTTAAAAAATATTTTTTGATTTACTCATCTAAAATTTTGTTTTTGCAACTAAAGAATTTTCACCATGATTAATATAGTTACAAGAGCTTTCAATTTTCTTTTGGTAACTTTTCATTTGGCCTAGTGGTTATGTATTTTGTAACGCGACACTTTTCTTTATTTATGAAAAACCTAAGTTACAGAATAATGTTTATTACTTAAAAAAAAATAATAATTCCAAGTAATTTAAGTAATTATTTGCTAAATAGTAGCTTACTTGAAAAATTATGCTTTTATAAACATTACATTATGCGCCATTTAAAAAAAATAAATCTTGTGATCAAGATCACAAAAGACTTATCAAATAGTTTTAGTGGAGGGTTAATTATTGATGTAGTATAAGTAATTAAAGAATTTTTGGAACAATTGGACGAGTAAAAAGTAAATAAAAAGTTAAATTGAGAGTAAAAACGTAACTTTTGTGATGAGTTTGGAATCTTCCCAAATTTTGTATCTTGCTTGTGGATTTTAAGTGTTTTTTATTACTAAAACAATATCTATCCTTATGTAATATTTTTCGGTGCATACACAATGCATTTGCACTTAGTTCATTCACTTTAAATTGTAACAAGCAAATTCTTAAATTTTACGTTTAGGGTTGGTTTGTGATGTTCTAAAAAAGTGCACTTTTTAACTTATTGGCTTGTATGGGTTGGGTTTGGGTTGGGTTTGATGTGATGTGTTAGAGAGGTGATGTGATTTAAATAAGATGATGTGACTTAAATAGGATAGTGATTTTTTGACTTTTTGTATTATTTAGTAGATGCCAAACTTGACCTAAATTTCAACGTTACTCTTCCATTCACTGACATTAATAAAATTGACCAAAAATTGACATATGAGCCACACATGATATTTTTCTTGTCAAATGTCTACACTTTTACCAAAAACTTGTTTTGAACATTTCACTTTTAATTGTGTCCTAATGTTACATGTAAGTTAATTATAATATGTCTCATTAATATCAATGGATGGAAAAATATATACAAACTTAATGAGGTTGAATGTCATAAAAAAATGCATGAAAACGTAATTTATAATTTCAATTCATCCCCCTACAATATAAAAATTGAATTTAAATTACAATTTTTTAAAAAAATTATATAAAAATTTAGATGCATAATTTTATTGTCATTGAAAATTTCAAGTCAAAATTAAAGAAGATTTGCTTAAAACTCCTAACCAATGTTTGAGAAGACTTTCTATGCAAATTTTTGTGAAAGTTAGTGACAAATCTAAGCATGTGGGGCAGATTTTTTTAAATACTGAAAGGCATATGTCACCAAAATTTAATTATTGGTGCTTCCAATTAAATTCAAAATTTCCATGACTCTAAAAGTCATGCATTTTTTTCCACATAATTGAATTTCGCTTGCAAAAATCCTCTAAAGACTTTTCAACAATTCATTTTTTTTCCACATAAAAGACTTTTAGGGTCACAAAATATTCTTATTTGGCCCAATCAAAAATATAATAATAATAATAATAATAATAATAGTGTATTTTGGTACAACTTATTATAAATTAAAAGCTTATAATCTAAAAATAGAAGTTAAAAGAATCCTGTCACCTAGTTTTTAGAAATCTACTTTTTTTCAACTTATTTAAATTATTCTTGCCTAATAAAAAGTAAAATTGAACCAAACATAAGCAAAAGCTCAACCAACAATATGTGCCAACAAAAATTATAAGCAACAAAGATAAGCTGCACCAAATAGGAAAAAAAGGAAATTTACCCAAAGTAGCTTTAGCCAAAAAAAAAAAAGTTTCTCCTAAAAGTTAATAAAAAAAAAAAACGATTACAACTAATTACAATAACAACAGCAGCAATAATAACAAAAATAAAATATTTACCTAACCTCATCAATTTATAACTATTCAAAACTTATAGTCTAGTTTAATAAAGGTGTAATAAGACGATTGCTAAAGACTTACGTAAGTATTATAGTAAACTTCTAAATTAATTTTACTGAAAAATCAAACTTGTAACAAAAACATAAAGGGAAATTATATTGATAGTCCTTGTAATTTGATCCTTACGTCATTTTAGTCCGTAATTTCAATTGATTAGATTTTGATCATGAATTTATGATTTTGTCTCAATTTAGTCCAATTGATACAATTGTTAGCATTTTTTAATAAAAAATAAACACATAAGTGGTATGTGTCATGATTTAAAGGGAAAAATTTTAAGTTTACTCAACTTAATGAGTTAACTTCAATTAATTCATGATAATATTTTGTCAAAAGCATCAACGGTATTATTAATTTGACCAAATTGACAAAAAATATAAAATTGAGCCAATTAAAAGTATAGGGATCAAAATGACACAATTGACAAAATATAAAAACTACCGGTGTAATTTATCCAGAACATAATTTTATGGTTATCCAATCAGAATTATTAAAGATTTACTTGTCACGCCTCCAAAATAATACAATAAATCAACCAAGACAATATGTGAATGATAGTAAGATTCATAGTATAAAGTCTTTCTATTACATGAGATCCAATTATACAAGAGAGTGACATATGCAATTATACATTCATAAGTCTGTCCCTGAATCTACAACATATATCATAGCATGAGATAGAGCTGGAAGCAAAATAAAGAATAAATGCCCTAAATGCTCACATCTTTCCAAGATAGTTCTTAGTTACAACAAAAGTGGACTTTCCGTCCAATACATTTAAAACCCTTTGGCCGTACAAAAGTTAAGTACATAAATAATAAAATTGAGCTTTCAGCTTCATAGTCCTCCCGAGGTAAGTCCTTGGTGGAGGCATATCACCAGTACTTGAAAATAGTTTTCCCAAATAGGGTGAGCCCAAGCCCAATAGAAACAATCTAACACAATATATGAATCTTAACAAAGATATAAATATGATGCACATATACAATACCGGTGACAAAATCATTTACAACTCGGTTGCAAACCATGCCATGCCAAGTTTTTATATCACAAGTCATGCTATCTTTATCTCCTTTTTATCTCAATTCATTTTATCTCACTTCATAAGCTATTTCCATTCATCACAAACAACCAAACTGAGGGTACAACTCAAAGGTTCTTAAACGATATAGTCATCACACACATTTCCATTTACTATTTTACAGAAATTTCGTCTGCGGGAATCGGCACCCATGTATACACAAGATTTTCGGGACTTTCACCATGTACACACAGGCCAACTTAATTCAATGGAGTCCATCATCTTTCTTCTCCCAAACAATAGAGTACATCCCCTTTCTCCTCCAACACATCATACAATGTATTAAAACGCAGTCATATTCAATGACAACCTATAAGAGATTAGTTTCAATTCACCTAATCCTCATGCAATTTCTACAACAATCGTAGCTATCTTCCACCAATAGCCCAAAATAGATACTTCTAAATAAATATACAATCCCTTCAACAGATAAAATTATACAACATTTCATAAGTGGGTGATAATGCAAATCTAGCTCCACCATTAACATAAACCCTTTGTCTAATTTCATATTCCCAATACTAAATTCATTAGTTTATACACAATAACAATTTGAACCATTTTAGGGCAAAACTCCATTTTATTCCAAAATTCACCTGTATCAAAATCAACAAATTTACCACAACACAACCTCACATTTATTCCTATAACCATTGTTTTACACATATATTTGAAAACCCCTCTTTTGATTTTAAACTAAAACCCTTGGTTTGTTCAAAATCACCTCAGGTTCCAAAGTTCCTTACACATTAACAAATAACTAAATTAAAAACCATATGAAAGTGTAGAAAATCATTACCTCAAAGTTGGGAGACGAACAAAGCAAGGTGGAACCTTCAACAACGCTGAAACCAAGTTTTAATCGGATCAAAATGGAGCTCTTGGAATTCTCTAACTTTTTCTCAAAGACATTAAGGTAGAAAACCCAATGGATCTAGGTTAAAATATAGAGAGAGAGTGAGTTTTAGAGAGAGAGAGAGAGTCGATCTAGGGTTTTGAGAGAGAAAGAGGTGAAAAAGAAGGCTGCTGCAAACTAATATACGCATAGCCCGCTCGAGCGCAAGAGTTGACGCTCGAGCGTTAGACACAATAAGTTGTTATGCTCGAGCATACTAAGTGACGCTCGAGTATAGAATGCACACTCCCAGTAGTTTTCAAACAACAGACCAACGCTTGAGCGCAAAAAGATTCGCTCGAGCGTAGAATACACTCTCCCAGTAATTTTGCAAAGCTGCAAAAATACTGAGAGTTCATAAAGCCCACTCGAGCGCAAGAAATGCCGCTCGAGCAGAGGAGCAAAATTTTGGGCAATAAGAGTTTGGAAAGTAGGCAACCAACCTGTCCCAAATGCAACGACAACAATCTAATAGCCAAATTTAAGTAAGAATAAGGGGGAAAAGACATGAACAATATTCAAAAACCATAAAACCCGAATTCAGAAAATCAAATGGGTCAGGTCAAAACCTGAATCTCTATAACTTACTTAAAGCTTATAGACCATATTATGAAATTTATTAATAAAATCAAGCTAGTGACATTGAAGAAAGACTTGCACGCTATATTTTCTAATACTTAAAGATTTATGACAAAAATTCTAATTTGTGAAGCTTCCAATTAAATTGCAATAAATTTTTGCTAATTTGTGGAGTGAAAGCTAGATCAATACAAACAATATTCGAGGACTAAATCATCCACTAATATGTGAAGAAATTTCAAAGGACCAGGCGTTACTTGAAAATTATAAGATTAATACAGTGATAAGAGCTTTCAATTTTTCTTTGGATTTCTTTTCAATTATTAATTTACAAATTTTCTTAGGTTAGTCATCTAACTTGGTAGAACAATTTGGGTTTGGGGGATCCAGTTTGGGATCGATCTTAATAATTCAAACCATTCACTTTTTAAGATTCATTAAATAGAAAATTCATATAAAATATTAAGGTGATTGCAGATCAATAGTTATATGTTTGAATAACATTTATATTATAAACAATAGATGTTAGTCTTGAATATATATATTTATCACCCATTTTTTTTAAACAAATGTGATTAAAACATATAGTTACCGATATGCAATGATCTTAATTTTTTGCATTAATATTCTACTCAACAAGTTATAAAAAAGTGAACAGTTTAGATTACTGAGGTTGACTCCAAAATGAGTTTACTAAGCCCAATTATTCTCTTAAGTTGAATAGCGAACTTGAAAGAATCCAACCCAATTTATTTATTTATTATATTGATTGAAAAGGGTGGGTTTGCACCAATGAAACATCATATAAGAGACTTCCTCCTTCAATTCTCTCATTACTATATGTCCATCCCTTTCTTCAATAATGATGTACAATATTTTGAAAGATTTTCACAAAGAATAATGCTATATATATATTTATATAATTTTTGTCGAAAGAATTCATACGAAATGATGATGTCAGTCCTTTTGTTTCAAGCAAAAACACCTAATGGTAGTTTATAATTGCAGAAGACTTGTAAATAGGTCTAAAGACTCCGATTTGGAAAATAATTTTTTTGGTTTTTTTTTCTTCTTTCTTTTAAGTCATAAAAAACAATTTTATAACTTTTTTAGGATAAATTATAAATAAACTCCTTGAAATTTGATTAAAATATGAATTGTTCCCTATAATTTCAAAAATTACAAATACATTCTTTGTCATAATTCCTCATTGATAAACTATATTTTGCCTATTTTATATTTGGCCATTTTCTTAATTTGACTCTTAAAGTTTTTCTTTTCTTTTCTTTGATCTTTCATGTTTCAAGTTTTTTCCAATTTATTTATAAAGCTAACTTATTTTCAAAATTAGACAAAATCGCCATTTATAACTATCACATAATATAAAAATATATATTATTATATTAGGATTTAAGTTTGTATTGGTGTGAATTATGTAATAAAATATTTTATACTGCGTGACTGTCAATATATTATTTTCTGTCTAATTTTTTATAGAAGTTTTCTTTAGGAATAAACTAGGAAAAACTTGAAACATGAAGGGCCAAAGTAGGAAAAAATAAATTTTAAAGGCCAAAGTGAGAAAGTGATCAAATATAAAAGGAGCAAAGGGGAATTCATCGTTCGTCATTTAAAAGAGTTAACAAAAAAAATAAAATTTTGAACTTTCCTGCTATACAACAATAAAATTATCATAATTGTTAATTAAAATATATGTGTGATATCATTAAAAATTGTTAATTTTCTTAATAGTTAATTAATGAGATGTATCATTTTTTATACGATTAGAAAATTTAAAGAACATGATATAATTGTTATAATCACAAGAGAATTTGTATTTCAGCAAATTTTAGAATGTATTTATAATTTACCCCTTTTTTTAGGTGTTTATAAAAAAACCCAATAAAAGGCAGTTTTTTTTTTTTATTTACTTATGAAAACAACTGTTTGGCAAGGGTTCCCCCCCTAAAAGTCGAACAATAAAAAAAATAATAATAATTACCAAACCTCATCAATTTATCACCATTTAAAACTTGAGTCCGTAATTTCATAGGATTTGAATCAAGAATCTCATAGAATTTATCAATAATATTTTTTCAATTACCCTTTAAATTTATGAAAAATATTATTTTAAAAATTATTTTTCCATTATTGATTTTTATCTTCATAGTTATATAATTTTGATTGAAGAAAATCAAACTAATAACTTATGAGGTGCACAAGAAGGGCCTACTGATTAGTCAGTTGAACATCTATACAATAATACACCAATAATTGGTGAAATAAAAGCTAGACTAGGTCATTACGAACAATATTCGTGGACCAAATCATCCACAAAAGTTCCCACGTGATCCTTTATTTAAGCTTATATGTGAGGAAATTTCCAAGAACCAAGTATCATTAGTTGAAAATTCTAAGATTAATACATTCACAAGAGTTTCAATTTTTCTTTTGGTTGCTTTTTTCATTTGGCTAATAGTTATGTAGTGATTTAAGGTTATGGATTCAAATCTTATAGAAAAAAATTAACATATATTTTATTTTCTCTCATTATAAGAGTTGTATTATGTGATTGTTGAGTTAGGTGTGGTTACTATGTAGTGGTTACAAGAGCTTTCAATTTTCTTTTGGTAACTTTTCATTTGGCCTATGTATTTTGTAACGTGACACTTTTCTTTTATTTACAAAAAACTAGGTTACGTATCAATGTTTATAACTTAAAAAAAATAATAATTCCAAATAATTTAAGTAATTATTTGCTAAATAGTAGTTTACTTGAAAAATTATGCTTTTATAAACATTACATCATGTGCCATTTAAAAAAAATAAATATTGTAATCAAGATCACAAAAGACTTATCAAATAGTTTTAGTGGAGGGTTAATTATTTATGTAGAATAAGTAATCAAAGAATTTTTGGAACAATTTGACGAGTAAAAAGTAAATAAAAAGTTAAATTGAGAGTAAAAACGTAATTTTTGTGATGAGTTTGGAATCCTCCCAAATTTTGTATCTTGCTTGTGGATTTAAAGTATTTTTTGTTACTAAAACGATATGTAGCCTTATGTAATATTTTTCGGTGCGTACATAATACATTTGCACTTAGTTCATTCACTTTAAATTGTAACAAGCAAATTCTTAAATTTTAATTTAAGTTTCAATGTTACTCTTCCATCCACTGACATTAATAAAATTGACAAAAAATTGACATATGAGCCACACAAGCCATTTTTGTTGTCAAACGCGTACACTTTCACGAAAAACTTATTTTGAACATTTCACTTTTAATTGTGTCCTAATGTTACATGTAAGTTAATTATAATATGTCTCATCAATGGATGGAAAAATATATAGAAACTTAATGAGGTTGAATGCATAAAAAAATGTATGAAAAACGTAATTTGTAATTTCAATTCATTCCCCTACAATATAAAAATTGAATTTAAATTACAAATTAAAAATATATATATAAAAATTCCAAATGCATTATTTTATGGTCATTGAGAATTTCAAGTCAAAATTACAGAAGATTTGCTTAAAACTCCTAATCAATATTTGAGAAGACTTTCTATGCAAACTTTTATGAAAGTTGGTGACAAATCTAAGCGTGTGGGGCTGATTTTTTAAATACTGAAAGACATATGTCACAAAAATTCTAATTTTTAGATGCTTCCAACTAAATTCCAAAATTTCTATGACTCTAAAAGTCATGCATTTCTTTTTCCACATAATTTAATTTCGTTTACAAAAATCCCTCTAAAGACTTTTCAACAATCCATTTTTTTCCACATAAAAGACTTTTCAGGGTCACAAAATATTCTTATTTGGCGCAATGAAAAATATAATAATAATAATAATAATAATAATAATAATAATAATAATAGTGTTGCTTGGTACAATTTATTATAAATTAAAAGCTGATAATTTAAAAATAGAAGTCAAAAGAATCATGTCACCTAGTTTTTAAAAAATTACTTTTTAAACTTATTTAAGTTATTTTCGCCTAATAAAAAAAGCAGAAATTGAACCGAACATAAGTAAGCTGCATCAACAATATGTGCCTACAAAAATTATAAGCGATTTAGATAGGCTGCACCAAATAGGCAAAAAGAAATTTACCCAAAGCATCTTCAAAAAACAAGAAAAAAAAAAAAAAAAACAAGAACAATAACAACAATAGCAATAATAACAACAAAAATAAAACATTTACCAAATCTCATCAATTTATAACCATTCAAAGCTTATAGTCCAGTTTAATAAAAGTGTAATAAGAGGATTACTAAAGACTTACGTAAGCATTAGATTTTGACCATGAATTTATGATTTTGTCTCAATTTAGTCCAATTGATACAATTATTAGCATTTTTTAATAAAAAATAAACACATAAGTGGCATGTGTCATGATTTAAAGGGAAAAATTTTAAGTTTACTCAACTTAGTGAGTTAACATCAATTAATTCGGTGATAATATTTTGTCAAAAGCACTAACGGTATTATTAATTTGACCAAATTGATATAATATCTAAAATTGAGCCAATTAAAAGTATAGGGACCAAAATGACACAATTGACAAAACATAAAAACTACAGGTGTAATTTATCCAAAACATAATTTTATAGTTATCCAATCAGAATTATTAAAGATTTACTTAAATAAGCTTATTATGAAATTTATTAATAAAATCAAGCTAGCGACATTGAAGAAAGACTTGCACGCCATATTAATAAAGCTTGAGACCCCCAGTGGGGGTACTGGGGGTCCTTTGTGATTGGCTGAAAAACTGTTTTTTTTTTTTTTTTTTTATTGGCAGCATGTGGCACTGGGGGTGCTGGGGGTGCCAAAATGCTGGGGGTCTCCAGCAAAACCCATTTTCTAATACTTAAAGATTTATGACAAAAATTTTAATTTGTGAAGCTTCCAATTAAATTCCAATATATTTCCACTAATTTGTGGAGTGAAAGCTAGATCAATACAAACAATATTCGAGGACTAAACCATCCACTAATATGTGAAGAAATTTCAAAGGACCAAGTGTTAGTTGAAAATTATAAGATTAATACAGTGACAAGAGGTTTCAATTTTTCTTTGGATTTCTTTTCAATTATTAATTTACGGCTGGTTTGAATTTTCTTAGGTTGGTCATCTAACTTGATAGAACAATTTGGGTTTGGGGGATCCGTTTTGGGATCAATCTTGATAATTCAAACAATTCACTTTTTTAGATTCATTGAACAAAAAATTCATATAAAATATTAAGGTGATTGTGGATCAATAATTATATGTTTGAATAGCATTTATATTACAAAAAAAAATAGATGTTATTCTTGAATATATATTTATCGTCCATTTTTTTTTAAAACAAATGTGATTAAAACATATAGTTACCGATATTCAATGATCTTGATTTTTTACATTAATATTCTACTTAACAAATTCTAAAAAGTGAACAGTTTAGATTACTGAGGTTGACTCCAAAATGAGCTTCCTAAGCCTAATTATACATTCTCTTAAGTTGAATGACCAACTTGAGAGAATCCAATCCAATTAATTTATTTATTATATTGATTGAGAAGGGAGGGTTTGCACCAATGAAACATCTTATAAGAAACTTCCTTCTTCAATTCTCTCATTACTCATCTGTCCATCCCTTTCTTCAATAATGATGTACAATATTTTGAAAGATTTTCACAAAGAATAATGTTATATATATATATATAATTTTTGTAGGAAGAATTCATACGAAATGATGATGTCATTTTGTAGTCCTTTTGCTTCAAGCAAAAACACCTAATGGTTGTTTACCATTAGAAAAAAATATCATATTATATTATTTTTTAGTTTTATCTATAAAAATTAAGTTTTTATATCATTTTTGTTTTTAATAATATAGTTAAAGCTTATATAGGTTATTATTTTTGTCCTAAGAAGGCCCAATCATAAGAAATCGATCCAAAATATCATTTTGCCAATGTGTTATTATGGGTAATAATATTAAATCTACTAATTTTAGAAAATCAAAAAATCGTATGAAAAATAAATGGAAAATGAGGAATCACTCATGATGAGTAAGAATGATTTACTAGGACTTGAAATATCTAAAACCCTTAATAGTATATTAACCCTAATTATACATTGTGCATGGGGTGGGGTCACATGATAACACCACTTCTCATGTCATTGGCCTCGACCTCGCCAAGTGCCTATATGGTACCATCCATCCAAACAAAGCAATTTCTTCAATCTTGTTCACCTTCAACATCTCGACCTTTCGAAAACAACTTCAATCACTCAAATTTTACCTTCATTTGGCCGCCGCTTTCACAAATTTGACCCATCTTAACCTCTATTCCTCCAATCTTTCCGCCCAAGTTTTATTAATGGAACTCTCCCAAGACCTTAGGTTGTTGGATCTCTTTTATAGATTTCACCGAGAGCTACTTAATTCCATCGCCAACTTGAGTCCTTGGAGGAGCTATTCTCTGCTATCGCAACTGCTCGCACCATTCCGACATCGCTGGAAACCTCACGCCATTAATTGGGCTTGATCTTGAGGGAACAAATTGATCAATGATCAATTCACATCTTCAATCGCCATCTTAAAACTTGGAGGTGCTATACCTCAATGACCGCAATTTCTCGCACGATTCCGAGATCGCTACAAACCTCACGCCATTAATTACGCTTGATCTTTCATACAACAATTTTGAAGGCCCAATTCTCAACTTTTTCCCAACTTCGCGAACTTAGTTTTATAGATTTCTCAAACAATCAACTAATGTGTCCCATTCCATCATCAATAATCGCCTTCCAAATCTACTTCAGATCTAAATTTAGGCAAGAACTCAATCAATGGGACAATAACTCCTTCCTTGTTTCATCTTGTGTACCTTACCCATCTTGATCTTTCATCAATAATTTGCTTATTAATCGCCGAGCCGACACGCCATGGGAAAGTCTATAGTACATTTCATTTAAAAATGTATGGTACATCGAAAATCAATGGCTCAGATTGAGCCATTATCATTAAAAGTGACCCGTAAGGTGTCACTTTTTATAGTTATGAGCCAAAATCATATTTGTTCATAACTAGAATCAAATTAATCATAACTTAGTTATAAGCTCTCATCACTTATCTCATAACCATATCTCATAACCAAAGACCATTTTGTTGATAACCAATATCACATATTTCATAACTACACTCACATATCTCATAACTACATCTCATAACCAATATCCTTTAGCTCATAATCACACCACTTTGATCATAACCACTATCACATATCTCATAACTATTAATCACATATGTCATAACTACTACTCATATAGCTCATAACCACATCTTATAACCAATCCACATAGCTCATAACCACATCTTATAACCAATCCCCTTGACTCATAACCAACATTACATATCTCATAATCAACACCCTTTTGCTCATAACCACATCACTTTGATCATAACCAATATCACATATCTTATAACTAACAACCACATATCTCATAACCAAACACCCTTTTGACTCATAATTACATCACTTTGCTCATAACCAAAATCACATATCTCATAATCCACAATCATATATCTCATAACCATTACCCACATATCTCATAACCAACACTTTTTGGCTCATAACTAATATCACATATTTCATAACTACATCTCATAACCAATATCCTTAGCTCATAATCACACCACTGATCATAACCACTATCACATATTTCATAACTATTAATCACATATCTCATAACTACCACTCATATAGCTCATAACCATATCTTATAACTAATCCCCATAGCTCATAACCACATCTTATAACCAATCCCCCTTTGACTCATAACCAACATTACATATCTCATAATCAACACCCTTTTGCTCATAACCACATCACTTTGATCATAACCAATATCACATATCTTATAACTAATAACCACATATCTCATAACCAAACACCCTTTGACTCATAACTACATCACTTTGCTCATAACCAAAATCACATATCTCATAATCAACAATCATATATCTCATAACCATTACTCACATATCTCATAACCAACACTATTTGGCTCATAACTAACATCACATATATCATAACTACTAATCACATATCTCATAACACCCTTTGGCTCATAGTCACACCACTTTGATCATAATTAACATCACATATCTCATAACCATTAGTCATATATTCATAATCAATACTCTTTGGCTCATAACCATACCACTTTACTTATAACCACTAATCACATATCTCATAACCAACATTATTTGGCTCATAACCACACCACTTTACTCATAACCACTAATCACATATCTCATAATCAACATTCTTTGCCTCATAATCACACCACTTTCCTCATAACTTTGTGACTTGATTACAATATTATGGTCTGTTTGGTAACTATTCCGCTTTTTAGTTTTCGCTTATATTTATAAAAATTTTAAAACTCACTCGCCATAAAAACTTGTTTGATAATTTTTTTGGTTTATAAGGTGTCGCTTGGTAACACTTACGCTTTCGCTTATATTTATAAAAATTTTAAAAACTCAAATAAAAACTTGTTTAGTAAAATTTTTGATTTATAAATCAGTGGTCTCAGTTTATAAATTTGTCCAAAAAATGAAAACATATAAAATATGTTTCGCTTTGAGTTTTGAGTTTTTTTTTGTTTTTACCACCCAACCCTACCCACCACCCGCCACCTTTTTCCACCCCCGTCTTCCGCCTCCACCCCCTACCACCCCCTACTTCCACCACTCACCACCCACCTGCCACCTCCACCCACCACCCGCTACCATCACCCACCAGCCACCACCTACCTGCCACCCACTCACCATCACCACCCATCCCTCACCACCACCACCACCACCCACTTGCCATGCACCCGCCACCACCCACCGCCCGTCACTACCATCTACCGCCCGTTACCACCACCCGCCACCTACTTGCCACCACCACTCATCACCCACCTGCCACCACCTGACACCACCAGCTACCTACCACCACCAGCCACCTGCCACCCACCCACCCACTACCACCACACACTACCAACCCCACCCGCCACCCACTTGCCACCACTACTACCACCACCCACTCGCTACCACCCACCACCCGCCACCATTTTCCACCACCGTCTTCCGCCACCACCCCCTACCACCACCACTCACCACCCACCACCCACTACCATCACCCACCAGCCACCACCCACCTGCCACCCACTCACCACCACCACCCACCCCTCGCCACCACCCACCTGCCATGCACCCGCCACCACCCACCGCCCGTCACTACCATCTACCGCCCGCTACCACCACCCGCCACCTACTTGCCACCACCACTCATCACCCACCTGCCACCACCTGACACCACCAGCTACCTACATTTAAGGCTTACGTAACATTTAACAACTATTGAGAAGTTTGCTTAGAATGCCTTAATAATTTCAACAGGCTGACCATTCAAACAAAAGGAAGATGGAAAGCCATTGAAGTTTATTTTGTCAAGCGATATGGAAGTTAGAAGATCATTCAATACCCAAGTGCATCAGCAGTGAAGAAGTTCACAGATTCAAAGCTGAATCAATTACACAAGTTACATTTTATTACAAAGCCTAATCAATTACACAAATTACACTAAAATGAAGAAGGATACACTGAACAATTATGCCCAAAGCCAAGTGATCCATTTCAAACTCATCCGTATCAGAACCAAGTTAAACCTAACAAACATATACATATATCTATAGCTTCCTATTTAAATAGAAGGTAGGAAAAATTGTCACAGAGGTCAAATTACAAGACAAGATGAATTCTTTAATTTAGGAACTTTGAATGCAGACGGAACAATTTTGGAGGCCCTGAAACAGGATTGACATCAACTAGTTTTCTCTTTGAACTTCCACACCCCTATAAAAAAAAAAAAAGATCAAAATCTTAAGTTTAACAAGTCAATATAATTTCACATATGCAAAATGCCTCAACTTCATCTTTCCTACTTTATTATATCAAAATAACAAAATTTGTGTTATTGAACAGAAAAATAAATTGAAACATGCAGCGTGTTTGACATGTGTCCCAGCATGTCCGGCACATAGGTGTGCAGCAAGTGTCGGACATGATTATGGTGACTAATTTGAAGTGTCCGTGCTTCATAGATTGAAAATATCTTAGTGAAATACTTGTGTTTCCCCACCCCCAAGGGATAACCCCCACAATTTTGATTATAGTTGAGTAGAGATATCTTTCTAAGGTCATAGATAAATGCATACCTCCAGTGCTCCAGTTGATTCTGTGTCATTCTTCCCTCTCTGTCTCAAGCAAGATCATACAGGTATACTCCGACAATACCATATTTTACGCCTATTCTTGCTATCTGCAAATCAAAGGATAATAGCTTAAGCAATTGACCTCAGATTTAAGAACACAAACCTAGTGGGACACAAGGAGACTTCCAGTGCATTAAATAACAAGTAACATGAGGTAGGACTAGACATGGATCAATAGGTGATCATAATCCTATATATAATCATTTCATTACTCAACACCGCCACTTGAATGACCGGAAAAGAACTAGGTAGGCATTTCATAAAAAATTCTATAACAACGCTCCGTATTTTGTGATTACAAAAAGAATTGGTATAGCATCAAATAACAAACCTTCCCCCCAACCTCTTTATTCTCTGAGAACCATGCCTGGCCTGAGAGCAGATCGATCTCTTGCTTTGCAAGAACCTGTCACATAGAGCAACACCAATTAGCACATAAATGATGCAACATCATATATGTCCACATGTTTTGTGATTTAGCACTGAATGGGTTTTCACCTAAGAATAACAGCTACAAAAAGAGCCCAATAGAACAATATAGCAGAGCAGACAAGACAAAAGTGGACAACTCTAGGAACTAGCCAGTTCCAACACCCAACCTAACTAATAGTATTAATGAACCCAAAAGCTAAACAGTAACTTAATTGGCAAAAACACTTGGAGCAGACAAATGATAAGATGGAATAGACCTGCTAATATGTCCAACGCCCCTGCTGCAATACGATGAGAGATTATTCCTCCCAGATTGGTGAACTAATCAATTAGGATTGAATGATATGTAATTAAACCATTACCAAATCAAATATACAAGTGAAATCCAACAAATGAAGGCTCCAAAATTGATCAACATGATTAAGTTAGCATATAATCAAAAGCAGGTATTATAACTTATTGTACTGGGACATAAAAATAAAGCCACAGCCACCAAGCTATATACTAATTTCTACAGTATCTAGTTTACCAGAAACGAGTTATCAATTATATTGAGGTTCAAAGAAAAATAACACAATAAAATAAACTACAACACAAATGAAGATTGATAACACAAAATAATAATCTCATTAGTCAGAACCTTACCTTGTCAATAGGTATGTCCTTTGCCTTTTGTACCTTCAGATCTACAACAAAATTGCTCATATCTGCAAGAATCCCTCTAGCTTTGAGAGTCTCAGGAAAATCTCCCTTGTATCTGCCTGATACAATCAACGGGCTCTCAGACAAAAGGTCTGGAATACGAGAAGGATACACCTATCATGAGGATTGTGGGAATTCCTTGTTAAATCTTATGGAGGTGAATCAAAATGGCAAGGAAAATTTTACAGAGCTAGATATGATCGACGAGAAAAACATCAACTAAGTAAAAATCTCTTAATGGTTCAACACATAGAGGGTAAAGAATAGGCCAGCATGACAGAACAACAAAATAAATGGAAAAGAAACTCTGAAGTAAGTTACTAACAAATTGCATGTAGAGCAAAATAGTGTCGGAAAATGAAAGGGTGTGTATAATACACTTTTAAGTTGCATTTTGTCCACCTTTACATTTTACAATGTCCCAAAACAGTTGTCCATTTGAACAGTTATGGTACTTTAATTACTTATCCAAAAAAAGGGGGGTCAAGGTACATAATCTTATGTTTTTATAAAATTATCCCTTTAAGATGAGTGTGAATGGATCTACTAGCATGTGATATAGGGATAGTTTAGAAAATTAATGCTTTACAATTTGAGTGATGCATTAAATTGTTGTCTCCTTAAAAACTTGGACTTCCATAGTGGAAAACAAATATGGGATAGAGAGAATAATTCTTAACCCAATGGAGATGAGTGCACAAATAGGATGAGGCAACTGAAATGTGTATTATATTATGACTTACAAGTGACTATTTCGTTGAAAATCTAACAAGAGGTTGCAATTATGTTTTGATATGTTGAAAAGAAATGCAGAGGAAGAAACAACTCAGGGCAACCATACCTCAAGTTCATCAACATTTTCCATGGTGTCAAAGGTTATATTTGCAAGAGTGGTGGATAAAGCTCTACCAAAAAATGCTTTCATGCGAGCCTCAATTGGATCTGACCAAACAACAAGATTGGTTAGAAAAGCATTAGATTTAACATAACATCTATAAACTTTCAATAGTAAATAATGAACAAGATAACTATTGTTACTATTAGAAGTCATAACTGTCAAAGACACAAAAGAACAGCCCTAGTATCACAGCCTTGCAATTTGGGGAGGCCATCCTCACCGTAAGGCTCTAGAAGGCACTTGAAGGCTCTAGAGGTTAATGGAACTTTCTAGAGTCCCCTAAAGTCTTGCAGACAGATATAAAGACCTGTACTTAATTCTAAACATGTAGATAGTATTCATGTACATTCTAGAATAGTCTATTAGATGAGGTGGGAGTAGTATCTACAATACTCTTAATCCTCCGGGTTCTGGGATATTCTTTGTAAACCTATAGAAGGGGAGGGCCTCATTTGCCCAACCCATCCAAGGAAATCCAAAAGTAATACAAGATCTCTTGCATTCACTTAATGGAGTAAACTGATCCAGTTGGTCCTTATATGATTCCAAATTTTAACATTGCAAAAGTCCAAACTTTTGAATTTACAAAGGTCTAGTTCATGCCCATGCATTATAATCAATAATTTTAAATCAGCAATTCAATTACCATGTTTCCATGGACTGCTCACAAGGCCAACAAACAGGTGGTGTTCCTTGCATACACTTGGAAAATAGAAATTGTTTGGACTTAACTTAATCTGTCCCTGGACATGTCTAAGAAAATTTGAACCTCCTACAAGAATGCAGTATCATCTTATCAAAACCAATAGTATTACTCTCATTAAAATTACCTAAGCACTGGCACAATAACCAGGCTACCCAGCAAAACAAGCACCTAATTAGACCTTTTCAATAACCAGGCTACCCTCTTGAAAGCCAGCAAAACAAGCACCTCATTGACCTTTTCCAAGGAATCCTTCAACCAGAATAACAGTTTAAGTGTTGATTGAAATTCACATTCACATGGTTTGCAGTTCATCAAAACCACCTTGCTCAGCTAGTGAAAAGTTGACTGATATGTATCTCGGGTCGGACACATCAAATCTCTAAATAAAGGATACGTGGACTTGGCTAAAATTTATCAAAAATTAGATATGGGTACGTGGATACAACAAAAAGTATTAAAAACGCTAACAGGTGTCTCTTCCTATTATGATTTTTTTTTTCCTTCTTCATCCTGTATTTTTTGGGTGCTGAATCTGATTTTTTTGTTATATTACTGCGGAATTTTGGTTTGGACTATGTGAAACTGGTTGAATTAGAGTTTGGTAATATGAAGAACTCCCAAAGCAAACCCACTATATATTTTCGTTATAGAATTATTGAGGCCCAAACACAGTGATAAAGTGTGGGCAAGCCCATTATGTGTCTTCTAAAATAAAATCAAATACTTTGGGCCTAATGATCTTTGCCATCTGCCCCATGTGACCGCAGCAGCCTACTAAATGGATTGATTAAAAAAAAAGAAGCAACAATGGCTTCTTCTTCAATCAATGATGCCTTTTGCACCTGAGAAACTCCTTCTCTCTCTCGGCAAAACTCCTCGCCTCTCTCAATTGACAATGGCTTCACTTTTTCAATGTTGCTTCGATCAAAGTTGATCGGAGTATATTGTGCCCCGATCTGTTTTTTTTTTTTTCCTCAATCCAAAAAATCCACTAACAATTAAACCCCCTTACCTGGTCCAACAGCCAAAAATCCACTCCACACATTTCAAAAGTTTAACAATTAAACCCCTCTTTATCAATCAATCAGCAGGCGAGGTGCACGTATGAGTCACATTGCATAGAAGAGCTTTAAATATATTAACATAGCCCCTAACAATTAAACCCCCTTTTTATCTACCTAAAAGCCCCTATAATACACATGAGAATAAAAGTTCAGTACTTTAGGCAGACAGACAGTACATCTGCAGAGAATTATGAAACTCCCAATGGTATGCAGATATTGAAATAAAATAAAAAAGAGAGTCACACCCATTCGTAATCATGAACCATTATACTGCACTTTCAACACATCTAGAACCAATGCATAAACTTCTTTCAAAAAATTTTATTAGTATGTATGCATTATACAATTCCAGGAACCATATAGGTGTTTTCAAACCATCAATTGGTTTGGTGCATTAATACTTGAATTGTAATAGCTTGATACGAATCCAATCAAATCCAATCAAAATTGATACGAATCTAATAAAACCCATATCTCCAACAACACTAATATTGATTTAATAAACATGTGAAGCCCTAAATGAATTGAAATCGCTAGAAGTCCAAGAACAAGAGATCAAATTGTTCAGGTGGGAATTTATTACCTAGGTTAGAGGCCAAGAGGTTGAAAGAGACTACAGGTTAATTACAGGAGGCAAAAACTAATTACAGGAGTTTTGTTACCTAGGTTTCATATTTCAATTGTATAAGAAAAAGGGGTTTTCTTCAATCCATGTCAATCAAATTAATTACAGGAGGCAAAAACTACAGGTTTAGCAAATTCAAGGTGAAGAAACTCTTGAGAGGCAAAGATCTGAAAAGTTGAAAATTATAGTTAGGGTTTGAAATTAGGGGAACGAGAGAGAGAGAGAGAGAGAGAGAGAGAGAGAGAGAGAGAGAGTGTGTGTGTGTGTGTTTACCTGATGCAAGAGGTCTAAAATCGAGAGGATTAGCAATGGTGGAGTGTAGGTGGCTCCACGACCGCCTACAATCCAAACCACAACAACACACACAATCCCACGCTCCCACATAAACCTACCAAATACTCAGACCTTCTGGTGATCTCACAAACACTTTGAAGTGAAGAAAAAGAAAATGCAGCAAGAACGCCATCCACATGTATCAGGTTTGACTAATATTCCCAAAATTCAGAAGCACTGCCGCTTCTTAGTCCTCGATGCCCTTGCATTCATGTGCATACAAACATCAATTTTTTATGTGTTTATGTGAAGCTTAAGTGCATTGTGTATTTGGCAGCTCTATCACCTCTCTCGGTCATTAATAAATTCACGGTAAATTTCACACTGTGTAAATAACCAGGGCATATACATGGGCGCACACAAGTTCAAGGTTTTTTTCTCTTACCTAGTAAAACTTTCAATTTTTTTTTTAAAATTTTTGTTAATGTTAACTTCCAAGTTTCAGAATCAACTTTCACACTTCGTTTGGAAAGGCCAATTTGGTGAGAGATTATGAGGAAGGTAACTCTTCTCTCATGTTTAGTTTATAAATTAGGTGAGAAATGACAAGAAATAGAACTATGTTATTTTACCCATTTCATTTATTACCAAAAGTGATAAAATTTGGTGAGAAACAAGAAAATTACTTATAAAATATTTATAATATGGAGATTGCACATTAAAATACAAAGAAAGAAAAAAAAATCTCACTTATATCCTTCTCTCACATGCTTTGATCATCCAAGCATGATAGTGAAAAAAACACAATCATTTTTATTCTTTTTCACACCTAATTTAGAGACTAATATCATTTCTTTCACATTTTGGAGAGAGGAACCAGAATCTTAAATCCCAAATTTTCCAGTTCATTCATCTCAATTTTCACACATACCAAACAAGCATTAATGGTATATATACTAATTAGAGCAAACCCCCATTTACAAGAAGAAAAACTAACCTAACTTAATTTTGTACATAAACCCTTCCCTCTGCATCTGACCCACCTCCAGATCCGACTTCGCTGCCTCAACATTGCTCACCATCTTTGCACTGCAAAATATGTCTTCATCTGAATAATAAATTCAAAGAAAGCCTCTTTAATTGTCAGAAACCCTAAAACAAAGAAAACTCAAACCCTAAATTGATTAATAGCAAAACATTAAATTCCGAATAATTTGGGGGTTTACCTGAGAGATTTGATCTGAAACAGATTAACATCAGAGACCCACCGATCGTACTGCAATTTAATCCGATCTTCAAGAAATTTTCTGTCTCTTGAGAGAGACTCGAGCTGTATTTGTTGTGTTTCTAAAATGTGTACGAGAGAGTTGAAAACTTTGTTCCATTGTTGAGGATCGGAAGAAACTTTAGAGCCTTTTAGTGTTCTCATCGTATAACTACAGAAGAAGAAGAAGAAGAAGAAGAAACTAGGGTTTCAGATCTGGTTAGGGTTTTGAAATCAAAGCACCAACAAGAGGGAGGAGAAGAGAAGAGGGAGGAGAGGAGGTCTAAACACGACTGATTCACTTTCGTTTCTTCTAACCGGCAACACCGGTTGCCTGGTTAAGAGTTAAATTATTTAAATAATTTAGTTATGACTTGGTTATGAGGTAATATGGTAAAAATAAATAATTGAATATAACTAAGTTATGAGTCAATATGGTAGTAGTTATGATTAATATGATATTAGTTATGACATAAAATCATATAAGTTCATAACTAAATGTATGGTACATCTAAATGTACCATAGCATCACCCCGTTTACAGAGCTTGAATATTTGGATTCTTTGGATCTTTCAAACAGTGGTCTATCATTGACCACCACCAACTCCACTCCCTCCTCTTTCCGAAACATTACGACATTACAATTGTCGTCTTGCAACATAAGTAAAATTCTTGAATTTTTGAAAACCCGAATGGAATTGTTGGAGGTGCTAGACCTTTCGAACAACCACCTAAATGAAGAACTCAATCCACTCTGCAATCTTCATTCTCTTCGATATCTCAATCTGTCCAATAACCAATTTGCCGGATTAATTCCTACCTGTTTGGGGAACTTCAGTGGAAATTTAACCTTGTTAAGTTTGCAAAGAAACAATTTCCATGGTACCATCCCTCAAACATTTGGATATGCAAGCATGTTACAGGAACTTGACATTAGCTACAATAAATTGCAAGGGGTGCTGCCAAGATCATTGGCGAATTGCATGAACCTAGAAATTTTGAATCTGGGTCATAATTTCATAGAAGATATTTTTCCATTTTGGTTGGAGAATCTGCCCCAATTGAAGGTTATTGTCTTGCAAGATAATAAATTCCATGGTCCCATAGAGCAACCAAGGAAGAGATTAGCCTTCACCAATTTACATATCATTGACATGTCTCACAATGAATTTACAGGCACTTTGCCATCAGAACACTTTGAGAGCATGCATTCAATGATGATGGATGATGAAAAGAAATCCTCCTTAAATTATATGTTTAATGGTTATGGTTATTATTCGGTAACCATAATGAATAAAGGACTGGAAATGACATTCGTAAGGATCATCACCACCTTGAAAGCTATTGATTTCTCGCACAACAAGTTTGATGGAAAGATTCCCATATCTATTGGAAGACTCAGAGGCCTCCGTGTCCTAAATTTTTCAAGAAATGGCTTCACAAGTTCGATTCCATTGTCCTTGGCGAATCTAACTAAGCTTGAGTCCTTGGATCTATCCCAAAACAAGCTCTCTGGTGAGATACCTCAACAACTAACAAGCTTGACATTCCTTGCATTTTTTGATGTCTCGCAAAATAATCTAACCGATTATACCACGAGGCCGCTTTGAAACATTTTCAAACACTTCATATGAGGGAAATCTAGGCTTGTGCGGGTTTCCATTGTCAAAGAATTGTGGAATGTCCAGATAGCAGAATCACCAACTTTACCATCCTCATTTAGTCACAATTTTAAGTTCAAATTTGATGGCTTTGGTTGGGAAGCAGTGTTGATGGGATATGGAAGTGGAGCAGTATTTGGTTTGGTGATAGGAAGTTGCATCATTCAAAGGAAAGAAGAATGGCTTGCGAGAATTTTTAGAGTGAAAATGCATCATCAGAAGAACAGATCGAATGAGGTTAGGTACCAACATGGAGCAAGATGACATGTTAAGAACTAAGTGGAGCTTGTATTCATTAAAGCTGTTTGTTTTTAATTTGATTGTGAACCATGATATCCCTTTTCATTTCCTACTTCTATGTTTCAAATTTGACACTCACGATTGACTGCTAGAATATATAGTTAGTTACATGCATGTATGTAAGTAGCAAGATAATATATTACATGAAAAAAAAAAAAAAACCCCCTTTTGGAGAAACTGAATTCACAACTTTGTAATTCCAATCGCCTAAAATAACAAATTTAGATCCAAGTCGATGAGAAGAAAACAAAATGGTAAAATAATTCATGCTGACATTAGAAATTATGAACAAAATGTTTTCAATACGAATTTATATACATGTTTTCAAGTCAAGTTAAATTTTCACAAATAGGTGTTCATTTTTTCTTTGTTGATTTTAGTTTTTCTTTGATTTATATACAGGTTTTTTTTTTTCAAAAATTTAATTCTTTCTAGATTAGAAGCACTTGAAAATAATTTTTTTTTTAAAGATTCACTAAAAATAAAATTTCAAAAAATGTTATTTTTTTAGCATTTGCCAAATATGGATGGATTTTTTTTTTTTTTTTAATATTTATTGTCAGCTAAATAAGTTGTAACTAAGGTGGGCGTCGTGTGTAGTGTTAGGTCGTAATTGTGTCATGTTATTTCGAGTTTGTGTCAAAATTAACTCAACACTAACACATTCCAAATTGCTTGTTATATAATATTATTGTGTCATGTCATTTTCATCAAGGCTCGATTCTCATTGTGTGAACACGCCATGTCAAAAAAATTATCCTTAATTAAAAGTATCAAGTGTATGAAAAATTACAAGTTTTCTTTTACAAATTAAAATTAATGAAAATAATCTCTACTTGATGAAAATATATATATATATATATCTATAGATGAAATATTTAATTTTAACTCAATTCCATTTCCTAATTTACAAAATTAAATCTATGTTATATTTGCTTTACTTGATTACTTTGTAATAGTTGACAAAAAATACATTATCTGTATTTTTTTTTTAAATATTAGCCTCAAAATTTTAATTTAGGTTGATGGAGTTGCATATGATTCAATAGTATCATAATAATCCTTAGGGCCTGTTTGGGAAGGGTTATTTGGGCTAAAATAGCCAATAAAAATAAAATAGGCTAAAAAACTAATATGACAAAATGTCAAATTCAACCCATAATCATCTCTACTTTTTCTTACAACTATCAAATCAACTAAAAAAACCTACTATTTTTTCAAACACAACTTTTTAGCCATGCTAAAATAGCAAAAAGTTAAAAAGACAACTAAAATAGCTAACTTCCTAAATGAGACCTAGTAGAAATACCATTACAATAAAATGAATTTGTACTATACATAAAAAATTTCATTGCTAATGACACATGTATTTTTATATTTTAAAAAAAGAAAAAATTGAATAAATTGTCCATGTTATGCATAATATTTTTCATAATAAGAGCTTATTTCTATAAAAATAAAAATAAACATGAGTTAATTTTTAGTATAAAGAATTCAAAAATATCATGATGTGATATATCCATGTGTATACAAACATTAATTTTTTTTTTTTAATATTCTATAAAAAATTTTTTTAGAGAATTGACTTACTTTTCAAACTATTTAGGAAACTAACCAGGTTTTTAAAATCTCATTTTGAAAATGCGATTTTGAAATTAAAATTGCATTTTCAACATGCAATTTCATATTGAAATCACATGTTAAAAATACAATTTCAAAAAGTGAAGTCCATGTCATCATCAATTGCATTTTCAACATGCGATTTCATGAAATTGCATGTTGAAAATGTAATTTTAATTTTAAAATCGCATATTCAAAATGCGATTTCAAAAAGTAGGTTAGTTTTCCAAATAGTTTAAAAAGTGGATCAATTTTCTAAATTATTATTTTTTAGAGTATTTAAAAAAAAAAAAAAACTCTACAAACATTACCATATTGATAATAAATTATTAAATATAAATGTGTTTTGAAATTAATAATTATTGAAGCCTGGACAGTTTCTTAAGTGCTTATGAAGATGATACTTAGGTGCTAAGTTGAGTAAGATTTTAGGTTCGAATCTATGAAGAGATGCTGACCTATATTATAATCTAACTACTAACATATTTAACCGTTATCTTAAAAAAAATAATTAATAACAACTCAAAAATAAATTTACTTTTCAAATTGTAGAGATATAATAATTATTACATAAGAATCAAATAATCAATTATTAATTACATTTGAAATGCAAGAAACCAATGATTGAATGACATGTGTATTTATGAGTTATGAGTAATAATCAATTATTAGTTACAAAATTCGTAGTTCTTAGTTATAGTCATTATGGTGTGGGTTATGATTTAGTTATAACATATTATTGTTATTTTAGTTATGTCTGAAGAGGAGTTTAGTTATGTCTGAAACGATATTTGGTTATGACTCATTTTAGTATTGATCATAACTTATTGTGATATTAATTATGACCTATTATGATTATTGTTTTAGTTATGAATAAAAAAATTTCTTATTATACCTTAAGTGATATTTGATTATGATCATTTTTTTAGTTCGGGCATTTGTTACACTAGCATCACAATTATGATAAATTATATTTAATGAACACCCCAAATAGTGGTGTGTATGGTAGAGGAACCCATTCGAAGCCCATCGTAAGAGTTCTCTTTGAGGCCCAAAATTTAGCGTTGCATTGCACCCAATCTTATTACCCAAAGCCAATACTTGAGAAAGCCCATATGATCTCTCCTGATAAAAGAAAAATAGAAAAATAACTAATAAATCTAAGTTTTCTTACAGAAAAATCATTAAGACCTATTAATTTTGTATTAAGATAATTCATTCATATTTTAAATAAATTATTTTGAAACAGTAATACTATAATTTTTCTCACTTTTACCTTTTTCCATGGATATTAATTACATTTGTACTCATAATTTAATGGTCAACTTTAGTAAAAAATCATAAATAGGGTCTCAAAAATTATAATTAAGATTATTCACTCTATTTAGTTCTGAATGTTTAAAAATAATTTTTTGAGTTTTTAATTCTGTTTTTTTTAGTGAATTTGTTTAATATTTTAGTTAATTTTATTTTTTATTTTCAGATGCACCTAATAGATGTACTTGAAAAGTAAAATATTAGCAAAAAAATCATAAAAATTTCAAAATATACAAAAAGAATACAAAAATACAAAATATATTGAATTTTTTAATTGCTTATATTTTTTAGCATATAGTGAATTTTTCTTGAAAAAAATCAGAAATTTTGTATTTTTACATGTATCTAAATTAAATTGATATAAAAATTTAAAATGATTAAAATATTACTAAAATTCACAAAAAATAAAAATAAAAAATGCGGATGAAAAATCAAAAAAAAAAAAAACAAATAAAATAATGAACATGTCAATTCTAGATCAATACCTAATACATCAAAAATTAATAGTTACATGAAAAAATAATAATTCAACTGAAATTGCATAGAGTTTGGTATTATTCTATAACAATATTTGGCTTTAGCAATCACCTCATTATGGAAAAATTGAAAAGAAAAAAAATCTAACAGGATCAGCAAGAGGAATATTTTTCTAAATATTGACTCTCTTAAATATTGTGAGTATAAGAGGAATATATGATAAATAAGACTTTGTGGAAGTGTTTTATGCAAACAAAAATGCCTCAGACTTCAAAGTCACTGGGGTCGGATGCTGCCCTCTCACCAAAAAAAATTGTTTTTTTTTTTTTTTTTGATTTTCAAAGAATCAAGGCTCACACCTCACTGGGGTCGACCAAATGGGGTATTTAGCATGGTTGTTATGCAAAATACGACTGAATTCTTCTAATAGAAAATTGATAAAGGTTGAATAATTTTTTTAAAGAAAGTAAGACTAATTTGTTATTTTTCCGCAAAAAAAAAAAAAAAAAAAAAAAAAAAAAAAAAAAATTGACCGACAAAAATAAAACCATAATCTAGAGTTTGTTTCTTGTTTTGTTTTATTAAAACAAAAAGTTTTGTTTTGGTGTTATTTTCTTCTTTGATGTTTTCATTTCTAGTTTTTTACTTTTAAAAAATTTCAAAAAAAAAACATTATGAAAATTAAAGGGAAAATAACAATTAAGTGGTAAATTTAAAAAATAATTTCAGATATATGATAAAGTTTATAAAATTACTTTTTAATGTTGCAAAATTTATCATTAATATGTAAATATCTTTTTTAAATTACACTAAAATGAAATTCTTCCAAAATTAAACTCACTGTTTTCATATTATTTCAAGTAAATTACATTATATACCCCTACACTTTACATCAATTTCATTTTGACTTCTCATTTTTCAATTATTTATTCTAAAAAATTTATAGTTTTAAAAAGATAGGAATGTTTTTGACATGGTGAATTGTGTGCTGAGCAACATATAAAATTTTAAAATCATTTAATGTAACGCCCCCCAAAATAATTGACATAAAGATTGGTCTAATTAATTCATTTAAACATAAAAACTCAACTCAAGTGAGCATATCTATAACGATTCCGGTTTTAACCCGACACCTTTATTGCATTTGGACCCGCGAAGCCGTGTATTTAATTGTGGTTTAGCTCATTTCCATCTTCTTCTTGTTTTCCTCCTTGTTGTTTGTTGAGTTTGGCTTTTGGGAGTTTTGGTTGTATTTGAAACAAGTTGGAAAGTTAGTTCTTTGAAGTGTTGTTGCCCAAATTTTTGCCTGTTCGCTCGAGCGATACTTCTTGAGCTCAAGCGTTCTTTTACAGTCTATAAAACTACTGAGAGTTTGATATCTGTACTCGAGCGACGCTTCTTGCACTCAAACAAACTTTTACATGTCTGAACTACTAGGAGGGGGCCATTGTGTGCTTAAGTGGTGGTTTTGGTCGCTCGAGCGATCTGTGCATGTGTTAGTCCGAGAGACAGTCTCTTTCAGTCACTTTTTCATCTCTTTCTCTCTCTAAAACATTTCAAACCCTAGATCTACTATCTCTCTCTAGTTCTTGAACTTTTGCACTAAATACTCTCAATTCGTACATTTTCTCACCCTAGTCCTTTGGAGTAAAAGATAGAGCACGTCGAGGGTTTCGTTCTAATCGGAGAAGTTGGTGTTTTTGACTCCATTGAGTTCTACTCATTGTTATTTGTGTCTTCTTCTTTGAGGTAGGAATTTCTTTGACTCTTTTTATGATTTTTAGCTTAGTTATTTATCTTTTTAAAAGGGTTTTGTGTTTGGGAAATTTTGGTAAACCTAAGATTTGGTTTGAAATCAAAAGAGGGGTTTTCCAAATTGATTCTTGAAAATGGTTGTAGAAATATGGTTGTGGATGAGTTGTAATTGAAAAGGTGGAAAGTTTTTCCTCAATTTTAATTTTGGAAAGAAAATGGGGTTTTTGCCACAAATTTTGGATATTTGAAATTGTTAAAATGGAAATGGAAAATGGCATTGGATATTGTGAAATTTGAATAATGATTATGTTAATGATGATGGTGGAGTTGGATATGTATTATCACTCCCATTGAAATTGATGAAAATGTATTTTTTGATTGAAATTTATCAATTGTTTAAAAATATCTATTTTGAGTTATCGGTGGAGGATAGTCTTGAATATTGTAGACATTGCATGAGGATTATATTGAATTGAAACTAATTTCTCATCCATTGTACATTAAGCATCATTATACATTGAACATTGTAAATGTAATTGTTTTCTATATAAAAGGATTATTTTTCATGAATTGATATATAATCTAGCATTACATAGTTTTGAGATGAAAAAAGGGAAACGTTTGGAAAATGGCATGCATTGTGCATTCACCATATAATTTTGTTGCAATTCATTTGGCTCATCCTATGTGGGAAACAACTTTCAGGTGTTAATGATATGCCTCCGCCAAGAACTTAGCTTGAAAGGACTCGGAGCTTAAGGCTTCTCTTTTTGGTTTTGTCTTGATGTAATTATATATTCAAGCCTCGGGCTTTATTTGATTTGAGTTGAAACTCATTTTGTTGTAACCAAGTATTATTTTGGAATGTTGTAAGCCATTAAGACATTTCTCTATTTGATTTTAATTGCCCTTCTATTCTTGTATCGATATCATATACTGTAGATTCAAAATCTAGGATTTATGAATGTATGTCGCATATGCCACCTTTTGTAATAATCATAGATAATATAAATGTAAGATATTAGTTTATAAAACAATTGACTTACTATTATGCATTGGGTTTTATGTCAATTATATCGGGCATGACAAAATCTCTATACTTGTATTCTATTCATGTGAGAGATTTACAAAGGTCCACATGCAATACACATTCAATCCTCTTACGCTTGAATCCATAACATGTGAGATAGTTAGAAATGAAGAAAATAACAACAAAAGAATGCCTCATGGGTTACAAGTTCCAAGACTTAGGCCCGTTACACGTAAGATAGTTATCGAACTCACACAAGCAAAGCCCTTGGCTTGTCAAAAGAACTAAGAAGATCCTCTTGTTTCCAAAGACTTCCCACACCCTTAGTTAGGCGGGATCACTACATCCTTTCCTGCACAAATCCACTGGGGGTGAGCATAAAACCCAATAAAGATATCTTCACAAAGTATATATGTTTAAGCAATTGAATGCACATGAAAGCAATGCTATGTCATGCTTCAAAATCACAAGTTTTATTCTTTTGAAATTTATATGCAATGATCTTTTAAAGACACTTCATTATCTCAATAAATTACAAATTTTAAATATGAGGTAGTAAATACGACTCAGGTAATCTCTAGGCTGATATCTGCAGATAGGCATAACAAGCACTATCAATCCCCCACTTTACCAGCTCCTAACCGGAAGGCACGTGGTAACTCCTCCCCGTATGTTTTCGGCCTTTCACCCTAAACACTCAGGACAACTTAACACTACCATCTACACCCCCTATCTAGACTTACCAAACGTATTTACTACAAAACATTTCAAGATTTTCAATTGTTTTCTCAAAAAGAATAAATCAATTCCCAAGGCATAGCCATAATAAACAATATTCAAAGCTATATAAAATGAATGAAATGAGATGCAATTATAAAGGTTCATTATAACATTTTACAATTCTCAACATTTGCTCAAGATAAAATGTAATATTCAATAATTCTCCATTCATTTCCAAATTTCCATACTCACGTGACATATGATATTTTTTCATATCCACAATCATATTTATTTCTTTCTCATAGTCCAAGCATGTATATAATCACGCTATCATATAAATTTCTTAACTCAAAATCTCATCCATCCCATGGATATCTCAATCAATACAACAATAAAGAAATTTCATCAATTTTCTATGTTAGGTTTTTATAATTAGCAATCTCGTTTGACAAATTTTGTATTTTTTAAGTGTATCTAAATTAAATTGATATAAATTTTTTTTAAAAATGACTAAAATATTACTAAAATTCACAAATTTTTTTTAAAAAAAATATAGATGAAAAAAACAATTTTTTTAAATAAATAAAATGATTAACATGTCGACTTCTAGATCAATACCTAATACATCAAAAAATTAATAGTTACTTGAAAAAAATAATTCAACTGAAATTGCATAGAGTTTGGTAATATTCAACAACAATATTGTGCTTTAGCAATCACCTCATTAAGGAAAATTTGAAATAAAAAATTTTAAAAAAAAAAAAAACTAAAGGATCAACAAAAGAAATATTTTTCTAAATATTGACTCTCTTAAATGTCGTGAGTATAAGAGGAATATATGATAAATAAGACTTTGTGAAAGTGTTTTATGCAAAATATGGCCGAATTGTTCTAATAGAAAATTGATAAAGGTTGAATAATTTTTTTTAGCTAAAGTAAGACCAATTTGTTATTTTTCCAAAAAAAAAAAAAAAAAAAATGACCGACAAAAATAAAACCATAATCTAGAGTTTTTTTTAATTATTATTATTAAAAAAAAAGAGGTTTTGTTTGGTATTATTTTCTTCTTTGATGCTTTCATTTCTAGTTTTTTACTTTAAAAATATTTCAAAAAAATTATGAAAATTAAAGGGAAAAGAAAAATTAAGTGGCAAATTTAAAAAATAATTTCAGATATATGATAAAGTTTATAAAATTGCTTTTTAATGTTGGAAAGTTTATCATTAATATGCAAATATCTTTTTAAAATTACACTGAAATGAAATTTTTCCAAAATTAAACTCATTGTTTTCATATTATTTCAAGTAAATTACATTATATTGTGTACTGACCAACATATCGAATTTTAAAATCATTTAATGTGTTTAATAAGAATGTGTGTTGAAAGATTTCGATGTGTGAAAATAGAGAAACTCCCAAAATGAGGCCATTCATAATAAGTAAAACTAATATAAAAATGAGATAATTTTCTCAAAAAATTGAAAGTTTTTCTTGGCCTCATTTAGAGTAACTTACACTGTTGGTCCCTTTAGTTTGAATGATATTTTACTTTGGTTCTAATAGTTTTAATTTAAATAATTTGATCTCTATAACTTCAATTTTATTGCAATGTGATCCTCTTATTATTTACCGTTAAAATTTTGAACGGAAAAAAATCATGTAAAATTAAAGTAGTGTCTTTGTAGTTTTACATTGCTCTTTCTAGTTTTGCATGTGATCTTTTTCGTTTAAATTATTAACGGCACATAACAAATAGACCACATTACAACAAATAAAAAGTGTAAGATTTAAATTATACAAATTAAAAATATGGGAACTAAAATGACATTTCACTCAAATTATAAATACTAAAATATAATGTATTCTTTTATTTACTATTAAAATTGACTCAACATACCACACAACCTAATCAACTTATCACATGATGCTTATCACACAATGTGACCTTCCTCTCAAAGCACTAGAACAATGATTTTACTTATCGTTAGGGTAAGCAAAGAATCATAAATTCATCGGTTTGGTTTTTTAATACAAGGTTCAATATTGAATCTTAAAATAAGTGAACTGCATTCTATGATTTTATTTAGGGGTGTTCAAATTATCTAATCAACCAAACAACTAAATAATCAAACCAAATTGACCACTTTGGGCCGAGTTGGATTGATTTTTTAGGATGTTGGTTTGGTTCTATTTTTTCAAATCGTCAAACCTATAAGATTGGATTCGTTTTTTGCTTAGGCTTTGCCTAAACCAAACTAGCCCAACAATCAAACCTATATATATATTTTTAAATTTTATTTATATTGATATGTCTTCATTTAATTAGTCTATTACAATAGATTTGATAGCACATAATAATTTTCTACATACATTTTTTTTTTTTAGGTGAAAGAAGGAAGTAGTAGAAGTTTGAATTAGATTTCGCAGTTGATTTAATTTATATTGATTGTATTAATGGATATGGATTTAATTTGTATAGTTATGTTTAAGTTTGGGTTGAATTTAATTGTATTGGCTTGCATTAAACAAGATTTTGCTCTTCATGTGTGTTATATGTTTATTTAATTACTCATTATTGATTGATTCTCACTTATTTTTAATATAGTAAAACAATGGTGTCAACCCAAGCTACATTGGTGCATATTATTCAATGCTCCGAGAGCATTATTCTATGCCATTTATAAGTTGACACCTAATCAGTTGTCTCCTAAAATTCTAATACAAAAGTGATAGGTCCTATAAGTTAGACCAATAACTACTACTTTGGAGCACCACTAAGATTTGCTCTTAGAGCATTGAATAATTTCTCGAGAAAATATCATTTCGCCCCCCAAACTTTCACGTAATTTTCAATTTGACCCCCAGACTTCGATTAATATTAATTTTACACCCAAACTTTCGAAATTTTGATCAATTTGGCCCCTACTGTCACATTCCGTCAACAATTAGACGAAATGTGTTAACGTGGGGGCAAATTGATTTTTAAGGTATAGTTTAGGGGGCAAATTGATTTTTAATTTGGGGGTCAAATTGATTTTTAAGGTATAGTTTGGGGGTAAAAGTAAAATTTAAAATGAACTTTGGTGCCACATCAACACATTCCGTCCAATTGTTGACGGAATGTGACACCAGGGGTCAAATTGATCAAAATTTCAAAAGTTTAGGTGGAAAATTGATATTAATCGAAGCTTGGCATTGAAATTGAAGAACGCTTAAAACTCTATATACTATAAGTAGTTACTAATATAATTTTAAATTAATATATTTCGTATCTCCAAAATTTTAGTAATTTGCACTCTCAAAATTATAAAAATTCACACCCCAAAATTATTTGCATAACTAAATTTTGAAAATAAATTTTAAGTCAAATTTTATCAAATATTGATCATTTTTATTTGTTATCTATGTTATTCGTTATATTTTCGTATCGTTTAGAATTATTTATATTTTTCTATTTATTCTTATTTGTTACTGATTCTTGAGTTGTTTTTCCATCCAAAAAATAAAAGGCGCATGACAAGCGGACAATATTGCAACAAAAAATTAAAATATGGGATTCAAATGTTCAAATTAAGACTACGAAGATTAAAGTGAAAATTAATTTGCTTAAACTATAGGGATTAATGGTGTAATTTACCTTCTTTCGTTGTCCTTCTAGTTGAATTTTTGAAATTTTATCAACTGATACTCTATATATTTAACTCATTCAATTGGATTCTACCCTCACATAACACACATTTTAACACATCCATGAGAGCACCAATTTACTCTCTAAATTAATAAGCACTTAACACACAAATTTAACATCTATAAGAGAACTCTTGTGGAACACAATAGTAGTAGACATGTTAGTTGTGTCTATTTCATATAATCTATAGACCACAAATTTGACTCAGGCATCCCATAATAGGTACCTAAGAGTTAACCAAGTTAACTTATCCATTTTCCGACACAAACACAAATATGGCACGATCCAACAATATGAGTATTAAACAGGTTAAGTTAGTATCAGGCTCGACCTTGAGTTTTCCGAGACCCAAAGCCAATAATCAACTAATAAATTTCTGGGGCCCTTTACATTTTTTTTTCATTGAATGAAAAAATAAAAAATAAAAATAAATTGATGGTAAAGGACAAAAGATTTGTGTCAAAATCACAAAAAATACTTAGCGTTACATTATAACAACTAATAAGTATCGCTTGGTTCTTTCTCTTCTTACATTTTTAGAGGCAAATAATGTTGGAAAAAATGATTTTTGGGGACTTTAATTTAATATTAAAGTGTGGTGACTTTAATTAAATATTAAAGTGGGTCCTAACCATTTTTTGTGTTGGGTCCAAGTGAGCCAAAAACCATTGGGTTTTGAATAAGAAATTGCCAAGAAATTGCTTCATGATGTTAGATTCATGCATAGGATTTTAAAGAGTATTTAAATCTTTTTTCTTAGCTAAAGGGTGTGAATCCTTTGGGCATCCATACTTTTCATTTTTGTGGAAAGGGGCTATGGATGCTTGGTCTTTTAATGACTAGCCTTAAAGGCTGGAGGCTCTTCCTCTCTCCCCTATACATGTATAAATTGAGACCCTCCTGTCAAGTTGCAATATAGAAATTTTTGCTTCCATTTTACAAGTCAGTTTGCCAGATAGTTCCTATTGTGAGAGAGTGCTGCCATTGTTTTATTCGCTAAGCTAGACAGATAGTGCTTCTGTCGTAGCTGGTTTTGACCGTCGTATCCTGGAAGACAGACGCCGGGTTTCCTCAAGCACTTGACCCGTGAGGCGGCGAAATCTATTTTAAGGAAACTGCTTCCGTGCAGGCTTCGGTTTCGTCTCTTTACCCTTTTATTGTTTTGTGTATTTCTGTTGAAATTTAATTGTAATTATCAGCATATGTTCTTGGTATATAATTTAATTTCTTCATAAATCTATTTATTTAATTTCACAATTTCAACAACAAATAAATCAATCACACTTGCATAATCTAGTGTTTTTGCAAAATCATTTTCAATGGATAACAATGCTAATTATTTTAAATGGGCCTTTCAATTTTTTTAATGAGTGAATTTATCTTAGGGGGACTTACCAGCCGGTCCCATCCAAACAAATTAATACCTACCAAGTCCTGCCCTATTTCAGTTTCCAATTTTATCCCTAAATGTCACACCACACACGTGAAGCAAAGAACATATCATGAGGTCTCCCTGTGTGCGTGAAACACACGTTCCTTCTCAATTGTTCTGAATCTCCCATCGTTTCCACAAAAATCACCTCTGTTTTGATCTATATTCTGATTCAGAACAAATCCCCAGCAAATCCTCCACCGTTTTGATCTATATTGCCTGTTTAGTTCATCTTCAACAAACATGCGAATCAAACGTGAGTCGTATTCATCTTCCGTTCTTCTTTTATAACTATAATTAAATAATATTCAACTTCATAATAATCACATCTTAATGTTCATTTGCTATACAATGATGAATTTGCTTACTTTTGCTAATTCAGTGATAAAATTTGATATACAATAACAGATTTGCTTACTTTGCCCAATTCAAAGGAGAAAAATTGCTATAAGAATGATAGGTTTACTTAATTTATCACCGGTTCAAACAAAGCTTACTTTTACCCCTACACTTAACACTATAACTCAAAAATTTCAGTGATAAATTCACAAAAACAAACTTATCACTAGTTTAAACAATGACAAATTTCAGTGATAAATTCATAAAAACAAACTTATCACTGGTTTAAACAATGACAAATTTCAGTGATAAATTCACAAAAACAAACTTATCACTGGTTTAAATAATGACAAATTTCAGTGATAAATTTACAAAAAAAAACTTATTATTGGTTTAAACAGTGATAAATTCACAAAAACAAACTTATCACCGGTTTATCACTGATTTAAACAAATTTGTCACTGATTTATCACTAGTTTAAACAAATTTATCACTGATTTATAATTTGTCACTGATTTATCACTAATTTAAACAAATTTTTCTGCATTTATAATTTGTCACGATGGTAATAGAATATTTTTTTGAAAAAAAAAAATGTTATTATTTAGATATTTATTGATATTGATTTTCTGGGCATGATGGGAATAAATTTGTTTAATTTCTCTTTTAATTTGAAATTTGTGGTTTCTTTTGATTTGAATGATTCAATATTTGTCTCTATCCAATAATAATAATTGGTAAATTTTGATTTGGCCGAAGTTGGTTCCCCAACCGTCAAGCGGTGAGCACCATAGCCACCGCCAACGATCTGAGAGGTCAAGCGTCAACGCCTCGTCTGACCGTGACTCAGGACTCAACTTCTACGCCCTTCTTCCAAGAGGAAGTCAGACTACGACCACCGTGTTCGTGATGACCACCACCACTCTCATAGCAGCCACCACCACCGTTCAGAGTCCTCCTCAGCAGCCAAATCATCTTCATCTACACTACAACCACAACCCCCATTACCACAATCCACGTCCACAACTACCGATCGAAGGGTTGCCGCCTTCTCTCGATCACCTTCGGTCAAGAACCACCGGCGACATCTAAGAAGCAAAAGCTGTCTTCCTCCAAGGCGGCGACTGGTGGTTCTGCGTCATCGGCAGCTCAACACAGCCACAAGTCCTCTGGGAATGGATAGAGAGAGAGAGAGCGCGTTTCTTTTTTATTTTCATTTTTCAGCTTTCATCTCACAGATCTGGATATAAAATATGAGGACAAAAATGGAATAAACAAAAATATTCAGGACCTATAGGTAAAAGAGTCTTCATCATGGACCTGTTGGATAATAATCCTTCCAAACAGGACTGGCCCGTAAAAATCCCTTTATTTTAAATTAGTTTGGGCCTTCCTTAATTTCTTTTGGACTTAAAATATACTTAATATATTACACTAAACTATAATAGGAAGAGGGCCCTTTTTTGGGTCTATTGTCAATGGATAACAATGCTAATTTTTTTGAATGGGTCAATTTATTTTAAGTTAGTTTGGATCTTCTTCAAATTTTTTTGAATTTAAAACATACCTAATATATTACACTAAATTATAATAGGAGGAGCCTCTTTTTGGGTCTATTTTGAGAGGTCCTAGGCCATGGCCTGGTGGGCCTATGCCCAAGGCCGGCCCTGCTTAGTATTAAACTTGTATAACACGAAATTGATATAGATAACTTGTTTAATAAATAATTATTTACATATTTTAATATTATTTCTACTAAAAGGTACCATGACATTTTTTAATTACTTATGTAACTCCATCTAATTGATTAAAAAGTATGTGAAATAGAAATTTCAAGGCAAATATTATTTTTCTTAATTGAAGATAATTTTTTTTCCTACTATTTTAATCTAATAAAAAATATATAATAATAGGATGTAATTTTTTAAATTAAGCAAAAAAAATTTGAATTCAAAGCAAATATTTTTATGAATAATTTCATCCAATAATTGGTCTCTAAACTGAGTCTTTTTAACTAATTACGGGGGAAAAAAATTGATATGACACATTAATATGACATGAATTGGACAAATACCAAAAATGATATGACTCAAAAATATGAAATAATGAACGGGTTAAGTTAGTGTTGAAATAATTCAGATACAAACCCAAAATGAAACAATATAAATACAACCTAACACGACATGACACCCACCACTAGTTCATATAAAGAACTTGTCATTTACGAAAAATCTATGATGTGCAACCCAAAAACTTGTGCACGATTTGTACCCTTTCTAATTATAATGATGTGATCTGCACAAAATTACTACACAATGTTCTCAAAATATGATATGATCTCATTCTGTCATAACTCCAATGACCCAATGAGTTACTCAGTGAGTCATAACTTGTAGTGTGATTCAATATGTTTAAGTTATAATTTTAAGCACATTACATCATAACTTCAGGCACATTATGTCACAATTGAAATGAATGTGCATCATGTGCACCTTCTAGGTGCCTAGCAGAATTTGATCCATAATTACATGTTTATACACTTGTTTTTAAGTTGTAAAAGTTAAAGATCTATGAAAAATCTACGATTTGCACCAATTGCTCACATGAACAAATAAAATCAAACCAAACTAAACTTTGGGATAAATCTGATCAATTGTATAAATCCTTTTTAAGCATTCAATTTTCACTTTATACAATTATATTACCTTTCCTTACTATTACATCTACTACTGCGAAACATCTAGGGGCAAGTTTTAATTATGTGTGATACAAGTGACGAGTAACAACCACACACAAATTTACTCCTCAGACATCTTAGCTTAAGTAACACTCACCTAACTTGTTTTCCAACAATAAGGGGTAGAGGTGTGAGGTCACGATGGAGAAAGGCTAAGAGGTTCAAGTAGCTGCGATGGCTAGGGTTTATAGGAAAGGGTAGTTGTGATGGTGAGGGCTTAGGTGAAAAGGAAAGGAGTTAGGACTGATAGAAGCAACAATGGGGCAATGAGGTGTAACATTGGTAGGGATGATGGGAAATGATGGAAAGGATTAGGGTAGCGAGGATGGGTAGGAGAAGGCTTGGGGGGTAACAAGGGAGGGCATGACAGTGGTGGCTAGTAGGAAGTGCCAACCAAAGTTGAAATGGGAAAGGAAGGATAGGTTGGTCAATTCAAGGGATAAATTCCTTTTTTTTTTTCTTTCTTCCCACCCCTATTGCAATCGAGATAAATTCCCCACTAAAATATAAAGATAAATTACCAACAAGTCCTAGTAATTAGACGTAATTCCAATTAAGTCCTATCAGTTCGTCATTGAAAGTTGATCCTATCAAATTGTCGCTAAAAACTCATGATTAGTGACTTTTTTGTGACGATTTTTTAAATCTATTGCTAAAAACTGACAATTAATGACATTTTATGTGACGATTTTCTAAATCTATCGCTAAAAACTAACAATTAGTGATTTTTGTGATAATATTTTCAAATTGTTGCTAAAAACTAATAATTAATGACGCTTTTTTTTAAAAAAAAACGCCGTTAATTATCACATGACCTATATTGGGTAATAAATCTACCTATTAAGACATGTACGTAAATCTCCCAAAATGTAATTTGTAGCGATCCAGACTTTGATCCGTCAACTTACTGGGTCGAGTTGCCCAATACCAATAAAGCAAAATGCAAAATGCATTCAAATTACTTACAGAAAGTGTATTTCACGCTAAGCGACCATGTTATATCATCAGAATTAGGGTTTCAAATCACTTTTTGCAGCCCCCTCTCTCTCTAAAACTCTACAAATTTCCAGATCTAGAGCTTCTCTCTCTAGAAGTCATCTTCTCGCTTTGATTTCTCCAATTCCATTGGGGTTTAGGCCTAAGTTCTTCACCAAAGTTGGTTATCACCTCGAGAGCTTCATTGTGTGCAGTGGAGATCGAAGTTTCAAGATCAGAAATTTTGGGGTTTCATTTTAGATTCTCTTCAAAACTTGAGGTAGGGATTTCCTTTGAGTTATATATATATTTTTGCAAGATCTAGATGATTTTCGAAATCATCCTTTGATTAGCTTTGAGAAATTGATTGTTGATTACAAGAAGATGAGTGATTTTGAAAGAGAGTTTATTTTCTTTTTCTTTTAAAATAGAAATTGAGGGTTTTGAACCATATTGATTGAAGAAAGATGATTTTGGAGAGATTCTTCTAAATATTTTGGAGATGAATGGTTTTGGTGAGAAAACTTAGAAATTGGGTCTTTTTGAAAGATGATGAAAATCCTTGGAAGATGTTGTCATATTTATTTTGTGTATCAAAATAAATAGATGTTCTGAAAATTGTTTATATATATATATATATAAATGACGAATTTTGTGAACAAAATGAGAAATGTTGTTTATTTTGGAAATTATTGTCAAAATGTTGATTTAGTCTTGAATTGACTAAATTGTTGAGATTGCTCGAAATGAAGGAATTACGTTATTCTCTTGAATGAATTGGATGTAAAAGTATATATATATATATATATTCATCTTGTGGAATTGTGTTGAAAAGAGGATTGAGAATTTTGATCACAATGGTATATTGTGTGGAACAATTGAATATGGAAGTAATGTTGCATTGCATTTTTAATCATACATTGACATTTCAATTCATTGGACTATGTTAAACTTTAGAAATTTGCATTGAGAAAAGAATGTTGGGAAATGGATTTTCATGAAATGGTTTTGGGGGTAAATACGGTGATAAGTCTTGATTAGTGGTGTAGATGAAATTGTTTGTTGACTGAGTGTCCTTGGTGAAAGACCGTAAAGTCGCATTTATAAGTGTCAAGCCTTCCTGCTAATACCGTAAAAATGACAATTGGTAGTACTCAGATAGTCTACTTGCATACAATCCACCTAGGGATTACCAAAGTTGTATTTATCGCCCCTTTAATTAAATTGATAAATTTTGAACAGTTGAAGTTGCATAACATCATTGAGCATCAAAAGATGAAGACGTGTTTTATTTTCAAAAAGGCATGGCATGGCATGGCATGGCATGTACATTCATCTCTTGAGACTTGTATAAAATATATATACTTTGTTAAGGATTTCCTACTGGACTTTATGCTCACCCTACCGGATTTTGTACAAGAAAAGACGTGATGAATCCGCCTAATTGAGGGCGTGGAAATGTGTGTTGAGAGCACTAAAGTTCTCCTTTGCTGTGATCCCATTTGTAAGCCAATGACTATGTATGTGTTGATTTAAATAACCATTTTGTGTAATCGGACTTAAGCCTTAGAAGATTGTAAACCCTTAGGGGTGCTTATTTGGTTATTTACTTGTTGAATCAATGTAATGTCGTACGAGGAACTGTTATTATTATTATGTAATACAAGTATAGGAAGTTATATTTTGTTTTCGTTTAAGAGAGCCATGATTGTTACATTATCATTGGATTAGAAATTTGGAGCATTACATATATACCCCTTAAAATTATTCACAGAGAGAATGGAAACCATGCTTAAAATTTTCTAAAACTAGCTTCATAGATGAGATACCTTTCTAGGCCCACTAGCTATAGCATTATAGATTTGTGATAGAAACAAACATAACATATGCACCAACTTGTACTAAAACAGATAAGCAAACGCAAACGGAGGTTGAAACTGGACGTGTTGCCCTTTTTTTGGGTGACTAAATAAGTGGATTAAACCTGAATGAGAGAGTTAAAACACTTGACAATGCTCTTTTAATGTAACGATCAAAAGTTTTTGGTAGGAAGAGGCATAGAAAGAGCAGGCACTGTAACATGATTAGAAGATTTCAAAAGATTTGCCATTCCTAGCCTCTACCTCACTGTATTAAAAGGAAACTTAAAACAAAGAAGAAGAAAAATTAAATGAGCACCATTCCTAGCCTCTACCTCATTGTACTGCTACAAGTAACTAATTTCCTACTCTAACGTCGCAGCTACCATTTGAACAAACTACATCAATCGCCACTTTCTACAAGATTCTCATCTGTGGAATCTGAGCCACTTCCAATTGTGTTAGCTGAACTATCATCTGGAAGGAGTTGTATCCTGTCAGCATGCTTAATAATCCAATCAGTGAACTTTGGAGAGGATGCCAACTCAGCCATAGCATGTCGGGTAGATTCTTGGGTGAAAGTCTCCCACTCTTTTTTTGAAAACTTCTTTCTGTTGGGTGTCCTATGGAATGTTGAATAGTAATCTTGTTGATTTCTTGTCACTCTCCCAGTGGTCAGAGATATCATACCTGCAACGGCCAAAAACAAACTAATAAAGCATGAATTAAAGGTCAATACCAATGCTATATATAGTATAATTTACATAAGTACCATTGTACTTTATAGACATTTTTGGAAGGAGTGTCTGCATGAAACATCCTCAACATGATTAATCCTCCCAACCAAAAACCTACTTTGTTCATTTCATTTTTATAATGATTACAATATCATGGTCAAAACCAAACCACGAAGAATGAACAGTAGATCATAGGAGCTCTGAAACTGACACCATATCAGGCAACACAAGCCAATAAATGTCAAGAACACGAGATATTTCAAAAGAAACTGAACATTTACCTTGCCGAGTCAAACATGAACCCCACTTCTAATATACAAAGAAAGTAGGAACAGTTTTAAAGAAACACTTAGGGTCTGTTTGGAACGATTCTAGAAATCGTTTTCAACATGTGAGTTTGAGAATGGTGTTTGGTAGGAGTTTTGGAATTAATTTTCCAAAACTCTGTCGAAAGCTCTGTTTTTCTGCGTCTGTTCTGCGCGTTGTCTGTAATTTTTTTTCCCGTTAGGGTCGTCCGGCCGGCTGACAATTTTTATTTATTTATTTTTTTTAAATTGATATGTTAATTAATTTATAATCGAAAAAAATATTTTCTGAATTTTTTATGTGCTTTAAAATAATTTTGAATTGTATGTTTACTTATGAGTTATAAATTTTTGTATCACATATCAAATGTCACATCAACAATTCCCTACTCAAATCAAACTTTTTTTTTAAAACTATTTTCAAAACTCTTTACCAAACAAATTTTCTACACTCAAATTATAATTCCACAACACACAAACTCAAAATACAACTCATACTCTCAAATCACATTTACAAAACTCTACCAAACACTACCTTACTGTTCGTTAATCTTTAATTCCCAATTTCTGCAACTACTAATGCACAAATTTCAATAAATTTATTAAAACCTTGGACTTCTCCCCAATCAAAATATTTCCTGTTAGATATTGTCATGTCCTAGTGTGTCTACATCCAATTTTGCTAAAAATTTCACATCATACATCTCATTTAATGCTCCATGCTCCATAAAACCATCATACAGACTTCATTAGGATAGAGAAACATAATTTTGTGGTTACTCATGCAACATACATTGAAAGGGACTGTCAAATTGCATGCCTACATTAGGCCTCGCTTGGGAAGTGGCTAAAATAGCCAAAAAGCCAAAAAGCCAACTAAAACACATCACATCACCTCTCTACTTTTCTGCACGTCTTTTCGTAAAAAGCCAAAAAGTTACTAAAATAGCTACTTCCCAAACCAAGCCTAATCTCAATTGAAAGTCAAGATAGAACAAAGTATAAACATTTCAAGATTAAAGCTCATAATCTTAAAATCAACACAACAATTACTTAATTAGAGCTAGCACTGGCTGAAACTGCTAGCCTAACAAACAGATCAGCAATAAATGGCATCAGGTTGAACAAAGTTTATAAGCAAGTCAACACCAGGTTACCCACTTTGAACCTAAATGAAATTGGGAACTGTGTGGGCTCACCACCAGACCACTTCATTATCACTGCTACTTATACCTCATCGTTTTAGGCATAGATAACCTTATGATCCCTATACAGTTTACTCAAATACGTCTTTCTAAGGTAAGGAACACCAAAAATTATCACAAGCAAATCTGACTACAGGATCCCAAACAAAGTTTCATAAGCAGGTCAGCACCAGGTTACTGACTTTGAACCTAAATGATGTTGGGATGGGTTTGGCCTCCCCCCCCAAGACCATTTCAATATCAATATCACTTATACCTTGTCATTTTAGGCATAGATAACCATATGATCCCTGTGGAGTTTACTCAAATACTCTCTCTTATCAGACCAATTTAATCACAATCTCTTATCATACTCAACCAGACACTACTGCCACCACCATACATTCTGTAATAAACACAGCTACCACAATCTTTTGCTTTCTCTCGTCCAAAAAACCTCCACAACTTCTTACTTTCTTTGTACACATATTTCTAGTGAGGCAATAACCACATACAAGGGGAAAGAAAGAAATTAAAGAGGGATAAAGGTAGACTAGGAAATCTCTTGAGAGAGGAAACTTGTTTCCCTGTAAACTCATTTTGGGAACGGACACAAAACTCTCATGAAATTTTAAGGAAAACCTCTAGAAAACATCTCCAAAACAATCCAAGAATTCAAGTACAATTTACATATGAAAGGGAAAACTCCAACTCAATTTCAATAAGCTTGTGAGAAACTCTTTCAAAAAAATGTTCTAAAAACTCCCTAGAAATGCACTTCTCACAATTTTTACCATCTTTGTATACTCGCAAATACTATTTTTCAACAATAATATATGATTGCTCTAATAAGTTTCCATAGATATTGGGTAGTAGTAGTAGTAGCAGTAGTAGTATTTTAATTGATCATGAAAATATAAAAAAAATTTACATTGCTATTTTTAAGTTTCTTAATAAATTTTTCTTACAAATATCCTATTCAAACTTTACTCTTTTTTTTATTCAACCTATTCAATCTTTACATCACCTAATGTTTCACATTTTCCATAATATTTTTGGATGAAGTTTCAGTTTCCGTTTCCCGCTTCCAAACCAATCCAATCTATGTCAATCATTTTTTGCCATTTTGCTCTATCGATGGCTACAAGTTCAAATAAATGAAATACATTCGTATCTTTTTTTACGACTATATCCCACGTTAGTTTAAGTCCTCCCCTTCCCCCAACATTTTATTTATAGAAATCATATCACTCTTCCTTACTGTTGCATCTACATTTCTTCGTTGTAAATGACCAAACCATCTTAACCTATTCTCTCTCAACTTATCTTTCAATTGGTGTTACTCCGACCATTTCAAGAATATATTTATTTCTAATTCTATCTTTCTCAGTCTTACCACACATCCATCTAAGCGCCTTCAACTCAACTACACTCATTTTATTGACATGTATTTTAGTTGCCCAATATTTTGTCCCATAAAGCGTCATTAGCCTTATAGTTGCTCTATAAAATTCTTTTTTCAATTTTGTTAGAATTCGTCAATCACATTATATGTCAAATGCACTCCCACACTTGAGCCAACCTACTTTAATTCTATGAATCACATCATTTTCAACGTCACTATCCTTATCAATAATCAAACCTAGGTAACGAAAAAGTTCACTTTGTTATTTCTGATTTTCAATCTTCACTTCTCTATCATTTCTATTTCTATTGTTGCCAAGTCACACTCTGTATATTCAGTTTTATTTTTACTAATTTTAAACCCTTTTAACTTGAGTGCTTCTTCCATATTTGTAGTTCAATGTTAATTTCTTCCTTAGTTTCATTTAGAACAATATCATCTGCGAACTATCATCCTAAATGTGTTTAGCTAATTCATCCATGACCATGGCAAATAGGTAAGGACTCAAAGTTGGCTCATGATGCAATGCAATAGTGATTGAGAATTTACTAGTTTCTACTACGGGAGATCTAATTGTGGTCAATACCCCATTATACATGCGTTTTATTGCATGCATATACCTTTTGGTCACACCCCTTTTCACCAACACTTACCATATTGTATATGTATATGTATTCGATACCTGTAGCGATCCCGATTTTGACCCAGTCAACTTACGGGGGTCGAGCTGCCCGGTCAGCTCGCCAAAAGCAAAAATGCAAAATACATTCGAAATTGCTTGCGGGAAAGTGTATTTCACGCTCGAGCGGACCATGTTATATCAATCCGTAAGGGGAGATTTCAGATCACTTTTTCAGTTCTCTCTCTAAAACTCTCCAAAATTTCCAGATCTAGAACTTATCTCTAGAAGTCATATTCTCTCTTTGATTCCTCCAAATTCATTGGGAGTTAGACCGAAGTTCTTCATCAAAGTTGTGTAACTTCACGAGGGCTTCGTTGGTTGCGGTGGAGATTGAGTTTCGATACCGTAAATTTTGGGGTTTCATCTCATTTCTTCTTCAAAACTTGAGATAGGGATTTTCTTAGAGATATATACATTTTTGCAAGATCTATATGATTTTCGAAATCATCTTTCGATAGCTTTGAAAATTGATTGTTGATTCAAGAAGTTGAGTGATTTTGAAAGTGGGTTTGTCTCTTGTTCTTTTAAAATGATCTTATGGGTTTTGATCTTCGTTGATTGAAGAAAAGATGATTTTGGAAAGTTTTTCTTTCAAAAGATTTGAGTTGTATAGTTTTGGTGAGAAAACTTATAATTTGGGGATTTTTTTTAAAGAGACTGAAAATCCATGAATGATATTGTTATATTTATTTTGTGTGTCAAACTAAATGGATGTTTGGAAAATTTCTTATTTATTTTTATATAAATGATGAATTTCAAGGAATATGAGAATTGTTGTTCATTTTGGAAATTATTGTTCAAAACGTTGAAATAGTCTTTAAATGACTAATTGTTGAGTATACTTGAGAAGAGTGAATTGTGTTATTCCTTGGATGATGAATTGGAATAACGGTATTTATATTCATCTTGTGTTATTGGCATATCAATTCATTTGATTACATTAAACTTTGAAAGTTGATTTGAAAACTTGCATTGAAAAAAGAACATTGAGAAACAAGTTTTCATGGAATAGTTTTGGAGTAAATACGTTGGTAAGTCTTGATAGATGATGTAGATGATATTGAATAAGTTGGCCTAAGAGTCCAGGGTGAAAGACTGAAAACCCGCGCGGATAGGTGTTGAGCCTTCCAGTTAATACCGGCAAAAATAACAAATTGGTAGTACTTATATAGTCTACTTGCAGACATCGACCTAGGGATTACCAGAGTCGTATTTACCGCTCTTGAAATGAATTGCTAAGTTTTGAAGAATTGAAATTGCATGACATAATTGAGCATGATGGTTTTCAAAGATGAAAATGTAATTTTCTTTCAAAAAAGCATAGCATGGCATGTGCATTTCATCTCTTGAGACGTGTATAAAATGTATATACTTTGTTAAGGATTTCCTACTAGGCTTTATGCTCACCCTACGAGATTTTTGTGCAGGAAAAGATGTGGTGATGCCGCCTAACTAAAGGCGAGGAAATGTGTGTTGAGAGTACGAGACTCTCATTTTGTTGTGACTCTGTTTGTAACCCAAGGACTGTATGTTTGTAGGTTTGAATAACCATTTTGTGTAACCAGGCTCAAGCCTTGGAAACTTGTAAACCCTTGAAGGTATATATTTGTTTATTTACTTCTTGTTGGATTAATGTATTGTTGCATGAAGAACTATTGTATCATGTAATGTAAGTTTGTAGATTTATATTCGGTTTTTCTTGAAAGAGCCATAATTGTTGCATTATCGTTTGGGCTAGAAACTTGGGGCGTTACAATACCGATACTCTTTGGATACTCATGATACATATCAATACTTATTAAAAATATTGGATACTTCTTAATTATTTTTTCATTAATTTTGGAGTATCGGATACATTTTGAAGTATCGGATACTCCAAGTCACATATTACTCCCAATACTTTATTTAGGCCTCGTTTGGCAAGTGGTGATTTTAGCCAAAAAGTCACTAAAAAAACTAAAAAGCCAACAACCTATATCAAAAAGTCAAAGATTCCCTTTTCTCTCTACTTTTTGCACATCTTTTCGTAAAAATCAAAAAACCATCCCCAACATACTAGTTTTTTTTACATCATATTTTAACCAAAAAGACAAATTAACTAAAAAGCCTGTTCCCAAACGAGGCCTTAGTTATTTGAAAAGAACATAGTGAGAGTTAAAGTAATAAAATTTGTCAAATTTATGTATCCTTATTGTTTCATGCATGTCCTCTATAACTACATAGATAGTAAAGATAACAGGAGAATATAACAATAGTAAAATTAATAAATTAACAAATAAAAAGCAAGTAAATTTGAATACAATATTTTTACTAGTGCCAAGGAGAAAGCACAAAAACAAGTTGTGGATAGCTCTATTATTGTAATATAAATATATTAAACTTGATATTAAAATGAAATATTTCTAAGACCTATCGAAAATTTTAAAAGTAAATAAGCTATTGTCTAAAATTAATACCTAATTTTTAAAGATTAGTGTTTTGCATTATAAAATTACAATGTGATCTCTCAACATTCTTGACCTTATGTGTAACTCCTACCAATAAATTTTTTTTAAATATATTTTTCACAAATGTATTCTAGCTGCACCAGATCCTACTTTTTAGGTTTTGTCGTAGATCCATATCCGTATCTCGTATCCATATCCGTGCTTCCTAGATTATATCTCCAGGCACCCTATCGCAAGTTTTTTTTTATTTATGAAAATCTATAAAAACCATATTTAGATCCTTCATCTTCTCTTTATACTTCTCTATTAATCTTCTTAGTAAAAATAGTGTTTCCCTATTTGATCTACCAAACATAAATCCAAACAGATTCTCTAACACTATTGTTATAACTCTCAAGCGATGCTCAATCATTCTAACCAACAATTTTATTGTATTGACTTATCAACTTTATGTCTCTATAATTGTTGCAATTTTGGATATCTCATTTATTTCTATATATAGGTATTAAAATACTCTCTCTACTCGTCAGCCATTTTCCTAGTCATTAGAATCTTATTAAAGAATTTTGTTAACCAGACAACTACTTACCTAAGCATTTCCAAACCTCAATAGGGATACAATCTAGTCCTAATGCCTTGCCTTATTTATTTTTTTATTGTTTGATAAATCGAATGCCTTGCCTTATTTCATCTTTTTTTTAATGCAAATTCCACCTCAAACTCTCTTAGTTCGATGATAAAACTTATATTCTCTAGTTCCATCAACACTATATTCCTCTCCTTCCAAGTTTTTAAAATGATTCACTTAACAATTTCTTAAAATATCATTCACACTTTTTCTTAATCTCCTCATCCAACCTCCTTATTGGTCATCTTATGTTTTAAAATTATTCCCATTTTTATCCTCTTTTACTATGGCTTATATCTCACTATTCAACCACCAAGTATATTTAGATATAGGGGCTTTTCCCTTTGACTCTCCATGGCACTGCTTTCAATATTCTTTCAATGCATTATGCTATTGTATTCCACATGTTATTAGTAACACCTTTCAAACCCCGCGTTACTTCTTTAAACACTTTATATCTAGTTTATGAGTTTTTAATATATTTCCCGCTTTGATTTTGCTCTTTATTATTGTATATAATACTATATTTTGAATATTGCTAGCCTACTTTGTGCCATTAACTTCCTTTGGAAATACCTTGAAACCTTTACATATTCAGCGGTCTATTTTTCTTACAAGAAAATGATCTATCCAACTCTTGTTTGACCCATTTTTAAAAGTTATGTGCTTAACCCTCCTTTTTTAAAAAGTTGTTGGTTACTAACATGATTAAATGCTACTGCGCCCTCATTTCGATCACCAAAACCATATCCACCACGTATCCTCTCGCGCACTTGCTTATATTTTCAGACATGACCATTGAAATCTCCACCTATAATTATTCTGTCCTCTACAAATATTTGTTGTATTAACTCCTCCAGTTGATCCCAAAATTTCCTTTTAGTATGTTTCTCCAATCCTGTTTGGGGTATAGGCGCTTAATTATACTCTCCAGTTACAATATTAATTAATATTATTATGTAACTTATTCTCATAACTATTACTACCTCATTTTTCAGATTCTTAGCTACACCATTTCTACATCCTTTTTTTATTTATTTATTTTTTGATAAATAAATTTTATTGAAGAAGAGCATCAAGAAGATGCTAAAGATACAAAAAGGTCCCCATAAAAAGGAGCGCTAGCCAATTACGTCATCAAGGAAATCAAAAAAGGTAAACAAATCAGGATCCACACGCCCTGACACCCAACCACACAAGACTCACAAAAATCTATCTACTAACCAATAGTTCCAGCATACAAAATGTTGTACTGAGTTTTTTCTATTTCGTTTACTTTCTTAGCTACTCAGTTTCTTGTAAGCATGTTATACTTTCCTTCTAATCATTGAATCTACTAATTCCATAGTTTTATCTGTCAATGTTCCCTTTTCCAAGTTGCTAATGTAAACCAACAATCCTGGGCTAATTTCTTTACAGGTGCTCATCCAAGAAAACATAAGGACGTTTTCCTATTTTTCATTGCACTAAGGTGCCAATGTAGTGATCCTTGCCTATTTTTCAAAACATGTTGCTTACAGAAAACATCCTAGCCCTTGCATGTTCACGTTCATAAGAGATCTGATGGGGAGTTTTATATGGTAACTATGGAAGTGATCCATGATGTCAAAGGAAAATAAGAGGGAAGCAAAATGCTCTGCAGAAGCTTAAATCTTTTTAGAAAAATGTTTCAGCAGATAAAACAAATATTAGGGAGAGAAAATGTAGAGTTAACAAAAGTGTGTACCTTTAACAGGAGAGTCAGACCAACCAGAAGATCTCCTTGAGCTGTTCCACACTGTTCCCCGTGAAGCCACCATCCCTGACCTGCTGAGAAATTCAGCACGATTTGTCTTACATTTGCTCGTCCTCTACCCTGCCAAGGATTGCCATTTGCAGAATAAATTGAATTCCCAAAAGTAATGGTAGAACTAGATACAAATAATTAGTTAAGATCTTTTTAAACCAAGTAAACGAAAGATTTTTTAAATCTATTCTATCAACTGAGAAGATCTCTCTTCAATCAATATTCATGACCATTCATATATTAAATCAAGCATACCACCCATTTTGACTAATCCAAAATAGATTTCAACATCCCAACAGATAAACTCAAAAAGCTAATAAGATCTATTTGTTTTGGATTTAATAAGTTGAATAAATTGAGTCAAGCATCAATTATATGAACATTTATTTGGTACAATAATTAACCAGTCCACCAGCATGATGCAAGGGGAGAGTAGGGAAAAAATGGTGCAAGTAACTTACTCTGGACCATTCCACTTGAAGGAAGTGATAAGAAAGCAGATTGACAAACAATAAGCCAATGCCCCCATTGCCAAAGGAGTATCAAGAGTACTCTGACAGAAAATAAGAATAAAAAATTCAGAAATAATACAATTCTGAGAGTAGGAAGAAATTGCTGGAATGCAAAGCAAATTGCACACTGATTTCCGTTTGGTCCAGAGATACGCAAGTGGAGCGTTATCACACTATTTATTAACATGAACACAATAGCCACCTGGAAGATAAATGTTGCTGCAATGACGCCAAGATGGCCCATTTCACAAATTGAGCTATGCCAACATCCACACTTCCATCTTCTTTAATAACAAATTTCCGCACCATCCAATACCCTAGGGCAGCTCCTACAACGACAATCCCAAGTAGTACAAAAATAGAAACCTGTAACCAAACAAGGTAAATAGTTTAAACAAATAAAGGACATAGTTGAAAACTGAATCTGTAATAAAAAAACGCTAATTCTATGGTCTTGCAGTTATCAAGCCATTTGGTCTTGATTATGAATCAAGTAATTACTTGCGAGGCTTTGTGGTGGTCAAACTTGGGGTGATTGGTCATGAACTTGGTTACGAGGCTTTGTGGCTATGAACAGGTTACGAGGCTTTGTGGTGTTTATGGTTACAAATCCTTGAGACTGAAATTTTGAGTGCATGCCATATGCCCCATTTTTCCTTTTCAAAAAACAATAAAAATGGGATTCAAGTCGAGTAGAAGAAAATAAATAAATGCTTTCAAAAGTGGCCAAAAAAATGACGAAATTTTTAATAGATGTAAGTGGGCTAACACAGAGATAATAAGGACAGTTAAAGGCGCTAGATGATTGTCTTTATACAAGATTAGACATAATCAATTTCAATATTATTGATTTTTATTAGATAAAAGAAATGCACTAAATTGAGAGAAGCGATGAAGGTTTCAGCAAGGAGAGTCACTCTTTAGCTACGTTACATGGACTCGGGTACGAGTGTCGGGTGTAGATATGTATCTAAGGGTCGGACTCGGCAAACCTCTGAATGAGGGATACGCGGGTACATCTAAAAAGTAGCCACAAATTAGACACGGGTACGCGAATATGGCCAAACATGGATGTGTTAAAAAAATATTATGTATTTTTCTAATAAAGTTACAATAATTTATGGCTCAGAATGACTACATATTTTTATGATGATGCTACACATTTGTAGTTAAAAAATATTGAATAAAAAATATATATAACATTATTTTTAAAAAATGAATAATTGATTTTCCATGGGTATAAGTTAAATCCCAACTTAATCAATATTAGGCCCAAACATGAGAAGCTCATGTAAAAGCCAGCCAGCCCAATAACCTTATAATTTTTATTATAAGGCCCATTTTATTAACAGACCAAAGTGTATCCTATATAAGCCCAAATGCACCAAACCCTTTAATATACCCCTAGCAACCATCAACGAATATGAATACAGAAGATAGAGATGACGAACGACGACAACGATGAGGTCGCGAGCCATGTTTCTCTCCTCCTCTATTGCTGCCGTGAAAAATAGAAAAGAAAATCAACCGTATCCAGTTGTATTTAGCTGTATTCCCCACCCATACTCATGTCGTGTCATGTCGACATGGGTACCTCTCAAAATACAAAGAGTCCGTGTAACGTAGCTCTTTAGTTGGGATGGTCTAAGATTGTCCTTGAAGAGGAAGATGATAGAGACGAAGATGGTGACTTCTTGATGCTCAGAGAGAGAAAGCGAAACTTGAGTCACTAGGTCAGACTGAAGTATGAGAAGTTAGATTGGTTGTGTGAAGTCCTTAACCAACTAATGGGTAGCAAAGGTGAGAAGGATTTTACAGAAGGATTTTGTGACAAGATAGTCATATAGATGTTATTTCCTTCATACTGGGGGGAGGTTCCTTTGCATTTTGGTTGGTAAAGGTAGGAAATGGTGGTCTTCTTGCCAAAGAATAAAGGGCGTCCTCTTTGAGGGATGTGGCTAAGAAGTTGTCGAAACTCAAGGTGTAGAAGGAACCAGCCAAGGTGAAAGACGTTGATCCTTTATACAGGTGCCTGAAATGGTGTATTTGTTAGCATATATTCACCGAAAGTGTTTAATTGTTTAATCACCGAAAGTTTCATTATGTTAGTGGATGTATTATTCTATGCCCTCAGGGCCCTTTGTAACCCTTTGTAAACCCTAATTCAATCTATAAATAAGGGATGAATTGATATCATACCCTTAAGCTGGTTAATCAAAGCTTCATGGTATCAGAGCTTCAGCTCTAGGGTTTTGGCACACCTCACTCGTGTTCAAACTTACCTAGGTGGATCCTCTCGGCTGGTCGATCTTCATCACCGGCTTCGCCTCGCTTCGTTTTCTCCTCACCGCCGTCTCCCTGCTGCCCCTTCTCTCCATCTCTGCCGCTCACGATCTTCATCGAAGCTCGCGCTCTCCCGCCCCTGCCTCGCCCTCACGCTGCCTCGCCTCACCTCTCATCTCTGCCGCCGTTGTCTCGACAGGTATGATATACTGCTTGTTTTGTATCACCGACTCATATGTATAAATAAATAAATACAACAGATACATATATAAAAAAAAAAGAACAAAAAAAAAACAAAACAAAACAAAAACAAAAACAAAAACAAAAAATGGAAAAAAAAATATATGATTTCTTAATTTTGTTATGCTCTTATAGTGGTCATTGTGCCTGTTCTTTCACCACCACCTTCCGGGTTTGTGATTGCCACTAGTTTTGTTGCGGGTTTGGTAGTATTGTATCCATGGAATATTCCACTAGTGTGTCCCCTACTTCTCAAACACCGAGGTGAGAATCTTATTATACCTACTACCATGACCGAGAACCCCAACCCTAGTTTAAAAAATCACCACCTCTCTATTTAATGGTCGAACTACCTCAAGATGGTCTCAAAGTCGACTCTATTTTTGAAGAGCCGAGGAAGATGGGGTATGTTGATGGCAGATATGTGCACCTAGTCCCACCGACTCAAGTTATGCCCAATGGGAGATTACCAACTCTGTGATTATGGGTTGGCTTATTCATTCGATGGTTCCTGAACTTGGTGAGGGCTACTTGTCTATGGAGACTGCCCAGGATGTTTGGGATGCTGAGGCTGCCACCTATTCCCGCAAAGGGAATTTCTCACAGGCCTTTGAGTTACTACGCCTATTGAGAGCTCACTTGTGGGGAGCAGATCGTCTGCAATATTTCACCTTCCTCACTAACTACTGAAACGCCTGACCACCTAGAAGACTATAAGTCTGCTTGCCCTGGATTCTGCTTGTACAAAAGTTCTCGACGGAACGAAGTCTTTAAATTTCGCCGCCTAAATGTGAGTATGATCCAGTTAGGGGTCGAGTTCGGTATGGACACTCTTCCTTCACTTCAGAGGCATTTGCCTATGTACGTAATGAGGAGAGTCGCGGTGCATATGATGTCCCCTGCCTCTCGACCGCCAAGACATACGTTTACTCTCGAGATGGCCTCACCGACTCCCATCCCTCCGCTCGCCGCTAAGGAGTCAGAGTCTGGATTATCGCAAGAAGCCGCTGCACACTCGCGAGACGTTGGAAGCTTCATGGGACTCCATCCGGGTCGAGGTGATCGGTCCGGTTCTCGAGGCGGTCGGTCAGCCAATCTAGAGGACGTGGTTCCTATTCCTGCTCATCGACTAGTGCCGCTGATCCACTTGATTCTAATTGCTTTCATGGCCCACCCTCGACATCGAAATGAGGATGTTTTGCGCAATTATTGGACCGCCGGTCTTCTTCGCCTCAAAGATGCATTCCTCGCCCTTTGCCCGCCAGTAACTTAGCCTCTTCTCCCGGTGCTTTCCTATGTCATAAGTCTTTGCCTTCGATCATTGATTCGTGCCTCCGATCATATGTCCGCTCCTCCGATCTTTTCTCCGCCTATAAGCCCTCTTCAGTCAAGACAAAGTTAGATTGCCGATGGTACTGCTTTCTTCCATTTCGAAAAGGTTTAGTCCACGTCACTCCTACCATACATATGTCCTCTGTTCTCCATGTTCCCAATTTTTCTGCTAATTTGTTATCCTTGAGTCGTCTCACCCAGGAATTGAATTGTAGTGTGACGTTTTCGATCATTGTCTTTTTCAGACCTTGTCACGAGGAGGACGATTAGCGGTGGTAGTGCGTAAACGGTCTCTACTTCCTAGATCAACCTGACAACCTTGCTTATTCTTCCACCACATCTTCTTCTACCCCACTCGATTTATGGTTGTGGCATCGGCGCTTGGGCATCGCTCATTTCATTTACTTAAGCATTTATTTCCTTCTAGTTTCGCCAATCATCATGTGTCCGACTTTCTTTGTGAGTCTTGTCAACTCGAAAACAAAGACAGAGCTTCTTTTGCTCCAGCTTGAATAAAAGTTTAGTACCTTTTTCCTTAATACATTCGATGTTTGGGGTCCCTCTCGTGTCCCGGCTCTGTGAAAGGTCATCGATGGTTTGTTACATTTATTGATGATTTTTCTCAGACTACTTGGGTGTATCTCATGAAAGATAAGAGTGAGGTTTTCTCTGGTTTCGTGACTTTTCATAAGATGATTTGTACTCATTAGCCACTCACAAACTCTTTTCGCTCGATAATGGCGGGAATACATAGATTCGGTTAGGACAATATTTCTACTCATGGCATTATCCATCGACCTCTTGCACCAATACTCCTCAACAAAATGGGGTGGAGGAACGCAAGAATCGGCATCTTCGACATGGCTCTGCATGTGTTTTTCTATGAATGTGCCTCGGCCTCTATCAGCGACACTGCTCACCACGCCCATCTTATTAATCGCCTCCCTACCTGTGTCTTGCAAAAACAGACTCTCTTCACGCCCTCCTAGGTTCTCAATCCTTGTTTTCTATTCCCCAAAATTTTTGGTTGTGTCTGCTTTGTTCATAATCACTCCCTCTCGTGGTAAGTTGGACCCTCGCCCTCAAGTGTATTTTCCTTAGTTACTCTCCTACTCAAAAGGGGTATAAATGTTACCACCCTTCTTCTCGTAAGTGGTTTGTCTCCATGGATGTTACTTTCTTTGAGTCCCACCCTATTTCGTGTCCTCTCCTGTCACCGCCCTCATTTCCTGGGAGCCTTGGTGTGAAATGAGTCCCAGGCTTCCTATGGTGGAACCAGCTATTCTTGCACCACCCTCTTCATCGGGACTACGTAACCCATCGTCACCAAGGAAAAGGTCGGGTGTTTATGTCCTGACATAGACAGACAACACTGGGTACAAGGGACCACTTCTGCTGCTCCACTGCCATCTCCTGCTTCTGATGAGAGTCGAGGTAACTTTGAATCTCTTGAATCCATTGATCTTGATGTTCCTATTGCCAAGAGAAAGGGTGTGAGATCTTGCACTCAACATCCTATCTCACAGTTTGTGTCATACACTCATTTGTCATCTTCATATAGAGCGTTTGTGTCCAATATTTCCTCTGTTAGCATTCCTAACCATTTTCAGAATGCTCTTGCTACCTCTGAGTGGAAACTAGCCATGATTGAGGAAATGAAAGCACTTAGGAAGAATGGCACTTGAGAATTGACTGAGTTACCTATGGGCAAACGACCTGTGGGATGTAAATGGGTATAAACTGTGAAACACAAAGCAGATGGATCTATTGAGCGTTACAAAGCAAGACTTGTGGCAAAAGGGTTTACTCGCATATATGGCATTGATTATCATGAGACCTTCGCACCCGGCTAAGATGAATTCGTCGAGTATTTCTCTCTAGCGCCTAATCTTGATTGGTCGCTTTATCGCTTTGATGTCAAGAATGCCTTTCTCCATGGTGACCTCAAGAAGAGGTATATATGGACATTCCTCCGGTTTTGAGAATCATCAAACGAAGGCAAAGTATGCAAGCTTGAAGTCATTATATGGTCTCAAACAGCCTAAGGGCTTGGTTTGAGAGATTCACTCAGCTATGTTTAAATATGGCTTCAAACAAAGTCAGCAGATCACACATTGTTTGTGAAACATTCTCACGTGGTAAGACTACAAAGACTTATTGTTTATGTAGATGACATAGTTCTTACAGTAATGATAGTGAGGAAATACCTCTGTTGAAGGAATATTTAGCTAATGAGTTTGAAATCAAAGACTTGGGAAGCTTGAAGTATTTTATGGAATTGAAGTTGCTCGCTTTAAGGATGGGATATTTATCTCACAGAGAAAATATGTGCTTGACTGTTAAAAGAAACTCGATGCTTGGTCGCAAGGCATGTGCCACTCCATCGAACCTAATCAAATCGGGGATAATGAAGGAGGAGAAGTTGTTGATAGGGGAGCTATCACGATTAGTGGGTAAACTCATTTACCTATCCCACTCCGCCCCGATATTTTGTCATTGTCGCTGTGGTTAGTCATTATGATGCTCCTCATCGATTCACCTCGAGGTCGCTATGAGAATCTTGAGGTACTTGAAGTCCGCCCCGTAAGGGTCTTTATTTTTCAAAGTATGATCATCTTCGCAGGAAGCCTCAGACAGATGCCGATCTGGCCGATCAAGAATAGGAGATCGACTTCGTGATATTGCACATTTGTTGGAGGCAACCTAGTTACTTGGAGGTAAGAAATGTAATGTGGTTGCTGTGTCAAGCGCAGGTCGAGTTTAGAGCTATGGCACAAGGTGTGTGTGAACTTTATGGATCAAGTTATTGTTGGGTGATCTAGGTATCGCCGACGGACTCCATGAGATTATACTGTGATAATAAGGTCGCCATCAACATCGCCACAATCCAGCTCAACATGACAGACAAAACATGTTGAAATTGATCGCCACTTCATCAAAGAGAAACTCACTAATGGTACCATTTGTACTCCTTTTGTCCAATCTGGTGAACAACTTGCTGACATTCTCACCAAAGGGGTTGGGAATAAACCATTTCATGACATATTAGGCAAGCTGGGCATGAGAGATATCTTCGCACCAGCTTGAGGGGGAGTGTTAGCATATATTCACCGAAAGTGTTTAATTGTTTAATCACCGAAAGTTTCATTATGTTAGTGGATGTATTATTCTATGCCCTCAGGGCCCTTTGTAACCCTTTGTAAACCCTAATTCAATCTATAAATAAGGGATGAATTGATATCATACCCTTAAGCTGGTTAATCAAAGCTTCAGTATTGGCCACCAAATCAAAGCCCTTCTAGACTAAGGTTACAAGGGGAAAAGAAAGTAGTGAATTGTATTGATGCCAAGGAAACCGTACATTTCTTGGAAAGAGGTTTGATGGGGAGGGTAGTGGACTAGTATAGGGGCATCCCCTCTACAATGAATATGCTAATCACCCTTGGAAGGTCTCAACCAGAGTTGGGTTTGATGTTAAAGATCTTTTTTATTTATTTTGTTGCCATCAAAAGAGGAGGCGAAAAGGGGTTTTGAATGAAAAAGGTTGAGTTCTTCTGACTGGTGGTCTCTGGTGGGAGAGTGTTGTCATGGAAATGGTGGTCCAAAGGCCATTTGGGTTCGCTTCCTAGGCTGTCACTACACCTATAGAATGAGGAGGTTGTTAAGGTGTTTGTGGAAGTGTTCTAAGGGTTGACAAAGACACAAGCAAAGATGTCAATATCGTTGGGCTAGGCTTCTTGTCGAAGATTACACAACAATTTCTAACAATTGTAATAGTGGAGGTAAATCCTCGGCTTTTGAGATCCCTCTTTGGATGGAATTGGGGTCTTCAAGTGCATGATAGTTGAAGGTCTGCGCACTATACAATGATTGAGGTGATAGCGTTCACCGAACGAGGAGGATAATGGAGGGTCACACGTGGTCAATACATGGGTTTGCTTGGCAAAAAGGCATGCATTGTTAGTGCATAACAAGTGTCATCTAGTTCAAATATGAATAGGCAAAAGGACAAGAAAGTGCTATAGGTAAGAGTGTTCACGGGTCGAATCAGCCCAAGTTTGTCCATAACCCATCACCTGAACCAACTGTAAGCCTAGGAAATTTTAGCCAATTACAAATTGCCATGTACTACAAAGGCGTACAAATTGCCATATGGCACAATTATTGGCAAATCAAATCTTGCCACATGTCTAATTGATCTTAAATCAAGATTACATGGTGGTCAAATTAAATATTGCCATGTGTTAAAATGATGCAATAAGTCTTTGACTAATCAAATTAAGTCGTAGTGATGCAGCAAATAAGTTTTTGACTTATCAAATTAAGTCACTTATCACATTGAGGTGGTCAAGCCAATAAAAATTATGGCACACCATTAAAGTGATATTTTGGTATTTATCTCTAAATAAATCGTAGATAATTATCGGAAGTTAAAGTCTATTAAGACTCTCCTCCACCCATTCCTATAAATTGGGGTGATCTCTACCAAATTTTTCATACAAATTCTACATACATAAATCAAGTTGTAGAGACAAATTTACATCAAGCAAGAGAAAGCTCCATCGGATTCAAGCCTAAAGCCCCGAGGTTTCTTCACCAAAGCCGATCAATCTCCATAAAACATAAAGTTCGGAGATTCAAATCAAAGTTCGCCATCAAACATATTGTCGACTTCTACTAAATTGGAGGGGATTCTACAAACTTGATTTGGGAAAAACCTATCAAGCCCTCACGGTCTTCTTCGCGTTACTTGGAGGAGATTTCGCCGCTCAATTCGGGAACAAGCTATCAAGCCCTCTAAGCAACTTCATCAAGAGAAGAATCGAGGATTTTCTTTGATTAGAAATTTCATTAGAGATTGTACTCATTTTATTTTAAATCAATAAATTTATGTTTGTTACTCTATTTTTCTCGTTTTATTTTTATGACAAGAAATTTGTGTATACAATCGACCATTTCGATTCCAAAACTGACCATCCAATTTTGACCCAATCTCCTTTCAAAATCAACCAATTTTCTTCCTCCGCTTTAAATGTTGCTTTCGGGTCAGCTTCAAGACCCGCATACTCTCTACACACATACGTAGATCTAAGAAAAACAAAAAGAGTTGAGCAGTAGCACTATTAGATCTGACCCAAATCAACCTCAACCATTTGATGAATACATAAAAATCACAAATTAGAGAGGGAGAGCAGTGATGGAGATCTAAGTGTAGGGGATTTCAAAGGGAGGGTTTAAAAATAATTCAAAGAACACCAAATCAATATGCTTCAATACCTTAGTTTCTACAAGTACAACATTTGGATTCTTCCTTTGATTGCATCGTTGAGAGAGAGAGAGAGAGAGAGAGAGAGAGAGATGAGATGCAGGTTAGAGAGAGATTGTGTATGTGTTAGATGTAGAAAGAGAATGAAAAAGAAAGAGAAAAAATTAAACAATACTATTTAAGGGGGGAGAGAGAGAGAGAGAGAGAGAGATTTCAAATACTACAAGTCATCTGGAAAAAAAAAGAGAGAATTAAATAATACCATTTAAGAAGAAAAAGAGAACGATAGATTTTAAATGAGTCGATTGAGAAGAAAGAGAAACAGTAAAGTCATTTAAGAAGAAAGAGAATGAAATAGTATTTAAAAATTAAAAAAGATGCATGTCAGATTGAGAAGTAAAAAGATAAAGAGTGTAATCTCAATTTCCAAAGACACAATGGCACGTGTAATGAATATCCTGTATACATACACATAAATTGGACGGTTCGGCGGTCCAATCATTGTTTTTTTTCCACATTCCGAGAGCCAACCAAAAATATAAAAATCTACACTTCCAACCCACTGCCGACCATGCAACTTCACGAAACCGTCCATAGCATGTCGGGTCGCCTGCTTGGTCGGTGCATTGTAAGGCCCATAGCTATAGGATAGGTGCATGGAGAGAAATGTGCCACATTGCCTAGGCGTATGTAGTGGGTCCGGGAAGTCCTAACCATTTCGGCTCTTGAGTAATCAAGGTTACGAGAAGAGTAGATGTGTTCAAGGGTTGGATTGGTTTGGGTTTGCCATTGGCTTGTCACACAAACTGGTCCTTTCAAGTGGGAAGCACAAGCATCCGCCGATCAACACTACGAAAAAACTCGACCAAATGTGTCATTCGGATTGCAATCGGCAAGGTGTCTATTGATGGTTCATTTTTGTCCGATGATCGCAACCAAAGGACAAAGCAAGGCTTGTCTTCATCCGAAATAAGTATCCCACCCAAATATGGCATCAAAGCCACTTTTGCAGTCACAAAGAAATCATTTCCTAAGATGACATTGAAATCATCTAAAGGAACCACCATCAAGTTAACCCACCTAGTCCAATCTCCAACTGTGATCGATACTTTGGAAGTCATTCCTTGTACCGATTGAGCCACTGAGTTTACTGCATTGATTCGACTGGTGCTTTGGGTAACTGGCAATACGAGGTTCTATACAACTTTTTCTGACAGAAAGTTATGCATGGCACCGGTGTCTACCATTGCCGCAATGTCAGTACCCGCCAACTTCACTTTGATGTACATCAGACCAGTAGTAGGGGTTTGTCTACATAAATTGCATTGAGCAATCGTAAGCGGTTTACCCTAGTCGGCCCCTCAGAATCCGACTCTCCTTTGCCATCTTCCGCGGCCATAGCGTTAAGTTTCTCACGCTTGGGACAGTCTTTCGCTCTATGGGGTCCATCACAGATGAAACACCCTTTGTTAGATTTCCCACCGTTGGTCTGAGAAGAATCCCCCTTCTATTTGTACTTGGAACCCTTTTTCCCCTTCTTGAAACCAGACTTCTTCTCTCCCGTCTTCTCTCTTCCTTTCTTCTTGGATTTGCTGGTTTCAATCGTGGGTTCCTTGCTTAACTTGTAGTCAAGCAACCCGTCTGCCGCAACCATGGCAGAGAGCAAATCATTGACACCGAGTCTTCGAAGTTCTAACTAGGCCCAATTCTGCAACCCAGACATAAAGTTGAAGAGTTTATCTTCCTCCGACATGTTCTTGATGTCCAAAGATCAAAGAATCAATTCTTTCACATAGTCCTCACCGATCCAACATGCTTCAACCGCTTTCATACGCCCTTGCAACCCAAGATGTGTTGCACCGCAGGAATTGTTCCTTCATTTCCTTCTTAAGAGTATCCCGAGTTGAGATCTCTGCCCGAGCATCATCCCTGACGCGAGTACGCCACCAAAGTTTAGCATCACCAGTAAGGTACATGCTTGTGATTGTAACCTTCTCTCCTTCAGGCACATGAGCAATTTGAAGTATCGCCCATGTCCCACGAAATTCTCAAGTTCCTTCAAGACTGATTTCCGCCAAAAGGTTTAGGGTCTGGAACTTTGATTTTCGAAGGAGTCTTTTCAGAATTCGTATGCCCACAGATGGCCTTCTTCAGAAGGGATAGTTCATCCACAACTTCTTGAAACTTGTCTTTCCAAGAATCCGAAATGCCTAGCACATCTGTCAGCACGTCTTTGAACCGATTCATTGCCGAGGTCTCAAGGAAAGAAGCCTCGAGGCCACAAAGATCCAATCGATCCGTCATGAAAGCAATTTCATCGCCAGGTCACCAACAAGATTTTCCAACCGAGTTACCCTATCTTTTAAGGCATCCATGCCAGAAACCATTAGAGCAAAACCGTGCTCTGATACCAATTGTTACAGGGTCAATTTTTGTTTCAAATTTCCAGCCTGCAATGGCACTAAGTTGGACACTTAGTCTCAGCCAAGTATGAATACACACACACACACACACACAATGTTATAACAAGTAAGAATAGGCAGCAAGTGATTATAGGAAAAACTCCCAACCTTTATTAATTGTACCAACAATACAAAGGATGCCTCTGGAAACTCTTACCAACACTTAGTTAATTTTCAAGTTCCATGGCTGATGCCTAAATAGGCTTACAATCGCCATAACTTACAACTAGCATTACAAGGAAAGCATGCCATGGCATGGCGCTTGACACCCCTAACCGCTTAGGGACTTAGGAACATTTCGGGCATAATCGCTTCTTAATCGGCTATGTTTCAGCCTTTGGTTCCAGATGTCCAGACTTGCCTTGTCCTTGCTCATCATAGATAATCACGCCAACCGACATGCGAATGCTAGAAACTGCCATGTTGTTTGCCTCATTAAGTCAACCACGAATTTGGTTGGCTTCGCCCCTGCACCAAGTTTTGCCTACTAATTGCTTTTGAACCCCAAGCATGTTGCAGCCCACATTCGGTCATGTTAATGCCTTTGCATCTCAGGTAACGGCCGCACATACTTTGGTTAAGGGTTGTGCCGCCAAAGACTTGGACAACATTTCACCTTGCTGTCTTCGCAAGCCACCATCATGCCTTGGTCTTGGTTGGACATGGGCGCAAGGTGCTGCCAATGCCAACCATGCAACCTTCAAGTAGAAGGTGCTAACAGAAGCACAGGTGCAGGTATGGATACGAGTACGGGTACGATAAGGGTACGCCGTTACGTCAAATTCTTTAAAAAGTAGGATACGGATATGGATACGGTTGGGGAACATCAAATTTTATTTTTTTTATTATTTATAGTTAAACATCCAACATACAAATCAAAGTTTCAATATCAAAACTAAAAGGAGAACAACTTGTCTAAAAAGTTATATAATTCTTTCTTTTTCATTTTCTTTTTGAATTGTCTAAAACAGGATGCAAAAGAGAGCATAACCATGACTCATGGGTAAAGAATGTTGGAAACAAATTACCTAATGATTTTCAAAGTAGAAAGAAGAATAATAAAGGCTGCAACAAATTTTGCAACTACAAAAAAAAAATAAATAACACGCCATACCCAAAACATACCCAAATTGCAGACCACGATGTACCCAAACGGTTCTGGCTATACCCAAAGATGTATTTAGTATACCCGCACATCGGTAATCATACCGCACACGCATTCGACCCAAGCACCCAAGAGTACCGATACTGCAGGCACCATTTTTGAGTACCCGTGCTTTATAGATCTTCATTCATCAAATCATGGCTTCTGAAGGAGAGAATGAAAGACACAAACACAGAAAAAAGTGCCTCTGAGTGATATGATGGGAGAGAGAGAAGACTTAGATATGACTATAGGTAAAAGGGCAAAGGGTAGTATATAGGTCTAGTCTTTTTTTAGATAGGTCTAGTCTTTAGAGATAAGATAATATGATAAGGAAAGTGACTCAAGAAAGAACCAATACCAACGTAACACATGTAGATGCAATATGCTAAGTAAATACATTAGTTGGTTTGGGTGGTGGATTTCTAGACAGTAGACCCGACATCCGACCGGTTGATTGAAAAAATTAAGAACTTCACCCACCACAAACCGTAACTAATTTCAAAACCATCCGATGATGCTCTAGTCGGGTCATTCGGATTGAACGACGGATAATTTTTGAACATTCTACACAATAGACATCAGACTAGGCTAGTTCCTGATGGGATGAGAAAAAGTGGTTTGTTTTATTCGAGCTACGAATAGAAAGGAAAATGGGTTACACACTATCCCAACAATCAAGCCCTACTCATGGTTGAAGACATAAGAGTTGCATTTTGTCAAAATGGTCCTTAGTGCCATCAAGCTTTGGTGTGTTTGCTTTCGGGGGCTTATTTTTTTTATCCTAATATACCTTGTGAAAAGAGTCAAGCCTTATTCTTCTAGACGATCACCCCTCATTATATGGTCATTTTTTAGTTGTATGGGGCATCTTTGGTGGTTTTGAAAAGGAGGTGGTCTTTGTTCTCAGAAGGGGAAGCTTTGATTGCCAAGAAATGTGCGCTCGAGAAGGAACAAAAGAGGGAGATGCTTCAAGACCTGAGTGGAGCAATACAATAGCTCTGAATAATACAAAGGGTGGGAGATGATTAGAGTTGATTGTTCAAAAGAGGGTTTGCAAGTCTCTCTTATGGACAACGAGCAGGTAAGTTCCATAGCATTGGGTGGAACAATGAAGTATAGGTACTTCGACAAACATGTTATCCTCGTATTGGGTACTAGTAATTTGCATTGTTGTTCTGCATACATATCAGGTACACAAAGCACATAACTAAATTTTTTCTTAATTTTTGTCATTCCCTAGAGGTACCTAGTATATACCGAAGTCATACTGAAGCCGGAATAATATTTTCTTTTATACAAAGGTGAATTCAGTTTCATTGAATTTTTTATGTATTAATTTTAAAATTAAGCTTTGGTTTGTCAGTTATTTAATATAATGACATTTAATTTTGCTTTATACCTTACTTTTGGTATTAAATGCAAATTGTACGTTGTATCTTAACCAACTAAACCATCTACCTGATTTTTGCACAACTCTAAATTAAAATTAAATCTTTTTTTACTAACGTACCTAGTTATACCCATGATTTACTTTTTTAGATTTTACCGTATTGACGTACCCATACGCATGCTGCATAGGGTGGAAGACATAAGGTAAGATACCTGAAGGTATAGTATCAAGGTTAGAGTCTCAAGTCTCTATTCCTTCAGTCTTTGTCCGGTGTAATGTAAGAGAATGAGGATGTTGTGGTAATTTTTTATTGGACTTTAGTGGTTATTATGGGGATTATTTTTGTCCAAGAGGCACAGGTGAAGGGACTAAATTAGTTCTTGCGAACAAATGTAATACAACGCATGCAAATGTATTCTTCTTTAATTAGGAATGTTCTCTTCTTGTTTCTTTTCATGCAACACATGTACTTGCATTTCTTTTTTTTTCTAATCTCAGGGAAATTGTATTCTTCTTTGATTATTTTCCACTCTTTTTCTGACGATGAGTATTATGGAAGCCAGAAAAGTTGCTACGACAACATAAAACTTTAAGGATCATGTTGAAGGACAGGAAGAGTTGCTTGTCAACAATTTATCATGGTACTAGAGCATGTAATAGATCATGTCTTTGAACCTCAACACCTACCCAATAATTATAATACTTGCACCTCTTTGGCCTGCTTTTGGAGTAGAGTTTAGCCATATGTCAGGGGCTTGTTGAGGATATAATTTATAAATAGTGAAGTCACCACTTTGTCCAATAGTTTAAGCTCTTAGATGAGTTAACATTTATCAAATCATTTTGTTGAGTCTTAGTTAAAGGGTTGCACAATCGAAATTTGTCATACTTCAAAAGTAGGGTAGGGTTTAGAATATATATAATCTATATGATGAAGTATAATAAATAGACTAAGTGTTTGTTAAATAGCTTATTAGTTGTAGTATATAAATAGGTGATGTAATACTACCCGTGTAACGATATGTAAGGAATAGGTGCTGCCAAGGTTTTGAAAAGCGGTTGTGGTCGCCGTAACGGTGGCGGTGGAGTGGTTGCGGGGTGTAAAAGCCGTAGCATAACGGTTGCGGTAACCGAAACCGTGAATTTTTTTATTTTTCGCATAATTTGAAAAAAACTTACAGATACGCATATTTTTTTTTTTTCCATAATCATATTTATTGGGTTTTAAAATAAATATTGATCAATTTTTGTAAATTTTTAAGTATGATCCAATATATTTCATATTTTTAAATCACTATAAACTGAGTTTTTTACATTTTTTTAATAATTAATGACTTTATATGTCATAAATCCATATTACGCTTGTGGCAAAAAAAAAAAATTTATTAGACTTAGATGTATAAAATTATTTTTTTAATTATTATACTTGTGGAAGCATATGCAAATTTTAACTTGAATAGTTTAAAAAAATAAATTATACATGTTAATGTAATCATATAAAAATTTAAAAATAAATTATAAAGATTTTTTTTTTTTTTTTTTTTTTTTTTTTGATCACTTGAATATTCATTCTCTTTTTGGATAACTCAGAAATAAAAATAAAATAAACTAATCAAAAAAAATTGACAAGTATAAAATATGTATTAATATATAATTATAGGTGTTATATTTTCTAGATATTTTACAAAAAAAATCAATCACTAACTATTATATATAAGATAAACAATGACAAAAAGTAAGAAAATAAATAAGAGTCTAAATATACATATATATATATATATATATTTTAATCAAGCCAAATAGATAATGACCACACTTATTATTATTATTTTCAAACAATATATAGATAGACACATACAAATAAAATGGTTGAGTGATAACAGCCAAATAGAATAGCATAGGTCTTACAGCTTCAACAAATCAATAACATTTTCTTCATCTTCCCTCTTCTCTCTATCCCTCTTTTCCTATTTTCAGCTCTTTTTTTTTTTCTTTTTTTTACGTAACGGTGCGTAACAGGCCATTACGGCACCGTTATGACCACTACAGCAGCCGCTATGGCCAACACACCTGTGAATCTCAATCACACAGCAAAAGCGAGGGTAACGCGTGGTGCCTACCACTGCAACCGTGACGTAACGCCACATTTTGAAACCTTGGGTGTAATGTAACGGTGTCTAACGGACCGTTACGGCCGTTACGGTACCGCTACGGCCGTTACGGTACCGCTACGGCCATTATGTAATACCGAAACGGCCGTTACACATGTGAATTTCCGTCACACCACTATAGCGGCCGTAACAGGTGGCGGTAACCACCACAACCGTTACGTAACGGTTGCGGTTGCTTCTTAAAACCTTGTGTGACAGTTGCCAAAATGTATACATTTAGGCCCCCTTAAAGTATACTTGTTAGGTCCTTTAATCATTGTTACTCGATAATTTTAATATGTTTGTGTATGTGCAGGTCACTCAAGTTTATGAGTAGAAATTGGACTTAATTTCATATTTGAAATCTAAGACCAAGCTCAAACTCAACTCTAGAGGCCTAGAAGAATCTAAATAATTTTAATCAAGTAATAAAAGCCCAACCCATGAGATTTGAAGAAAGAAAAGTTAAAATTGTTACAATCCCGCTATAGAAGTCACTCAGCACAGCCTTCAGTATTTTGAATGTATCTCTCTCGTCCGATATCAGATTTAAGTGATTCAAGCAGCATTGGAAAGATAACTCAAAGGGCTACGATTTTGTACGAAATAGGAATTTTCAAATTCTGACTTTTAATAGGTCAAAACAGGCCAACAAGATGAGCCTAAAAAGCTGAGAATAATTACATCCGAATTTTCCTTTCATTTTGGGAAATTCTAACCTCTTGGGTATTACTTAGAAGGCTCCTAATGTCTACAAATATAAAACCCTATTCATTATTAGGATTGTTCTTGATTTTAGAGAGAGAACGGGGAGGCTACGAAGACATGTGCGGCTAAGGAGCTCTCCTCTTAGGGTTTGGATGAAACTCTAGTCAAGTAACAATGTTTTGTATTTAGTTTGGGGTTTTTATTATTGATTCAACAATTGTACAAGATTAAGGCTTTTCTATATTATTACTTTGTTTTGAATCTTTCTATCTGGCACATGTTCTTAGTTTCTGTGATTCTAATTGCATACTTATACAACAGTTTTCATTGATTTGCTTTCATTCGGTTAAGATAGTCTATGCTAGGAGAGACGATTCATGCTAATACTATATAGTCTATGTTAATCATTAAACTACCAATTATCCTCTAGACGATACTATTGGGACTTGTAGTCACTAACGGATCATAGTTGAGTTGAATAATAAATCTGTAAACTGTTACAGTTCATTGATTACAAGGTTATGGTGGATTCGAAACCCTGAGTCTCTTCTATTTGATTGATACTAGTTTAATTATATTTATTTGTTTAATTTAATTAAGCTCGTACAAATTCTTCTTTTCTACTTTTGAATTGATTTAAGAATTAATCTGAAATTTAAACAACTTAGCTTTTTAGTACCGGTGGATTGATACCCAAACTAAACCACTATTCTATTGAATTAAGGTCTTAGTAAGGATTTATTTTTGGTGTGCAAAACGACCTACCAATGTGTCGTATCCTCTCGCTAAAAAACTCTGATAGACCCCCATTTCCAAACCCCTTCACCTCTAACCTGCATACTCCTGCAAAAGAGTACTCATTCTGTTGGAATGAGACCAATGGTTGGCAAATGACATCTTCCAAAACAAAGCTAAGAAGATTGACACAATGATAGGATGGACGATGTATCCACTAGGCAAAACCATGAGAGTAGTTGATCACGAGCTGGAATTCGGCACTACACAAGTTCTTTCTTTCCTCCATTGGCACAAATGTGAACTGAGCACACAAGAAGCAACCTACTCAACTCAAAACAACTTTGTAAAGAGGTATGAAAGAGTCCTGACGATAAACTTCAAATAATTTCTTTAAAGCTGTCAAATATTTCAATGGCTGCTTGCGATGTGACAAGTCATCCACCCATTTGCTTCAACTCATCTTTTTGATTATGAATTTTGGTTTGGATTAGCATCAGCGTCCTCTCCAATTGAGAACTTCATCTCAGTTTCTTCACCCAAAGTCGGAGCATGAGCTCTACCACGACCATCTCGATAACCTCAATACCGATTAGCCATAACCAAACAACCCAATATGACCCACAAACAGTCTAGATATGCCGATTACAGAGATCGCCATTTCAGACCCAATTTGACAATTGAGGACAACTCAATTCAATATCCATTCACAGCAGTATGTAGCAGCAAATAATCAATGGTGCAATCCAAGAACAAGAATCGAGAATAAGATAGCCACATCGCGAATTGATTCAAGACAATTCTAATTGAGAAGAAAACTGAGTCAAACATGCTAGAATTGAATTGAGTCATGTCGATCAACTTGAAAAACATAACTAGGTCAGATTTTGAATCACTTCTGAACTATGAGATTAAATCTTTGAGTTGATTTTTTTGGTAATCTGCAGTTGCAACTTCAAAAGAAGACGAGTTCACTACTCGACATCAACTTCTTGTAGAGGGTTGAATCGCAACTTGCAATTGATTGTCGAAATCGACTCACAGCTTCAAACCCAAGATGTAGAATTGAAGTGGTACATGGAGTTCAAGGGAATTGGTTCATGAAGAGTTGTGATACCTAATTCAGCGACAAACTGGAGTCGAACGACCAAACCCAGATCAAATCTCATCTTGCAAGTCAGATCGCAAGGCCAAACTGAAATCGCAAGACCAGTCGAATTCGAAGTCTGTGAACTTAACTCAATAAGAGGATTCAAGAACTCCAGCAAACGCGAACTCAATCAAAGAGCTAGGTTGCAATCGCGATGAACAATAGCAACTTTGAGTTTGCAATGGGTCTTCAAATCGCGATGGGTCTTCAACTTCGACTTCAGAGAGATTCTAGGTTTGAACTTCAAACCAGATGCAACCCAGTACAACTGAACAAAAAAAAATCCCTCGTTCGTCCAGTGGAGTCAACAAAGCAATCTGGTCAAATCGCAATTTCCACTTACACTTCAGAGAGAGATGGTTATTCCCTGGTTTCCTGACATATTCAAACAAATGAAGGGCTTCAAACTGAGATTTGAACTCGAATGAAGGCTTCAAGATCTTGCTGCGATGTTGAATCACCAGCGCGAAAGGTCCAAAAGCAAGTCGCGACTACCAAATCTAGGGTCAACTCTTGATTGCAATGTCAAATCTATGGCTTCAATCAAATCAATCACATTTGTGATGGCACCTTCTGGTGAAATGATTTAGGGTTTGCACCCAAGAATCAGGGTTTAGATCCAGAGTCAGGTATGTTGCTGCTTTCTAATTGACGAGCTCTATGTACAATTAGAAACAATGAAGTACAAGATCCTATGCTCTAATACCAAATAATGAAATCCAAATGCCAAATCAAGATCAAATTGAGAGAGAGAAGACAAATGCCCCAATAGAAAGAGAAACTAAGCTCTACTCCAATCACAATATATATTCTTTATTCCAAAACTAAGTACAATGGGTAATACATCACCTATTATATACTACAACTAAGAAGCTATTTAACAGACTCTTATCTATTTATTATACTACATCACTAAAAAATAGAAATACAGTACATTTCAGACCAAATGAAGCCAATCACTTTGGGTAAACAAGTCTTCATTGTATAAACATAATGGTAATAGTAAGACATACAGGGTTGCGCATCTCTTCACTCAGCCCAAAACTGACAAGAATTGAATTGACCAACATTGAAAAGTGATGTAACAGGAAGGAACCAGCTCCAAGCTGACATCAAACGCAAGTCAATTCCATAAGATAACAAACACCAAAAAAAAGATCCTAAGATCGCAATACTAAAGCAGAAAAGCACTTACCACCGATCCATATAAAGTGAGGTAGAAGACATTTTTCCTCCCAGTTGGTAATAATTTCATCCCCTAAACCAATTTCAGCAGCAGTCCAATGAGATATTTCATCAATAAATTCAGAAGCAACATATGAAACTAGGCAGTAAAATGTTTTATAAAATTATAGCACTTGCATACAAAATGATAGTAAACCCATGCTCCAACAGATGTAGCACTAGAAGAATGATAAAGGAGAAAGAGGAAGAGAAGAGAAGTAAGAAGAGTATGAAGAGAGGAGAGAAAAGGGAAATAGTTCCAAAGCAAAATCAAATATATTCAATAATCAATATCCAAAACAAATCCGGAAATTCATTACACCAAATCAAACTAATAAGAAGAAGAATCAAATATATTCCCCATCACCAACAATTCAGCCAGCAATAAAACTCAATTGAAGAATAATGAATCTAACAAAAGTCATAATGCGAAGTTTTCGTCTCATAAGAAGGGTAACTAGGCCTTTATGTAGGAGGATTATTCAGCGTTGAATGAGTATTGAAAATTGAGAGTTGTATTTGAGTATTTTAGGGTTTGTTTTTGTTTTTTGTGTGGTTTATTCTCTTTCTTCGGTATTACTATTCTTCTTTTCCAGTTGTTCTACACAACTGGCTTCAGGTACACGAATTTGTTTTCTCCTATCCACTATATTCCAATCCATATTCTTGATTAAGTCTGAAGCAATCATGCAATTTGTCACTGCCCCATCCTATGTCACTCTTTTTCTTTTCTTTTTTCCTTTTTTTGTTTATAGTTCCCATCCTATGCCACTCTTGACCTTCCTCTTTTCTTTTTGGCACCATGGACCCAGATCAGATCACTCTTTACAGGAACATTAATTGGTCAACGTTAAACAACTATTACTCATTGTATCTTCAAGAAGTGCCACTCTAAATTATGCAATACAGAAACAAGAAGACTTTTCCATCCTCTTCTTCTTTTAATTCTAAAGCTGGAGAAGGACAAAAATCTAAGCCCTATTTTTATTTCTCATCATTTCTTCTCCTTTGGAGAGACCATGAAAATATAAAATCCACAGAGGTTATAAGATTTTTGGTTGTTATGGATCATATCGCCAATATTACCAGTGAATGCCTGTATTTTCTACAACCAGATTTTTGTCAAAGGTTGCAAAGGTTTCATGTTGAAAACATTTCAAGATTTCTGTACAATTAAACAGGCCAACAACTTTGATTTTTGTTATGTGATAGAAATTGAAACCTTACGAAAAGTAGCACCATATGAGAATACAGAATAAAATAAAAGGCAACAGATTTTTTTTTCATTGAAAAAAAGACTACTATACAATGCACATCAAATCCAAATACCTGAAAAAGAAGGATGATAATGACAAGAAAAACTCCAACAGCCATTGAACTGCTATAATAGAAGGGAACCCAACTGCTGACCACTGGTGCCAACAGCAATAAAACAAAACCAAAAGCAAGACAAAAGAGACGCCATCTTTGAAACTCTGCACAAACCACAAAAGCCAAAGACAAACATCAAAAGATGGAGGGAGACAGACAGATAAATTAAACCCAAGCACCAGGAGATAAATCCCTGACTGCTGACCACTGGTGCCAACAGCAATAAAACAAAACCAAAAGCAAGACAAAAGAGAAGCCATCTTTGAAACTCTGCACAAACCACAAAAGCCAAAGACAAACATCAAAAGATGGAGGGAGACAGACAGATAAATTAAACCCAAGCACCAGGACATAAATCCCTGACCTTTATCAACTGTTACTGTCACATAACCAGCAATTTTATCAGCAAACTTCACATCAACATATCTGTCCTCATAAGGTTACATTACAGAGCTCCAAAGCTCCTTGTGGACAGTTTTCCATTCATCGGTTTCACATTGACATAAACCACATGAAGCATTCCTACAAAACACTTTCTATGTGAGATACTATTCTTAATCAACATAACTATCGCGTTGAAGTATCAGCTACGTTACACGGACTCCTTGTATTTTGAGAGGTACCCGTGTCGCATTACCCACACAACAGGGGTATGATACCGCTCACCCAATACTAAAACTAGAATTTTCATCAGATTTTTTCACATTCCTGCTGTCCAGGGGACATCCGGCAGATGTCCCGGAGGTCGTCCTGACATGAACAAAAAAGGTCAGTTGTTGTGGGTAGACATCCGTGAGGATGTCCGCCCAACGATAACAATTTAAATTTGATGAAAGATGAAAGCCTCCACTTGATGAAAGTTTTGGTTCATCCTCATTTGATATGAGTTTGATGAAAGGGTTAGAGGTTAAATAGCTTGCTTTTTCATCAAATTTAAATTTGATGAAATATTAGTCAGCTGTTGGAGATGGTCTTACATGAGCTTCTCATGTTTAGGACTAATACTAATTAAGGTGTTGGAATTTAACTTATATCCATGGAAAATAAATTATTCATTTTTTAAATAACATTATATATAATTTTTATTAAATATTTTTAACTACAAATGTGTAGCATCATCAACATTAAAATATGTAATCATTTTGAGCCATAAATTATTAGAACTTTATCAAAAAATACATAATATTTTTTGATACATCCATGTTTAGCCGTATCCACGCACTCCATGTCCAATTTTGGGACGCCCTCACGATCCTCGCTTAGAGGTTTGCCGAGTCTGACCCCTAGATACGTACCCGCACCCGACACTTGTACCCGAATCCATGTAATGTCTAGGGAGAGAAAGAGGGCGGGAGTTAAAGAGTCAAAATTCAAGGACATTTCACTTACTGGTGAAAACAAATCTGAATTTTGTTGTGCAGTCTCTCTGGAATTACTGCTGATGGGACCAATTTAACCTGATATGCACTGGCATAACTCCCAAGTTCCAATCTTGATCGACCAAAGAACTTGAACGCTGCTCACACAATAAAACATCTTTGGAACCATGAGAAGATGATGTATAACCGTGAGGGAGATGGAGTGACATCAATAACTGGATTTTCCAAATCAATGCCTGTATTATTAACATTTAGAGATAATTAATTATCAAAAAAAAATATATTACCAACAAAAAAAGGGAACATTGGAAGTAAGTAGCAAAACTAAGATAGAAAAGAAATGACGTGTTCTAGGAATTCCATGATAGACATCATCTAACACATCCCTTAAATTAGTATATCCCGCACCACATTACTCGAATCGAATCAACCACAAATTCAGCCTTTGAAGTGACATATTCTGAAAATGCCATGTTCTAGTTGGACAAGCCCAACTACCCATATAAAAGTTAATTATGTTGTTGTTGACCTAATAGAGACCCTAATTCTATTAACAACTGTGAAATTTCCAAGTAACAAAACTTGGGAGATCTCATGTAAATGAAACTCCTTTACCTACATAAAGCACATTTAATATAACCATGAGGTTAAAACATTCGTCTCATGAATCATGTCCATTATATATGAAAACCTATGAAGCACATGCACTCCATCTAGCCTAACATATTAGTGTCCAACACGTCTAGGACATGCATAAGTTCAACACACAAAAAACACATGTCGACATGCCCTCTTGTATCCCACTTTGTTCACTTCTTTTATTTGCTGGACACACCTCCAACACTCTCCTAACACTTCTGACATGATGATGGCCAAAAATAAAATTAAAAAATCACCGATTTTGTTCATGCTACCAGGAACTCTAGATCTGATTCACAGAGAAAGAGATGAAGGAAGAAGTCACACAAGAGACAATAACAAGATAGAACAAGCATACTTACCAGGTTCAACTTCGTCTTCTTCGACAGAGGCATCCTGGGTTCAGAATTCATTTTTTATTTTTTTCCACTTAATAGGGTAGGCTCTCTTTTTGTTGGTCTGTTGTACATTGTTATGGGCTTTGTGGGTGTTTTATTCTAAATTGCCACAGACCCAATTCATTGGGCATGGCTTTCTACTTGGACTACATCAAGCTTTTAAAAATCAAGTCCATCATGTCAAAGCATGACGAGGAAAAAACTATATTGCAAACCAATCCAAGAAAATAAATAAACAAATAGTGGGTGTTTGGGAAGTTGCTATTTTAGTAGGCTATTTTAGTAAACTAAAATTTTTGTGTTTGGGAAGATGATTGGATTTTTTTGTAATTGGATGTAATGTTTGTGAGAGAAAAAGTGAAATGATTATGGGTTTGATGTGACATTTTGTCTTATTAGCTATTTTAGCCTATTTTGTCTTTTTGTGAATTTTAGCCTAAAAGAGGCTAAAATTTTTCTTGCCAAACACCCCCATAGTTTATTATAAATAAATCATATCCAATAAAAAAATTTAAAAAAAATAGAACACAATATTGATTTAGTATTTTCTAAATTCATGAATATTGTAATATATATGACATAAATATATAAAAACATTGTTTTTTTCATGTATCCCCCAACATGCCGTGTCCTGAAATTTTGAAAAATTGTCGTGTCGGCGTATCCGTGTCGTATTCGTGTCTATGTCCCTACTTAGATGAAAAAAATTCAAATAATAAAGCATGAACATAACATTAATTCCAATAAATAAATAATCAAATACATGAATCTAATTAGCTTAAAAACATATACCCTATGAAGCACCAATACTCCAAAATATGTGTTGTAGCGGTGTCAGAGAGAAGAACAGAGAGGGGACTCGTGTGTCCCTTTATTTAATTACTTCTTTTTCAAGGAACACCCCAACTAGTTTTTTATTCCCTTTTCTTAGTTCTTTTTATGCATGTTGGATGTTGAATGACTATTACTTTTTGCTTAAATTTAAATAATTAATAGATGTCAATGGTGTGGTGAGGTTTCTTTGCAGTCTTGTTTTCCATTAATTTTTCATATTGCCATTGATCAGGAGGTTGTGGTGGTGTCTTATCTAGATGGAGTTGGAGATGCGGTGGTTTGGGATATTATATTGTGCCGGTAGGTTCAAGATTGGGAGGTTGGGCAATTGGTGGATTTACTGAGTTTATTGTATGGGGTGCGGGTTTGGGGGGTGAGGGAGGACGTCTTGGTGTGGGGGGGTCAGGTGCAAAAAGGTGTTTTCTCAATTTTGTCGTTCTACTGGGCTTTGTCTAGTGGTGTGGAAGGGGAGTTTCCTTGGCATCGTGTTTGGGTTACAAGCATACATCTAAGGTGGAGTTTTTTGCATGGACGACAACTTTTGATCGGATTCTAACTACTGATAATTTGTTTCACCATCGTTATTTTCTAGTAAACTGGTGTTGTATATGTTATGGTAATGCAAAGTCTCTGAATCACTTGCTTATCCATTGTCTTGTGGCTTATCATTTGCGGGTGCTTATCTTCTCTACTTTTGGAATTGCTTAGGTTCAGCAAAGGGAGGTGATGGTGGTCCTCCGGAGTTGGGGAGGGGGTCGGATTGGGAGGCAGCGGAAGGCTTGGGCCATGGCCCCATTGTGCTTAATGTGGCTGGTTTGATTGGAACAGAATCACCGTATTTTTCAGGGGTGGCTCGGTCTGCCTCATGGTTAGAGAATAGGTTTTTGGTAGTTTTGTATAGTTGGGTTATAGTGAGGGTAGACCTGGATTTGTTTATTTTTTTGATTTCTTGAATGATTTGATTGGTTATGCGGTCTTTCCCCTTTTCGGGGCATTTTTTGTATTTTTTCCATCATCTTGATACTATGAGCAATAAACTTTATTTATCACAAAAAAAAAAAAATGTGATTTTTTTTATTATTTTGCATCAGTATTACTATTAGTTTTTGTTAATTTTAATTGTTTGTGGATGCAATATTAATCTACATATATATATATATATAATTAATTTTTATTGTCATGTCCCCACTGTCTGTGTCTTCATTTTTTTGAAATCACCATGTCTCGTTTCCATGTCCTTGCATCTTAGCATATACCCTAGCATTGACTTGTCTACTAATAAATGTTTTGTTTATAGACATTTCTTTTTGATGAATTCTCATTCCTTTTCCTTCTTTTTTCTTCTTGTGTTTCTTCTCCTCACTCTTCTTCTACTGAATGGCTACACACTACCTTTCATCCTTGGTCCTCCTTCTTTCTATCCCTACCATGTGGCTTATTATAGCCACATGTATATTGTATTTTTCGATTTTATCTTATCTATTGGAAGTCCAGTTCAACATCACAAACTTGTTTGTTTTCGTCGATGAAGCACGGACACGAACACGACACGAACACACAAACACGCAAATTTTTAAAAATAGAGGACACGTAGACACGCAAATTTTTAAAAATAGAGGACATGACACGTTGGGAACACATTCAATATATACAATTGAATTTTATTTATTATGTCATAAAATTATAAAATATATATATATATATATTGAAAGGTAATAAAAAATACAAAATGACATTATTAAAATTATATAAAAAAAACATTTTATATTTCAAAATAAAAAATTGGTTCCTATAATAAAATTAATAAACACATCATTAAAATTAATAATTTCCGCAATATCAACTATAATTTTTTTTTTCTTCAAATAAAACTAATTTGTTCTATCAAATAAAATTATAAAACTAATCAACCAACAAAATAATAATAACAATAATAATAATAATAAGAGAGAGAAAAACATTCAAGGAAAAAAAAGAAAAAGAAAGAGAGAGAGAGAGAGAGAGAGAGAGAGAGAGAAGCCTTACATTCAGCAAAAAAGAATAAAAGAAAAAGAGAGTGACAGAGATAGAGACAGCAAAAAAAAAGAGAGAGAGTGAGAGAAGAAAAACAGAGAGCGACAGAAAGATAGATCGAAAAACTCGAAGAAGATCAAACAAGAAGAAGAGAAAGAAGATTGAACGAACAAAAAGAAGAAGAGAATCGAAGTACTTACCTTCGACATGGCAACGAGTAGCGAGCAGTGACCAACCCTTTCTCTTGTCTCTTCTCTTCAATCAGTTCGATTGTAGGGTTCCAAATTGGGTTAATTGTTTTAATTTTTTTTTTACAATTTAACCCCACTTTAAGTTTCAGAAATTATGTTTTGCACCCCGCAGTGTCTGAAACGTGTCCGAAACATGTCCGGCTGCAAAAATTTCAAAAAAAAAGGGACACTCTCAGGAGAGAGTGGACACGTGTCCACAGCGTGTCCAACATGCGTCCAACACTGATACGCAAGCCTTGGAGAGGTATCGATGCTTCATAGGTTTTCATACCATAGTGCTCTTAACAATATTTATGCTATGAAATAGAACTGTGACTTAGACCTATACAAAGGTTTCAGACATAAAGGAAATAGCATCTTTATCTAAATTTCGTCTATTAACCAATTTTTCAAAATTTTGTTTAAGATAATTGAACATTGGGCATATTTTCATTTGTTGATGACCTGTGTCCAAGCCAACTTACGCACACCTCAACTAATCCCGAGACTCACGCAAAGCACCCCCTCCACGTGGATAGGGCAAATCTCGAGCAGAACCCGCGGGCATGGCCCCAAGGAGTTGATAGCACTTAGTAGAAGTTGAATTTAAGATATGGAAGGGAGCACACCCCAAGTCGCACTCCACCTATGTTACACTGGACTCTTCAAAATAAATCAAATACCCTTGTTTGACACCCAACCCTCGCATAAGGCTATGGGATATGTGTCAGATACTTTTCAATGGACATTTCTTATATAATTGTATATAACACTATTATTATATGTACATATTTTTGTATAATTGCAAGGAATGTCATTTTGACACGTTAAGTTACATATAGCACTATTTTATCTCATATACTTAAGAATATAAAAATATGATTTTTTTTTGCCGAGTCAACATATCCTTAAATTTATGGTTTGACAAATCCGATCTCTAGATACATACCCGCACCCGACACCTATACCCGAGTCCATGTAAGATAGGCACCCACTAGGCAACCCTTGGGGTTAACATTAGGTACATTTACCATGTATTTCTTGATTCCATTCCTTTAGAATTCACGCGAGGTAAATACAAAGAACCCTAGAAAGAAGAAGATTAGAGACTTCAGCGTACTCAACTTACCATAGAGAAAAAGTTGATGGCTTAAGAATATATATCCTAGCATTGACTTATCTACTAATAAACAGATTGTTTCTAAACATTTCATTTTTATGAATCTCTTTTACTTTTCCTTCCTTTTCTTCTTGAGGTTCTTCCCCTCACTCTTCTTCTCCTATTGAATGGCTATCTCTTCCTCCTTAAAGATCCCATGCACTCTTTCATCCTTGATCCTCCTCCTTCGCTCTCTATCCTCGCCATGTGGCCCCTATAGCGTTGTATTGTATTTAGGTTAAATTCATTTTACCTCCTTGTGGTTTGATGTCAGAGCACTTTACCCCCGTATCATACAAATATAGCCAGAAAGCCTCCATATGGTTTTGAATTAAAGTACAACCGTTAACACCGTTAACTATAAATGTAACATGACTAAAAACCCTCAAACCCTATATTTTTTTGTCATTTTCTTTCTCTCCGCCTAATACACAACATTAATTTAATTAAATCACAATCAATTATAAATTTTGATTATTTATTGTAATTTTAACTTGTTATTCAAATTTTAATTTAATTATATTTTATAGCATAGTTAATCCTAAATATTTAATTATTTATTATAATTTCTAACATGTTAATCTAATTTTAATTTAATTATATTTTAGTTCAATTCTTAATTATTATTTACTTTATATTTTATTTAATTATATTTTAAATCAATTCTTCATTATATTTTATATTTTAGATCAATTCTTAATAATATTTTAATTTATTTAATTTAATTAACATATTAATCTAATTTTAAATTTGGAGACAATGGAGGTAAATTTGTTTTTTTGTTGTCTTAATTTTACTTTAATTTTTCAAAAAACCAAACTCACTCTAAAAAATGGTGTGTGTAATGCACCTTCCGTTAGTTTGGATTAGAAAACTAACGGTAGTACTTTAGGCCAAAACCACATGGGGTTTTTTTTTACTATATTTGAATCATAGGGAGGTCACCAAGCCCCAACCACATGGGGTAAAATGAATTTAACCCTCGTATTTATCAATATATATATATATATATATATGTATGTATGTAGTACCTGCTTATTTAATTAAATATTTATCTAATTAGTTGTGGGTGATAATTGTGATACTTGCCCAATTCCTTAAAGATTCTAATGTGTGACCCTAACCTCATCAAGTCAGGCATTATAGTCTTATAATGGTTAGAAGACGCTTATCTCTAGCGTAAGTGTGTATGAGAAAAACAAAGTACAATTATTGAGAGGAATTCAAGAAGGATCTTTATTCAAAAATCAATAATAATTATATATAGAACCCATATTGCAAATGCACTCACAAATTACAAATTGAACTCTTAGCATACCAAAAAAAATAAAATAAAAATGAATCTCCTATATTCTACAGCTTGAAGATCGCGATTGATTAAATCTCTACACCAAATCAATTAAACAAAACTTCACAACATAACCCTAAAATCTCTACAAATCAATTCAAAAAACAGACACACACAAAGATAGGGTTTGAGTAAAGAAAGAGATGTAAAGTAAAAAGTACCTTTGAATGTAGGATCATCGCTTGAGCATGAAAGGATAGAGAACAAGAACGAGAGAGAGAAAACAAGGGGAGGAGGAGCTACTGATGAGCTCATCGCTCCAAGGAGAAGAAAGAACGCGCCATGCGCGCTTTGGGTTTGGGTGGACCTAGTTGATGTTTTCGGTCTTGAATTTTGTGTGCTTTTGTACGGAACAGAGATTAATCGAAATTGGGTTTTTGGAAACACTCTCTGTCTCAGCCCTGGAGGCGGCAATTCATTCCCGCCCCCCCAACTCTACATAGTTGCGCCAATTGATTAGAGGATCCGAATGCTGAAATTTGACCCTTACACTGGTTATGTTGCGCTGAGGCACAGCAATAACGGTTGTGATTTAATTTGAGATTTATTATGATTTATCTTTATAATTTGAATTGTTTATTCTGTAAAATTCGTCGAAAGATTTTAAATAAGTTAAAAAATAATATTAATTGGATATGAGTAATTATGTGGTTGGATTACATTAGTATTAAAAAATATTCTATTTTTCTTTTAAAATAGTATCAAAAATATGAAATCGTTATCCGATCAATATAATTTTTGATATGTATTAAGTTCGATAAATTTTACAAAATAAATTATTCAATCATAAAATTAAGTCTACAATAAGCCTCAAATTGAGGCACAACAACCGCCAAGAAGTCAAGAGCACAAGAGCAACCCATACCCCATTTTAGGGCAATAATGCTACACACAAAGAAGACCAAATACAAAATCAAACACAATAATTGTTCATCCGGATGATCGGGTGGTTGCCCAGATGAAAAGATGATAGTCACTATGACAAGATAACAAATACAATTGACAAGATGATAGTCGTTGTTTACAAGATAATAACTACGCTGATAAGATAATAATCGCGCTGACAAGATAACAACAAGGTTGACAAAATGATAGTCACTATGACAAGCTCGTCACGACGACAAGATGACAATTGCATGGACAAGATGATAGCCAAGTCGACAAGCTCTAGCCGATTGACCACCCGATCGTCTGGCCGGATAAACAATTTATATGTTGCGTTCTGTGTTTGGTCCTCCATACATATCATTACTAATTTTGAGGGGTGTTTGGGGGAGTAGGTTGAAAGCCAAAATAATTAATAAAGACAAAATATACTAAAATAGTCATTAAGACAAAATGTCACATTCAAACCATAATCATTTCATTTTTTCTCTCATAACTATTAAATCAACTACAAAAAAATAATTAAAAAAAAATAGAACAATCAACTTCTCAAACACAACTTTTTAGTAAAGTTCAAATAATCAAAAAAATAACTAAAATAACTAACTTCCCAAACGAGGTCTTTGTAAAATAATAATCAATATATCTGGTTGAGTTTTTTTTTTTTTTTTTAAAAAGGGCTTTATTGAACAAAATTAATAAAAATCTATAACAAAATACATCTTAAATTTTTTATTTTGTCGATTTAAGTACTAATCTTTTATTTATTCTCAATTTAAACTATTTGTCTATTTTCGTTACAATGGAAAAAAAAATATTATATTTTAGTCATTAAACTCAAAAAAATATATTTTAGACATTTTATATACACTTACGTTTAATTTAATGGCTAAAATACTATTTTTTCAAAGAAAATTGGTGATAAATCCAATTTGGAGAGTGTTTAAGGCATTAGATGTAGTGCATTTTTTTTGTTAGTGAGAGGTCCACTATTTATGAAATAATTTGAAGAGAAATCCTTTTTAATATTTTGAATGACATTTTGTTTCCAATTTTACCTCTTAATTTATCTGTTGACTTTTTTTATCTATTGACTCTTTTTTTTTGACTATTTGTTCAAATTTATATCTATTTATTTAAGTTATTTTTATCTGTTCAAATTTTTTCCCTTATTTGTTCAATTCTTTTCGTACCTGTTTAATTTTTTTGACTATCTATTCAATTTTTTTCCTTTCTATTCAATTTTTACACCTCTTTTCTCTTTCTCTATCTATTGAAATTCTTATTTTTAACTTATCTGTTCATTCTCTTTTTGAATAGATCAATTCACTGTTCAAAAAAATTATCTATTTAATTTTTTTCTATCTGTTAAAAATATATGTTCATGAATCCACTATCTATTGGAATCTTTTTCTCTCTCCTCCTGTCTATTGCAATATGTTTCATCATCATCATCATCAACAACAATAAAAACAACCAACAATCAACTATCAACAATAGAAAATAAAGAAGGAAAAAAAAAAAAACAACAACAACAACATATCATCATCTTTATCAACAACAAGACCTAATACAGAGCTCAAATGTATTAAAAAAAAATTAAAAAAATAAAAAACTAAAAGAAATGGGAGAAACAGGTATTATGTGTTCTGTTTATATTTTTTTTTTTTGGTTTTAAGTTTTTGCAATCTCCTCAAATTTCTCTCTCTCAATATTTATCTATTTGTAGTTTCTTAACCTGAGGAATACTGTTAGAGTCACGAAGAATGACTCCAATCTGTAATGGAGTCATGTCTTTCTTTGCAAACATGCAGATGCTCTATTCAACCTACATGATCACAAGAAATTATAGTAGAAATATGATCAATCAGTGACTTTCACAATTTTCAATAATTAAAACCCCAAAAATAAAATAAAAATACAACAAACGTAGCTCATTGATGCATATTATGTGTGTCTATATATCGAACTCATGGTAGTTTTGACGAGTTCGTCGGAGTAAGATCCGGTACGGACAGAGATATGAGAAAAGGCAAAAGCAATGTTAATGTATATATGGTATTGATTTCCTAAATATATTCTATTGATTTCCTAGATATATTTGTAATAGCCATAGTTAGGTTTCTTGTAGAATACTCTTTCTCATATTTAGGTTTCTAGTCGATTCTCTTTCTCAACCTATATATACGTGTCTTTTATTGTATAGGATTAATTCATTGAATACAATACATATTATTTAGTCTCTCTACTATTCTAACATGGTGTTAGAGCTATAGGTTAAGCTCTTGGTATTCTTCGCTTACCAACCGCAACAACCTTACTTTGGCCGTCACGATCTTAACCTATTCCATTCTCATATTTTCCTTTCAAGACGTCAGAGTGATCTCTTCCTCTATCCGCTAGTTCATTTCTACTCCAAATATCTCTATCATATATATATATATATATTGCTTGCAATCCTTCTTTTTTTTCTTTTATGTTTATTCTCCGCTTTGTCTTTCCCTCTATTTCAACCTCAAATAGGGTCTCTATTCTAACTTATTTGAGTTTGAAGGGGGTATTATACCTATATCATGGTAGCATGGTTATACACCACGCGAACCACCCAAGCCGTCCGCCTTCTTCTAGCGACAATTCTGCCTAATCGACGACAATCCAAGCTTCTAGCGCTACTCTGCTGCCATCATCGCTCAACACCACGCTATAAGTTATGTGCCACGCTGTCGCTCAACATCTAGTTTTGTCAACTACGAACACGCACCATAAACCGCCTCTTGTCCCTGCATTAGTTTCGCCAGCCTTCAACGGTCCCAGATGACCATAAACTATCTCTTGTCCCAAAGATAGTTTCACTAGCTTCTTTCAATCTCCCAAGATGACCATAAACCTGCCTCTTAGTATTAGCTCAGCATCTTACCATTCAGACTTTGCAATCTATTTGTCTTTTATTTTATTTAGTTTTATTTCATGTTTTTGGTTTCTCTCAAAACTCAAGATGTTTATCCTCCTTGAGTTTCGTGGATGACCGGTGTTATCCGCCTTATTCCTTTAGGTTAAATCGATTTTGCCTCGTTAGTGTGTCAAGTTTCACTAGGAGTCTTGTTAATCTTTTGAGTTTGTGGTGATTCGGAAAATCTATTTGAATTTTTATCCTTGTTTGTTCCGGTGATGGTTTTCACTTATTTCGGAGGGTGTAAAGTCGGTCCGGTGTGTCGAGCTCAAAAAAAAGTGGGAGGTTGAGGTTGCACATCGCAATATATGCAGTGCCGAAGAGGTGCGGAAGAAATGCCGACGCCGGGTCGAGGGCCGCACACGCGGTAGAGGCTTCGCACGACGGGCTTGGCCAGACGCTACGCGGACGCCGCGATCCGTAAACTCTATTTTTCTCTTCTTTTGGGATATTTGTATATCATTTTAATTACATCTCTCTCTCTCTCTAAAAATACGTCTCTTTCATTTCTCTCTACTTTCCTACCTCAAAAACAAGATTAAACCTTGATCCTTCACCATCCATTAAAGATTGGTCCATAGTTTCTTCATCAACCCTATAGAGCCTCTAGAGAACCACATTGTGTATAGTGGAGATCTCCTTTCAACACCGCAAAGCTAGAGTTTTATCTCCATTTCTTCATCAAAACCTTGAGATAGGGTCTCCTTTGAGTTATATATATATTTTTTGCAAGTGTGATTGATCTTGTGAGGTCATTCTTGTCTAGTTCGAAATGGGTTTTAAGGGCTCAAGAAATTGTTGATTCTCGAAAAGAAATTTACTCTTGTTACTTTTTAAAGACTTCTCTTGAATTATTGAGCCATATGGGTGTAGATTGATGCATATAGTGAGATTTTTGCAAAAGGGATGAGGAAATGTTGGAGTTTGGTGAAACCTAGAAATTTGGGGGTTCTTAAATGAAGAGAAACGAGGGCTTATGTTGAGATTATACATATGTATGTTTTTATATATATTGTTGTGTGCCATGTTAGGCAAGGAAAATGAGAAATGTTTTATTTCACTCAATTATTTATATAGATGTTGATGGAGAATTTCTTGATATATGAAATTTGTTGAGATTGGAAGTTAACATTTATATAATGCATTGGTTTGAGATGATTAAAATATTGAAAGTGTGTGAGTTGTGGCACATTGTTACAAATGGATTAATGATGGTAAATTTTGGCAATATTAATGAAACTAGATGGTTAATAGTTGCATTGGCATTACTAAAATCTTGCATGTCATGAAGATTGGTCCTTTTTTGAAAACCAGAATTTTCATTGAGAATGGATTTATTGTGATTGAAATCTTGGAAATGTAAAGGGGTAAATACATTGGTAAGTCCAATTAGGGGGTGTAAATGAGTTTGATAAGTTGGCCTGAGTGCCCAGGGTGAAAGACCAAAAACATGTGCGGAGGAGGTACCACTTCCCTTCCGGTTAGCAATTGGTAAAGTGGGGTATTGGTAGTGCTTGTTGAGCCTACTTGCACACCAACCTAGGGATTACTTGAGTCGATTTACCATCTCCATTTAATAAATTGTGAGGTTTGAAACCAAGAATGCAAATTGTTGTTGAAACATAATGATTTTCAAGAAGAGCATGAAATGAAATCTTTCTTTAAAATGGCATTGCATGGCATTTGCACTTGCATTTAATATTGGATATCTTGCAAAAATGTATATACTTTGTTAAGGATTCTCTACTGGGCTTTATGCTCACCCTTATGAGACTTTGGTACAGGTAAAAATATGGTGATCCCGCCGAGTTGAGGGCGTGGATATGTTTTGCGAATAGTAGATTGCTCTTTTATTTTTTTGTAAATTTTTGTAAAGCCAAGGGCTAACATGTAAGGGTCCAATGGATCATTTTGGTGTAACCAGGCTCATGCCTTGGAATGTGTAAGCCCTTGAGGGCATTTATTTATTTTGAGACCTATATGTTTCACATGCTATAGATTCATGTGTTTTCACCAATAAATGTATAATTTGTATGTGAAACTTTTGTATAAACTCGCTTATTAACCATGTAAAGATAGAAGGATTATTATCATTTAATTAATGAATGTGGCTTGATGTATTATACATGTTGGGCTTATATTTGGGGCGTTACAAGTTTGAGGGGGAATGTTAATGTATATATGGTAGATATTCCTAGTTATATTAGGTATTAATTTCCTAGATATATTTGGGAATAGCCATAGTTAAGTTTCTTGTAGGATACTCTTTCTGATAGTTAGGTTTCTAGTAGGATTCTCTTTCCCAACCTATATATACAAACCTTCTATTGTATAGGATTAATTCATTGAATACAATACATATTATTTACTCTCTCTATACTATTCTAACAGGCAAAAAGATTTAAGTTGTTGATTGAAGGATTGCTAACCGATCCACTGAGATCTTAAACCAACTAGGAGGGGTTCACTTGTGAGGTAGAGTTGAAGTGGACCTGGGAATGAATGCCCACCAAAGCTTCGACGACTTCAGATCTGAAGCAACGAAGTCCAATGACGCAAAAGAGGGCCAAATCTAAGTCGTCATCATTATCACAGAGAAAGAGAGAGAAAAGAGAGAAAGATCATTAGTTGGCACTAGGTGGTGCTACGATGGTGTCTCCGAAGCCACAAAGGAGGAGATCGACAAATTGCAAAAAGAAGATTGAACAAAAAAAGTGGAGGAGTGAAGAACGACGATGAGGCGACAATGATGAGGCAATGACGACGATCGCAGGAGAGAGAGAGAGAGAGAGAGAGAGTAGTTGATCATAGGAGAGAAGAGAGAGCTAGGGGGCTGGGTTTGGTTCACGTGTATACCACACACATATATATATACCTGGTAGTTTGGTCATTTTGTGAGACCTTATCCTTATAGGCAAAGTATTTTAGAGTGCGGGCCTTTGAATAAAAAAAAAATCAAAATTGAATTTATGGACCGAATGCCCTTTTTTTCATAGATTTTACTTAGCAAAAATAGATAAATGGCTTATATTAAAAACAAATCAAACAGTTAAGTTTTAAATGATTAGATAAATGACTTCAAGAGCTCTCACATTTCCAAAGCTCTTCAAGCTCCTATGAGTGAGAGGTGTTTGGAAAGTTGATAAAAAGTTGACTTTTTGATTTTTTTTGTGTTAAAAAAGTAGAGAGGTGATGTGACCAAAAAAATCCAAAAAACCAAAAAATTGGCTTTTTACTATGTTGACAAAACCCCCCTTGAGTCTCTAAGAAAGAGATATGAAATGATTTCTTTTTTTGTGGAGTTTTGATGAGTGATAGGTATTTATACACCCCCAAGATTGGCTTATGGTTTAAGCAATCGATTGTAGTGATGCCATGTGTCCAAGGGAATACACAGGGAAAAGATTCTTTCTAATTGTGTGTTTGGTTTTAGTTTTCTGGAAACCAAAACCAAACAAGCTGAATACTTTGTTGAGTATTATGAACCTTGAGAGTAAAGTAATATTAGAGTATTACCCAAGCAAGCAAGAGGATAATAGAAGGTGTAGCAAGTAAAGAAGAACAATAGATGAAGTTTTAGGCTGTGTTTGGTGTGGAGTTCTAATCATGACTCCACACTCATATTTGAGTGTGATGTTTGGTTACAACTTTCAAAAATTAATTCCACACCTACTTTTGAAAACTCGTTCCAGCTGGGGTTTTGAATTTAAAAATTTGGCCTACCCGGTTGTCCAAATTAGTTGACCTAATAAAGGCTAATTTTTTTTGGACAATTGGCACCTGTTATTTTTTATATTTTAAATAAAAAATGTTTTCAGAATTTTTTTTAAAATTTTTATGAGCTTTGAATAGAATTTTGGATTGTATGTTTAGTTATGAGTTGTAAGTTTTTTAATCAAATATCACATGTGACATCAAAAATTCTAAATTCAATTCAAAACTCTTTTCAAAACTCATAATCAAATAAATTTTTCACACTAAAATCATAATTCTAAAACTCACAAACTGAAAATACAACTTTATTCTCAAATCATAATTCTAAAACTCTATCAAATGGTACCTTAATTTTTTTTTCTCAAAAGATGTGAATTGAGAATTGTCGTTTTTTAAAAGATGTGTATAGAGAAAACTTAGATTTCATATTTAGTGTGTGTTTTGATATCCATTATGGTCATTTTGCTTCATAATAAAATTGTCATTAAAATTTTGTTTCATTAAGTGTGTGCACAAAGATGAAATGGTGTGTGGAAATAGAATTCCTCTTGGAGATAGATGGCTAGTATTATGAACTATCGTGAGAATGACGATTTTGTCTTAAAGAGAGTGTGAAACGCTCAATCTAGTTCGTCATTCGTCTCTCTTTTTGCAAGTGTTTTGTAACCCTGCTGTTTTTTTTCAAATTCATTTGTTGTTGTCATTGGTTTAATTTGCAATTAGTTTATATAATTAACAATTAAATTAGTATCAATTTGGTTTGTGCATTATGAGCTTGATTTTGTTTTACATTTCACACACAATTTACACGAGTATACTGAGGTTTTTGAACAATATATACATATCATATTATATGAAGATTTTATTAAGGGTTGGTTTGACATGTACTAAAAAGTCAAGACTTTTAACTTATCGGGTTTGGGTTGGCTTGATGCGACGTGATTTAAATAGGATGACGCGACTTAAATAAGATAATGACTTTTTGACTTATTTAGATGACGCCAAACCAAGCCTAAGATATACATGGTTAAAGCTAATGGTAAATATGAAAACTCATTTTTTATGTTATACTTTTAACTTAAAAAATAAGTGATATATGTCATTTAAGTAGAAATATGTTTAATAAATTACTCTTTTGATTTTTAAAATACAGGACATGTGTTATTTTGATATTCAAAATTATACATTCATGATTGACTTTAACGATTTGGTTAGATAATTAAATTGAAACATTTAAAAACATATTTTATATATTTGTTGACAAATTAGCACAATTTGAAAAAATAACACAAAATTCAAACATTAAACATTAAAAATATAATTAACCTATTAACATGAAAAAAAAGCCAATTATTTATTATACCTTTACATTTATATTGTCATTATTAAATTTTTAGAGAAAATATTCCTATATATATGCATACATATACATAGACATACACGTATAGTGCATTAAAACTCCATACTTTGAGAATAAAAAATTGTAATAAAACTCCATACTTTGAAAATAAAAAATTGTAATAAATGAAAAAAAAATCACCAAGAAAAAAAAAGTTGCCATTTATTTATTTCTTTATTACACGTTCTGTCTTTATTGATTTCCCCAATATATATATATATATATATGCATTGACATATGTCGCTATCGATGGGAAATCTCACGGGCTGTAGTTTCAGAACCGTTAACCTAAACCTCCAATGGAGTCTCATCAGTAGTGCTTCCAGGAAAAGAATTGAACTGTTCGAGCGAAAGAGCAATTTTTGTTTTTTGTGCGAGGAGGTATCGAAGAGGCATCGAGTTTTGAATAGGAATTTTGCTAGGTCTTGGTGTTTTGGTGCGAACAACAATGGTGATAATGACGGAGATAGTAGCAAAAATGCATCAAACGATTCGAATTTGGCGACAACGACATCGAGAGACGAGGCGGAAGAGAGAGCACAGAGCAGCGACGATTTTGATTCGGACGAGTCCAAGGCTTCTATTTCATCAAGGGTGAGATTTTTTCTGTCTATCTCTCATAGTTTGTGTTTTTTAGGTTAATTAGTGTGTTTGATTTGAAAGTTATATCTAATTTAGGAAAGGATGATGGGAATGAAATCTGTTTGGTAGCTGAAAATGCAGGAAATGAATTGGTTCTAATTTTATGTGATTGCTCTATTGTTATTTGTTCCCACTATTGGTTCCTCGGTGGAGCTAGGAATTGCATCTCAGGTATTTCTAATTGCTTTTACAATTATTGTTTTAAAAGTAGTTACGCTTTCCTTTTCATTTATCAAATCCTTTTTATAGAGTAGATTATTCCATGTATATGTGTTCATTCATTTCATTTTTCATGAAGCAGATAAATAGGCCTCCACCAGAGGTAGTTAAGTACTTCACAGATCCAAATGCCATTGAACCACCAGATATGCAGATTTTATTCCCATTTGTGGAGTCTGCTCTGCCCCTGGCATATGGTGTTCTGGGGGTTCAGCTATTTCACGTAAGAAGAATTTCTATCTTTTTGTTGATTTAGTTACTTGAATGCTTTTTCTTAAGGGGGGAAAAAATGTTTCTTGTGTATTACTATTTCCTGTGCCGGGCGTTATGCAGAAGATAGTTCCTTTAACCTTCTTTATCTGTAATTTCTTATCATAAGATTACAAGGCCTTAAGCTTATAAACTAAACTAGGCTACATTTAATCTTTATCAACTGTAAACTAGTAAGTAAATTTCTTTAATAAAAGAAGAAGTTGCCCACGAGATAGTTATATACATCCATTCCTCCATCTTTCCCATTCTCCTCTGTATGACATTGTTAATTGTTTTAAACCACTTCATCTGGTAAAAGTCCAAGTTTCTGACTTGAACCATTAGATAATAGGTCTTTGTCTAATGCTATGTGCCCTTTTTGGCCACCTGCTTCTCATCTTAGAATCATAAACTGGTCCTAAGCACACATTCTCAGTATTTCGTCCCTCTCCAGTTGAAATAATTGGTGGTCCTTTATTGCATATCCTGATAGCCTTACCTTCTACGAAATTCTACTATGTTGTATTCGTATCATATGTTTTTTAATCATCTTAAAACAATTATTTTAGTAAAACCCATCTCATTAAGATCTTTCACTTAAAAACCAGCTATATGTATCAATGTGCCAGGCAAAAACTATATTTCATCATGATTATTTTTGACGCCATCTCATTTATTTTGATTGAATATGTGAAAGCACAATAGAACAAGCACCAAAAGAAGAGTTTAAAAGAAAAAGCGCAATGCAATCACATTGTTTTGGCCTCAATCTCCCTTTTATAAGCAATAGCCAACATGCTTCATACACAGCAGAACAATTACAGCCACAAAAAAAAAAAAAAAAAAAAAAAAAAAGGAAAAAGAAAGAGACGCAGCAAAGCTGCTTATTCTTTTGGGCTACCAAACTCCCTTTTTGTGAGCTAAATGTATCTTGATCTTTCTCTCCCATCAATAAATCTCCAATGTCATCAACTAATTAGTCATGTAGCATTTATCTAACGCCATCATGTGGCACTTTGTCTTGGCTGACCTACTTAGAACTTTTCTGGTTCTATAATGGAGTTGAATGGGGACTAAACTTCCTATATTTTCTTTTATGCAAGTTTTTTATTGTGTACAGATATATGGACTGAAGTACTCATGAGGCATCTATTCACTATGAAAATATCCTAATCTAATGTCACAGCTTTTGTTATTTACTTTTGGTTGTTTCACAGAAAGCATTACTCATCTCGAGTTGGCAATCCTTGAAATTTTATGCCTGTGCCATTGTTTCCTCTAGCTGCCTACTGTATACATTGTGCATTCTGTGCATGAGATTGCTGGAAGCTGCATATGTATTGAATTGCTGATAATGGATGCTACAAAAGAGAATGCCATAACTTGCACTTGTTGTATTCATTGGTTGCATAACTTTGTTTTGTTCTGCATTGTAACTTAGTTGTTGTTTGGTTCGTTGCGTGTTTCTTGTTTTTTGAAAAAAAAATAAGAAAAGGAAAAGGAACATGTTTTTGTTTTTTTCCCAAGAAAGTTTGAAGTTTAATGGGCTTCCTTTTATTGTTAATCCACCAAAACAAGTTAAAAACACTTCTTCTTCTTCTTCCTTCTTTTTTTTTTTTCCTTCTCATTTTGTGTGTGTGTGTGTGTGTGTGTTTATTTTGGAGCCTTGTTTGGAAAACAAATTTTTTTTTTTTTTAAAAAGGTACCAAACATGTTTTAAGGATATGTTCGGTTATGTTACTGTTTTTTGTTTTTGTTTTGACAATTGTTTTCATTTCCAAAAAATGGAAACAATTTTCAAATTTTACAAAATTTTAGGAAACACTAAATTTGTGTTTTCACTTGTTTTGAAAATAAGTTTTCATTCCCGCTTCCCTCTCCCACCCCCTATGGCGGCCACACCCTTCGGCAAATCTCCAAACATGTTTTCTTGTTTATGTTTTTGGGTATTTTAAAACATGTGTGTACCAAACATGGTTTTTTATTTGTTTTTAGCAAAAAAAATAAAATAAAATAAGATGAACATGTTTCCTATTTTCTGTAAACAAAAAATGGTAAATGGTAAGTGTTAAATGCTACTTAACCAGACTGCACCTTATTTTTTCTCCTCCTCAAGGTTAATTCCACCCTAATTAGTCACTCATGTAGTATGTTATCTTTTGAATATGTAAATGAGAAATTAATTTGACACAGGAAGTTGGGCATTTTTTGCTGCTTTCCCAAAGAAAGTAAAACTACATTCCATTCTTCATTCCTCATATTACTCTTGAAGCTTCGTGCAATTACTCAGGTAATTATGTCTACTTATCACTTGATGGATGTTAATTTAAATGAAGTTCTTATTATGTTATATATTTCCGTACACTCTCCCTCTCTCTATATATTTTAATGTATGTTTTACACATACCAACATTAAACACCGCCCATGGGCCAGTGGTTAGCATTTTCCCTTTTTAAATAATTTGTTGTATCAACTTTTAGTGAGTCTGAATTGATCTCAAGTCTGCCATTTAACAGCATTTTCTTTCATCAATAAGATAATGGTCCCATGACCATCAATAAATGAGATCAACTCTATTTGGTAAAAGCATTTTTTTGTTATGACAGTTATCTGTTTTTTGCTCTTTTGATTTGATCCATGGATGCAATTTTTCTACCTATATCTTTGAGTTTTTTTTTTCACTTTTCTTTTCACTTTTGTTGATTGGAATTATGATCTGTCTGTTCTATTTTTTCATAAATTTATGATATGCCTATTTTTTAGTGCTTAAAAATCATCAAATCTTGGCTTCTGCAGTTCAAATCTATTCTCCTTGACCAAAAGACAAAAGTTGATATTTCTATGTTCCTTTTTGCTGGTGCGACATTGTCTTTTTCTATGTTTGCTGTTGGCTTGTTGCTTTCATCAAACCCAAATGCTGCAGGATTTGCAGGTTCCTAGCATGCTATTTCAAGGTTCTTTGCTTCTTGGATTAATAAGCAGAGCCACTTTAGGTTATGCGTAGTTTCTTCTTTTGCTTTCATAGCTTTGATTGGCTGATAAGTGATACATATGCAAAATATCAATAAATCCTAGACCTAATTGTTATAATACCCCCTTGGATTATATTTTGTACCAAAAATCCTAGATGGGACCCTTGATGTGCTAGGGTCTTAATAAAGAAAAAGCAAATAAATAACATATACCAAACCAAATTAAACCTTGTGTCCCAGTCAAGTAGGATCAGCTACATTAATAATTTTCGTCATTTGGTTCTATCAAGGGTTATATGCTCCGGAAACCAAAAATTACTAATCTTTTTTATTACTTACATGCCATGTCATTAGGTCTTTTCCTTCCTCTTAACATTTCCATTTATAGAGATCATATCACTTTTCCTTTACCATTGCGCCTATAGATCTTTGTTCTACATAATCAAATCATCTTCACTTGTTTTCTCTCAATTTAACTTTTAATTGGTGTTACTCCAACCACTTAATGAATATATTCATTTCAAGTTCAATCTTTCTTAGTTTTACCACAAATCCATCTAAGCATCTTCATCTGAAGTTACGACATTTCATCAATGTGTTGTTTCTAATTGCCAAACATTCTGTTCTGTAAATCATTGTTGGCCTTAGTAGCCTCTATAAACTTTTGTTTTCAATTTTATAATATTCATAGATGATATAATAAGCTAGATACACTCCTCCACTTGGGCCAATACACATTAATTATATGGATCACATCGTCGTCAATCTCACCATTCTTGTTAATAACCAAACCTAGGTAATAAAAATGTTCACCTTTTGCTATCTTATGATTTTTAATATTCACTTCATTTTTTCCCCGTTACGTGTTACCAAAGTGGCATTCTGCATATTTAGTTTTATTATTACTACTTTAAAATCATTTTGACTCTAGTTTTTCTTTCAGATTTCTAATTTGGTGTTATTTTCTTCTTTAGTGTCATCCAATTATAACAGTATCATTTGCAAAAAAACATTTACTGTGGATATTATCTTGAATGTGTTTAGTTAATTTATCCTGACTAAGGTAACTAGGTAATGACTCAAAGTTTACTCTTAACATCGATTAAAATTCACTAGTTTGGTGATCTAGTTGTAGTCAAATACACCCTCATCATGCCTCTATCACATCAATAATATATCTGATGCTATTTTTTCCAACACCCTCTAGCTTTTTCTAGAAACTTAAAACTATATGTATATCCTTTTTCCCAATACTTTTCTATTAACTGTCCTTAATAAATGTATTGTTGTCTTGGCTGATTTGCCATGCATAAATTCTAAACTGATTCTCTAACACCTTAAGCATTGATCACTTATCTGTCTCCCATAATCTCATTGTATGATCTCATCAACTTAATGGTTCTTTAATTGTTGCAATTTTGGAAGATAAATATATAGTACAACTATTGTAAAGCTAAAGCACTGAATGTTATCTTCAATTATCTTCTTAACTTAGTTGAGTGTCAGTTTGATATATAATTTTTGTTTAAAACTGAAATTATTGTTATCTTGACAATACTGATTGAGATTTTGCTAATGTGTCCCTGTGAGCAAATGCACAGCCACAGCTTGGGTCCATCCTCTCAGAAGTTGCAGGCTGGTGAGGCCACATTCTTGAACATTGTTTCTTTATCACTGTATGTATACATTGCTAACTTTCAAGTCCCTCATTGTAGGTGTGTGGTAATAATCATATCAGCTTTTAATATGCTTCCTGTGGGATGTCTTAATGGTGGAAGAGCTATACAGGTATCCCTTGCTTTTATTGTTTGATGAAGTATTGAGGTTTGCGGTAAATCAGAAGCCATGAAGGAGCCGGACAAGATAA